>OX424572.1:194135570-195335570 GCA_949152435.1 Gastracanthus pulcherrimus | reverse complement strand
AAAAGTGCTATTGGTAATTATTATTTTTTTTTCGACAATTTTTTAGGCAAAAAACCAATCGACTATAAAATGGTCGCTTGGGAAGAAATGGGTTAAACAATATGCCGTCGGAGAAAACTAACTCTTTACTAATCTATAGAAAAGTACTTGTTTGAGTAAATAACATTATGACCTGTATATAGCGATTTATAATGTTAATGAAGATAGTTAGAAAATGACTAAGCAGTTTGAACCTTCATACTTGGGAAACCCAAGAAGATTACATTTCGAGGTTCAATCTATAATATAACTCAGCTAGTTCCGGTATGGATTTTTCGAGGGTTTGACAATGACATTATGTTAAAAGAAATATATATACTCTAATTAACCTAGTCTGAACAAATATGCACATTTGTAGAGAATCGCCCATATAGTATTATAGTTCATCAAAGTTTATTAACTTTTTCTTGGAGTTTCTTAACTGTTAAAATAAAGAAAAAGTTAAAATTGCGGTGATGACCGTTAACCCCCCTGCGTTAGAGTTCTCCCCCAGAAGCCGTTTCCAACTGCAAGAATTTGGTGTTCTGTAAAATAATTTTTCTTCAATTTATCTACAATTTACAAAATTGTCTAAAATTTCAGTATTTTCTTAGTTGGACCATCTACAATAATGATAAATAGTTTTAAGTTGAGATCGATTGAACACCTGGGAAATTTCCCTTGTAAGGCATTTAGCTGCGTTTTGAAGATGAAATAGTTTTGAATAAAAATAGAAATTCTACAAATTCATACTTACACAGACACATGTATACTTACACACTTAAAGGCAAGTAAAAATTATTTAAGAAGGAAGGTATACTGATGTTCCAGTTTCAAAAAACTAAATTGTTTGTTATTACTTTTTTCGGAAGTATTTGGTTATTAGAATATATATAAGGGAGAGTAGTACATAATTGGAGAACATTTTCAAAGGCTTTTTGTTTAAATAATTTCGGTAAACATGCAAAGACATAGTTAATAAATGTCTCTATATGATACCATGTGAATAAACTCCGTAAACTAGTTTGATTGGTATATTTTAATATGTATTCATTGTGTCCCACATCGCGGTACAGAATGGGTAGTGGTATACAATGGGTTTATCGTGATTTATCAATAGTAATGTTATTGTAAAAAATATTTTTCTTATTTAGATTTCAGAACAGTATTAAAACTATTATTTTAAAGCAGTAATGCACTCATAAAATGATATTCTTTATTTTCATATATGAAAATAAAGTATTCAGCCACAAAAGAATTTTCTGAATTGTACAAACAAATTATTTTTTCTCTTTTCGGTCAATTTTTAGCACAATGCTGGCTGAAATTTTGTTACAGTGTGTGTTTTGTAATATGTTATTAATTCTTAATGTTTTTATTGCTTTAGTTATTATATTCGGTAAATAATTAAGATTACCCATTGTGTACACCTACCCATTGTGTCCCACTTTCTCCTACTGTGAAAGTTTGGTAGCGATATCAGTCATCAAAGTTCCTTTTTTAGAAAAAAAGAAAAGGTAAAGGGGAAAATAAAACTAAGAATAGGGGGAAGAAACAAAAAAGGATATGCACTTTGATGTCTGCGATATTCAAAAAATTTCCGCTTTAATAGGTCAATGAATTATACGTTTTGCTTTACTACATGAATCTTTAAAAGTTGTTTTCGAAATGACATTTTTTTAATCTGTAGAATAGATAAAAAAAACTATTCAACCAATCGTTCAGAAATTTTTTATAGTTATCTAAAAACCATTGGCTATGATAAATCGTCAATAGCAGAATTACATTTTTTGAATAAATATATTTTTTACAACGTAATGTTTAAGGAGCAGATCATTTTGAATAAATGAAATCTCGAGTAGCAGCCCTTTTGTTTAATGTTGGTATTAAAATTGGTTGAGGTACCGAACATAGCAGAATTCATAGTCGGGATCCAAAACGAAGAGCACCAGTTATATAAAACTCGTGTGGTGAATCCATATAGCACGAATGCAGAGGGGCCCACGTGGATTCGAGTGAGGTCGCGAATAGATCAAGAATCTTTATGAATTTTTTTTAGGTCACTCTACAAGCAAACGTCTGTCTCGCATCTCAGATCCGACTTTAATAAGGGGTTGAATTGAGATGCAGCCTTTGGACACTAAAAATAATTTTTGGATACTAATAGAAAATGTTAAAAAAGCAACATCATTTTTTGTATAGCTGTTAGACACATTAATACTGATATAAAAAGTCCACATTCTTATATTTTGTATTCACCTAATAGAAACTTTTGTCTTCGACGGAAACATAACTGTATCCATCTTAAGAATATTCTAAAAATGAAGCCGAAATAATTAATTTTATACTGTAAGGACATTTTATTTGTTTGTTCAATATAGATAGAACACAGTAATTGCAATTTATGTACTTTTTTATTTGGAAATATATGTATGAAATAAAAGTGTTTACTTTTTGTAATAAAGTACCGTAAACCGGGGTAACTTTGAACCACTTTGGAAAATCGTGTACGCATCTCTATTACTCTATCGTATCTACCGACATACCAAAAATTCTCACGTTATGATAACAGACTATAGAACATATTCTAAGAATAAAATTTTTTTTACGACGGTCGTAGTATGAAAATTTAAAAACATGGTGTTCAAAGTCACCCCGGTGTTCGGGATGACATTGAGACATGTGATTAATAATTGATATCTAAGCTAAAAGAATGGTATACCAATAAATTGAAACTGATTGAATTAATGTGAAGTTTCAAAAAGTAAAAAAAATTAATTTATTAGGAGAAATAGAAATAAATAATAATTTTGATTAAAAATTTCTTTAGTCGTATATTTTGTTTCTAGAAAACCTAACCTTCAAAGTAGACCCGCGCTAATCTTTTTTGTGTTTTTGCGAGTGAATAATGCATAAAATAGTATTTTTAAATTTGGTACAAAGTCACCCCGGTGTCCAAAGTCACTCTGGTTTACGGTACGTGAAATAGTAGTTTGATAATTAATGTGTACCTATCTATTCTACTTTAGCCGTAAGCCTTCCTTTCACATTGTGATGTAAAAAATAATTAATTAAATTTGAAGTGTAAGTATCGTATTCATTTCGCTAAAAACGTTTGAATCTGCGCGTTTTTTATACGCGTTTCCACGGGTCCTCTTAACTCTGTGCGTCAGAGTTAGGTCACCCGGTGACCCACCTTTTTTGTTTCACTTCGCGCCCGATGAAGCACATTTCTTCAGGATTTTAATCGATTCTACGGGATACTTAATGGTCTTCCGCAACAAGAATTTATAGGTTAGCAGTGAAATGTTTTATCTTTTCTAACATAACTGACATTATATTATAAATAAATAAAGAATAGAAATGATAACTTTTAACATAAAACATTTGCCAATCAAATGCGGAATAAATCTTATTTTAAATTACTTCTATTTTGTCTTTTGAAAGACGAGAAGTTAATATGCTGACATTTACAGCTTTTTAGATGAAATGCGTTAATCACAGATTCTTAATCATTTCTGCGAAAAAGTTTAATATAGTATTATAGAAAAAAGACTAAAACTTTTAAGCTATGTAGCAGTAAATTTAGGTAAATTTTTTACTTGAGAATTTTAAATAAAATGAATATAATAGCGCGACTGTAAAGCATTTCACTGTGCGATACGATAATCAGAGTACTCATATATTAGAAAATTAATAAATTATTTTGCTTGACATGTTTTGTAATTTAAATTCATTTAATTTACAAATTCAATGCGGCTTATCATTTTTCATGAATAAACGTATGCAAAATGTTAAATGTTTGTGATACATCTGTACACACATTTAAGTTATTTCGGATTACTGTAAGACAATTTACTACTGTTTACAGTCAGTTATCCTTGAATGGTTGAAAGGGCACATCGTGTTTAAAAATCTCGCACCATTTCTATAGGCAAAATGACATGGAATTCAGACAATGGCCAAGGGGGGGGGGGAGTCATAAATATGCAACTTTTTCTCATGTCGACTTTAAGCAGTCGAGTAATGATGTTACAATTCTTTATTTTTCAGTACAGCTCAAGACCCTTCCATTGCTATATTCGCACATTCTCTTTTTAGAAACCAGTACAATTCAGAAAAAAAAACACTTTGTTAAAAATCCCAAACATTATAAAGATTTTGCATAAAAAGAAAATTTAATTGAATTTGACCTATTTTCATCAGAGACATACTCGAGAGGGTAACTCTTCCCATTTAACCCCAATGGGTAACAACTGAGTATCAGCGGCAACAGTTTGCCCACCCAACACAAGTAAACCAAAAATCATCAATTAATTCACCCCGACACTCGGACAACCAACAAACACCCGTATACCCCAGATTTCCACGATAACTCTCAGCAACAGCAACAGCACACATACACCCTTAAACCCTGCAAAATCGCAGAAACTACCTCGCGCGTCTTTGGCTCCGTGCATGTGTGCATGAGTAGAGCTTGTCGGTCGCGCGTGTGCACATGTGCAGTCGCGCCGTGCCGACGTCTGCGGGTGGCCCCTCATCGATTTTCCGAAGAGTAAAGTCCATTTCGAGCTACGGCTGTACACCGACGAGCGCGCGAGCGCGAGGTGACAAGTGCACCGACGGAGGGAGAAAGAGAGAGAGAGAGAGAGCGAGGCCCTCTTTCCATCTAGAATCGCGGCTCGCGAAAACACGCGATTCTTGCCATGGGCGATTGAGAAGCCGGAGGATTTTCCGGATAAGCGCAGGGACGAGATGGATGTTAGTAGGTAGGGAGCGGGAGGAGAAGGCTCGAAATGAGAGATCTACGTGTGTGCTCGGATTTTGTCGAGTTTATTTGCAAGTGGGTCTTTTGCTCATTTTAAGGAATGTTATCGCCTGAAATGAGAATAATTTTGAAGATTCCTTATTTTTGTATTATTTATTGCAAATTGTTATATGTACTTTATTTTGTATGTACTCTTGAATAAATTTTACAGTTCAAGATTAAATTTTGGGAAAAAGTATATATACATAGTCAAAAGACACGAGGAAACCAGAATCCAGCAAGAAAATTGTATGTCAACGAACGTTGTTAAAAAATTATTGACAAATATCCGATTTCACTAGTTTCAATAGCGTTAGAACTTACTAAATTTGTTTGAACGACAACATTATCATATAATTTACGTAGAAATCTATCAAACGAGAGTTTATTTATTTTCTCGTGCACTCAAGAGTTTGAAAAAGAAAGTTTATGTACCCTGCACGAGGCACTCAAAAAATACGGCCCTCTAAGAAACAACTACCTTAAAGAGGGGCGAGGGAGAGAAGAGTTTTTGATAGAGATGGAGGGATACGATGAGGAGAGAATCGATAGAGATTTGAGTGGAAGGTTGCACTTTTCGTATGAAATGTGGGTTGTTTTTATTACACAGAACCCACGCTGATTTAATTTTACGATTATTTTGTCTTAATAATAATTGGAATAGTTCTGTGCTCATTTTAAGGTTATGTTTTCTGTTTAATAAAAACATGCACATTAAACAGTCGTTCCACTTGCCTACTATTGCTATTCAACATAATATCACAAAAATGAATTATTGTGAATATTTATTTCTAAAAGATAGATGTAGCTTATACAATATGATTTATGTCATTCATTCACTTAAAAAGAAAAACAGCCATTTAACTATATTATTTCTATTTACGTTAGCCCACTTTAGTTAATTATTACATACTGGAATAACTACTTCTCATCTATATATAATTCGGAATATCCAATTATGAAACGTTATTTTTATTTTCTATTAACACTACTACTGTACCAAGTTTGATACGCATGCCAATATATTATATTGTGTTCCTAATATAACTATATATTGATGAACGTTACAATTTATATTTAGAAACTCTACTCGATGAGAGAACATAACGCATTCATTTCGATCGATAATTAGTAATTTTTTACAGCGAACGATTCTTTTAGTGCCACAGGGTGTAGATTGAATTTTTGAGTGGTTCGCTACAAGTTTTATACGTCATCGTTCATCATCATTGAAAAATCATGAATGAAGCGTCCGCAAATCGATATAAAAATGTATGAAGTGTCATTGAGGAAACTTTTTCGATTACACGTACATAATGTGAAAAAATGTTAATAGTTGAAAAGTTACAATATTACATATGAAATAGACTGAATTTTTAATAGATTCAAATAAGGCATACTGTGTTTCTTACACATAAGAATTGTACACTTAATTATTGTGCACAATTTAGCATTGGTCAAATATATCTATATATAATTTGACCCATGCTAAATTGTGTACAATAATTACGTGTATAATTCTTATGTGTAAGAAACGCGCTATGCCTCAAATAACGAGTGAATTATAAAATTGACTAAAAATCGAGCGTTTTGATTAAGGAGAAAGAAGAACTTACATATCGTTTATCAGCAAGTGAAGAAAGTAGGTCTACTAATGAGCTAATTCCATATTCTTCGTAATATCAAAGAATCACTTCATTGTAAAGTATTAACTGAATTTTGAAGCACCTGGCAAGACTCAGTTAAAGAGCAATCGAATTTTGAAAATCAGGAACCAGTTCACAGTAAACTTAGAACTTAATTATGTTTTTAATGTACTTAAACTGAGAAGGAGTAATTATCACTGGCACGTCACTGCTGAAATATACGTAAATTAGACACTTGAAACGCGTTTGACGAAATTATTCTAATTAGAGCCTATAACTACATGCTTTTAAATTATAAGAGCAAAAAAACTTAATGTAGAACGCGGTAGCCGCATGGACCATTATTTTAATAGCATGCTTGCAGAAGGAAAAGAAGAATAGAAATAGCCAAGCATTTATTTAGCTGAGATAACATAATGGTTAAGAAATAAGGAAGAAAATTCAATTATTACAAGCTTAAATAACTTAAATAGACAGTAGCTTTAATTGAAAAAGTGATATAAAAATAAATATAAGTTTATAGTAGACTAACACTCGTTTAAAAAAATGTTCACTGTAAAAATGTGTTAATAGTAAACTTTAAGATAATAAAGCATCTTAAAAATAGTAGGGCAAGTTCCAATAAAGTTATAATTCACGAAAACTAAAAACATTAACTGCACTGAGAAAAAGTATGTATCATATGCTTAAATTTCTATAAAAATTACAATATTTATAGTAAATATTGCCATACTCATACAACAATCTAATATTCATATTTGTCAATGTTTACTATGAACAAATATGGTAATCTTTATAGAAAATCAAGCACGATCGCAATCTACAGAAACAGAATTAGTACTTTACGCTCCACGATTTTGTCAGTGTAATTTTCATTGAAAATCGAACCTCTCCCCGCCGTACAAACACAAACAGTCACTTCTGCCCTACAATTTCTCTCAGTGTGCAAAATAATCCTACACCATAAAACTTACACCGATAACTAATTTAATTTAATCCTCGCAGAGAAAAAAAAACACACCAACAAAAAGAAAAAAATCACAGCCAAAGCAGCGTAGCACACCACACAGCAAAAGCCAAAACAAGGAGAAAACAAACACGCGATCGCGCGAGTCCTCCTCCGACAGCAGCAGCGGCTGAGATGCGCGCGGTGCAGAGGTGATCCTGGCGCGCGGCCGCCGCGGCGACTGCTGCTACTTCCGGGGGACAGAGCGGCGATGGAACTGCAGCAGCAGCCGGCGGCGGGCATGGCATCCCGGGCGAGTGTAAGAGAGAGAGAGAGAGAGAGAGCCGGTATAGGGTGGCTTTGGATGCGCCGGCGCCAGGCGCTCGAAGCTTTCCCTCCCCGCCACTTTTCAAGCAGGAGGGGGTGACAAAGCTCGCCCGCAAACTTCTTTTGCTGTGCAGGGGGAGAGCGGGGAGAGTGGAACGTTTTCGGGACTGTTTGAAGATTCCTTTTTGCTTGCTTGAGATAAATGTAAAGCGGGTGTTAAAAGGAATTAGCAGCTCTGAACTCTGGAGTGTACTGTAACTTCTTTTATGTTTAAGAATAGATTAGAACCGCTGTTATCATTAAGTGTAATGAAAAGATTGCTATCTGAAGTGTCACAAATGTCCGAGTAGTCCCTGCGGGGGTAATTTGGATACCGTCGTAAAACAGATAAAACAAGATAATAAGCTAATTTTTTAGCATAAATTACTGTTCGGCATAAAATTAACATTTTATTATTTTTTTGATTATAGTTATTACTTTAATTTAAGTTTTATTTATTACCATATAAAAGAGTAAAATAATGGAGCACTTTAAGTAGGGTCTTTCACCAGATATAGGGCATAAAACCAAAAAATCGTATGAGAGTTTATAAAGTTCCTATGATACCTAAAACTAACTATATGTACTTAATAATAGTCCAAAACTACATGAAGAAAAAATTGTTCCAAAAAAATCGAGACGACACAAGTGTAAATAATGTCTTTTTAAAAAATATTTAGTTAAACCCCAATTTTCTTTTTTATTTCTTAACCAATTTTAATGTTTCTGGGCTTATGTTTTTCCTTAAACATTTCTCTACGAAGTTAACGAAAGAAAATTTTAAAATAATATATCTGTGATTAGAGAAAGCTAATTAATTATAAAATTTTACGCGTTTACTTATATATAATTAGCTTTCTCTTATTGCAGATATATTATTTAAGAATTTTCTTTCGTTAACTTTGTAGAGAAATGTTTAAGGAAAAACATAAGCCCCGAAACATTAAAATTAGTTAATAAATAAAAAAATGGGGTTTAACTAAATATTCTTTAAATTGAGAGTATTTACAGTTGTGACGTCACGATTTTATTGGAACAATTTTTTTTACGTCGTTTCGGACTCTTATTAAGTACATATAACTAGTTTTATCACAGGACGCTTTATAAACTCTCATACGATTTTTTGTTTTATGCTCTATATCTAGCGAAAGACCCTCCTGAAATAAATAAAAAAGTTTAATTATATACAGCTTCAGCCTACGTGTGATGAGAAAACACTAGGAAGATTAAGGCGCACTTCGCGTGCCGATATTATCTTCCCTAACGTTCTCTTTTTTGCAAATCAAATTATCGAAAATAGAAATCAAAAATCAATGTACATTTGATATCTTTCTGTAGGTATTAAGACAAGGGAAATTTGGGCATTTAACAAAATATACTTTCTCAAATAATTGATGTACGTATGTCTATATACAGTGCAAAAGACGATGGAGGTTGGACACCACTGCGTGTACAACGTAATACAAGAGAGCGAGAGAGAGAGAGAGAGAGAGAGAGACCCTTCCGTTTCGGATCGTTTTAATAATTATGACCACTTGGTTTTTATATGAGCGATTTTTCCGCGTTTCCGTATGCGGCTCATGTCGCAGGGGGGTGGATTTCGTTCTCGCGCGGTCTCTCGTTGGAGATTCGTGAGGTATACTGCTGTTGTGCTTTTAAGGAGGGAAGATTTTCTTGTTAGTGAGGGAATTGATATATGAGGCATTTGTTTTTGCGGAAACAATTAGTTTGTGTATTTGGCAAGTGCTGAGATACCGGGTACTTTTATTAGATTTTTGATGGGAGAGTACATTGAGATTTTAATGAGAAAATGCAATGAGAATTGCATTCAGAATTTTTCACCAAATTCTTTTATGCCGTTTCCGGGTATAATTATGTTGGTGACTTTATTTGTGGTAGCTTCAATTTGGATGCGAAATCTTGCGCAAGTGATTTTACCAAAAAACGTCTTTTTTCACGAAATAGTTTTTATCCTTTACATTTACCAATAAGATTTTATTCGAATAACACCAAAGGCACATCAATTTAAGTTTTAGTGTAAAAATAGATGGAGAGATTTTAAATTTCAGTGTATTTTCCATTATAATATTTTGTTATTTGCAACATAAATAATAGTAATTTTTCAAATAGTTTTTGGTTCTATTATACCTAATCATTATTAAACAAGAATGTGTGTGCACCCATTAATTCAAAACTAATTAGTTCGGGTACACCGATAAATTATTATTTTTATAATTATCACCGAACGATAGCTTCTCTAATATTTGAAATTTCCCGCGATTGTGGTGTTAATATTGAATAGTTTATATAGTTACTGTTAGATGGAGTCGGCATATCGTCTACGGATATTACGACTTCATCTAACATAAAGCCGCTGTACCAGCTTAGTGGCAGGCGTCTAAGGTAATGCTCCAGTGCCTTACTGAGGAGTCCACACTGTAGCAAAGGACGAAACGCCTACATATTTTTTTGAAGGGTGGCCCATTCTCCTTGCCCTCTAACCATAGTACACCGATAAATTATTATTTTTATAAACAATTAATATTTGCCCATGAACAAGCCCGCAACAAGTGACTACCGAATCTAAAATGATTTATCAAATACGGCAGGTTAGAATTTCCATGTATATATTTTTTCTTGAAAACAGTTCTAAAATATTTGTGCAGCTATTTTTATTTTTATTTTTGATACTTAAATCAAACATTTGTATTGCATTAATGTTATTTTACAAATTGCGATGCGACAAATCGATGTAAATTTGCTATTTTATTAATACATATTAGTTTCTTAGCTATACTGCAAATATATTTCTCAAAATTTTACCAAATACTATATTTTGGTAATTTATTTCATCGATATTAATTAATATTTATAGCACAAACGTGTGCGTTGTGGATGTGACATTTTTTTGGTTCGGTTTTTAATCGGCTCACTTAGGTGTTATTTAAATTTTGGACATTATGTTTACTAAAATAACAAAAAGGGATTCTAATACAACATAATACTGTTGATGTATTTCACTCATATTAAATACTTTTTAAGGTAATTCAATTACTATTTATTGAGTTATTCTTCGTGTTGTGGATGCGACACCAAAAACCTACGACAATTTTCAAATGTATTTAACTCCGATTTTATGAATAAAATGAAAATATTATCAATATTATCTTAATCTTTGATTATTTCTTAGTAAGAAATATTTTTTTTAATATTTTTATCAGGTCAATTTGAAACACTATTAGAGAAACTATAATTGAAATTGGGTATACGATATACGTGAAATGTGACAGTTTAGACATTTGATTGACAAATTTAATTAATTTATGACAGAAAGTAAACATATAAATGTAATAAATAATAAGCTTAAGCTTTAAATAATAACATAAGGCTATGTGAAACAGTTTAATACAGTTAAAATATAAAAAAAAGCTGATTGAAATTTCGAGTCATATAGGTTAAAGGTTTGGGAGATTTCCCCATATATTAATGCATAAATTATTCTTTTTAATCAAATCAATTTATTTATACCTGTAAAAATAATATTTGAATATATTCGTTGTCTTATGTAACATAAATGATAAAAATAATAACTCATTAAAAAGTTTTTTTTGTCTTTTAGATTTTCTGCTAAATATAACTTTCGCCTTTTTCTTAGTTGCAATTTTACATCGCGTTTTGCGTGTTGAACAGGATGATTGAATACAGTGACTGTAATTTTACAGCGTTGTTTTTATCCTTCACCTTGTTTTTATATCTATGATTTACTTTACTTTGTATATGGCTGAATGCTGTAAAATTTATGAATTCTATTTAATCTACTAAGTAGCTTACCTCGATAATGTATTTAATAATTAAAAGTATTTTTTTAATTTACTGTTTATAGTTTTAATTAAGCTTTTTACATTTCAAATTAAACTCTGATACACTCTGTAAAGAAAGATGATTCAAAATTGAGATTTTCTATTTCCGTACATTTCAGCTGTAATTCATTAGAAGTTCATTTTTTTAGAATAAGTATTATCTTTTTGGAAATCTTCTTTTGCTTCTTATAAATATAAATTTTAAGTTAAGTCAGTAAAATTTTTGTGTAAATTATAAAACGTATAAACTGTGCATGTATTATGAATTATCATATACTTTAACATTGTTCGATAATATAATAGATTTGAATTTTTAATCTTTATAATTCAAAATTCAAAAATATATAATATAAAAAACTTATTACTATGTTATATAATGCATCTTTGTGTGTGATGTTGATTTATAAAAAATAAATAAAAATCGTCATAATTTTAATGAACTTATTATTAACAAACTATTATAGCTACTTAGTAAGTGATATATGTTATATAACAGCAAACAAGAACAATAAGGACGTGCAAGTTCATAATATTATTGATATTAGAATTTTTAAAAGCATACTTATTCCGTACAATTTTCTTCTAATTCATTCATATGAAGCTCTTAACTCTTTTACATAAATTGTCCTTTTTTCATTATGTATTCATTTATGCATTAATCGTCGTACTTTTTTAAATGCTACGTTACTATGTTTTAAGAGATAACAAAAATGTGAATGATATTAAAAAGATTACTGAGAATGTTCGTACATTTACAGAATTAAATTGAAATATTAACGTGTATTATACATTATTATCTTTTACTAGTAAAGTCCATGATCTCACTACGCTTTAGTATAAATATAAATATATAAGAAAATTAAAAAAAAATTGCAATATGTAAAGCAATGCTAAATTCAATCACATACTGAGTTTAAGCTACCACATATAAATCTCAATTTATTTTAATTACGATAAAGCTCTCCTTTTACCTCATTATTATACGAATTTCTGTTCCCATTTATCATTCTCATATTTATGTCACTTCCTCTCAATTTTCTGCTTATAAAGTGGTACGCAAAATTTTTGCTATGTAGAAAAGAAATTCAGCCCAGTAATAGCAGTTTCCGACATAACAGTATTAAAAAAATGGTTTTAATTATAAATAATTAATATTATTGAAACGTAATATTACAATTCTTTTATAACTCGCAAGGAACTTATTATTACTTTAAGAAGACATAGAACCGTAGTCATGTGATAAGTTCCACATTGTTTACACTTGCGGCATCGTTAGCAAACTTCATTAAAGTTCAGATTTACTTGAGAATTCTAGACAATCCATATTGATTTCTATATCTGTGGCTAAGAATACGTTGTTATCCATTGTGGTTATAGTATTCTAAACAATAAAAAAAGTTACAGTAGAACTTATAATCACAAAAAGGAGTTCATCGCTGTAAAATATCGTCCCTATGCCAATTTGAAACTTTAAAAACATGAAAATTTAATTGCCTATTTAGCAGCTGGTAGCTTGATGCAGCTTTGTACCGCAGAGTTCCAGTACTAAACATAAACTTCTCTCTACGCTACCAGACCACCAATCACGCGATCCCCCAATTAGTATTCGAGCTTTCAAACCTCAGCAGCATTACCTCCTCACGACATCGTCATTATCATCGTCGTCGAAATTCTCGTAGCTTTAACCGCAACAGTCATCTCCCACCACCGCAGCAAATTCTACTATCCTATCACTGCTTTAAATACAAATCAAAATTCAACATACGGGTGATCTGCAAGAATGCGTATATTTTATGCAATCATCGTGATATTTTTATGGAAGATTTAGTCTCTGACTATTATTCTTCCTAGTTATATCGATCAACTTTACTTGAGATACTAAAGTTCTTTAAAATTCTAGTATTAAAACCTTTAAAATATGTAGTTGATCAGACACATATAGAGATATTATCTGACACGTTATTTGAGAAAATCTATCAGAAACCCCTTACTCTCATAAAATAAAGGTAAAAACGTAAATTTCTTAACAAAGTCGAATGGAAGGTTGGCTTTATGCAAGTAAACTCAAGTTGTCTTAATTTATAATCAAACAAATTACAGTTTTCCATCTGAGTTTCCATCCTGTCTTAAAAGAACAGATCGTTCCATTCTGTACCCTTCTTAAACGTCCTATGACAGGTTGATTCATTTGAACGTGAAATTTAATTTTAGTAAAAGAAGTGGCTTTGAATAAGTATCGGTGAAAGGCAAGCTTAGCTTAGCACGCTATGAACTTCTTCAGGTATGATACAATTCTATTTACTTTCGTTATGAGACACCCACGGCGCTTGCATTTAGCGTTTCAATATTTTATTTACATCATTGTGAAACATGCGTGGGACGCAGAAATGCAACATTTTTTAGAACCACTCATGCAAAGGATTATCAACGGAATTCTTTGAATTCGAGAAAGAGTTCAGATGGTGCAGATCAGCCCCCACTACCGGTCGATAAAATAAGCTGCCGTCGACGTCGAGCTATAATCCTTTGTAGAGGAAAACGGCGCGTCATAAGCAGTAGGACGATACTGACGTTTATAATACGAGGGTAGTTCAATAAGTCTTTAGAATAAAGTATAAAAACAATTTTTTTTGGGTAAATTTTTTTTTATTTTTCAACATAATCTCCTTGGAGCTCTATACACTTGGTCAATCGCTTTTTAAGTTTTTTTAATCCTTCAGAAAAGTGCGTTTTCGGAAGTTCCTCAAAATAAGCACTTACAGAGGCAATGACGTCTTCGTTGTCCGTAAATCTCTGTCCACCGAGCCATTTTTTCAAGTTTGGAAATAAGAAAAAGTCACTGGGGGCTAAATCTGGTGAATACGGTGGGTGTTCGACCAATTCGAATTTTAGTTCTTCAATTTTAGCCATTGAAACGAAGCATGTGTGAACTCGGGCGTTGTCGTGATGAAAGAGAATTTTTTTTCTCGCCAAATGTGGTCGTTTTTTTTTAATTTCTTCTTTCAGCTGCTCTAATAATGATGCATAATACTCACCAGTAATTGTTTTACTCTTTTCCAAGTAGTTAATAAGTATAATTCCACGTGCATCCCAAAAAACTGTAGCCATAACCTTACCAGCTGACTTTACGGTCTTTGCCTTCTTTGGAGCTGGTTCGCCTGTGGAAATCCACTGTTTGGATTGTTCCTTTGTCTCAGGAGTGTAGTGGTGTATCCATGTTTCATCCACAGTCACTAATCGACGAAAAAATTCCTCAGGATTCCGACTTATGCGCGCCAAAAGAGCCTCAGAGGCGACCACTCTATTGCGTTTATTCTCAGCTGAGAGCAAACGCGGCACCCATCTTGCCGATAGCTTTTTCATGCCTAATTTTTCATGTAGAATTGAAACAACTGCACCTATAGATATCCTTGTGGCCTCAGCTAACTCACGCACTTTTAATCTTCTATCCTTCAACACCATATCGTGGATTTTATTGATGATTTCGGGAGTAGTTGCTTCTACGAGCCTTCCTGAACGTGGTTCGTCACTTATTGATGTACGACCACGCTTAAATTCATTTACCCAGTTATAAACCGTTGCTAAGGCAGGGGCAGATGTGCCATAAACTGAGTCCAATTCATTTTTTATCTCATATGGAGTTAAACCCTTTAAATGAAAATGTTTAATTACCGCTCTGAACTCGTTTTTTTCCATTTTTCTTAACAAGCAATTTTTTTTTTTCAATTGGTTATAAAAACACGTAAACTCAGAAGATGTGGACTGTGACTGCACCATATATCTAGTCGGGAGTGGTGCTGACTGAAAACAGATGATTTGGAGTGATTCGCGCGCCATCTGTTGGTCATTCTAAAGACTTATTGAACTACCCTCGTATTTAACCTGTTAAGGCTGAAACCCTCACAAAATTGAAAATAACTTTGGAAAATCATGTAAAAATGTGTTTGACCGTTAACTATAAGATTTCTTCACTTTAATCTGATCCATATATTTAGTTTGCATATTTTAAGCTTTTCACGTAGCAATCTTTAAAAAAACGAAAAAAAATGCGTGGGTCCTCCAGGGCTCCTACATCCCTAACGGGTTAATAAATATAACACACATTTAATTCCTTGAACTCGAATTTCAATAACCAGAGAGGGCTAATCGTCTTTTCTACTACAATTATTGGACTCAAGTTACAGTGCGAAATTAGAGCTAACAATGTTCGAGTTTAACGCGGAATCAAAACGAATTCAAAAAAGATTATTCGTTTCTATTATCTAGCATAGATAATTACCAAAAAAGCATATGTAAAACCCCTTTGGTTATTATCTTGTATGAATCTATATTGATATACGTTTAATTTCCTGTACACATTTAAAAATTTTAAGTAAAATTTCATTGCATATAAAGAAAAAATTGGAATCAACCTCGGAGTGGTTAAATCAACAGTTAAGTCAAGTCACTCGATGAATGGTGAATTAATCACTAGAAAAACCTACTGAATTTTACTTGTCGGTATTTTTAGTGAATTTCACTTGTTCAAATAGGTTAATTCAATATTATTTTGAGGGTAACTTTGTCTACATTCGAAAATACGTATTATAAATTGTATATAGGAAAAAAACTATTTTAAGTGCTCAAATATCTTTCAATTGATATATATAATATCTCTCAAATTGCGTTTGGTAAGTACTTCGTCATATTAACTGTTTAAAATAGTTAGCAAATTCATTTTCAGGAAATAAGATAAGATCTAACTAATTTCTAGTTAAATCATAGATAAGAGAGGAACTTTCTATTGGTCAGTAATTGTTAGCCAGTAAAGTTGTTACTGACATAATAATCTCAGAAAGATACATTATTTCATGAATTTACATTCAGTCAATACTAATCTATTTAGTACAAGTATTAGAGTAGAAGTGGTTTGGTTTTCAAAAATTCATATCAATAGGCTAATATTCATCTTGAAAAACAAACAAATATTTCAGATAATGAAGTGAGCCGTCAAAGTCGGTGCGCCAAGCAAACGGGATCAGATTTATTCATAAACGTTTTCGACTCTCTTTGATTTAACCATAATTCACTTAAAATAATTTATTTGATCCTTTTACCATTTTAACTGCATTTAACTTTTTAGAGTGATACTCCCAAGACAAACAGCGAGAAAATATTATCAGCGTATCTAATACATTCTCATTTGTTTTTATTCTGTATAATCGCATAAAAAATCAATAATAGTATTAAAATTCGTATATCGGATGTTATATAAAGAAGTTATTTCGAAAAGCAGCAATTCAATTGATGCAATAAAGAATACATGTAGGTGAAATAAATGAAGTTACTGTTTCGATGATAAGCACCCTTAATTAATTAATTAACTATTAATTCAGTGTAACTTCACTCTACACACAAGAAGAGTGTCTCACCTTCGGGTCACGAAGTTTGATGAGGCTTTACATAATATCAACTGAAAACATTAGTATTGCTCATATACCCAGCGTTGAAAATATCGTATATACATAAATATAATGTTAATTTAATGAACAAGGGCCCACGGGATCAAACTACGTGTACTGGGCTTCATCTTCACAGTTACCAGAAAGCATCCTCAAAGTCACATCCAAACCGGTGACCCTTGAGTAAGACAGTACTCTCCTAGTTCGAGTGAAAATTCACTCACATCAGAGAGTCAAATCATTCGCCTCATTCCCTAAGTAAAACCTCACCCCATAAAAGTGTAACTCCACTTCACTCCAACAAATTCTTCACCGTACACGCAAATCAAAAACTACCCTTCCAAGAACCGTTATACCGCGCGCCCACGCCGCCTACGCTCTCCCGCACAGGTATAACAAGTCTTCACCCGATGCGTACCCCGAGACACCAACCCAGCAGCAGCAGCAGCAGCCCGGACGACCCAGAAATGCGCTATATACGCCTCGCTCGCTCGCGGGGCTCGCGGGGCTCGCGGGGCGGCCGGAGAGGTGTGGTGGGGTCGTTCGCTGAAGAGAGATGTTATAGGTGCGCGCGGAGACGAGAGCCGGGGGAAGAGGAGAGTAGGTAGAGCTTTAACCGGTAGATTGGCGCGCTCGGGCGCGCAGGGGCGCTCGAGACTACAGCTGCGTGGATGGAATACGATTGGGGAGGGGGTGGGACGTGTGCAGGAGGATACGTCTTTGGTAGGAAGTGCACGGAAAAAAAAGATCCGCCACGTTGGCTAGGCTACTCCGACTATTTTAGCAGGAGTAACACAGCGCGAAGGATTGAAGAAGGTGGTATAGAAAGCGGTACTAGCGATGCGCATTTCTCGAAAAGTTTTAATGAATCTCAATGGGTATTTGCATGATTTTCTCGTCAAAGCGATTGATTAGATATTAGGTTATATAAATTTGACAAATTTTAATAATGCAAAAGAACTAGAGCATAATATTCTAACCTATAAAGTAGTGATTTTAATTAAATTTGAACAAATGAAAATTAATTTTATTTAATTTTATTTCTTAAATCAATGTATATATCGCAACTTTAGAACCATTAAAATAATGTATTAATGCATTTGAAGACTTTAGGATTCTCTAAACTTATTATTGAACAAACCGTCTGCAACAGTATATAAAAATATTATTAAATACCTATGTTTAATACAAATTTTAAAAAACACGAGTTAAATACATTAAGAATACATTTTTAAAAGACTATATATTACCTTTTAGAAAGTAAAATAAGCGAGTTTAAGAGAGTATAAATAAAATGTAAGTGTAAATGCATATATGGAAAAATCAGCAAAAATGCGTTAAAAAAATTCTTAAATTTTAATAAACGTTTCCTTGAATCGTACTTAGAAAATATTTATTTGATAATAGTAAATATTTCTTAAATTAATAAATATTTATTGAAATTTAGTAAATATTTATTGAATTGAATACCAGTCTAAACATAATTAAATATTTACTATTTTCAAATGAATATTTTTTGAGTACGATTCAAGGAAACGTTTATTAAAATTTAAGAATTTTTTTTTCAGTGTAAATGCATATATGGGAAACTCAGCGAAAATGGGGAGGGGGGAAGGCTAAAATTGACAAAAATAACGTTACTTAATTTTTAAGCGACCGCTAATTGAAAATTAAATATCTTAAAATTTTCATTTACATAAATTCCCCATATAATTTGTAATGTTTAACTATGTATATTGACTTTGTATGAAAATAAAATTGTTCAATGATAATTTTTTTTACATTTTATTTATACTCTCTTAAACTCGCTTATTTTACTTTCTAAAAGGTAATATATAGTCTTTTAAAAATTTATTCTTAATGTATTTAAATCGTGTTTTTTAAATTTTGTATTAAACATAGGTATTTAATAATATTTTTATATACTGTTGCAGACTGTTTGTTCAATAATAAGTTTAGAGAATCCTAAAGTCTTCAAATGTATTAATACATTATTTTAATGGTTCTAAAGTTGCGATATATACATTGATTTAAGAAATAAAATTAATTTTCATTTGCTCAAATTTAATTAAAATCACTACTTTATAGGTTAGAATATTATGCTCTAGTACTTTTGCATTATTAAAATTTGTCAGATTTATATAACCTAATATCTAATCAATCGCTTTGACGAGAAAATCATGCAAATACCCCTTGAGATTCATTAAAACTTTGCGAGGAATGCGCATCGCTAGTACCGCTTTCTATACCACCTTCTTCAATCCTCCGCGCTGTGTTACTCCTGTTAAAATAGCCGGAGTAGCCTAGCCAACGTGACGGATCTTTTCTTTCCGTGTGTACCGTGTGCAGCCACGAAGAGCGAGAGTCGGGAAGATGGGGCTGTTAGAGGGTAATTTGCGAGTGAAATTGCTGTCGCTGGTTTTGCGTGGATGCGAGGAGATGTTAGCAGCCGCTTTTCGACGGACAGTTTGTAAGATTTTATTCCGATGGAATAGCGAATTAAACGCTATTCTGTTTTTTAAATATATGTATAATTTAGATTTTTAGACTGGTTACTGAGAAGCGGCTGGTAACTTCAGTTTTGTGTGATTGGCGTGGATTTTTCATTTCATTACACTCGCTCAAATTGATGGATTTATGCAACTGATTCAATAGTTGGACTCACTATTTTAAAAAGTGAATATTCACTAATTCGCAATTAAAAATTTAACTAATTTAAATGTTTGTATATTTCTTACTTTTTAACCAGTGAGTATAATTATGTGGTCGATAGCTGGAATTTATATTCAGAGGGACGGAGTAATCAAATGGGGGTGAATTTTCGTTTTTAATAAAGGCTATTTATTAAAGCGCCAAACTCATTGTAATACATTAAATTGCATTGAGTATAATTCCTTGAAAATGATATAGTTATGGGTGTACTTGAGCCAAGTATATTATCATTTTACATGTCTGACTATCTTCGCACTTTTTCTACTGATGTGATGTATGTAGTCATACTATCATACAAAAGGTAGAAACGTACATTGTAACACAGAATATATATTCTATCCATATATATTAATATTCTATTGTCTAGAGGAAAACACTATCATATATATATATATTAATTAATTGAGATTGCAAATTATAATTTGAGCTTTCTAAGGACATTGTTTTCTCCAGGAATCAACGAAATTTATAATAGTACAAGTAAATATTTAAAACTTTATTTTAATTTAATGTAAAAAGTGTTAGATATGTATTTACATTTCTCCTTTTCCATTGACACTTTGAGTTAGTTTCGGCTAAGAAAGAAAGAAACTTGAAACACGATCAGGCTGCACTTAGCGATCAACATTTATTTACCTTTATTTAAGAAAGTAGACTCTATTGCTCGGTATTATATTAATATGAAAATTAATCTATTTGTCTCCACGAGCTAAAAAGAATTTTTACCCCATTTCTCAAGTAAGGTGGACTTTATGTATCCAACAACTATACCTGTCAATTTCATATATATACCTGGCTATCTTTGCTATGTTTGGGCAATATTTTTCTCCATATACGTCTTAAAACGGATGTACTGCCTAACTACGGAGACCAATGTACATTCCCTGGTCGAAACGCATTTCCCTTTCAATTTAAAATTTCAAATAATTTTTCTTCACATTTATTGGGATTAGTTTCTAGTTAATTATTTTTGACTATTTCTTCCCTACAACAAGACTTTTTATTCCTTATACTCATTCAGTAAGGCTCTTGAGGCCGGATACATACAGTCCACATTACTTGAGAAATGAGGAAAAAATTATTTTTTCTTTTTCGAGGGCGTGTAAGAAATGCCATCTAAGGCACACCCGACTGGGTCCGCACAGCATGATAGTATGGGGCTGGTTGTGGATGCATCTGCCGTGTGTATGATATAGGACGAAAAATAAAATAAACAAAAGCGCGAGAAAACTACGTGGACGATGCATCGCCAACCGACCCATAATAATAATAATAATAATAATAATAACGAATTTAAGGTTACTCCTCAAGTCATTGCTAAATTTATGCTGGATATACTAAATTTAATTTTAAGCCAGTATTCAAAATATATGTAACTTAGACGTTTTAGATTTAGTGAAGGTGTTTAAGAATTTTCGAATAACAAACTTTGTACTCACTTTTAAAAAGATGATTTAAAGACTATTAACAGTAAAAATTATAGTTAATTTGGCAGGTCTAAGAACTCTTAAAATATACCGTTTCTTTTAACCCTTTGCGGGGCGAATTTAATCTAAAAAGTCGAAGTTTTTTCATCTTAAATTGTTTATAACTAATTATATAAACAAACATTTGTAAATTTAAGCTCAGGATTTTATTCCTTAGGTATCTAGAATTATATAGAAAAATATTTGAGCGATATTGAGCTCAAACTGTCTAAGTCATGCATAAAAAATTGAACAAAAATAGGGTGCCACTATAGTGGCACCCGCCCCGCAAAGGGTTAAACTCTTTTGTAATTCATTCATCGAAACAATCACTTTATCTATAAAATTGATACTTCAAAATGACGCAGTATTATTTGCTTATATTTAATGTAACTCAATTTTTCTAATAGTCGTGCGACTACGAAATGTCAAACTGCGTTTCTAATATAAGATATATTTATGAAAATTATGTTGTATTAATGAATTTTGTTATGTGATATGTAATTTTTTGTGCAGCTCTGACAAAGGCTCAACAAATACTCACAACGAATTCTCAACCAAATTATATTACATTATTTAATAAATTAAAAATACTATTCTAAAATTGAAATTTAATTTTGTAGCGAATATTGGACTTATCAATTATTTTGTATTCTGAGATAAAGCAATGCATTGGTTATAAATGTATTATGAGTACAATTGAAAAAACGATAAGAAAGTTGACGGTAAAAGAAATTTCCTCAATCAAGATATTGAATTGCGAAGGTGGAAAATATTTTATTAGATTCTGTTTTATAACGAAAGAATCTGATAACGATTTTGAAAGAAAATCATCTTACAATACAAGATTTTAAACTAACTTGCTTTCCGACGCATTTTTACAATTATAGTTGGAAATTAAAACTTGAATATTTAAGACAGAATTTAAAGGAGGGTTGGCAGAAAGAGGGTGAAAAAGTATAGAAATTGAAGAAAAATTCTGCAAAAATTCCAGGAAATTAGTCAATCGTGGGATATTTCATAAAAGTAGATGTTGCTTTTCAGAGCCAATAGTTGCTAATGAGAGACTTAACAGTGACATATAAAAGTAAGAGTTTTAAAAAAAAGGTTTTATACTATAAGCGCTGTTTTATTGAATGAGTCTTAAAATAGGTCGTTACAAATAATTCTAAGAAACTTTGATGCTCTCTGATTGAATATGAACCTTCATAAATGATTTATGAAGATGACGTGCATTTATAGTACATATATTGATTTACGAGTTTATCACACAGTAATTTAAAGCAAAACAATAAAACTTAGTTATGTTGTACATTGTATACTACGTTACGTTATATAGTCACGTTGTACTTTTATATTATTTTATCCAAAATTTAAAAAAAATGAAATCGTTATTCGTATTTTTGTTCATACTTTTAACGTAAACTTAAATATACCGAAACACAATCAGATAGAATATATAAGAAGATCAAAATATTGACGAGCGCAATAAAGAGTTTCCAATAAACCGGGCAGAAGTGAAAGAACGCAGTTATTGGAATAATGAAGAAATCGAATTATTCAGAAAATAACGACCTATGTTCTTTCCCTTTGTCGGTGGTTGAAATAACAAGAACCCCGAGAGTGAAGACTCTTTGGAAAGGCATTGGAAAGATTTCTCTGATAGCTTAACAGGAAACTTGAGAATTCTAATTGTAAAGAGGAAAAAGTATACGTATTAACGCCACCTTGCACGTCTCTTTTCGCTACAGATTGGACTTATTCGTGATAGAAGTGTTTGGAAGAGATACTTGAAAATGTAAAAATTCCTAGATTTATTCATCTTTGCGTTGATGATTATCGTTTTTGATTCTTAGAATTTACAATTTATATTTACAAAAGGAAAGGCAAAAAGCGAGTATTGATCTCACAATGCGTTCTTGAAATAATTAACTCTCGAAATATTTAGAATCACGTCTCTGAAGAGAGTATGAGATTAAAATTTCTTGTAGTAAAAGTAGACTGAAACTGAGAAAAATGTTTTCTATTTAAAATTAATAATAATTTAGAAAATAGTTTAGAAATATGGGAAAATCTCCAGAACTTTTAACTTTCAAATGTTGAAAATGAGGTCTACTTAACTTAGGAGCACAGCTCTAATTTTTCACACAACTTCTCGAGACTATAAACAATTAATATTTGCCCATGAACAAATCCGAAACAAGTGCCTACCGAATCTAAAATGATTTATCAAATACGGTAGGTTAGAATTTCCATGTATATATTTTTTCTTGAAAACAGTTCTAAAATATTTG
The DNA here is from genome assembly GCA_949152435.1 of Gastracanthus pulcherrimus. Taxonomy (NCBI): domain Eukaryota; kingdom Metazoa; phylum Arthropoda; class Insecta; order Hymenoptera; family Pteromalidae; genus Gastracanthus; species Gastracanthus pulcherrimus. The sequence goes on along the minus strand of OX424572.1, from coordinate 195,312,014 downwards.
TGCAGCTATTTTTATTTTTATTTTTGATACTTAAATCAAACATTTTTATTGCATTAATGTTATTTTACAAATTACGTTGATCTTAATGATTCACTTAAAGTGATTGATAATAACTTGGTAGAAGGTACAACGAAAGCCAAGGATGCGTGACTACTCACTTCTGATTCCGAGAGATCCTTTGCGGAGGATGAGAATTCAAATGACGTCAAAGAATTACATTCCCTAAAGGATAACAAAAAACGTATGCTTTAATTGAGAGATTTTATTATAGTTCGTTTATAGAATAAAAATATCGGGAGTGTAATATTATTTTAATACAAATTCAACTTTTATGCATTGATTATATTTAAATTATAAATTTGGCTTATTGAAATTAACAATTTAAACGTTTAAATTGACTAATTTTATCTCTTAGACGACGAAAACACTTCTTTTCGTTATATTACTTTCTGTGTTCACTCCTTTTTTCCGTTTTTTTAACTTTTCAATTCGTCTGTGCTTTACGTACTCTTTCTTCTCTCTCACTTTGACTTCACTCAAAACAGGTTTCATGATTGTAAAATGCAAAGAAACTTCTTCTCTTATTTGTATTATTCAGTTTCTCTAGTTGCAACAAGAGGTTATAATGTTTAAACATACGCGCGTTGCGGACGACGAGTTGTGGATGCGACAAATTAAGCTTTAAACAATAACATAAGCCTATGTGAAACTGTTTAATACAATCAAAATATAAGAAAAATTGATTGAAACCTCGAGTCATATATGTTAAAGGTTTGGGAGATTTCCCCATGTATATAAATGTTTGATATTTATTATAAGCATTTATCTATCGATATTTTACTTACTATTGTGTTTCTTATAAATAGGCCAAACAAAAAGTTTACTTGAGAAGGCTTTTGTAACTAATCTAATTTAATGATATTTATCATATTTCATAAAAACGAATTTTTATGAGCACGAATATGCTTATCATTATGTTGCTTTAGCACTTCTAAAATTAAAGCTTAGTTATCATAAACAAAGATTAGAGTGATCTCTCCAAATATACTATGTAAAGCCGATAATTTTGTTTTCAGTGTTTTTCGTGAGCGAAGCAGTATGTAATACAAATAGTATCTGTTTTAATACACATCAGTTATTTCATAGTTTGGTAAGTCCATCACGTTGAATACATATATACAACCTGCGAGATCGCATCTACTTTCAGCATTAAAAAGGAACTAATTTATTTCTTAGGCCTATATGTCATAACCTCGTTTACCCTTTGAAGTTAGAATTTTTGTCCGTTACTGATGAGGCTAACCCGATCCTGCGTAAAAGAAAGTCTAAACAAGTCTGGCAAAAGTCTGACTCAGAAAGTCTTGCCATGTACAGTGGAGACTATCCCAGACTTTTGGCAAAAAATGCAAAACAAAAGCATAGCGTTCCGTCAAGATTGCAATCACCTAAATATTTATCTCTTTTTTTACAAGTATTTAAATTTCATAAAAGATTGTAATATCTAAAAAGAATATCCACAATTTAATCAAAAACTATTATTTTTTACAATTGCGGTCGATATTAACAATAAGTGTAGTGTCCTAATTACTTGCATGTAAAAATAAGTTTTCGTGACATAATTCAATAAAAGTCTGGCACATAGTCTGGCTTATAGTCTGGGGCAGTCTTCGTAGACAGACTTTTCCCAGACTTTCTTTTACACGGGGCATCTTTGATCAAAACACATTATTATTATTGTTAGTTTTTACATCATACTTTTTTGTAAAATTAAATATTGCCAGTTCGGGATATAGGCTAAAATTCCTAACGACGCTACTTTTCTAACCTTTGTGGTTACTACAAAAAACATGAATTAAAAAAAATTAAACCCTTGCAACTCAAGTGTATCAAATATGACCCTCAATCCTGTACTAATCATGTGAAATTGCAGTAGAAAATACCCGAAATTACTATCTTCAAAGTTTCAAAACTATATACGATTTATTGAGTGCATATTTTCTTAAGTTAAAACAAAAACCGTTTTCCAAATCAGTCTATCTAAAGATTGTGATCGCAGTCCTGTAAAAACAATCCACCCTCACCAGACTACAAATCAGATAAAAAAAGAGATATCTACATCTCGGTGATAGAGTCACATTCGAAAAAATCCGTACCTCTGCAGGAACACGCGAAACGCAGAGGAGAAATCGACACCAAGCTTCGAAGCAACAACCAACGTCATCGCTCTCTACCCTTTAAAAAGGCGCAAAAGACAGCGCGCGAGCGCTACATAGACAGAGACAGAGACAAAGACGCGGCGTCAGAGCGGATTCACGAATGACGTAGGCAGGAGCAGCAGCAGCAGCTTGCAAGCGGGTCGCGCACGAGCTTGCGAGCGAGAGGGAGACTCGAAAATAGAAGGAGCTCTCGCCGACCTGGCACATGCTAAAATAGTTCCACGTCGCTCAGCTGTTATCCCCCCACTATATATCTTCCTCTCTCTTTCTCTATATCTCCCTCTCTCTCTCTTGCTCGTTGGGGGGTTATACGTGACCACGTGTGGACTGTGGAGCTGGAGCTGAATCTCGCTCTCACTTTTAGTTTAGCCCCTCTCGATCCATCTTTCCTTCCTTTTATTAGTCGCTGGGCTCGCCAGAAGCTATAGTGCTGTGATATATATAATGTAGTTCCAGAGGGAGAATGATGGAGCGAGAGAAAGAGAGGGGATAGCGCTGACGGGTGGAGCGCGCAGACGCAACAAGTGTCGGTCATCCGTGAAAACGTAACGCGCCCTAGAATCCGCAACAGTTATGCGCGGTTATGGTAAACGTGCATTGAGCTTGGTCGGCTCGAGGTGTTAAAAATATATGCTGCTAATTTCTTTTTTAAATGTTACATCGGGCTATTCTTTGATCCACCATGCTTTTACATTTTTCTGGTATACGTACATTGAACTCTACTACTGCAAAAGCAGGAATAAAGAAAGAGAATTTTCATTTATTTATATGAAAATTATTATTTAAATCGATGTACACACCTGTGAATATGTCACACCAAATGCTTTGAAGAATGTACAAAATCAAAAAGTTTTTAAAGCTATATTCTTGTTTCTTAGAGAATACTGCACGCGATGCTTTCAAAGGATCTGTTTTCACCTTGATGCACTTCATCTAAGACATGAATTGATGAATTCTCTTCAGGCTCTATAATGGTTTATTTTCTTCTTAACAATAAGATTCATACAATACATTTATTACTTTGTATTATTTTATATTATTTTTTATGAAAAGTACTATAACAAACAAATTTTGTGAAAGTAAAATGCGAAATAATACCATTCGCAATAATTGACAAGAATTCGATTATTATTTGCGATGGCAAACTAGAAATCGATAATCATAGCAACGGCCAAACAAATGTAAATTGAACATTCCGGTAGTTCACACAGACGAAGTCGATCACAGCTGATTGGCCAGGAACTGAAAAGGGGTCGAATTTTGACGTTAAAATATATTCTCTGAGAGATTTATCCACATATATGTTTTTAATTAGTTACTTTATTGCCGTCTAAGCCAGGGTCCGTCTACATTGCCTTACTGATAAGTCCAGTATGCAGATCTGGGACGAAACGCAATATGTATTGTATAGGTTATTAGTTTATGTTTTATTCCCAATTCGTTACAAGTGCGTTTCTCATAATGAACGTTGATCGAAACCATAGTTTGAGGAAAATAATGTACATTACATGTGTATGCCGAACAATACGGTTTTTTGTCATATCAATTTTAGATTGAACGTATATACTTATTTTTACGCGATTTCAAAGGGCATTTAAATTACCTTCAAAAAGTAAACGCTTAAGAACGATAAATATGTACGTAGCTAATAGTTCTCAAATTTTCTCATTAAGTTAATTATATATGACGATCACATGCAGGTCAGTTCCTAAGCGTGAGTTGATGGCGTGTTTTTGGACTGGGTACATAATATCGCTAACTAATGATGAATTTTTATTGAAAGGTACCCAGGAAATAAAACTCGAATAACAAAATACTATAAGAATATGATTTTATAAATATTAAAAAATATATCATTTAATTGTCTTCACATCAAGACACTATATATTACATAACACCCGTTAAGTGGTTAGCACCATTTGGAAAAAATGAACATTTTTGCTTTTTTGCATATTGGTTAGTATATTTTCTTGCACAAAAAAAATTACGAAATACTAATTCAAAATTCGTAATTAGCAATCCTTAAAACCCCTAATACGAACTAAAGCATAATATTTCTTTCATACATAAATTATTTATATCAATTTTATACAGAAGTTGTCTTGACGCACCGATTTGCCCGTATCACTTTAAAGGGTTAAAGAATGTAAACTATAAATATAAAAATTCTATATGTATTTTACTAAACTATTTCGAAGAGTATTTATACTTTGAACTCGGCAATATATTATTCTATAAACATCTATTAGCCAGTACCTAACCAGAAAGAAGTTCGGACAGCCTAGCAAAAATTACCATGTTAAAAATAACTTAACCCTCAAAGGTACACTTATCGCGCTACTTGTCGCAGTGGTTACACCTTCATTTTCAAATCGACGTCAAGTTACTATCCACGTTAACTTCCGCATACTTGTTGCATTTTGCAAATTGCACAAAGTGCCACTGCGCGTGTCCTCTTCGCTTCCCTGTTTTATTACACAATCCATCGACCGACGGTCGACATAAGTACACGTGGCTGCCGAAGGTCGCCCGTATAAGATAATTACCGCGCGATGGCAGCGCGCTCTCATTCATAAACCATGCTCGCACCCAAAGTGCAGTTCAAAGTTGAAGTTTGCGGGGTCGCGATTCCTTGTTGCACTAGAGCGACGAGGTTACGCTGCGCGCGCGACGCGACAAAAGATACGCGCTAATTGATTCCTCGATGCGTGAAAACGGGAAGATTTCTCGTTCTTCCTTTTGCGCTCTGCAAGAAGCAGTAAATGGAAATGCAACGGACGCTCGTTTGCCGTGTGTCGCGAGTGCGATAGGGGGGCGGAGATGGAAATGGAAGTTCCTTAGCATATAAAAAGCACGCGTACGACTCAGAGCTGGACTAATGGCGAGTTGGGGACAATCTTCTTCATTACCGTTAACTGTATTACGGAAATACTTTCTATCAATTACGTTAGATTACTAACGAGTTTAGTTGTGGGTCGGGGTGAAAGAGAAACTGTAGAGACACAGATTTAATCTTTTTATTTATTTTTTTTTATACAAATTCGATAGAAATTCATTTGAATAACAGTAATTCTGTTAATTTACATTTATAATATTTCAGTTAATTCTGCTTTTCTAATAATATTTAAAATTGTATCTTGTCATAATTATCATCATAATCATAATAATTATTAGCCAGACTAATAAGCTATTAATAAATCAAATTATAGCTAATATCTGGTTAGAATCTGCTTAAGACTATGCTTTAAGCAAGAACGTATTTTGTTTGCAAATCTAACCAATTTATATTTAGTTTTGAAAAATTATTAGTTTTTAAAAATATACATTATTATACTTTATTGAATGTTGAATATAGTATGCCGTCAAAATAAATATTTTATTCAAAAAAATAACAACTTACGAGATTATAGAAATATGTATATACAACACTAAAAGTATTTGATAACTAATAATTTCCTTTCAGAAAATTAGTCAATCATAACTTAGTCAACAAAAATTTTGTGATTGATGTCGAAAATAAAATTTTGTAATATAACTTCATTGTAAAACTACAAATATTTGTTTACCAATTCTCCAAATTTCGTCATAACTTACATTATTCTGTTTTTATTGTTATTTTTAAAATAACAATAATTATATGACTACATGCATTATATTATTTATAACATAAATTTCTTTAGTAAAGACACTTAAATTTTTCTCGGGGCTTTGGTACTTTTTGTGCAAATAATACTTTTTAAATACATGCGTCGTTATGTAAACAAATAACGTAACGTCCATTACTACTAGACATTTAAGGTACATTTTTAACTTTAATTAAGTAAAATACTTAATGTAGTATGATTAGAATTGCGTATTACATTGATTATTATAAAACTGTGATTATTTCCATTATTAATTAATACATAAATTATTTAGTTTATCAATTTTATATTAACTAGAATATTAAGCAGAATCTAGCTAGAAATTAACTAAAAAGAATGTCGTTTTGAACTGATTTCTAGCTAATTTCTTAACCAGAATTAAAACAGATTTAAAACTTAGATTTCTACCAGGGTGCATAACACGCATATATCACCATGCAAGCACCAAAATCAGATACATTATAAGGATTTTCTTATGCAAGGAACCCTTTCTTCACCTGTTTTCTATTACACTCTCTTCCGAAGGACTCGAGGTTTCGAATGGACGCAAAAAATGCTGACCACATTATTAAAGTGAAAATTCTCTTCGATAAAGCAGAAATAAATAAATAATATACAACCTTCATTTATTTTTTATTTATGTACATATTTTATTTATATACAAATTTATGCAAATTATTTATTTTCATGTTCAGCTTACAAAGGTTTTTAATATATCCCTTCTCTATCAATAACATTTTCCCAAAATTATTCTACATAAGTATTTTGATAATAACACTAATAATATAACGCAAAAATATAACACTTTTCGATAGTTATGGGTAATTAAGAGTAACTAAGTTTCACAATAGCATCTACGTAGATAAAAATCGCTTATTACAGTCTTGTTTTAAGAACGACTTTTACGATATTTACATTTCTTTCTTACATTGCATAGACTAAATTTCTCGTTTATATTCTTCCTAATTCCGATGCTCGACTTTGCCAATAGTTAAAAACTTTTTATGAATTCACAAAGCCTTTTCTTTGGTTTACTTTCAAGAAATTCAGTCATTGTTGGAACTAAAACATCTCATCTTTTGTTCCCTAATAATTTTTTAACTCTTCCACCACTATTTCTCTACCTTTTAGTATGCTACCCCATATTTTAAAATATGAAGTATCACTTCCTCTTCCCCAAAATTTTGATATTAATAACAATAAATACGACATTCAGCATGAAATTATATTTCAACTTTTTCTTAGAATGAGATTTCTAAGAAAAAAAAACCAGTACATATTAAGCTCCTTGAATATAAATAGAACTACTAATAGAACAAAATATACTTCTACCTTGACTCAGCAAGAAAATGTTAATTTTCATAAAATATTAAACACGTTTTTATCTCTCACTACATTGACATGATTGCTTTAACTAATTGAAGTCGATTATATCCTTTGATGCACTTGGCATAAAACAGTGAAAGCATTATTACTATTCAGCGATTATTTTTCATGACAAAAAGACAAGTCACAATACACAATTAGAATATATTGTAATAGTATCTACAACTTAGGCTTATAACCCGTCAATGCCATATGCGTCGAGAAGGATGCGAATACTTTTTTCGTTTTTCTAAATTTTCTACGTGATAAGTTCCAAATTCTTTAAGCTAAATATATGGATCAGATCCAAGTGGAACATTTCCGATTTATTAATGGAGGCAAAAAGTAATTTTTCTTTTTTGTAAAATCTCCAAAGAAAGTGTCATGTGTAGATTACAAAAATTTTTGATTTTATGTCTTCGGTATAGGGACTTTCTTTTCAAAAACGTATTTCTGCAGTTGAATGCCTTCAACGCTGCCATTTTATAGCAAAATATTTTTTTATATACTTAAATATATTTATAATAAGGAGCTTTAAGGTAGTCCTAGCGTCAAAGTAGTCAAATGCGTAACTATCAAATAAAACTTTTTTGTTAGCGAGGTTTACATTTTTTGAGCATTTGCATAAATTAACTCATAAGAAACTCATAAGAAATAGTTAGTGCGTATTTTACTAAGTGGCTTTATTAAATTAACAAAGAATTTTTTCCGTGTACGAAAACATGAATTTTTTGATTGAATGGCGGAAATTACACCTTTACTCTAGTTAATGTGCTAAAAATGCAAACCGGAATAAAATATCTTTTTAAAATGCCTCGCAAGCTTTTATTCTCCCCTATATGTGAAGATCAGATGCTACAAAATCTTGTAAAAACATCACGATTGGACCACCTGTAAATGGCATGAGTCACGGATGACTCATGCCGCATCAAAAGGGTCAAGCACATCTATTATTCCTTTTGCTATTTACAAAAAGGATCTCAAATTTTAACTACGTCAAAAGGTTCTAAAGGATGCCTATATCTTATACGGGTCAATTATACAAGCACGGAAGCGAACGAGCAAATTTTCTCAAACACCCGTAGCCACTCGGCGCTGTCAATTCGAAAGACCTGAAATAACCCCCGCGCTCGATCGTCTGCCGTTTCTCCCTTCCTACATAATCCGCGCACTCGGCCGCGCCAAGGCCGCGGATCAGCGGTAACCGGACTCATGCGCGAGTGAAGCACTTAGCGTCAAGCGAAAAGAAGTTCACGTCAGTCAATGCGCGCGGGAGTGCACCCAGTCGCGACACTAACTCGTGGCGGCAGTGGCTATGCGAGGGCTAGGTCATGGTGCAGGGTTTATCGAGCCGCCGTCGACGCAACCTTGCCGTCGATACATCGTGAAAGGGTGGACGCTCGTGGGCTCGCTAATGGTAGCAGGGGTGGGGTGGAGGAAGACACGTTAAGGAAATAATTAGGGGAACGACTTTTTTGAGGATTCATTTTTCTTTCTACGAGCTGAAATAGATTTGCGAGACGTGGTGGAGAGCTGTCAGCTTGCTGTTGGAGTTTATTTTAGAGGGAGATTTTTTTTAATGATTATAGTGCTATAGGTGGGATGCGGTAATTATTTTCCCCTTACTACCGACCTGCTGTATTTTAGAGCTCGACTCAAGATGCAATTGGTTATAACTTTATAAATATGATATTCTTAGCCTCATAGATTAGAAAAAGTAAATAATTGAAAATGCTTTTTATAAAAGTAATATTGAATAGAAACATACAATGTACAAGCCCGATACATGTATTTAGACACCAAAACATAAAATAAACTTAATATATGTTTATGAAGACATACAAAAATAAAGCTACAAAAATAATTCATTTAACCATAGTCTCAACCAATTTCAAAGATTTTCTGAAAATTGATAATAGGCCTTATTTTTGGAGTTCTAGAGACCATACAATAATATTGGACTTCTACGGAAAAATCTTCATTAGGTTCTTCATTTTTTAGTAGTAATTAAGTTTATTTACATAAATAAAATGAATTAATGTTATACGTTCAGAAAAGTTAAACTGAAAGGCTTTAACCCCCCTGCGCAGAGAGCCGAGTATACTCGTCCAAACCGCATGTCATTTTTGTATACATTTTGTATCACAAATTTAAATCTTTACTTTGTTGGGACATCTACAACCTCTCAAATTGAAGCTAAATAGTATAGCTATTATTTAGAAAATTTTACGAATTTGCAGAAAATATTGTTGCAGACTTACATTCGATCTAGTCCATATACACGAAAATAAACTTCTGCGCAGGAGGGTTAAAAATGCACGTGGAAACAGAGCATGTCAGTATATGGTTGAACATTCCGGGATTCGGAGCCAGAAAAGGAGTTTGACCTGATATCTTTTTTGCAATCTTTCATCTAATACGCAAAATAGATCATGCTGTTGGTTTATTTTCTATTCATTCAGCTTCACTCTATGAAGATGATAAAATGCAAATGTTCCGCTGGGATACAGCAAAATTATTCAAGGATGACCCGCAAATCGAGAGTAAAAATGATGAAGGCATAATTTCAGCGGATGCACGCTAATAGAAGACGAACATCCAGAAATAAGTTCGAACTAGCGAAGCACAATAATGCACGAAGCTCGTATAATTTATTCGTCTTATTCTTATACCAATAGGTGGAAAAATAAACGAAGAAGATGAGAAGAGAAAAAAAATCAGAAAACTCTCTCTCTCTCTCTCTCTCTCTCTCTCTCTCTCTCTCTCTCTCTCTCGTATGCACTAGCTCGAATGACTTTACAACAAAAATGCAGGTAATCAACAAGGTCAACAGGTGAAAGAGAGGAAGAGAATGTTGACTTAACTCTTTTAGCTTGCTTAGCGCGCAAGCTGACTAACCTCACACGTACGCAGGAAACGAAGATGAAATGAGTACGAGTAAAGCAGTGAGAGGGAAAAACGAATTTTCAGCGCAGAGGGTAACGGAGAGAAAGCGAAACACTGGGTTGTCAGAGTCAGTTTCAGCCCTTGACATGGAGTAAGACGGAGATACAACGAACGTGAGCGAATACGAAAAATGGTACATGAACAACAACAAAGGTCGGCAGAGCCAGAATGGAAAACCTGCGGCGTGCTGTGTTTCATTATTAAATTAATAGGCATTTGATAAATTATTAAAAAATAAAAATTCATACAATGCTATTATTTCTTTTAAATTATTAATATATGTTTACCACATTTTACTAATAGAATGGTATTTATAATGTAGCGTAAAAATTATTTTCCAATTACTTTTTTCTCGTTTCTTTACTGGTTGAAATGCAGTTCCTATTATAACGAGCTGTTCTATATATTCATATACGTAGAGTGCATTTTTCCAATCCAATTAAATCTTGGAGTTCCCGCATTTCTGTTAAAGGTACCGTCTATGACGTAGGAAAACTTTTTCAAAAATCTACGCCTGGATCAATGAGACAGGACAACTTGAACATTTTATTTGTGGCGCTTGTGCAACCTTGTCAAGCCACGTCACTTGTAATCCATCTTAATACTAATCCTATTTCAGTATAACTGTAAATTAAATAATTAATCCAAGAATAATAAAGTTATATTTTCCATTTCATGTTTAGAGGAGAGTGGGATATTTTCAAGCACATTCTTATGATAATACACAAAAAATGCTTCTAGTTTTTTCCTCTGACCACACGACATGAAAAGGAGGTGTTTTGAATTAAATAAATAAGGTTGAAATTTGGAACAGAAAAACAAGGTTGACTTAATTTTCATTCGTTCGACAAAACTCGAAAATAGTACGTATCCAATCGAAATCAAGCGCATTTGATAGCTTAAGCTTCGAACTTTTGAGCTCCGTTTGTTTTTTTTTTACCTAGAAATATTTATAAATAATGTAATTGACGTATACAAAAGCATTGTAAATGGGGCACGCGTGGCACGGACGGGTAGGCAGCGGCGCGCTTGCCGAGGCGCTTGCTCACAGCATTAGGTCTGTAGGTTACTTCGCAATAGGCCGTGCTACAAGTGCCCCACCCCATGCCACCCATGCCCCATAGTGGGTCACGTAGAGCATTTTCGATGGTTTTACTTTCTGATTTATACCGAAAAATGTATTACAAAATAATATTTTTAAGCTATTAATTCTATTTCTGCATAGGCTTATCTAAATATTCAATTTTTTAAAATTGTTTAAACATATCAATTTTCGATATAATATTATATTAAAGTTAGGGTGACACACGTGCCACACTCTCCCTTATTATAAAAATGTAAGTAAGTGGAACCCTTCGTACATTTACTTCATTTCATTTATTAATTAATTTACATTAAGTTAATAGATTATTAATTTAATTTAAGTAAACTCGTCTCGCTTACTGGCTGATCGTCAGATTACCTGACTATATCACTTTTTCTGCTACATTGGTGGGGAACTATAAATATATCTATAGTTATCACAAAAAAGAGTTAATAAATAAATTGTATTTTAACAGAAAGTGAATGAACGAATTTGTATGAATTTACTTATTTTTTTTTTATATTTTAAGGTAGTTATCCTCTAAAATCAAAAATCTTGAGAAACTTCTGAAATTTTTAGCAAATTTTATCTCGAAGAATATCCCTGCAAAATTTCAGATCGCTGTACCATATAGATTTTGAGTTATACTCATCGAAACTTTACGTGTATCGGGTTTAATTTTAATAGAATATGGCGATTTCAACGAAAAATCCAACAATATTATGAATTTAATTCAGCTCTAGCGATTGAGCTAGTTTCGAGAAATGTCTGAAAACTTGGGAAAAATTTGATGAAACGCTGATAAAGCATATATATTAATCCAAAGATCGTAAATCTCACTTCTGATCGTAACTACTTGAGTCAAAAGTTGATGTTTCCTTTGTAATTTATACATTTTTCGTTTTAATTGTATTAAAACAACATGAAAATAATGCTTTTGTGCTATTTAATTATTTATTTACTTTCTGGTTATTTTAAAGGGGACTTGCTTTAATATTTGTCAAATGTTATATATATATATATATATATATATATATATATATATATATATATATATATATATATATATATATATATATATATATATATATATATATATATATATATATATATATATATATATATATATATATATATATATATATATATATATATATATATATATATATATATATATATATATATATATAGGTTCTAACAACAAATAATTAGTTCTAAATTTTATTAGATTGCTGCCACAAGTTGCAGCTAATTTAAAGTTAATTACAGTATCCTTAAATCAGAATATTATTGTGCAAATAAATTTGTCAATAATTGTTAATTTTTAATCACTTATAAATTTTACGTTAATTTATAACTTTTGGATTATAATACCTAGGAAAACGAGATTTTTATTCCCGACATCCTTCAGTAATTGCTGTTTATCCTTAAATTGCCTAATAGCCACATCCGGCCTAGTTACGGCACCTACCTCATGCCCTTAACCCTCATTATTTCCTTCTCTCCGCAGAGGAATCAAGAGGTCGCAGTGACCCAGCATCATAATTCCAAAAACAAAAGAAAATGCCGCTGCTGATTCATTGGCACTTATCTTCCTCAAACTAAATAAATTGTTTCAATATGAATTTCTTTATTCTAAAACATTATTTTAAATTGTTATATTTCTTTCTAATTAATAGCTCAAAAAGGTGCGTTTTTACCATGAGCCCTAAGACATTCATTTTTACCGTGGATTACTCGAGATATGGTGGTACACATCCATACATACGTTAGCCTTTCGACTGAAAACATCGAAATTTAGAGGGTATGTTTGCGATCTTCGTTCCCAAAACAAGACAATTTCCTAAATTTTAAGTAATTGAGCTAATTTTTTTCGAAACGCTGTTATAGTGTATGGATATCAGCGTTTCGTATATTTAATTTTTCTCCGTATAAGGGTTTCCTAGACTATTGTAGGCTATCTGAGTAGCCGATGAACACTGAGCAAAATAATCAGATACAATAAGAAATATATAGAGATTCGTTATCTTACTGTCTAGTATTCAATATGCTGTCTTATATAATTGGACATATTTTCATTTTTAAACAATTTGTGAAAGAAAAATCACATGAACCAAGATTCTTATAGAGAGAGAATTTTATAACTAAAATTATCGTGAAAATAATTGTAAACGTGGGACATCCTGACTTGATGGACAAAATTACTCCGATAAACGGTAGAAATTGTCGTTATCTTATATTATAATTTTTATTATAAATAGTTTTTATTATAATAGTAATTTTTTTGTTAAATTAGAGCGTCTCAGATTTACGATGATTTTTTTGGTGATTTTTATCACAAAATTCTTTCTGTACACCGACAGAAATAATATGGTAGATATTCCCTTGTACATCTAGGAGTAGTGAAACAGGGTGGATTCTTAAGTAAAATTTTGGAGCATTAACAAAACACACACCCACACATGCCCACATCGATACGGACATTTTCTAAAAATAGTGTATCTTGATTCCAAATGGCCAAAAACATATTTCTAACATGTTTTTAAGAAAGCTTCTTATTTACTATTACGAAGCTTCCTTTAGGAGGAAGTAAAACAGCGTTAACATCCGCCCTCACTGCTGCGCTGCACACCAACGAGGAGATAGAAAAGCGAGACCCAGAATCGACCCGTCTACATCACGGCACGGATCTGCTACGTAGGTGTGCAGCAGCAGAAGCAGCTTCGAGAGGGCGGCTGCTGCCGTGGAGGGGTGCACCTAGCTGCAACTGCAGCTCGCGCAGCTATTACATGGCACACGTGCAGCACGGCACGTACGCGCAGCGCGGCTTTTACCGCTCGACTGTGCGCACCGCCCTTGAACCTAGTCAGCATCAGTAGCAGCAGTTCCAGTTGTATCTCTCGACCGAGATGCCGTGTCTCTCATGGGACGACGACTTCTACATACTGGATGGGGATGCGCTTGCTTACTGCGCTGTGAGGCTGGTTTTTTGGAGAGGCTGTCGAGATTGAAGAATTTGCTCGAGGTGCTTGGTGGAGATTTTTGTAGTCTGCATTGAGGAAAAGGGATGGTAATGGGGATATTGGAATAGTCAATTGTTATTCTGTAGTTCTTTGTAAGGAGAGAAGTTTTTGATAAACGTTATGAAATATTAGAGATAACAAATTATACGGGATAGTCGATCTGTTAATTTATAGGATTTCAGATAGCATATCGATTGTTGCTAAGAGATGGAATGAGCAGCAAAATTAATTTAAGCATAATAAATTAGCAAAAAAGTATACACTTTCTCTGCTAATTAATATATCATAATTGTAACCTGCGAACTATGATAAAACTTTAATTTAGACCTATGGTTCTGATCACTGTTCAATTTAATACACTAGTTTTGTCAACTTACTAAGGTATTGGTTCACTGCTAACTCAAATATTTAAGTAAATAAACTGCCATATTAAGGAACAAGTAATTCACGAATTTAAATAAAAAATATTAAATTCAAGCAATTCTCGCAATTACAGACTATTATATCATATAGTTATTTTCGACCTTCAATCTGAACACATTCAAGAAAGCTGACCGCTAGATAGCAGCACGAACACTTTGATTAAACTGCGAAAGACTGACATTATCGCACTTGAGAGCTTTCACCCTTATACTAAAAAAGACTGTATATATCACAGCTATACGAAATTTGATGAAATATGCATCGATTACTATTAAAGACATAAAATATTATACAAACACAATAATGGTTAGATTTATTACTCCTTATGACGTATAAATCGGAATTAAAACTTTGTCAGAATCGCAATTTCTAAATATAGAAGAATGCAGAGACCAGCTTTCCTTAATAATCCAGAAATGATTATTACATTGTAATCCAAGCTCAGAGTTTGAAAAAGTCATATTAACAGAAAATAAACTTTTTTACATTTTTAAATAAGGACAATAACGGGTGTAGGTAATTTTTTTCTACATAAGCGTTTTTATAAGTATGTATTTTTATTGCGATGTTATTTTTGAGTTTTTAATTATATTTCTGAATTCAGATGAATGCAGAAGGTTCTTTTATATGAATAATATATTTTTAGGAACAAAAAAGGTTGAAAAGCAGAATAAATTAAAATTTTCATTTAAATTATAAAATTAAGAATTTAGAATAAAAATATTACTTTTTAGATCCATATTTAAAAAATAGTTCAGAAACCGCTAAGTAAAGTTGTTAAAACATAGAAACTTAATGAAGTTCACTGGTATGAGGCTGTGAAGTACTTAAATACTTAATTTGAAAAGTTTTTAACACCAAAAGATTAAACAACAAAAGATTATATATATTACGTTCAATATTTGTACCATTCAGGATATGAATAAGAACAAAAAAAAGAAAGAAACCAGTACGAGTGTTCACATTTACTTAGAGAACAAATCGGCAAACCGTTTATGACATGTTTATTTAATAACAAGAAGGATGCACCTATTTATACAAAACCCCAAAACACGCGATACCGTGTTTCCAGATTACCAAACTACGGCAAATCATGGTAATTTTCTGTGATCGACCCGGCTAACTTAATAATCATGCTTCGCGTACGTTACTCGCGTGATTATGTTTTCAAGAACCTAATTAGAGTAGAGGAACGGAATTTCTAAAAAATCGATGAGCTCCACTGTTAACAGAAGAAAGAAATAAAAAATTAAATGATTGTGGATAGCTACATGCATTGTTGCACCGGGTTGTGTGCCAGTGCTGCACTTTCCTTCAATCGCGGCTGGCGTCACAACTATGTATCCTATGCTTCGACCCTCATTGTCAATTAATATAGTCAGTTTCTAAAGTTAATATCACTGGGAAGATGACGTAAAAAGGAAGAAAAATTATATTTCCCGTCAAGCTTTTATGTGGACGTGAATCCAGCAAAAGCTCGCGATGATCATTCGGAAACCTTGGAAGCTCAAAACGAAGCACTTTAGGTGAATTCAATTCCGTTATTAAGCGTTCGGGTTATTAGAGAACTTCAATTCACTAATATGTTACTCGTTATTAATTTCAAAGTCAAACGAGTAAAATATTTAATATCATATTATTCATTCTTGAAGTATCTTCCAGCTGGGCATTTACTCTTTAACTTACGTTATGATTGCAGCTTTAAAGTACTCATCTAGTCTATTTTCTAGTTATCGTGATATGCATTGCAACAATAGAACTAGGCCATTTTTTTATTAAGCCAATAATACATTTTAATTAGTGATAAAGCTTAATTTACTTATTAGTTAGAGAAATGCAACGGTGATGAAACCACACTTAATCTGTTCTCTTTGAATACTCTGTAGCTTTAACGGGGGCTATAACGAGCTTCCTTCGGCTTCCGATTATTGTCAATCGACGATATAATCCCCCTGCGGCTGTATCAGACTCTAACGGAGGTAACTCCTAGGCAGTTGGAATTTCTCCCCGTAACGTTGGAAACCACAGATAAACATACATCAGCTGGTGAAGCTGAGAAATGGCATAATGTTGATGTCATTATCTCATATGATATACACGGTAAAATATGAGGACAATAATTGTTATAATTATTTAGCGTTGTACTTTTATGCAGTGGATATAAAAATGTCAATACACTGGGTTGTATTTTGAAAATAATGATGATGTCTTTGTTAATAATAAAAATATTCTGCCCTACTTTTATGTTTAATAATGTTTTTTTATTTCTTTTGAGCTTTTTCTTAATAAGTGAGTTTCTAATTAAGAATTGCAACCGTTATACATTTCCGCTATTTTCCTTTAATTTCAATATGAAAGTTAAATATAAAATTATTCACAAACATTGAACAACGATGTTATGTAAACATATAGCAGTATTGTCAGTAGCAACAATAAATACGTAAGCAAATAATGAAAATTTCGCAATTCATTATTTCTTTGAGGTTCTCCTTTTTGAAGTTCCATTAAAAATAATTGTATAATATACAATAATATGTATCATACTATTGCAAATATCTATACGTTTATACATATACAAGTAATTATAAATATTACACATAAATAAAAATTATATTATTACACATTGCTCCAACCCGCTTGAAAAATGGTAATATTATAACCATAAACAATAATGTATAGTTGTACAAAGTTATAACATATATATATTGTTCCGTGCAATCACATGTAACATCATTCATTTACGCTGATAGCCCATCAAATTCACACAATATAAACAAGTAATCGTCTTCAATCCCATTTTTCATCGAAACCAGCACCTAAAATATACAAAACCATCAAACTTCCCGCTCTGCCCTCGTGCCGCGCAGCGATCGATCAAACGGGCGCGAAATCCTCCATCCCTCAAAAGCCATCTATTTATAATTTCAGTCTATTCATCGCGCTGCATATAGATCGATTCTACACAAAAAAAGCTTCCTTTCTCGCGCGGGAGCTGCAGCTTCAGCCTTTCAAAGCGCCGCGATGTCGAAGCATGCATCGTACTTGCACTGCACTGCACACACGATATAGAGAGAGAGAGTCTGCCGCGATATCGGACCGAACAAAGATACGCCCAAAAGAGTCTTCCCCCTCTACATCACTTTCAGGCGGCGGCGCATTTCCGCCGATCGATCCTGCAATTCCCAATTTTCATCCCTCCCACGGCAGCGGCGGCTCCTCTATATCTCTGTCTCCTCGTGCGCGATTCTCTGACTACGGCCACGCGAACTGTAAGGTTTGGTCCATAGTGAGATACACCGGAAAGAGATGAAGTTGAAGTTCGCACTGTTGCATTGCAACAAAATTCGTAAATTCGTAAGTCGTTCCAAAGTCCAATCAAAACGCCTTTAATGTATTAAATATCGTTGGAAAACATGTTCGCAACATGAATACATAAATTTAGAACCCTTAAACTACCCCTAACTAGGGGTTGAAAATATTCAGAAATTGCACGTGCCTTCCTCGATTTTTTACGCGTATGCTTATGCGAGTCACGAACTTTTCTCTGCGGATTATTGTTAAACAACCCAAAATGCACTCCCATGAATTTTTTTGGAAAGTTCGGAGGAAAGGAACACTTTCAAAATGGACGCCGTAAGTTTGTTGCACCTATCATTTATACTTTCTTGATTTTTTAGGAGTGTGCTTATGAGAGTCACGAACTTTTCTCTGCGGATTATTGTTAATCAACCCAAAATACAATCCCATGAATTTTTTTGGAAAGTTCGGAGGAAAGGAACACTTTCAAAATGGCCGCCGAAATTTCGTTGCACCTATCATTTATACTTTCTTGATTTTTTAGGAGTGTGCTTATGAGAGTCACGAACTTTTCTCTACGGATTATTGTTAAACAACCCAAAATGCACTCCCATGAATTTTTTTGTAAAGATTGGAGGAGAGGAACACTTTCAAAATGGCGGTTGTGAGTTTGTTGCACGTGTTCTATAGCCTTCCTCGATTTTTTACGCGTATGCTTATGCGAGTCACGAACTTTTCTCTGCGGATTATGGTTAATCAACCCAAAATACAATCCCATGAATTTTTTTGGAAAGTTCGGAGGAAAGGAACACTTTCAAAATGGCCGCCGTAAGTTTGTTGCACCTATCATTTATACTTTCTTGATTTTTTAGGAGTGTGCTTATGAGAGTCACGAACTTTTCTCTACGGATTATTGTTAATCAACCCAAAATACAATCCCATGAATTTATTTGGAAAGTTCGGAGGAAAGGAACACTTTCAAAATGGCCGCCGTAAGTTTGTTGCACCTATCATTTATACTTTCTTGATTTTTTAGGAGTGTGCTTATGAGAGTCACGAACTTTTCTCTACGGATTATTGTTAATCAACCAAAAATACAATCCCATGAATTTTTTTGGAAAGTTCGGAGGAAAGGAACACTTTCAAAATGGCCGCCGTAAGTTTGTTGCACCTATCATTTATACTTTCTTGATTTTTTAGGAGTGTGCTTATGAGAGTCACGAACTTTTCTCTACGGATTATTGTTAAACAACCCAAAATGCACTCCCATGAATTTTTTTGTAAAGATTGGAGGAGAGGAACACTTTCAAAATGGCGTTTGTGCGTTTGTTGCACGTGTTCTATAGCATTCCTCGATTTTTTACGCGTGTGCTTATGCGAGTCACGAACTTTTCTCTGCGGATTATTGTTAATCAACCCAAAATACAATCCCATGAATTTTTTTGGAAAGTTCGGAGGAAAGGAACACTTTCAAAATGGCCGCCGTAAGTTTGTTGCACCTATCATTTATACTTTCTTGATTTTTTAGGAGTGTGCTTATGAGAGTCACGAACTTTTCTCTACGGATTATTGTTAAACAACCCAAAATGCACTCCCACGAATTTTTTTGTAAAGATTGGAGGAGAGGAACACTTTCAAAATGGCGGTTGTGCGTTTGTTGCACGTGTTCTATAGCATTCCTCGATTTTTTACGCGTGTGCTTATGAGAGTCACGAACTTTTCTCTGCGGATTATTGTTAATCAACCCAAAATACAATCACATGAATTTTTTTGGAAAGTTCGGAGGAAAGGAACACTTTCAAAATGGCCGCCGTAAGTTTGTTGCACCTATCATTTCACTTTCTTGATTTTTTAGGAGTGTGCTTATGAGAGTCACGAACTTTTCTCTACGGATTATTGTTAAACAACCCAAAATGCACTCCCATGAATTTTTTTGTAAAGATTGGAGGAGAGGAACACTTTCAAAATGGCGGTTGTGAGTTTGTTGCACGTGTTCTATAGCCTTCCTCGATTTTTTACGCGTATGCTTATGCGAGTCACGAACTTTTCTCTGCGGATTATGGTTAATCAACCCAAAATACAATCCCATGAATTTTTTAGGAAAGTTCGGAGGAAAGGAACACTTTCAAAATGGCCGCCGTAAGTTTGTTGCACCTATCATTTATACTTTCTTGATTTTTTAGGAGTGTGCTTATGAGAGTCACGAACTTTTCTCTACGGATTATTGTTAATCAACCCAAAATACAATCTCATGAATTATTTTGGAAAGTTCGGAGGAAAGGAACACTTTCAAAACGGCGGTTGTGAGTTTGTTGCACATGTCATTTATTCTTTCTTGATTTTTTCGGCGTGTGCTTATGAGAGTCACGAACTTTTCTCTGCGGATTATGGTTAATCAACCCAAAATACAAACCCATGAATTTTTTTGGAAAGTTCGAAGGAAAGGAACACTTTCAAAATGGCCGCCGTAAGTTTGTTGCACCTATCATTTATACTTTCTTGATTTTTTAGGAGTGTGCTTATGAGAGTCACGAACTTTTCTCTACGGATTATTGTTAAACAACCCAAAATGCACTCCCATGAATTTTTTTGTAAAGATTGGAGGAGAGGAACACTTTCAAAATGGCGGTTGTGAGTTTGTTGCACGTGTTCTATAGCCTTCCTCGATTTTTTACGCGTATGCTTATGCGAGTCACGAACTTTTCTCTGCGGATTATGGTTAATCAACCCAAAATACAATCCCATGAATTTTTTAGGAAAGTTCGGAGGAAAGGAACACTTTCAAAATGGCCGCCGTAAGTTTGTTGCACCTATCATTTCACATTCTTGATTTTTTAGGAGTGTGCTTATGAGAGTCACGAACTTTTCTCTACGGATTATTGTTAAACAACCCAAAATGCACTCCCATGAATTTTTTTGTAAAGATTGGAGGAGAGGAACACTTTCAAAATGGCGGTTGTGAGTTTGTTGCACGTGTTCTATAGCCTTCCTCGATTTTTTACGCGTATGCTTATGCGAGTCACGAACTTTTCTCTGCGGATTATGGTTAATCAACCCAAAATACAATCCCATGAATTTTTTAGGAAAGTTCGGAGGAAAGGAACACTTTCAAAATGGCCGCCGTAAGTTTGTTGCACCTATCATTTATACTTTCTTGATTTTTTAGGAGTGTGCTTATAAGAGTCACGAACTTTTCTCTACGGATTATTGTTAATCAACCCAAAATACAATCTCATGAATTATTTTGGAAAGTTTGGAGGAAAGGAACACTTTCAAAATGGCGGTTGTGAGTTTGTTGCACATGTCATTTATTCTTTCTTGATTTTTTCGGCGTGTGCTTATGAGAGTCACGAACTTTTCTCTGCGGATTATGGTTAATCAACCCAAAATACAAACCCATGAATTTTTTTGGAAAGTTCGAAGGAAAGGAACACTTTCAAAATGGCCGCCGTAAGTTTGTTGCACCTATCATTTATACTTTCTTGATTTTTTAGGAGTGTGCTTATGAGAGTCACGAACTTTTCTCTACGGATTATTGTTAAACAACCCAAAATGCACTCCCATGAATTTTTTTGTAAAGATTGGAGGAGAGGAACACTTTCAAAATGGCGGTTGTGAGTTTGTTGCACGTGTTCTATAGCCTTCCTCGATTTTTTACGCGTATGCTTATGCGAGTCACGAACTTTTCTCTGCGGATTATGGTTAATCAACCCAAAATACAATCCCATGAATTTTTTAGGAAAGTTCGGAGGAAAGGAACACTTTCAAAATGGCCGCCGTAAGTTTGTTGCACCTATCATTTATACTTTCTTGATTTTTTAGGAGTGTGCTTATGAGAGTCACGAACTTTTCTCTGCGGATTATTGTTAATCAACCCAAAATACAATCCCATGAATTTTTTTGGAAAGTTCGGAGGAAAGGAACACTTTCAAAATGGCCGCCGAAATTTCGTTGCACGTGTCATTTATTCTTTCTTGATTTTTTAGGCGTGTGCTTATGCGAGTCACGAACTTTTCTCTGCGGATTATGGTTAATCAACCCAAAATACAATCCCATGAATTTTTTTGGAAAGTTCGGAGGAAAGGAACACTTTCAAAATGGACGCCGTAAGTTTGTTGCACGTATCATTTATACTTTCTTGATTTTTTAGGAGTGTGCTTATGAGAGTCACGAACTATTCTCTACGGATTATTGTTAATCAACCCAAAATACAATCCCATGAATTTTTTTGTAAAGTTCGGAGGAAAGGAACCCTTTCAAAATGGCGATTGTGAGTTTGTTGCACGTGTTCTATAGCCTTCCTCGATTTTTTACGCGTATGCTTATGCGAGTCACGAACTTTTCTCTGCGGATTATGGTTAATCAACCCAAAATACAATCCCATGAATTTTTTTGGAAAGTTCGGAGGAAAGGAACACTTTCAAAATGGCGGTTGTGAGTTTGTTGCACGTGTCATTTATTCTTTCTTGATTTTTTAGGCGTGTGCTTATGAGAGTCACGAACTTTTCTCTGCGGATTATGGTTAATCAACCCAAAATACAATCCCATGAATTTTTTTGGAAAGTTCGGAGGAAAGGAACACTTTCAAAATGGCGGTTGTGAGTTTGTTGCACGTGTCATTTATTCTTTCTTGATTTTTTAGGCGTGTGCTTATGAGAGTCACGAACTTTTCTCTGCGGATTATGGTTAATCAACCCAAAATACAATCCCATGAATTTTTTTGGAAAGTTCGGAGGAAAGGAACACTTTCAAAGTGGCGGTTGTGAGTTGGTTGCACGTGTCATTTATTCTTTCTTGATTTTTTAGGCGTGTGCTTATGAGAGTCACGAACTTTTCTCTGCGGATTATGGTTAATCAACCCAAAATACAATCCCATGAATTTTTTTGGAAAGTTCGGAGGAAAGGAACACTTTCAAAATGGCGGTTGTGAGTTTGTTGCACGTGTCATTTATTCTTTCTTGATTTTTTAGGCGTGTGCTTATGAGAGTCACGAACTTTTCTCTGCGGATTATGGTTAATCAACCCAAAATACAAACCCATGAATTTTTTTGGAAAGTTCGGAGGAAAGGAACACTTTCAAAATGGCCGCCGTAAGTTTGTTGCACCTATCATTTATACTTTCTTGATTTTTTAGGAGTGTGCTTATGAGAGTCACGAACTTTTCTCTACGGATTATTGTTAGACAACCCAAAATGCACTCCCATGAATTTTTTTGTAAAGATTGGAGGAGAGGAACACTTTCAAAATGGCGGTTGTGAGTTTGTTGCACGTGTTCTATAGCCTTCCTCGATTTTTTACGCGTATGCTTATGCGAGTCACGAACTTTTCTCTGCGGATTATGGTTAATCAACCCAAAATACAATCCCATGAATTTTTTTGGAAAGTTCGGAGGAAAGGAACACTTTCAAAATGGCGGTTGTGAGTTTGTTGCACGTGTCATTTATTCTTTCTTGATTTTTTACGCGTATGCTTATGCGAGTCACGAACTTTTCTCTGCGGATTATGGTTAATCAACCCAAAATACAATCCCATGAATTTTTTTGGAAAGTTCGGAGGAAAGGAACACTTTCAAAATGGCCGCCGTAAGTTTGTTGCACCTATCATTTATACTTTCTTGATTTTTTAGGAGTGTGCTTATGAGAGTCACGAACTTTTCTCTACGGATTATTGTTAATCAACCTAAAATACAATCCCATGAATTTTTTTGTAAAGTTCGGAGGAAAGGAACCCTTTCAAAATGGCGATTGTGAGTTTGTTGCACGTGTTCTATAGCCTTCCTCGATTTTTTACGCGTATGCTTATGCGAGTCACGAACTTTTCTCTGTGGATTATGGTTAATCAACCCAAAATACAATCCCATGAATTTTTTTGGAAAGTTCGGAGGAAAGGAACACTTTCAAAATGGCGGTTGTGAGTTTGTTGCACGTGTCATTTATTCTTTCTTGATTTTTTAGGCGTGTGCTTATGAGAGTCACGAACTTTTCTCTGCGGATTATGGTTAATCAACCCAAAATACAATCCCATGAATTTTTTTGGAAAGTTCGGAGGAAAGGAACACTTTCAAAATCGCGGTTGTGAGTTTGTTGCACGTGTCATTTATTCTTTCTTGATTTTTTAGGCGTGTGCTTATGAGAGTCACGAACTTTTCTCTGCGGATTATGGTTAATCAACCCAAAATACAAACCCATGAATTTTTTTGGAAAGTTCGGAGGAAAGGAACACTTTCAAAATGGCGGTTGTGAGTTTGTTGCACGTGTCATTTATTCTTTCTTGATTTTTTAGGCGTGTGCTTATGAGAGTCACGAACTTTTCTCTGCGGATTATGGTTAATCAACCCAAAATACAATCCCATGAATTTTTTTGGAAAGTTCGGAGGAAAGGAACACTTTCAAAATGGCGGTTGTGAGTTTGTTGCACCTATCATTTATACTTTCTTGATTTTTTAGGCGTGTGCTTATGAGAGTCACGAACTTTTCTCTGCGGATTATGGTTAATCAACCCAAAATACAAACCCATGAATTTTTTTGGAAAGTTCGGAGGAAAGGAACACTTTCAAAATGGCGGTTGTGAGTTTGTTGCACGTGTCATTTATTCTTTCTTGATTTTTTAGGCGTGTGCTTATGAGAGTCACGAACTTTTCTCTGCGGATTATGGTTAATCAACCCAAAATACAAACCCATGAATTTTTTTGGAAAGTTCGGAGGAAAGGAACACTTTCAAAATGGCCGCCGTAAGTTTGTTGCACCTATCATTTATACTTTCTTGATTTTTTAGGAGTGTGCTTATGAGATTCACGAACTTTTCTCTACGGATTATTGTTAATCAACCCAAAATACAATCCCATGAATTTTTTTGTAAAGTTCGGAGGAAAGGAACCCTTTCAAAATGGCGATTGTGAGTTTGTTGCACGTGTTCTATAGCCTTCCTCGATTTATTACGCGTATGCTTATGCGAGTCACGAACTTTTCTCTGCGGATTATGGTTAATCAACCCAAAATACAATCCCATGAATTTTTTTGGAAAGTTCGGAGGAAAGGAACACTTTCAAAATGGCCGCCGTAAGTTTGTTGCACCTATCATTTATACTTTCTTGATTTTTTAGGAGTGTGCTTATGAGAGTCACGAACTTTTTTCTACGGATTATTGTTAATCAACCCAAAATACAATCCCATGAATTTTTTTGGAAAGTTCGGAGGAAAGGAACACTTTCAAAATGGCGGTTGTGAGTTTGTTGCACATGTCATTTATTCTTTCTTGATTTTTTCGGCATGTGCTTATGCGAGTCACGAACTTTTCTCTGCGGATTATGGTTAATCAACCCATAATACAAACACATGAATTTTTTTGGAAAATTCGAAGGAAAGGAACACTTTCAAAATGGCCGCCGTAAGTTTGTTGCACCTATCATTTATACTTTCTTGATTTTTTAGAAGTTGACAAGGGTAAAGGGGGTCAAACATTGGTGACCTTGAACTTAACCTTGAACTTGATCTTCAAGGTTATTTCAAGGTCAACTTGATTTTTTTTAAATGGAAACCCATAATTTTTATCCCGGAATTGAAAAGAGCGGAAAATTTTACATCGAAAATGTATTTTTGTTTTGTGACCTTAGAGAGGTAAAAAATCAAGGTGAATCATTACAAAAAAATTCACGGGAGTGCATTTTGGGTTATTTAACAATAATCCGCAGAGAAAAGTTCGTGACTCGCATAAGCACACGCGTAAAAAATCGAGGAAGGCTATAGAACACGAGCAACAAACGCACAACCGCCATTATGAAAGTGTTCCTTTCCTTCGAACTTTCCAAAAAAATTCATGGGTTTGTATTTTGTGTTGATTAACCATAATCCGCAGAGAAAAGTTCTTGACTCTCATAAGCACACGCCTAAAATATAAAGAAAGAATAAATGACATGTGCAACAAACTCACAACCGCCATTTTGAAAGTGTTCCTTTCCTCCGAAATTTCCAAAAAAATTCATGAGATTGTATTTTGGGTTGATTAACAATAATCCGTAGAGAAAAGTTCGTGACTCTCATAAGCATACTCCTAAAAAATCAAGAAAGTATAAATGATAGGTGCAACAAACTTACGGCGGCCATTTTGAAAGTGTTCCTTTCCTCCGAACTTTCCAAAAAAATTCATGGGTTTGTATTTTGGGTTGATTAACCATAATCCGCAGAGAAAAGTTCGTGACTCTCATAAGCACACGCCTAAAAAATCAAGAAAGAATAAATGACACGTGCAACAAACTCACAACCGCCATTTTGAAAGTGTTCCTTTCCTCCGAACTTTCCAAAAAAATTCATGGGATTGTATTTTGGGTTGATTAACCATAATCCGCAGAGAAAAGTTCGTGACTCGCATAAGCATACGCGTAAAAAATCGAGGAAGGCTATAGAACACGTGCAACAAACTCACAACCGCCATTTTGAAAGTGTTCCTCTCCTCCAATCTTTACAAAAAAATTCATGGGAGTGCATTTTGGGTTGTTTAACAATAATCCGTAGAGAAAAGTTCGTGACTCTCATAAGCACACTCCTAAAAAATCAAGAAAGAATAAATGACACGTGCAACGAAATTTCGGCGGCCATTTTGAAAGTGTTCCTTTCCTCCGAACTTTCCAAAAAAATTCATGGGATTGTATTTTGGGTTGATTAACAATAATCCGCAGAGAAAAGTTCGTGACTCTCATAAGCACACTCCTAAAAAATCAAGAAAGTATAAATGATAGGTGCAACAAACTTACGGCGTCCATTTTGAAAGTGTTCCTTTCCTCCGAACTTTCCAAAAAAATTCATGGGATTGTATTTTGGGTTGATTAACCATAATCCGCAGAGAAAAGTTCGTGACTCGCATAAGCACACGCCTAAAAAATCAAGAAAGAATAAATGACACGTGCAACGAAATTTCGGCGGCCATTTTGAAAGTGTTCCTTTCCTCCGAACTTTCCAAAAAAATTCATGGGATTGTATTTTGGGTTGATTAACAATAATCCGCAGAGAAAAGTTCGTGACTCTCATAAGCACACTCCTAAAAAATCATGAAAGTATAAATGATAGGTGCAACAAACTTACGGCGTCCATTTTGAAAGTGTTCCTTTCCTCCGAACTTTCCAAAAAAATTCATGGGAGTGCATTTTGGGTTGTTTAACAATAATCCGCAGAGAAAAGTTCGTGACTCGCATAAGCATACGCGTAAAAAATCGAGGAAGGCACGTGCAATTTCTGAATATTTTCAACCCCTAGTTAGGGGTAGTTTAAGGGTTCTAGATTTATGTATTCATGTTGCGAACATGTTTTCCAACGATATTTAATACATTAAAGGCGTTTTGATTGGACTTTGGAACGACTTACGAATTTACGAATTTTGTTGCAATGCAACAGTGCGAACTTCAACTTCATGGAAAGAGGCTAGATCTCACCGGACATGATTAAAGTCAATCGGACCTAACCATACTTGACTCGGCGGGATTTGTTTTGTTAGCGCTATGAACTTTTAAATGTAATATCGTATACCGTAATATCGCACCCCCGGAACAAAACTATGATCATTCAAGAATCTATGATTTACATTTCATAATTCAATTTACTTGAAGTTCATTTTTGTATTATAGTTTCTTAACCTTCTCAAACCGATTTTCAAAATGTATGAATATCTTTTATTTTTGTATAAGCTGTTCTGTGTACAGGGGTAATTCATAAACGGAGGAGAGACTTCGTTAGTCTGACGATGACTAAAAACATAGGAAAATTAGTGAAAATGCGTTTCATGGGGGTAGCGGGAGGATTAAAAACTCTCCGAATAAGCGTGACGTAATTCGTGAGTGGCCCCACAAAAATAAAGTTAAAAAAACTTTAAGTTATCATAGTCTTGTTCTGTAAGCAGAAACTTCAAGATTAGAGGTTTAACCTTAAAAGTCAACATTCGTGAGCATATACTTTAGAACTCTAACTTTTTATTATTTTCAAACTTGAAAAAAATCCTTTATTTATTTTGTAAGACTGAAATTCTCGTATAAAGTTGCTAACATGCCTAAATATAAGTTTTAATAATGAAGTCTCTAAGATAAATAATAAGTCCATATTTTAAGTCACATTTAATAAACAAAGCTTACGGCAAAATATATGTTGTCGAGTCAGGTTTGGTTAAATCTAATTGGCTCTAGTCGGGTCTAGTCAGATCAGGTCAGGTCTAGACCCAACCAGGCAGTCTCCACACTGTCAACTATCTCACTATGAATCGACCCTAAAGTACAGTGAGGAGGAGGAGAGGGGGGGGGGGTATATAGCAGTTGCACAGTGCGCCACGGTGTGCGCGCACGTATAGCTCTTTGCATTTCCGGGAGGGAGCGAACGTGAGGGAGAGAGAGATAGTGGTGCTATCTCTCCCTCGGACAGCTGCCACGCGGCGACCTTGAACTAGATTGGAGGTGAGGTCCTCCGCATTTTCACGGCCAGTATATATAGGCGAGGGGCGAGAGCGCTGCGCTTATACTGCGCTCTGCGTGGCCGAAAATCAGCGGGCAAAAGTCGCGGGCTTGAGCGGCCGATTGAAGGGACGAGGAGAGGTTTGGGGCCGTAGAAGTTTGCATGGAAATATTAGGCAAATTTTTGTCGGTCGGCGTTGATATTCAAATTGCTTCGATTGGTGCTTTTTTTGCGGGTTAGTTCGTGGACGGGAAAGTTTGGAATGTGGAGCTTTTTTCGGAGTATTGGTCTAGGTGAATCTCATTAATTACACAAACGATATTTATGTAAAATCTGGATATTTTTACCCCCAATTTTGAATATTTATATTGCAAGGAACTATAGAATTATAACTAATTGAAATAATTATTAACGTACATCAACAATGAAAACATTAGTTTCATATTATTTTTTTTAAATGTTTAATTAGATCTTTTGGTAAAGATCACTTTACATAAGTTATAAACGTATGAAATTCCTCAATCATCGAGTTATAAAATATTTTAGTTAAAACATTCAAAGTGAAATTCGTCGATGCGAGTATATTAACTCATTTCTAAATTATACGCATTTCTCGAATACTTCAACTAATCGAACAGTCCATATTATATTCACATAATCAAAGTTTATATATATAAAGTTATAATATTTATTACTATGTCTTTTTAGTAAGTATATTTATTTTCCCGCTTTCTCAAGTCTATTTAAAAAAATTTAAATTAACTTTAAGTGAGTATGATTCGATTGTCTTGTAACTATTTGAATGACTAGTTACAACATATTAATTTATTAGATGAATATCTTAACTTTGGATAAAATAGTGATTTCAGTGAAAAGAGAATCAATAACTAATAATATATCGACGGTTGAGTCAAAGAAGAGGCTAACTCGGAAATCACGTAAAGTAGGATTACTTTAACTAATTATTTCTCGCGTTTAATTTTGTAAAGAGCTATAATAAAAAATAGTAAATCACATGGTTAACAAAAACATTAATTTACCTATTTTTGTGTTACTTTTTACAAAATTAAACGCGAGAAATAATTAGTTAAAGTAATCCTACTTTACGCGATTTCCGAGTTAGCCTCTTCTTCAAGCGAACGCCAAGTTAGCCTCTTCTTCAAGCGAAATCTGAATTAGCCTCTTCTTCAAGCAAACGCCGAGTTAGCCTCGTCTTCGACTCAACCGTCGATATATAGTTGTACCATAATAAACTCATAGCTATTGCGCCACGCTTGCGAACGAAGCAACGCGAGGACTGATGTCACTCTGCAGTACCAACTCTCGGATTGCATCGCTACGACTATATAGGCTATTTTAATTCATTCTGCTGGAAGTATCACAATCTCACTTTTTTTAGTGTACTTCGTCAACGTACAACGTCAATGATTTTAGAATATTGGTTATTTAAGAGTTACAGGCATCAAAGTTTTATGTTTTAAAAAACCCATTATTGAGACACCCTTTTTCATAATTTAAAAGACTTCTGCTTAAATTTTATTATTACATAATAGAAGTTCAGTTTATTTTTATCGATTTTTAAGGTAGAAATATAATTTTTATATCCTTAAAGTTGTTTTTTTTTATACTAGACTTTTAGTTGCCATACTTTTGCCCTAAGAATGACTTTAACCATAGTACATTGGATAATGTAATCTTTTGTTTAAAGTTATCTATTTATTGAATAATTTTAGTGCACATTTTTATAAACATTACGATATTTTATTACCTTATATATACAGTTTGTAATTTCAGTATTTAAATTGCACACAATTTAATTCAAGCTTCGAAGAAAAGAAGCGAAAATTGACAAAGTTCAAGTTAAATTTATATGCGGAATCCGTAAATACGCAATTGAAAGACAAGAGACACGAGAAAGCGGAGTCAAGGAAAAAGCGTAGATTTAAATAAGTCAAGCAAAAATGAAATGCTAAGAAAAGTAAAAGCTTTTAGGGAATATTGTAAACTATGAACAAAAAAAAAGATGAAAATAAGAATATTTCTATTTAATTAATTAAAAATAGTTTAGCAGAAAAAATGCTAAAAAATAGAAAGAAAATCAGTGAATCAGGAAAGTATATATTATACTTTAAGTGCCATTTATAAAACAATAAAACAGGAGACAACTGTAAAAAGAGAAAAAGAACAAATCTCTATATCGGGAGGCTCATTGATTGAGTATCGAAATAACGATGGTTTCGTGATTCTATTTTAAAACATTTATTGTTAGTTTTTTATACTTCTGTACGAGGAGATTGAAGATTTCAACTGCAAAGTTTTCATACCTAAATATATCTTGAGTTTGATTGGTGTCATGCATTGTGCCATGATATCGACATATTCCAAGAAACTATTAGAAGGAGAGGTACTATGTTTCGCTAAAATAATGCATATTTGGTGTATAATAGCTGATATCTTAATAGCAAGGGTCCATTAGATCAAGCTACGAGTGCTTGGTTTCATTTCTAGATACCTGAAAACACGGTCCAAAATCTGATTTAAATCCGTTTCCCATTTATTGTACATTTACATTATACCATCTCTATGTAAGAGAAAGCAGCAGAATCTGCTTTAACATCACAGTAAAATTCAACGACTGCTCTTTAAGGAGACGCCGGATATCTCTGCCCTTGTCTAATTGAGTTTCCATTCATAATTTTAAGAGAAATAATTTTTTTGAAAAAATAATAGTTGTCCCTGCTTCGTTTTATAGTAATCTAAATATATGTCCAAACTGGGTTCATATGATTGTTTTGTTATCGAGAAAACTTTGACACACTATGAGGGCCACCTACATGGAGATTAACCTTTACATACTAAGTTTGTCAAAGTTTTCTCGAAAGCAAAACAATCATATGAAATCAATTTGGACATATATTTAGATTACTATAAAACGAAGCGGGGACAACTATTATTTAAAAAAAAAAATGATTTCTCTTAAAATTATGAATGAAAACTCAATTAGACAAGGACAGAGATATCCGGCGTCCCCTGAAAACCAAATTTCATATATTTTAAATCGCATTTGCAAGCGCATCACATCACCTTCTGAGGCTGCTCGTACTCGGGCCCGGCCGCGCCGTCGACGTTCCACCTCGAACGGTGCATCCGCTCCTAATCTCCTTTACCACACCGCCACTTTCGCCACTAGCGCCACCACCCTTTCCACCCTTGCAACCAGTGTCGCGATCGTCCCGTGCGTGCATTTAGAAGTGCGCGTCGCGCTCAACTGCGCCCGCCCACCCTTGATAATCTCAGCCGGGCTCTTCTTTTTTTTCTCTCTCTCTCAAAGACCACAACGATTGACACTGGTCTTGTAATCGAATTTGCAGAATGGCTTCCGAACGCGTTGCGTAAGGTCTGATGGCCGCGCCGCCGACGCTGCCTCAGTCGCATCATAAGTGCGGATTATCGCGCCGGCAGGCGAGACAACTCTGATGTTACATAGGGTTTAGACGGATAGAGAGACGGTTAACGACTCTATTGGAGGATCTTCTTTTAAATTTATAAGGTAAAGGTACCAATAACTGGCCATTACCCGTTACCTGACCACCGATGGAAGTTTTAGTTAAATAAAAACATTTGGTACATAAAACTTTGTTTAAGATATTTAAAAAAATGTTTGAACACCAAATGCAAAAAGTGAGTTGATCGTTAAGCTTCTAATTATCAAAATAATAACTTTTTCTACATGACAAATTGTTTTATAGAATCTTAAACATATGTATAATAAATAAAGAACACAAAATTGCACATTTATATTATCATTTATATAAATATTTATGTGACTGTGTATTGGTAAGTGGTATATATCTTGCCCTATAACTAACCGACTGTCCAGTTATTGGTCGAATCGACGTGAAATCTGCTCTGGCTTATGCTCCAATATCTGACCACAACAACTCTTCATATTTTAATGTTCATTTATGAACTCTTTTTGTATAAAAATCGTAAATAAAGTTATTTAAAATATTAGTATTAATAATAATATATTGCATTACATGTTTCTTTTAAGTTTTGTGCACTCTTTTGTTTATTTTGTCATATGTTATTGAATTCATAACCTCAAAAAAGCAAAGAAAGTGCATTTGAAGAAAAAAAGTAGCTGGATCCAGAGATTAAAAGTTTGATGGCGCAAAAATACAATTGGAATTAAACAAGAAAATAAAGTTGATCGAATATAAACCTTAAAAAACTAGGACTTTAAGAGCAATTTTCATTTGCAAACTTCATTTTTGTTAGTGTGATATTTATACCCTTTTTTCAAAGCATATTAGCAACAACCTGGAACTAAAGAAAAATAAATTATTTTAAAAATGAAGATAATCAGGTTATCTTAATTCTAAAAATCATTCCTTTTATTTCAAGATTGTTGTACATACGCCCTAAATGATTTTAAAACAAATATGCAGTTAGGTTTGAGCATTTTAGCTAATCGTATTTTACTTAGAAAAATAAATTATGTGCGTTTGTAATAGACTTCTACGTAAATAAAATGAAAAGAAATATTTTCTACCAGAAACCTGTCCATATAATATTCGACTGACATGAGTTGCAAAATGCTTTCGAATTCATACGTTTGAGGTTGCATTTGCAAACGAACTAAATAAAGTTCGAGTAAGAGATTTAAATTTTAAATATGATTTTAAACGATTTTATGATTTTATTTATGAGAAAAAAATTATATAATACAGCATCTTCTCGTTCGTGCGTCCATAAGCGGCATTCGTATCTGCCGAGCTAACGAACATGTGTTTAGTAATAAGACGTTTTAACAAATTTTGTTCCTTTTCAAGTCATTTAAAAAAATTTAATAGTGACCTTAGGTCGATAATAACTTAAAAACGAATCGGAAACGAGGATTAGTTTATTTTTACAATTTTAATTAAGTGATCGAGGATAGGCTCATGGTTTGTGTAAACTGTACCATTTATCAATCGACGCACTCAGATACTTTTTAATGCATAATAACGATATAACATTAATTATTTACTATTTTACAATAAAACTGCACTGATATTCGTCTTTTATCATAAAGAATCATACACTAAAAGATTGATTTTAAAAACATAACCTTAAACATAAGCCCACTATTCACGCATAATTGTTATCGGGAACTGGGCTAGAAGTACTGATCGACAATTAGTCCCGACTTTTACGATTTTAGGTCAAATATAAACGTTTTAGTCGTACTATTATTTAAATTAAGATATAAATTAACTAATAAATTAGCAAATGGATTTGGATTTGCTTTTTTATAATTTTCTATTGTCAGAATAACCTTAGTACCTTCTTGTGTGATCAAGAACTGGTTCAACTACCTATATCTTACTTCTACCATTCATAAATAAAATATATGTTTTAAATAAAAAATTTAGCAGAATAATAAATTTGCACGGTTTGTATCGATTCATCGCGAAAAGAATAAAAAGCAAATCGCATCGTTTCCGTACCAATATCCGCTTTTCGTCCTTGATGTGTACATCGAAATCGGCCTACCGGGGCGTCTAATTTGTCCAGATTTCAATGACATTTGAAATAAATTGTAGATTCTATTTTTTGCTTCCTTATCTATTTATCTCAAGATTCCACCTACGCTTTATTTTTACACCATTTCTCCTTTTTCATATACGAAGTAAACATCAATATAGTTAAATAGAACAACTTTTTAATGAAAAAATATATACATGCCTTGACCAACTTTATTTATTTAGCAGCATGATGCACTTATCGAATATCTATAGAGATAAAAATCTTGTTAAATTAATCGGACATGATTAATGTTTCATTATAATATGTTTAACGTAAACAAGTCGAAAGGATACTCATTGGTAAAATTTATAAATAAATATAAGTATAATATTATTTTTATGTAAAAGTATAAAGCATTATAGAATTCTGAAAAAAGTGTTTAATTGATGCTGACTCATAATGATGACTCAGTTTTAAATTATGGAGTAGTAGCTTAAATTTGCTGTAACTTCAAATGTGTAAACAAAAAATAAAACATGAATTGCTCTTAAGTAAAAAATTAAGACCCATCAAATTGAAAGGGATTCGTTGTTTTTATGAGTCTGCACAGTCTGTGACAGCTGTCTCGAAAAATTCGTGACCCAAAACTGTCACTTTATTCATAACTATAATTTATATATACTTTCGAAACCTATATTCTCAAAACAACAAGAATGGTGACGAGTATACGAGGACCACCAAAACGTGGATACTTTATTTTAGTCTCGGTACTAAATCAATAACCATTTGAAAGTGAAAAATATTATTAAAACTTATAATAAAAAACAAAAGTATTAGGATATAACCGCACAAATAAATTATACATACTACATTTTACGATAGCAAAACAATAGAGAAAGTTTGTATTGCAAATCATGTTTGCAATAGGGAACTTGGATAAAAAAAATCCATTAGGTCCGTCAGATAGAATGTTGAAGAATAATCAACACGTATTTTTTCTTCTTCTAATTGAGTGATTATTAACGAAGATTGAGCAGAACTGGTTGAAATGTCATGTAACGTTACAATTCTCCATCTATATAAATATAGGACGATGGGGAATTGTGACGTCACACGACATTTCACCCTGCTCTATCTTCGTTGCTAATCATTTATCAGAAGAAAAAATATGTCTCGATTAGTTTTCGACATTTTATTTAACGGACCTAATGGTTTTTTTCATGCAAGTTCCCGAATTACTTATCATCTGTCAATACATGTTAAAGCCGAAGGCGTGCTAGATCGCAAATTCAGAGAATCCATTAGAACAGGTATATTTTCGATGAAACAATAGACTACCGAATGATTTTTTTTTTATTCTGCTTCAATATGCCATGACATCATCCGCGTGAAAAGAGCATCAAAGAAAATAGAACAATATGCCAAGCAAATAGAAGACAAAGTGCATGGGGAAGACGAAACGAAGTCATCGAGAGAAGAGAAGCGAGCATCACGACCTCGCGGGCCGATTGACCTGATTGGTGGGGCGCGATTCAATAATTACTCAACATTGCTCGCACGCGTCTGAGAAATCGTGGCGACGGCGGCGGCGGCGGCACCGGCCTGCATTTTTTTACACTGCCTCGAAGAAGAAGAATACCGTTCGCGGGTACGCAATCGATAATGCGACTTCTGGTTTATTGCTTCCTCTCTTTCAGATGGGTTTTATACAGTTGCAGCATCTGGACTTAAGTTACACAATCGGATATTATTTCTAAGGTTCTTGTAGAAGAGCATGCTGCATTGAATCTAAGAGTAATTGTTATTGTTCTAATGATAAATTGTATATTTTAAGAGTTACAATCCAACCGTATCCAAATAGGGTGGATGTACCGTTTGTGGCCAGTGCTCTGGTTTTGGCCATCTAACATAATTTTAATCATTTTAAAAGTTTTAACTGTCGAATCTATATAACTTCGTAATTAACATAATTCATACGTACTTTAGAACATTGTATAATAATGAAGGTACACTTAGCGCAGTATATTTTGACAGAAAAAATACTTATAGTATGTGGTGTGTCGAAAATGGCATTTTCTTACGCAAATCAACAAGAGAAGCCGATGACTAAAACGTTCATATTACTCAGTAATATCATTCACGGTCAAAAATAACTGCACAGGTACAATTAATTAGGTTAAAATATTAAGAATAAATTAAAAAATTACAAAGAAAAGTGCAATTTTATAGAAATTTAAGGGTGGCCAGAAGTGAGACAAAAAAACATTACTATACCAGTTTTGGCCATGGTATTCCGTCATAAAAATATATCACATTTACGTTTTACACGATTATTTTAAGTTTTGTAAGTCTTAAAATAGATAATATGATTTCAAACTACGTTTTTACTCAGTAATAAGCTTGATTAAAGTAAAATTCTAGAGACATTAGAAGCACGTTATAGGTTATAATAGGATATATTTAATCCATCACAATTTCTCCGAATTGAATCAATTTTAAAGGAAAAACTGTTCTAAGAAAGAAAAGTGATCATTTTAATGATTTTTAGAATAATAAATAACTTTTACGTACATTTGTACTTTAGCATACAAGAGATATATAATTTAACATTTTAAAAGAAATTAAATTAAAACAGTTTCAAGAACGAACTGCTTTATTGTTAAATTTATGTGTTTTAATTGGTAATAATTGATAATACAAAAATATGTTCATGGTATACATGATTTTCGATAATGGCCAAAACCGGTACATCCCTATGGTCAAAACTAGTGATTAGGTGGCCAAAAACGGTGAAAAACGAGTTTTATTTATAATAGTTTTTCCATTTGTGAAATTTCCTAGGGGTATTTCATAAAATAAACGATGAATTTATCAAATACATGTATTTTAGAATATAAGTAAATTTGTTGAATGATTAAACATTATATTTTACTGTAGTAAATACGTTCTCGAAAGTCAAAAAAAGCTTAAGGTGGCCAGAAACGGTACGTCCACCCTATACGTTTCTGTGAAGATTGTTAGCTTTTAGGCAATTATTTTGTACTTAATTCTCCTTTCTTTGTATCTAAAAAAACTATTATTGCTTTAATGAACCATAATGTATATTTCAAGAATCATAGATCTATTATATCCAAATGTATACATTTTTGCAAAAATTGTTTATATATATATATATATATATATATATATATATATATATGTTACATTTATCAGGTGTAAAAGCTACATAAACTTATATTGTACCTACCTTTAATATACATTTAGCACATCTGCATGTATACTTATAAGATAGGGAAATATCTAACCGCAAATTGTTTTTGGACACTTTTCTACGTAAATAAATTTTTGGAGACATATACATTTGTGTGTTTATAGTTAAGTTTCGTGAGCAATAAATCTAGAATTTATAAATGTAAAAAGTATTTAAAGTACTAAATTTATGTACCTACTTTACAATACTTCTATTGCAATTATTTTTAATATCTCCATCCTTATTTTTTTTTGTAAAAAATACTTTACGCAAACTCAACTGAAATTTTAACTAGAAATTAGCCAAATTTTAGCTTAATTCTAATTAATATTCAGCTAAGGAATTTTCCTTAAAAGTAAGCTAACTAGTTGTACCGGTTAATATTCTACCAGGATATAATAAAATCAATAAGTATTCTAAAAACTTGCTAAATTATAATTGATCGAATGACTTACCGCTATTCTTTGGCCGAAACTAAGGAATGAAAGTTTCCGCTTGTAGGCGGGAGTGGTCCGCTTGTCGGCCTTGTTGGCCATCGTTGACTTCTTCATCGGTGGCTGTCTGCTTTACGGACTGATCTTTTTCCTGGGTGCCCGTCCGATCCTCAGCTGGGACGGCGATGTCCACATGTGGAGGAGTCGCTCCGATGGCAGCTCCGTCGTCCTGCTAGTTGCTGCAATGAAAAAAGTAAACTTTTGACTAACAGTTTCGTATTTTCTCTTTCGTTTTAATCCTTGTAATTTTTGTTCATTTTTTGAAATGTTGTATATTAACTAAGTACCTATCAGATCCATATGAACCCATAATATGTTTTGTGTGTACTGGAAAATAATATTCATATTGATAAAATACGAAATGTACCGGTATACTTTCATGATATAACTATCAGAAGAAAGTACAGAAGTAGCGACAAGTTTGATTAACTTTCTTAAAACATTAGGTTTTGGACAAATAACTATTTATAAATTGAAATTAACTAAAATGTTAAAATTATGTGTAATCGGGATTCTATTTTGTTTTCAAATCATTCATTATAGGAATTTTCAGTTAAGTGAAAAAAAATCTATTAATAAAAAATTAATAGAATAAAATCTAATCTGTTAATCTATTTATCCTCAAAACATAAAATTACAAATAGTTCTACAATCTACATGCAGTGTTTTGGTCAAACTGAAACTACGTTACGTGTGAAAGCTAAAAGCACATTAGCCAAATGGAGAAGTTTGATAGAGCCCCGTCGTCAGGTTTTCACAGTATAAAGTTTCATGAGCTTATACTTTGAAATAGGTGTGAATCACTATTTTAGTAAAAATAGAACATTATCTTCGCTTGAAATAGTAGTGTAAATAGATTAAAAAGAATATAATGAAATCACTCATTACTAGCTGTATCTATAATCCACTTAAATACTGTATTACACGTATGGAAAAAGATGCGTTGTTAATTTAACAAAGTCACTTGGTAAAATACGCACTAACTATTTTTTATTACACTTACCAAGTAATTTGTTGTTTCTATAAAGTGATAAGTTAATTTTACTAACCCATTTGTTAAATTAACAAATTACTTGGTAAGTGTAATAAAAAAATAGTTAGTGCGTATTTTACCAAGTGACTTTGTTAAATTAACAAAACTATATTTCCATACGCATTTTAATTTTTCCTATAATTGAAAAATAAGATGCACCCTCTGTTATCATTAAATCTTTAATGATATACAAATACATCGAGACGTATATAAAAATATGATAAAATTCCAACGCAGCGTATACACATAAACTTCAAACACGCAAAAATCTAACGAGTGTACGAACTCCCGCTAATATCTTTCTGACATTCACTACATCTGCACATTTGTAAACATAATAAAAAAAAAGCTACGAACGATTCCATATATTTGTACTTATTACCGACGTGCTCGAGACCTTGATCTGGCAGGCAGTTGAACAAAATAGATGCGATGCGGCGGAAACACGCGCGGTATTGGTTGCTCGCAAGGAGTCGCGGCGAATTTGACGAAAAGTCTTCGAGCAGCCGACGTTCGAACGGCGAAGCTCGATCGCGGCCCCTCCAACAGCTGTTAGCAGCCGTTCTGCCCCTCCCGATTCCGAAGGTATATTGGTTGAACAATAGCGTTTGAAATTTGCGTGAAAAAAAGTACTCAAAACTTGGTAAGGTTTTGTTTACACTTGCTTTTTTAAAGACTTTCGTTTTACTGCATTATTGATTGTTAGTGGTAATGTTAAATAGTTGATTTTATCCCTTTGTTTAATGATTAACGTAGATCGTAGTTTGAAGAATATTACAATTGATGTTTACCATAATAAAATAATAGTTATAAATAATCTTTGATAGAAAAATAAACACGTTGAAGTCATGAGATTTAACCTGCATTAAAACTCGAAAATCAATACAAATTTAAAAAAGCTTTTAAGCTTTTTTTATATAAGACAAACATCTTTAAAGGTATTTAAGAACTATAAAAGTCATTTATCTCTTTTTGCTAGTACAGAATAATTGAAGGGGATCAAATAAAAACTTTAGTATTAATGCTCACGCGGTGCACGATTGATTGTAGACGCTATATTTATAGTGAATCGATTTAAAACAAACAGAACTTAAACAAAGAAGATAATTTTATGTCAAAACGTTATTTGTATAGTACAAATTTTAAGCGTATCTGTGGCTTTTAAATAATTTGCATAAATGTTACAACTGTAGAATATACCCTTATATTTTTTAATTGTCTACACTCTGTTTAGACCATTTTAAAGAGTATGATGGTTTGAAGATTTTCTGAAAGTCAATATGTTATAAATTTACAATAGTGCATAACTTGAATGTTAAAGATAAGATTTTGATTTGATCGCTTTTAAGTATTATGGACCAAAAAAAGATAAATGAGCCATACGCCAGCTAAAATGCCTTAGTGGACCTTAGTTTATGAGAAAAAAGTTTTGACAGCAGTTAAAAAGGGTGAAATTCATTAGTTTTGCCACATACCTTAAAAAGGTATATATTTCTGAATTTTCCATTAAGTAGGGTCTTTTGTTAGAATTGCGCAGAAAACAAAAAAATATATCAGAGTTTATAAAGGTCCTATGATAAACCTAATAAAATGTACTTAAGAGGATGCCGTATCTACTGTCCTTGTTTAATCACATTTTTGCTGTTTACTCAAAAAATAGTTGTTAATTAAAAAACTAAGAGTTGACCCCAATTCGTCTTAAAATAATGAATATTTTGAGACCTTCAAAAATACCTATAAATATTATTTCCATTTCGAGAAAACTTCGGATCGCGAAAATTGAGGTTAGGTTTTGCGTTCCGAAGTTTTTTCGAAAAGGAAATACTGTTAGGTACTTTTTTAGGTCTCAAAATATTGCTTATTTTAAGACGAATGGGGGTCAACTCTTAGTGTTTCAATTAACAAACTACTTTTTGAATAAATAGCAAATCTGTGATTAGACAAGGACAGTGAATACGACCTCCTCTTAATACTAGTCCACAACATAAAAAAAAATTGTTCCAAAAAATCGTGACGTCACAAATTTAAATATTGTCAATTTAAAAAATATTTAGTAAAACCCCAATTTTTTTTTAAAATATTATAATCAATTTTAATGTTTCGAGGGTTATTCTTTTCTTTAAACATTTATCTACAAAGTTAACGGAAGAAATTTATAAAATAATATATCTGTGATAAAAGAAAGCAAATTGTTTATAAAATTTTACGCTATTACTTATAAATAAATAGCTTTCTCTTATTACAGATAGATTATTTTATAAATTTTCTTCGTTAACTTTATAGATAAATGTTTAAAGAAAAGTGTTTTATAACCCCCGAAACATTAAAATTGATCAAAAGTAAAAAAAATAATTGGAGTTTTACTAAATATTTTGTCAATTGACAATATTTACATTTGTGATGTCACGTTTTTTTGGAATAATTTTTTTTTTCATGTAGTTGTGAACTATTAGTACATTTCATTAGTTTTATCATAAGACCTTCATATGTCCTATATCTAGCGATAAACCCTCCTTAACCCTTTGTGGTTTAGTGGCTATATTATAATAGCCACCTCTTTCGTATAAGATTTATAGGTGTATATAAATGATTTTACATTCTTCTATTAACTAAGAGGTTTCTCTATAATACTAATTAACAAAAATTCAAATTCGTAATCAGCGACCCCAAAAACCCCCGAGTAACAATTTTCAGCTTAAAATATTGAACAGAAAAATGTGGGCCACAAAGGGTTAAGGGGATGTCGGAGCTTACATGCAGTTGCGTAGTTACCGACAATTTCGTATTTTTTAGTACTCTCATTCAATTTTTAATTTTTTTCAATTATCTCAGTTGTCCGGTGTTCCTTAGTAGATTGAGAACACCGGACAACTAAAGTTTTTAATTTTTATGAACAATTAAATTAAAATAATGTAAAATTCAATGCTGAAATCTGTAATCAGCTCCGAACCCCCCTTAAGATAAAACAATTAGTAAGAATAAAATGCACAATGAATAAATTCATATTTTACATATAATAGAAGCACATATTCCGAAATGATTT
Source organism: Gastracanthus pulcherrimus (assembly GCA_949152435.1). NCBI lineage: Eukaryota > Metazoa > Arthropoda > Insecta > Hymenoptera > Pteromalidae > Gastracanthus > Gastracanthus pulcherrimus. The sequence continues at coordinate 195,270,255 of OX424572.1, read as the reverse complement.
TATTTTCTTATATAAGATAACATGAAAATTGCACAAGCTATCGCACGATGACTACAGTTAAAACAGTAAACAATAAATGAAGTCACAGCAAAATACGCAATACGGTTTAACAGAGAAAAGTAGATTCCCTAATGCCGACGAAAGTAGAAAAAATAACGTCCACCGCTCGAGAAAAGAAAAACACAAAACCAAGACAGCAAATAAGCAGAAAACAAACTCTAAAGGGGAAAAAAAAGAACAACTAGCCTCGCGGCATTTCTCAGTTTCACTTTTCCCTGATCCAGACGGATTCTTGCGAGCGTCGCCGCCGCTCGCCGGGGGCTTCTAATCGAGAGTCTCGCAAATCGCGGCGAGACGCGCGTGCTTGTTATACCTATACGATGCGCGCGCGCAAGTATAGGATATACGCCGCTGCGCGCAAACGATTTATCGTCTAAGTGTGATTTAGCACGGCTGCCCGCCGCGAGAGTTCCGCGCACGGCCAGATATACATTGGAAATTCTCGAGCTCGAGGGGGATACTCGTTGTTTTCAAGTTTGTGCGATGTAACGAAGAGAAGGTGATGGATTGGAATGGAGTAGTGCGTGAGTTGGGGAAGTTGTCGAAAAGAATATTGTAAATAATTTTAACTTTTATATTTGCAGCGATGTAATATTGTTTTGTAGAATGATGAGTAACAATATTTTTTATTTAGATTGTGTACAACATTATAATGCTAGTATATTTATTAAAAATATTTTTTTGTAACACAAGCACGATTTTCGCATTTATCTGTACCTATTAAGCGGGTCTAAAGGACCATTTTTCAGACCGGCGGGCGCTAATACACATAAGCGGGCGCAAAAGTAAATAAGCGGGCGCAAAAGTAATAAGCGGACGCAAATGTAACCTTTGCGTCCGCCACAATTTTTCGGAAAATTACTATTATATATATATAAACTTTTTTAGACCGAGTGTGGAGATTGCAGTACGAGCAGAAGACGAGTACTGCAACCACACGAGATCAAAAAGCCCACTTTGCCTTGGTGCACACCATATTTTTTGTAACGCATGTATTGATTTTTGCGTTTTTCTGGCCAGAAAAACGCAAAAATCAATACATGCGTTACAAAAAATATGGTGTGCACCAAGGGCAAAGTAGGCTTTTTGACCTAGTGTGGTTGCAGTACTCGTCTTCGGCTCGTACTGCAATCTCCACACTCGGTCTAAAAAAGCCCACTTTGCGCCCTAGGTACACAATATACTAATTTAACACCTAATTTTTCGCTGCTACACGTACCATAAGTGACACATAAATTTTCTTGTTCTGGTGCTACATGACACATATATAGCTCATGAATATATTACAAAATTGATCATTTTAATGGGATTTATAACATAAAAATATGCATTTATGAGTTTGAGCAACGGTTTTCTTAGTTTATGCACTTAGAACAAACAAAGGTACCGATCTATATTAGTATTGGATCCATTGCAATTGAAATAAACACTAACTAAAATTACAATAAAAAATTATAGTGAAAATGCCGTAGCACTGCGAGAAAGAAAATGCTTATTTTGACATTCGTAAAAAATGACATTGAAAATGACATTCGTCAGCAGCGAAAATGTTCACAAATTAACGTTTATAAATTAAATGCGGTCTTATATATTACAGACGGTATTTCGTTTGTTTTTATATTTAAAATTTTTATGTAATACGTGCACTTATTTGTAGGTTCGTAAAGATTAACTTGACAGTTGTTTTAAAATTACACAAAATACTTCTTTACTCAAAGAATAGTCAAGCAATAAATATGAATATTCATTTGTAAGATACGTTTACTTTAACAGTAATTGACAAAACAATTCAATTACCTTAACTACGCACATGTATGAGCTTTATTTACTTTTATTTTTTTGCATGAACTGAAAATAGTATGTATTATTGATGTTTAAAGTATTACTTAAAAAAAGTATATGTGTTATATCTATTTATTTGCTTAAAAAATTTAAACTTTGTATTTCAAAGATATGACGTTTATCTATTCGCACCGGAATATTTATATTTTAAATATTACAACTGTTTTGCATGCAAACTTTCATCCCGACGTGCGAAAGTAAATTAGCACAACTATGTCGTATTTTACCCATTAATAAGTTTATGTTGAGTGTAATTCTTAATTATGACAATTAATTTCTATGACACTCTTAATTTGTCTTTGCTGCTTTAAAGATAATATCATTTGTAATGTACCAAATGAAAAAGATTAGATTAGATCAAATTAATTTAATTTCCACCCTGGGATTAAATCTTCCCATAAATTTGATTATGTTTTTATTTATTCATCTGAGCCCTCTTTTCCACTACACATTGAAACATGATTACAATAACTAAGCTGTACTCTTTAAAAGTAATGCGCAATCAGTTCTTCTTAAACTACACACGCATGCCGTAATATTCCGTCTCCGTTAGATGATCGGTTCGTAAAAAAAACATTACGGCAATTCAACGAAACGGAATGCACATAACGGCATTATTGCAATCTACAATAACAATACTCGCGTGCAGACGCACAAGAGTCGCCTATCAACACGCTGTATATCTGCTCTTTCTCTCTCTCTCTCTCTCGCTTGTGTTTGTTTCGCTTAGTTCGCGCGGCTGCACTTCAGCAGACCATCTTCTATATCCCTCGGCACATGTCTGAGCCCCGACCACCTGCCTGCTGTTGCGCACATGCCAAGTGTGTTCGACTCTCGTCGTCTGCTTTTCATCATTGTCCTCTCTTGCTTCTCTGCGCACTTGCGTGCAGCAGCCGGGTGGCATTTTTTCAAGGTTGCACTCTCAAGCGGGGGCGCGCTTCGTGGTTTTCAAGTGCTTTGATAATGAACTTCGGCGGCTGGCTGTTGCAAGGTACGGTTTAATTAAGCGGAAGAGTGTCGGTATGAAGAGTTCGGGGGAAGTTTCTCGATTGCTTGATTAAAAGTTTATACTCCGGAGAAGGAGGTACAGTAGTTCGGTCGAATCGAAAGTGGATTGAGAGACCCGAACTCGAGGATGAATTTTTACGTAACGGTAGTGCGAGGCTACGGTCAGCATGCTAATGATCGATATACTCTTCGGCAAAGTTCGTTTCTTGGGAAGTGAGATTTTTTACTGCGGATAATTTGCCATTGTGCGGGATTATTATATTCGAACGCAGCGGGATAAGACTTTTGAAGAATAAATAAGAAAGAAATGATAATATTTTCTTTGAATCAGAATTTAAGTTAATAAATAATTTATAGAGTTTTATTGTAATTTGCTCGGCATATTATAATTTACTTTCTCTTTGTAATAACATCAGTCTCGTACAGTTCCCAGACATTGATTAGTGATATAAGTTAATGACAGCTGTAGTAAAGTCAGATTTACATGTACATTATTAATATTCTTACTATCACTGTTGTATTTTTAGTCATTTTAGATCGAATTATCTTACTTATATAACGGATACGATTACTGTCCGTGTGAAATAATATTTGATTCATTTTATATTTTACAATATTTTTTTACACAAGAATTAATTGATTGAGTTACATTTGCAGATAAATAGTTTTTGTAACTCACGCACGATTTTCACATTTTGCGCCCTCAAAACCGGACCTAAAGTGGCTCTTTTCCGACCAACGGGCGTAAAGCACTTACTTTGCACACTCGGTGAAAAAGGCCCACTTCTCGCCCTTGGTACACTATGTACTATTATATCAAGAAGAATAATCTTGCCGATTTTCAAATAAGATCTAATTCGAGCAGAATCTACTTTCTTCTTAACTATTGCTTTTCAACTAATACATAGAAAACGTTTGTACTCTCAATGATTTCTTTAGTAACTTTCTTTAGTAACAATAGAAAAATTTGACTTTGATTGCAGTCTAATCACACTTTTCGCAATGCATACATTACATACATTCGATTAGCATCAAGCAACACGCTTCGAGCCGCAGTCAGTGGAATAATACATAAAAAGTTCCGTCGATTTCGCCTGGAGCCGCCACGAGGTGCGCAAACGCGGCCAACATGCAAAATCCGTTCGATGACTTATCCGTCTCCGTCTCTCTCTCTCTCTCTCTCTCTCTCTCTCTCTCTCTCTCTCTCTCTCTCTCTCTCGGATATACACACAAGAAAGAGCAATATTTGAATCGCGCGTGTGCGCCGTTGTTTCTCGCATCTACGTATAAGAGCGATTCGAGAGCATCGACGAGGTGGCCCGCTCCGATGTACATTGCGCAAAACCTTGTGCCAGAAACGCAAAGTTATAACTACACCGAAGGAGAGAAACCGATGTTCGCCTTTCTCTGTGTATACATCGAGAGCGAGAGATGAGAGAAGAGAGAGAGACAGGTATATATGCCGAGCACACGAGGCATCACTCAATTCGCGAGTGGCTTTTTGCTGCTCGATAAGCGACGTGCGACGACGAAGAGCGAGATAGGCGAAAAATTCGAATCTTATGCTCTGCAATGACGTCAAGTGATTTTGTAACGGACGATGACGAATCATTACACTTGTTGCAATTTATCTTGCGATTTCATAGCTTTTTTTCAGAGTTTAAACTTAAATTATTTTTAAAAAGAGGTTTGGACGGCACGGTCGATAAAAAGTAATATTTTGCACACGCTTAAGGAAGATCTTTCGCTAGATATAGGGCATAAAACAACAAATCGTATTGGAGTTTATAAAGGTCCTACGATACGACTAATTATATGTACTTAATAATAGTTCTAAACTAAACTATATGAAAAAAAATTGTTCCAAAAAATTGTGACGTTGCAAGTGTAAATATTGTCAATTTAAAAAATATTTAGTTAAACCGCTATTATGTATGTAGCGTATAGTTTATTGTATATCTGATCCTTAATATAATCTGCTATATATTGTAAATATATTTATAGAAATGTATAATAATTGTTAAATATTATCTATTAATAATAAAATAATATTTGTATTCAAAACTTGTCAATATTTTACTATATAAAGATCTTTATTTATAGATAATTGAAGATGGGATAAAGATTTAAAGTTATTGCAAATTTCCGTAAGATTCTCGAGCATAGTTTACCTACAGTATACTTTTCTTGAGCTCATTTGTCTTTTTGAATTTGACTCTTAAACCTCTTTGACAATCAAAGCTATGAATTAGTAAATGTAAATATTTTATCTAAATATTATTAGTTACTATAATAATCAAATAATTATAATCCAGACAACTCTTAGAAAAGAAATGGTAACACGGCGAAATGGTATACCAACTAGAGATAAAGTATAAATTTTATAAAATATGATACCAAAAATTAGTTAATTTAATAAGGACAAGCCTAAGAAAGTGTGTAGATAAGAATCGGGGTCTGTAGAAACTTATCTGCTATTTGAAATTCCCATGGATTAAAACAAGGAATAATAATAATTAATACTTTATGTGAATAATTTCTTATATAAATAATACCATCTTTGAATTATATTTATTTAAAAAATAAAATGGTTAAATAATCTTGCTATCTAAATAATTAAACTATAATGAAATAAATAGTACGTGCACGTGTAACTGAAACTAAAAAGAATCAAAACATTCGAAGCATTCGCAAATCATGCATGAAACTTCGCTTAATTATACATTCAAACGTTATAATTATTAAAGTGCCGCTTTGACTGGTGTCTCGTCTCTCGACGTTCACAAGAGCCATCCGAACTACTCGAAATTCGAGACGCGCATCTCCGCGGGCGTCACGGAATAATTAAATTGCTAATCTGCCCATCAGCTGTAGCATCCAAGTTATTATAAGCCATTTAATTTGGTGATCGATTCTTGGCCACTTTTCCCACGTTATGTTTTTATATCCGTAGATTTTATTCATTCAATTGGAAAAAAACATTTGTTATTCTTTCGCAAGTATCTAAATATAGAAAGTTTATGATCATTAAAAATTTTGATTTTCAAATTTTGAAGAATAACTTTTTGGAGTAAGGATATAATTTATTATTTTTTGTTACAACCGTCACGACCATATATTCTTTTTGAAATAAGATTTTGATGTCTAAAAAATCTGCATTTATCATTTACATTTTGCTTGCTCACATAAACTTTTTTCATTATTTAAGTGCAACTTAAAATAGGGGATTATAAGAAAATATATTAAATAGATAAGTAACTTTTGTCATATTATTTTAAATAAATAAAAAAATGCAGAGCTACTGAAATACCCAAGAAGAAATAAATGTGTACTGAAATATGCATTTCCTGAGGAATACAACTGGATTATTTTTGGAAGGTGATAACAAGTGCTTACGCTCTAAACTGTTACCGATTTAGAACTATCTGATAATGCTAATTTTTTCAGTTCAATAACAGTCTGTTAACTTGCAATCAATTAGAGTTTATTATCTTAACCTAGCGTTTCTGCACCTGAGTGCTTTTATTAATTGTAGCTGGATAAAAATTAAAAAAACTAAATTTGATGACTTATTCTGTGACAAGCAAGCATCTTAATTACAAAACTAATTTTAGTAGATATAAGTATAATTGTCAATTTATTGTCATAATATTAAAAAAAAATTATATTAATTTATTATAGCTTAAAAATAGTTGAGTAATTGGTTTGAAAAAGATATTATACTGTATAAAGGACTATAATTTCGTTTGTAAATTTTATGATCTTAATCAACTGACACCTGCAGAAAAGCTTGTTTATTGATTTACCGACTGAACAAACGGCAGATTTTCCTCGTCGGGAAATATAAAGCTAACGGCACGCGGCGGCTGTTTCACGAACCCTTAAAACTCAACGTTTCGTCGACGATGCCACCTCCTGAAAAGGAAGTTCTCGACGTTGCCCGTAACGGCGATCGATACACGCTACGTCATGAGCGCGAATATCTATTAAAATTCAAAACGAACAGTAGATCACTTGCTTCAACTTATGTTGAAACCCATATTTTATGGTTATTGAAAAGATTTTTATTAAGTATAGCGTCTACGCAAACACAATATCAAAATATACATTTAATTAGTAATTTTCATTTATTTTTTTAACAGTTTTTGGGGATATTTCAAATTAATAACCAATATTATTATATTTATATTTAACCCTCCTGCACAGAAGTTTATTGGTTAGTAAGAATGTAGGTTTTCAACCATATCTTTTATCTTCAAATTGAAGCTATTCTATTTAGATTCAATTAGAGAGGTTCTAATTTTATCATTTATTATATTTTACTGAAGTAATTTTGATTATTTTTATATAAAATTAATTATGATAAAGTGACAAATTTTGTCACAAATAAAGTTTAAATACCTATATTGAATAAAGTTTTGGAAGATGCGTACGCAGAACATCCAAGGGTTAAATATGAATGTTAACACCAACTAATTTGTTAAAAACTTATTATTTCTTATTAAAATTTATGTTTACATATTACCGTAAAGTGGACTCTTGGGCCATTGGGGTGTTTTGGGACACTATATTAAAGAACCACTGCCAGTTCATTGGCATTTAGCTTCTTCAAACTACAAATAAATTCGTCCAGTGTGAATTTCTTTATTCTAATACATTCGTTTTAAATTGCAATATTTATTTATAATTATTAGCTCAATAAAGGTGTATTTTTTATCGTGGATTGTATGTCAAACGATAAATTTAAAAAAAATATATAAGATTATGATCATAAATTGCATAATTAATTCAAAATATCGTAAAATAAAAAAATCGTTATAAAACAAAAACGAATCAATGTATCTTTCTTTTTTTCTCATTCTGTATCTTCATCAAAAAACAAATAAAAATTCGTTTTTTTAATAAAAATAATTGTGACATTCTCGAGATATAAGCAATAAAAATTAAAAACAAAGGATGTTCAAGCCTAATTTATATTTCTTTCTTATTATTAGCAGAATAAGGGTGTGTTTTTTTATTATAAATAAAATATATAACCAAAAATTATAAGCTTGTGATCATAAATTGCTTTATTGAATTAAAAATATCGTAAAATAGAAAAAACGTTATAAAACAAACACGAATCGAGGAATCTTTAATTTTTCTTTCTTGTTTTCGTATGTTCATAAAAAAAATAATAATCAGTTCAATCTTTATTAAAGATTTTCCATCATATGTTTCCGAGATATCGCCGTTAAAAAAAATTACGTTTTAGTGTATAACAAAAGAAAAGAGAGCTTTATAGAAAATTTCACGTTGGAGAAAGTAGGTAATTTTATGATCATTCAAATGCATTTTTACTGAAGCGATCATATTATTTATAAAATACCAAAATAATTTACCTTATCGATTTCAGAATGTCGTGAGATAGAGAAATCGTTGTAAAACAAAAATGGGTCGATGAATCTCAACAGTTCTTTTCAATTCCGAATCTTCATTAAAAACTAAAAAAATATAAAGGTCGTTATAAACTGTGCAAAGAAAGAACTCCATAAATATTAAGAAGATACAATTCTGAAAAGTTTCAGAAGGAATGGTGCCGTTTTACACAAGTCATCGTTAGACATAGAAAATCTATTTTTTTTACAAAATGATTTTCTTCTCGAAAAAAGAAAAGGATAATGACTTGACAATTTTACAGAATACTCTTCTCCATATTCCTAATCTCTTTAAATTTTTTTAAAAAATTTCATCTTACATTTGCCAGATATCACCTATAATAGAAAAAAAATAAATACCTTATTTAAAATTTTGGGTCCATAAGAAATTTTTTTTAAATTATCCGTTATACTTTGATAAAATGTTCAAATTTATCGAAAAAATAGGTAATATACGATGAATAATTTATGCTTACCTAAACAAAAATAACCAATTTATTTGTAATTTTAAGGTAGTTTGGACCCCTTAAACGTGGAGTTGCTGCTAGAGCTATGCGTATATGGTTACGAGCCAAATGTTATTTCGTTATCGTACCTACTATTATATTGCTGTTAGGGCAATATCCTGTCTAGCAGTGGAGTTTGTTTACAAGATTTTAATGAGTCAAAGATTTATTGATAAACGAAAGTTTCATGAAAATTGAGCGGCGAATAAATATATTTGATCCAAATTAAGTAGGTATGTATAACTGGATATCTTGTGTTAGAATCACTCTCATCATTGCTTCCTTTTAGTGGTCTCAAAAGCTTAGGATTTGAGGTTAGAATTTCGACATACGAAAACATAAACAAAATTTATTATTTTTATAAATAGTAGTATAGCTGTGGTAACTAGACATCGTAACTTTTATTGAACCTAAATGTAATAAGGATCGAGCAACCAAATTCTGATTTCTCGAGCAAAATATTTTTCTCGGTGTGGTAGAGCTATATATAGGAATAGGTTGTATTAACATAATACTATATGTATATAATATATCTTGATAATTAAAAAGACATTTTTATATATGTAACTTATAAATGTTGTAAAAGTTGTTCGATCAGCTCTTAGAGAATTGTTAACTCTAATAAAACGTACTTATGAAACGTTAAAAATCGTATTGTAAAATCTTTGACAGCATTATAAATCAAGAAGTAATCGTTATATAATTGAGAATGAATTTTACACAATTACATGATTTAACATCAGGAAATGATGAAAAGAAGACATTGTTACAAAAACGTGAAATTTTGCCAAAAAAGCGAACGTTCTCATATTCTTATTTCCAACATCGTTTTATTTTATAACATTGTATTTTGAATCGTTATTGTTAGTAGATGCAGAGAATATTTTTAATTTGATTTCATCTTTTTATAATTTTTTTTCAAAGCCTTGTACAAGCACAATAGGCATATATAGCCTGAGTGCTGGATTGGCACGTCCCCGGACGAGGCCGCCGGTCAACCCCATATCCCCACGAATACGAATACACAGCCTACGGTGGCTTCAGCGGTGAGTACCGTAACTAGCGAGGGCCCTATGGGGCTTCATTTTTTCTTTCATTTGGGATCAATTATCTTATTTTAATTTCATTGGAAAACATTGTAAACTGCTTTTGAATGTCTAAAACAAGTTAGTTTGTTGAATAATTTGGTCGTTGATCCTAGATTTTCTTTACACAGATCAATAGTATAATATTCAAAGAACATTTTTGGAAAGTATCAAAGACATATATGTTTTTCTAAAAATTTTACTACATAGTTTAAGCCGTAACTTTTTTTACTTTCCTTGCTTTTGTAACACAAATTCTTTTTATAAAATTTAAAAAAAAAAAAAAATGGAAAGTGTCATTATTACGTTTCCAAAATTATAATGGTGGACAAAATAGCAGTTTTTTAACATTCTTTTTTGTTTATGATTATATAACAAATTTAAAAGCATAAATTGTTTTATAAAACTATTCTATATTATTGAACGGTTTCATAAATAAGTTAGTTCCAACATCAATAAAGTCATAAAATTAGATTCCTTAAAACTATTTTAAATGTCTAGTGTTTGGATATCAGTACTATTTATATTATTTAAAACTTGCGTCAGTGGTTATTTTCAAGCCTATGATAACACTAATACAAATTAATTTAAATCGTAAATTAGTTAGTCTATTTTTTATACAATACATTTTTATTTGTATTTATTTTTAATCAACTAACTTTTAAATTAACATATAAATGAGTATACATTTATGGTTTCAATGTCGAACAACAAAAATTAAGACTCAACGATATTTTGATATTAATGCATATTTTTAACGAATTTCAAAGCTTATAGGAATATTTAGTGAATAAGGGATGAAATAATCGATTATCTCTCATATCCACAAACCAGGTTTATGAAACTTAATCAAATTTTCTTCTCTTTAATAACTATAACTAAAGATAGGTTTTTTTAATATTACGACTAATTAGTGTTTACTACTATTAATTTCGTTCTATTAAAGGAAAATATGACAAAAAACAGAATATACAAGCAATTTTTATTTGATTTAGTAATTATAAAGTTATAAATATGTGTGAATTCAATTTGCGAAATTAAAAACTTTACTTCCATTATATTAGAAAAAAAGGCATTAAAAGGAAATTAGACTGATAAAAGAATAAAATGTTAAAAAAGTCATCACAATGTCTTCTAAACTCTGGAAGAATACATTCTGGAGTTGATAGAAAATTCGTTTCATGCCCGCGAGACGCAAAGGATCAAAAAGAGAATTCCCATGACAAATAACTCAATGGAAAAATACCGCTGAAATGAAAATAATAATAAAAAATATTGAAGCACAATACCACTAGCCTTTGACTAATAGACCGTTGCACACGATTTCTTTACTCCACCAATATATGTATACTATACCAAACAAGCAATAAAATAACCAAAACTCGTTCAGCTTGTCCATAAAGCGCAAAAACTACTTTTACATCATAGCACCCATCTCATCAAATTAGCAACAACTTGGTCAAAAAAAAAATCGCGATCACTTCCAGGAAATCCCACACATGGCGTATAGTCAGTCACCTCCTCGGGTCTGACCAACTTTCGTATTACATCCGCGCAACGATTATGTGACTCTACAGCGGGCCGATCATTATTCGGCAAATCTCGGGATGCACGTGCGTATAGGTATAATAAAGAGCCACAATGTGCGCCCCGCTCCAGCAGAATCAGGTTTTACCTGCTCCCGTGGCTTATAAGCGAACTGGACCTCGGAAGTGTGCTCCTCTTCTCTCTCTCTCTCTCCGGCTCCTCGTCACGACCGGTTTCTTTTTTTTTTTTCGTCCCTGGCCTTCCGAAAGGCGTGTATAACTTATACTCGTCACGATTTCGCCCGACTGGCCACTTGTGAGTATATACCGGGTGCACTGGTGTATATTTACAGGGGGCACGCGCGCGCGCGCGTTCGAACTCGACGAGCCGGCGAACGCGACTGACTGACTCACTACACGCGCTACGCTCTGCCTGCGCTTAGCTTCTCTCCCCGTATATAGTATACGCGCGGGTATTATACGGTCGTCGAGCGAAAAGGAGAAAGAGAGAGAAGAGGAATGGGTGAACCAGTCGCGACTGGACTCACTGTATATACCGCATGGGAGATCGTTCGCCCGTTGCTAACTCGAGAGCGTTGTTTGAGTAATGTATAATATAGACTTGTAAGAGAGCTGGCGCGCGCGGGGTTGTTGCGAGGTGCGAGTGCAGTGGTCGATTGGTACTTTGCGACGGGGAACGATTGGATCAACTTTTGCTTCGTAATTGATACAATTCCTGATTAAGGTGCCATTCTTAATCTTCTTTTTAACATCAATTCTTACCACATACTTGTTTGTTACAAACAGAGCTGTGCGGAATATGTCGCAAAATTTTTTCGATTCACAAATTGAATCGAGAAAATTGAATCGCGATTCAAAATCACGATTCATCTTTCTTGATTCATGCGTGAATGTAGATTCAAATTTTCCTGATTCAATTGAATCGAGCTTTTGAATAGCGATTAAATATTTCGATTCAAATTAATCGAGATTTGCATGGCAATTCAATTTTTCGATTCAAATAATTCGATATTTTGAATCGCAATTCAATTTTCACTAAACACGTGGTATCATCCGGATGGCTAAAACGGCTAAACACTACGATAGCCCGATTTGTATAAAATACGCATATGAAATTTGAATCGAAAAATTGAATCACGATTCATTTAAATCGAAAAATTGAAATACGATTCAAATAGTCTATTCATTTGAATCGAAAAATTGAAACGCGATTCAAATAGTCCATTCATTTGAATCAAAAAATTGAAACGCGATCCAAATAGGCCCTTCATTTGAATCAAAAAATTAAATCTCGATTCATTTGAATCGAAAAATTGAATCGCGATTCAAAATCACGATTCATTTGAATCGAGAAAATGTAAGCGCGATTCTTCCTTGAATCGAAACATTTGAATCGCGATTCCTCCTTGAATCGATACCTTTCAATCGCGATTCTAAATCTGGATTCAAATGAATCGAAAATATTTGAATCGCGATTCACATTTGAATCGAAAAACGATTTACAGAAACGCATAGCTCTGGTAACAACAAGACTTTTAAATAATAGGTAATTAAAATGGAAAAGGTTTGAGTAAAATGTATACTTTTAAGAAAACAAAAGTTGATCAGGAATTTCTCTTAGCTGATTAAAAACTAGGTTCGTAAGGGTATTGGTACAAGTTACAACGTCGACCCAATCATACTACTGCTATTTTAACAAAATTTAAATTAAATACTGGCCTAACTGAAAATTAGTCGCTGTAGCTCTAACGTGAGGAAAATTATTAAACTGTTCAATGTTATTGATTCTTTTTATTTTAAGTTATAAATGGAAAACAAAACGAAATATTACGTCCCACCTTTTAACTTTTATATTACTTTTACCCGTATGAGTACAAAAATGATAAACAAAGGATGAAAGATTGACTATTGTGACGACATATTCAATATTGAACAAAATCAATTTATATATGCCACTTACTTATTTCAAATATTGTCTATTTTCGTCTTTGTAAGTTATTTGTTGGAGTAATTTTCATTAGTTAAAAGTTTCCTTTAAAATGTTTTGTTTGAACTTCTCGTTCTTCATACATTAGGTATGACATCAGCTTATGAGCTATTTTGACCCGAATGGCGAACAGTTTATTTTTAATACTCGAGATTCTATATCACAACCCGTATCATCTTATGGATATGTAAAGTGGAACCGTACTTTCTGTAAGGCGTATTCTTTATGTCCAAGTCAAATATTGAAAATCAATTTTATTAGCTTGGAGTATATGCGATATTGATTTTCAATAGTCAGCTATAATAATAAATTAAACTATCTACACATCCTGAAGCACAGCAAAAATTGTAAAGTCATGTAGGCAGGTTCCCTTTCATTCTCTTATCCGATTGGACTAAACTAAATTTAACTTGTTACTTCCCAACTTCCACCGAGCTGAGTTTCTTGATTACACGTACATTTTAGCTTTCACAGTACACGAACTACAGTAAGCTCAGATTTCTTATTTTTTGAGAAGTTGAAATTCTACTAAGGCAAAGTCAAATTAGATTAGACTATTTCAAATTATAATCCAGTTTATTATTATTATTATTATACAATTGCAAATTTATCTTTATTATCACTTTCATCGTGATGATGAAATATACTTTAGAAAACGTTCTTTCATTCTGTATTTCTATTAATTGCGGGTATTACTGCAAATAGCAAATTTAATTTAACAAGCTTAATTGTATTCCATAAAACACAACGTAAATGAATGAAAGTAGCCGCTCTTAATTGGTAAATCGACGAAGAAATAATCAAAAATAAAAGCACGAACTTCGTAAGTGACGTTGCATAACCAGACGAATACTAACGCCCGAAACGCCCCATAAACCGCTTGTTTTCCATGCGCAAACAAGTCCATCTCTCGCTTTGCTCTGCTCTCACTCGACCCGTAATTAAACAGTCAATGGCTATGATTCAACTTGCATACAAGAGGCAGACTCGCTCGCGCGCGTTTACTTTTCAGCAGCTTTCGATGAATGACGCAAGTGAGGGATTTAAAGAGACATCAATTGCCATAAGCGCGGCGCCGCACCGCTACTCTTATACGCGGAAGAGGCAGCCGCGTCAAATGTGTTACACTGTCGCGCGCACACTCGCACTCTGGAAATGTGACATTGGTGGGAATTACCATTAACGAACTTGTGCCCGCGTTTGTTTCTTTTTTTTACTCTACGCCTTTCAATTGCCGGCGTCCAATTGTTTTTCCGCACGAACGCGCCGGCGGGGACGAAAAGAAAAAAGTGGCGATAAAATATCGTCACGAGACCGATGAATATCGGTAACGACGAGTGCAGCGTGCCTCTAAAGTTTAATACGCTTTTGACGTGGGTAAAAAACAAGGAACGCTGACAATAGGAGTGCGTTAATTCGAGCGGATTTTTTTGCCCCGAAATCCGCCGAGGAATTATATTTTGTTTTCTTTTGTAATGAACTAATGACACGAAATCGTCGAGGCGCGTTGGGGTAATTGGGTCAGGGTAGATAAACAAGATATTTTGATTTGTCGGGACGGACAATAATTATTCTTGATCACTTGATCAATAAGGGGGAAATATTATTGACTGGGATAAGGTAAATAAGAGTGGTATTTCTATCGAATTCGTTAGATGATTATATTGTTATTTCGCGATGAATGAAAATGATCAAAATAAAATTTATTAATAAAATTATTGATACAAAATAATAAAAATAAATGTCGACGATTTAGACGTTGAATTCTATTTTAAAAAATATTTATTTTCTTGCTCATATTTTTTTATTGCAATAAGACAGATATTGTAAATATGGAAATTATTCAGAAACAATTAAATAAAAGAGACCAATGATATTTTCTATATATAGCCTCAAAGGGAATAGAGGTTTAAATTTAGCATACATTCGTATTTTTATACCATTTATAGATCGTTATAAAGTTACTTATACACTTCTTTAAGGAGGCAGGCCTGGATTAAACCTAAAAAAAGATTTGTTTATAACACTTAATAATATCTTCAATTTTACCGTTGTAAAACCTCAAAATCTTGATCCTATACGTCACAATAAATCACTATTTTCAATACCATATTTATTAAAGAAACTTTGTTCCTCACACGATTTTAGGTGACATAATGAACGAAAAATTCTTTTTCGACAGTTATTCGACTCCTGACGTGTATTATAAAATGAGCAGCACTTTCTCCTTAAAATTATTTTTATTATTCTTTTTCGTAGATTCATTCAATTTTTTATAAAATATTAAAAAAGAATTTTCAAAAAATCGATTGGATCTCCATAAAAAAATAATAATAAAAAAGTTAACTAAAAAGTGCTTCGCTTGTTTCGTAATACACGTTAAAAGGAGTCGAATAACCGTTGAAAAAAAATCTCGTTTATCATGTCCCCTAGAATCCTGTGAAGAACAGAGTTCCTTTAATAAATATGGTATTGAAAATAATGATTTATTATGACGTGTAGACTCAAGATTTTAAGGTTTTATGACGTCAAAAGTTAAGATATTTTGTGTTGATAGCATAAAATTTTTCAGAATGATTGCTTATAAATACACAAAATTTTCTGGACTCATAAAAAAATAGTACATTATGTAACAAGGGCAAAAAGTCGAATATTTTTCCCGCGGGTGAGTTTACTGCAGTATCACCCGAGGGAAAAATCGACTTTTCTTTCGAGTTACATATAGTACTTTATGCCCATCTCAACTGTGGCCACTTTTTGACTTGGACTGTCTTCTTTTTCTCAAATCAGGCAAATTTTACCATTTAGTGCGGTAAAATTTATAGTCTGTGCAGTAAAATTTGTAGTCAATGAGGTAAAGTTTTTAGTAAAATATCAGTAAAAAGTGCCAGAAAGTAGGACTGTCCCAGCTTTATAGTTATTTACGGTAATTTTTACCCTGAATTTCGTTATAATTTTTATTAGAAAATTCTCTCTGTGTATAATTTTACTATTCCTGCAAATTCACCTATTCATATCAGAAGAAAACTAGGAGACAATTAAATCCAATAATAATGCAAGGAAACAAGATAAAAATAAGAAAGTGTGAAATAGAGAAGAATAAAATGGAGTCTGGCGGGTGTGATAATTGGCACTCCCGTCCAAGCTAAAGAAAATATAGCTGTGCCTACAATCCTTTTAACATAGAAGTTAATCCCAAGAAGCATTTAGAAAAAAGTTTGTTTTCGCCGAAAGTGAAATTAAAAGTGATAAACAAACAAAATAAATTCTTTATTAGTGAACTTTAAAAATGTATAATAATAAAATATCGTTAAAAGTTTCTTTTTATAATTGTTCATTTATTTATCTATTTATTTATTTATTTATTGAAATATGCTCCTAAATCTTATTCAGTTAGCTCGTGCATGCAGGTATGTATTGTGCGCTTACTGGGACCCATAACTTTTTAATTTTTTAAAACTCTTTTCACATTCTTAAGTGTACAGCACAATAAATAGAAACTTCATTTGTAAACTTTCTTACAAATTATTGTTTAAAATAAACATTTTCGAATATATTAAAAACGTTTAAAGCTGCAGCTGAAATTCTTAAGATTCGCGCTTTTATGTCAATTTTCCAGATTCAAGATTTAAATTTCAATTTTTTACTGAATTTGAATTTCTGAATTGTAATTTTACCCTTTACTGCCGATGGTACAAAATCTTTGCCATCATAGATTTTATATCTACTTTATTTCGTGTTATTTTAACAGAATCGATGTCAGATAATATGCCTCCAACAAAAGTTTTAGAACTCAACAACACTTTTTCTTATAACAATCTTTTTACTAATTCTCTTAATAAAAATATCTATATTCCCTGGTAGAAAATTATCTAGTTTTATCGAGGCCCTCGATTATTTCCTTGGCAAACTAGATAGATCTACATAGTTCTAGATTAATTTTCTACCAGGGTTATATTATATCTATTAAAAAACAGAGTAAAAACAGTATAAATCTCCCGTAAATCTTTCGAAAGCTTTGATTCCGAGTACAATTATTTTGTAATTTGGATAATGAACCAATCTGAAGTATCGAGAGCAACTCCCACGAAACCCGATTTCCTTCCCATCGCACCGTCTATCAAGAACATCCTCAAGCGAGACCTTCGTAAATCGAAAGCACATTACTTTCAGCTCAAACGCTAAACGGCAAGTCTCGAAGAGCCCGTGCGGCAAAGCACATCGGCTCTCCAAGTAAAGAGTGAGGCACGAGGATGCAGCGAGAGCGCGCATCCGGCCTGCAAGCCGCGGGAGGCCGCGCAGCTGTAGCGGCACGGCCCTTACCCCGTGTCAAACTGAGTGCATCCAAATATAGAGGAGAAAAAGAAGAAGGAAGGAATCTTACAACATGCGTGTGAGACCGAAAAACGCCGTGCGCGGAAGCGCTTCGGTGGAACTGTAAGGGGCCGTACATAAATTACGTTAAGACGATTTTGGTCTTTCTCAACCCACTTCGTCCCGTATAAGAATATTTAAGATTTCATAGTCCCCCCCCCCCGCCCCTAGCTCTTCTTACGTAATATTTTTTCGCAAATTTCTAGTAATTATAGTATTTAAAAAGTGTTTATGTAGACATTTTTTTTAGAAAAATGATAGTATTTGTTAAATGCTTATAAGATAATTTTGTTTCTCAATTTCTAAACTTTCGCTGGCAGAAAATTATCTAGTTTTGTTTAGATTTTTTCCTTATATTCGAGGCTCTCAACAAAATAAAACGGGAACCTTGATAAAACTAGGTAATCTTCTACTGGGGTAAATATATGTATATTTTTTCATTATTGTACATTTTTGTATATAGTTTTTAACAGCTGTGCACAATTATAACAAGAGGTATTTTTTAATAAAACTTGCACAATTTATCCCATCTTTTACATCGTCAGGAGTCTCATCAGAAGTCGCAACTATCAATGCTCCTGTAACTTTATATTTCTTGAACCGACAAGAAAGTATAAAGAAAGCCGTTAAGCATCAAGGAATTAACGTTATTTCTTGATTAAAAGCGTTTTTATGAAACCACAAAATCAAAAAAATCTTACGCAAGAAATTTAGTACATCCCTGTCAGGTAAGAAAACGTAAGAAATTCGTGACCCCATCCCACCTCAAAAAATCTTATGTAATTTACGGACGGCCAGGTAGATACTTGGTTAGAAGCATCGCATTCGTTTATCTCTCGTGAAGGTGTTCGCCGTGTAACACGCACTTATTTATTTGTTTCTTTGCTTTTACGACTTCTTTCTCTGGATACTTTTTTATTTTCTTGTTCTTCGAAAGAGAGAATTGTCGGTTCCTCTTTTTTTCCACGTTCGTGTGAATAATGGCGATGCGAGGAGACGTTGATTCGATTAAGTGATAAAATGCTAATGAATTGTAACCTTATTTCTGGGCAGCCGTTTTATTACGTATTACGAGGAATTGCTTTGCCGCGTGCTAAATGGAATGTATTGTTTTTATAGAAGAATTTCGCTTTTTATCCTTAATTCAAATTTAAAATTGAATTTGATTTTAAAGTTTTGTCTTTAAGTGTTGATGACAATACTAAATTTCTTCTTTAATCTTCAACTTTGGATGAACGATAATAATATTTGTTACAGACTTTTTGTGTAGCTAGATCAATTTTCACAGTAGAAAATTTGTTAATAACAAAGAGTGTAATACTATGTTAAAAACGAAAAGAGTGTAATACTTAAAATACAGAAAAATGATTACCCTCATTCAATAAGTTAAATAGACTTATTTCACTAACATGTTTATACTGTGAATATTCTCATTTGCAGAGTTTGCGTCAAGAGGGCATGTAAAAATTTAAAGTATTTCTTTTGCATTGCATGATGTGCATTAGACACAACTCAGCAAAATGTAAAGTCATAACTTGTTTAGCTTTATACAACTTTATGTCGGCAATTTTATTCTGTTACTTTTTCCGTTTCTGAGAAATAGCAGCTGTAGCAATCGTTATTTAAAACTTTTATAGTTTCCATTTTGTAACAACTGTTTATACCAGTTTTTTCAAACATATATTTCACGATAATCGAATATTTGCAAAACCATTTCGTTACGATAAATATAAAATTTAATAAATATATTATTTTATTTTTATTCAAGCTATTACTTATCACCAATAGGCAACATTTAAAGCGTAATATTAATTTTTTTACTAAAAGTTGAAGGATGGAATAATTGGAAATAGTTCCGAATAACGGTTACTAAAATTCTTATTACGTGACTATATTTATCACTGAATATAGCTACCTCATCGTACTTATGGAATATAATAGTTAAATATGCAAAACAGGATATACTATGCTTAGCAGGGAAAAGACTATCGATTTATCACACGTCCTGGAGTAAACAGCACGACAATCAAGTTTATCGCGCGCATCGCGTTACCGATTTCGGACGTACGAACGACGGCGAGCGAGCCCGAGCTTTCGTGTTTGGAGAACAATCGTCAATCAGTGACGGCTCATGTTTGAATTCTACATAAAATTCTCACGCACGCGCTTTATTATCCAAACAAAATTTTTCTCGACAGTGATATTTTAGGCGAGATATCATTCGGAAAAACGTTTATTTATTTTTTATTTAGTCATTATATTTTTCATAATTTTTGTTATACCAAACTATGCTCTGATATGGCATGAAATACAATAATATTAATACATTTGTTTTTTTTCTGGGCACAATAATATCTTTTTATTTTAAAGCTAAAACTTTAAATGCCATAAAAGATTTATAAGAAACATCATTTTTTCTAGAAAAAATGGTTTTGAATGTTTCTTTTGCTGTCATATACATTTACATAATAGTGTTAAAGTGATTTATAGTCATCTATAAGTGTTATCTTTAGAGAACTTATAAGCAGAAAACTTTAAGTACGTTCATATGTCTAAAGAAGAGTTTATGTCCGTGACTTATACTCTTATATAGATCATTAAAAGCTTTCGAGATTGCGAATATCATATGTATAGCGGTAAACCTGAAAAGTATTTCAAAGAACAGAAAAGATTGTTAGTAGCAAATCCAAGTTTATTCTACAGCAGAAATGTGCTACTGTAGTGTCGGTCATTCTAATTTATATTGCTTTTAATATTTGCTTAAAATGTTAAATAGTTTGACATAAACCGATAAGTTTCATCTGCATCAATTCTAATTTCACAAAATTATCTGGTACATTGTACGGTCATGTGTATATAATTACACATACATATAATATATACGAAGCTCTAGTGTTTATGTGACGTAATGAAAAAATACTTTTAATTAAACATTTTACATCTGTTCAAGCTCTAAATCTTGCATATAACTTAAATTAATAGTAGACGAGTCTCACTGCATCACACACAGTCCAAAATGAGTTTCTCGTAGGTTTTTTCTAGCGGCTCGTTTATATGAGTTTTAATAAAATCTTATTTTACAGTAATTAGAAACATTTTTAGCTTTACACTGAAGATTTGAAGACCATTATTTGGAACAATATTACCGAAGGATAAATTGATATTGCTAATTTGAGTTATCATATGCATGCATGGAAGATATAGAGCTCTATAACAGACATACAACGTTTAATTAAAAGTATATTTTATAAATATATAACGGATTTTTAAATTAATTTTAGTCCGTACCACGCATAGAAATTATTAATTGTTCTCTATTTTTTAGATGTAGGCACATTTTATCCCTTTCCAATTATACATTTTTACTAGGGGTGTTGTTCACAGATTATAAAATGAGCAAAAAATGTTAAAGAACTCAAAATTGAGACTCTTACGAACATATTTTTCAATGAATAAATATACGCATTTTATTGTTGACATAGTACAGCCTTGCGCTTATCAAAATATCATTAAATCATTTCGTATAATATTTTTCAAAGTTCCAAAATAAATTCACGGTCGTAAGCAGACGATTATACAGCGCAACGATAAAAGAAACGAATCCTATCAAGCCTACTCTGACCCTGATCCACTAACAAATAGACCAATACAAAAGCACTCAGCAGCAGTATGCATTCTTCTCAGCCGACGAATTCACGCGATATTTTTAAGAAAGGAAAAGCCCCACGTATCAATCTCAATCGCTCCTCGCAATAAGGTTCTCGCGAAAGCCCGTATCTCACCGAAACGAGAGTTTCATTGCCTCGCGTATCAACTCTCCCGAGAGATTGCGGAGAGTTCTAAGACCGTAAAACGAAGGATGAAAAAAAGAAGAAAAAGAAGAAGAGGTGGAGGAGACGACGATTCCCCTTGGACCTCGTTTGGGCAGACCTAATAAAAGGAGATCTCTCATTATAATGACGCATGGGCACGCGCGTACACCAATAGTCCACAGAGCACGGCAATATGTAACGTCAACATTCATCGGCCAGGCTCTCATCGTCACGTGCTGACTGACCGTATCTCTCTCTCTCTTTCTCTCTCTCTCTATTCCCTCTTTCAATTAGTTTAATCCGCGGTTCGTTTCTGCGCAGCTCAGCGCGTCCGTATATATGTACACACACAACAATGTAACACCATGCACGCAACGTCTCGTGACAATGAATCACGCGCTGCTCGTGCCTCGAGGGGCGTTTTTTGTCGTCGTCGCAACGTTGCACACAGCTTGTTTTCCCTGTATTTTTCGAAGCTATATACAGCACCTAGCGCAAAAAATCTCTCTTGTCTTTATACTTCTGTAGCCTCTCACTAGTTATAGTTCAAGCTTATGCTCGATCCCGTGATTCGAGCGTTTCCGAGAAAAGAGGTGACGGAGAGAAATTTGCGATCTCGTGACTTTAGAGCCATGCCGTTGCTGTGTGCTCCCGTCCATATTTGTCGTGGTCGATGATGGTGGGGAGGACAGCTCAAAGAAGAGGTGAACGATTCCTCGTCGACGACCAGACGAGAGAAAGAGAACTGGGCGCATGATTTGTGTTTGTGTTGAGAGCTGACTTTCACATTGTCATATGATGGATGCTTGAATTGATCTGAGACACGTATTGTTCGCCCATGGCTCGATGGAATGCTTCGAAGTTGCTTGTAGCGTGATTCCAGAGGAATGTTTGAACTACTGAGTATAATATATAACTCTCTTTGATAGAATTTCATTTCTTTCGCATTTTTAATATTTATATGCATTTCTTTTTGAATCACATCTTTTTCATCTTCGAACGATTCGTGCTTTCAGACTCGATTTCGCATTTGATACATATGAAGTTTTAATATGTAATATGAATTCATAACTTTCGTTCGAAGCATGCGAATGTTATAAACTCTACGTTATTTTCCAACATTTTCCAACATTTGCAAATAAATTACTACACTTTTTTAAATATAAGTGACATTTTTAGAAAATCTTTCAGCCTTCAGTTTAATAAGCTATTGGCTGGTTCTAGTACTACTAATTATTATCGATTATCAAGTGACACTTCAAATAAGGCCATTATAAACGCGTTTTTTTTCGATTAAAACGAAAATTATATTTGGAAATTGAAGTGTCAGAAGCATTTTGTAACAATAACTTAAAAGTATTCTACTATAACATTAACAGTATAACAGTAAGCGTTACGGTGAATATTGCCGGGTACTACCAGATACTACGAAGCTTGCGCCAGTTATATCGCTGAAACTCCAGAAGCTCCTGTTATCATTATTTCGCACATTCTACGTTTTCGACGATTTTCGCCTATGCGACAAGCGTTAGTCAATACGGTGTCAAATTACTCCGTTCAGAGGTTTTTATACTATATTATGAAGAAACAAATATTCGATTTTGTACAAAGTAAAATTTCTATTTAAGACAGATGATGTAGTGATACGTTAGGGGTATTTCAAAGGGGAATTACATAGAAGGCTCTTAAAACTATAAGATTAAGGTGATTTTATAAGTAGCTATTGAAAAGCACTTGTATAAATTCTAATTTTACGTTACTATTATTCAATTCTCGTTTATAATCATTTATTTTACTAACTACTTTTATTTTTATTCATTCTACTAAATTTGATTAGATTAAATATGTACTGATTCAGCATAATAATGTGAAAATGAAAAATCGATTGAAAATAGGTAATTAGGTGAAAAGAAAAGGACATATTTAACCGCACTTTTAGCAGAACCTTTATAAATTAAATAAAATGCGTCTACCTATTATTTCTGAAGTTATAATACACCAATGGGGCGCCGTGGGTTTATCAACAAGTCTTTACCTTTGTTGTTTCTAAAATAGTATATTGTACGATACTCATTTAGAGTCACATAGATTATACTTTTTTATTTTTATATTCGTGCGAAACATTATTTTACATAAACTTAAAATTCAAGGTAAATGGTTTTATCACATAAAAGTCTATTCATCTAAAAATAAACTTTGATTTCCTTGGATTCCAAATTTTTGATCATAAACAATAATGTGGCCGCCGTAAATATCCCAATTCGAGCATTCATAATATAAAAGATTGCGCGATAATAAATCCAGCTCGTCCTTGCCGTTAACATACGGGCACGGTATTTTTCCAGCAACACTTTTCCCCCGTATATTTACAAAAACTTTCTTATCTCATTAGACGCAACACATGGTCTGCGTCGCGTAATACGACAAACAAACTATACACGCCTCGACCGCTACAACTCGAAACGAGCGCAAAAAGTTAAACACACAAGGCTGTTGACCAAACTTTTTCTCTATCAAACTTGACCAATCAGCGCGCTCACTCGTCATTAATTTTTCAATCCCGTCCCTTCAGAACATAAGGGCTTGGCTGCGAATGTACACCTAAGAGCGCGAAAAAAGATATCATCTATTCATTTGAACCAACTTCCGTGTTTTAACTATATTAATTCGCGGGACTTTCAATACAGAAAAATAAATATTTTCTTGTATAGTTAATGAATTCAGATTTAAATTGGTCAAGACGTAATGCTGGAGGTAAACAGCAAATTAGACACCTTTGATACTTTTATGCATCTAAATATAATTATTATATATATTTGACCCTGTGAGGCTATAAGACCCGATGGCGCTAAGACGTCTAATGCAATTGTTTATATTTTCTTAAATTTTCATTTGATAACCTTAAAATTGTGCAAAATAAACATGTCCATCAGGTCGAGGTAGACCATTTTTTATCTGCGTAATGAAGTTAGAAGTCACTTTTGGTCCGCATAGAAGCAGGACAAACTCGAAAAATAGAAACATAATATTATTACAAATTCTCTCTAAAACTTAACAATGAAAAAACGCACATTTCAGTTAAATTCTATCAATATTTTAATACAAATACACGTATTTCTTTATATTAAAAAAATTCGTCGCTCACGATAATAAAACGTAAGCGTGCAGACTTTCGCGTGGTTCCAGGACGAAAGAAGGCCCATCTATACGTGCTTTTTGAGCGTGTGTGCACAGTCAGTGACGAACACGACCCTGGAAATCGATAAAAGCTGCTACGAGTTTCGCTGAGGCCGTTATCCTCGGGAGGCTCGCGTGGACGAGGCATATCTCGTTCTTGCGGCTTATCGCCGCGACTGTGCACTCCGAGCTTTTGACGGCAGGCTGTTTGTTTCGTTTACAAATTAAACTTCCCTCCCGTTTTTTCCTCTTTTGTTCCGAATCGAAGTGATCTCTCTCTCTCTCTCTCTCTCTTGTTTCTCTGGCTTCCGTGAAAACCGGAGGCTTATTTTTTTAGGTCTTATCGCTCTGATACGGGGAGTCAGATTAAGTATAATAGTCAAAATAGAAGGATCTGTTTTGGAAACCACTTTTTTAGTATGGAAAATATGCTGTACAAATATTTAATTTTATGTTATCGAAGCTATTTTGTATTGAGTGATGTCAATTAAGCAAATCAGAGCATACGGAGAATAATGTTCATTAATTCGTACAAGAATTAGTTCGTGCATGAGCAGAGTTCCTTTAATAAATATGGTATTGAAAATAATGATTTATTATGACGTGTAGACTCAAGATTTTAAGATTTTATGACGACAAAATTTAAGATATTGTGTGTTGATTACATAAAAATTTTTCAGATTGAATGCTTTTAAACATAAAAAGTATTCTGGACTTATAAAAAAATAGTACATTATGTAACAAGGACAAAAAGTCGAATATTTTTCCCGCGGGTGAGTTTACTGCAGTATCACCCGAGGGAAAAGCGACTTTTTTCTCGAGTTACATATAGTACTTTATGCCCATCTCAACTGTGGCCACTTTTTGACTTGGACAGCGGGGCTAATGAACTGTTAAAAGACAATCGAAAATGAAGGCTATTGGTAGAACTTGATGAAATAAAGGAATTTTGACTATTTTCTAGTCAAGTCACTTTTTTCCCGAGGGAAAAAAATTACTTTTTTCTCCCTAATCCTTTTTGCGGGGAAAAAGTGTTACTTTGGTCTCGCTTTTCAGGGGAAAAAGTGACGATTTTCGTTGAGATGGGCATAAAAAATATTATAATTCAATAATTGACGTAAAAGATAGCAGCTCAAAAACGTGTAAATTATGTGTTCAATTACATGACATATCTAACACTGCACTTAAATTTCCTGTAATGATAACGTTTAATATTTATATATTAGTGCGATTGTAAATAGGTGAATTAGAACATGTACGTTTACATATTCGGTAACATTTTTTTACATGACAAATTGAATCAATTCATGTGAGAGTCTCTGTATAATCGCAGCATATACGTATATGTACCAATTTTTATCTAACGCTGCAAATTGAAGTAAATAAACACAATTATTTACAATAATTTATATATAGTCCAAATAATACGCATTTTAAAGGATATTTCAGACATCTAAGCTTAAAATATTACACAACTGAAAATCAATACATCTTTTTGCGTTTGTCTGATTATTAATTATATAAACATTTGATACCTAAATAACTTTAATTCGAAATAATGTAACATACACATTCGTTGATTGGATAATCCAGTTGGTTGCATTCATTCTTTTTATCATTTACAATACTTTCGATAGAAGCCACTCACGTGCGAGGACGAAATGTTTAAAATTTATTCCGAGAAATGCATAGACACGTACTTTATCGCGTGTATATTTTACTGTCCCGTATTATCACTTGCAAACGCAAGTTTTCGTGACAGAAATTCGAAATTACAAACGACACTTGTCCAATGATTATTTCTTTATTTCCGGATAACGTGCTTAACGTCATATTGCATAGATGCATTAGAAGTTCACTTTAAAAATGGAGATAAATTATTTTTTTTAACACTAGCGATTTAGCCAGCGCTTCGCGATTTATCTTTTCGTTTTAGACGTAGCATTTGCATTTACAAATTTAAAAATACGCAGAATCTTCATACAGAGTAGGGGAAACCCGGGAAAAGTGAACATAGTAACTGTAAAAGTCGAAAATAATGTATTTTTCAGACTTTGAACATTACTTTGTACGTTGCACAAGTAACTTATTACATTAATAAACATACTAGCAACTTAAAAAGAAGACATTTATTAAGTTTAATATTATTTAGCTATTTTTGAAAAATACCGGTTCACTTCACCCGGGTATTTTAGTGCGGGGTAAAGTAAACTAGAGGATAGAATTAAATATTTTGAAAATATTTTACTAATTCTTGTACAGGAATAGATAAAAACGTTAATTCAGATAATAATGAAACTTAAATGACATCTTAAAACCTTTCAAATACTGTAAAATACGAAACAGTTAAATATGGAGGTTATGTTGGCCCATTTTGGCACAAATACGAAATGTGTTGCAACAAAGGCTTTGTATACTATACTAACACTCACCTTGAACAATATTTTGTTAAATTTTCCATCTGGCCGCGTATAAATTAGTGCAATAGTATTTTTTCCGGACTACTTTACCCCGAGACATCGAATCTTAAATATGCTTGTTTAAAAAAAGGAAAGTATCATTTAAAGCTCTGCATTCTTGGCAATTGTAAGTAAAGCGTATTTGAAGTAATTAGAAAAAATATCTAGTAATAAAACTGATTATAAACATCTATAATCGTTATAATGAATTCAATAAACCAACTTTCTTTTAAAATCGAAAAATACAATTATTTTTATTTCGAAGAATATTAATTGTTATGTAGTGAAACTTTTTTATTATCATCCTTGCATAATTATCTTTCACTAAAATTAAAATTAGGCATACATAATAATTTATTGAAGAAATAATTAGCATGATTCAATTTACCCGCGTGTTCACTTTACCCCAGTTTCCCCTATATGGAAAAAATGTTTCGTGCTAACTAAAATTACATTGTCAAATACATAATTATTGTATAAGTATAAAGTTTATTTTTTTGAGGTTAGGAATTTAAAAATCGCGCGCTTCTTTTCTCTTTATTCGTACAGTATGAACATATCAGCTTATGTAAAAAGAACTAATAATATTGAACATCACCCATATCATATTTATTAAAAAATCCTCAAATAGAATCTCTAAGAACCGTCATCGGCTACCCTACACATCTGAACAACACATATTATATTTATGCAACAAGCTTCGGAGAAGTCTTCTGTGTACCATCATCGGCGATTCTATATACCTGGATATCACACATACCATATTCATGCAAAAAACCTCTGAGAAGACCTCTATGACACCATCACCGGCGACGCTATACACCTGGATATCACTCATATTTATGCTATAAAAGGCCTTGGAGAGGAGCTGTAAGACGCCACCATCGGCGACCCTACACATCTGGGCATCACATCACATCATATTTATGCAAAAAGACTTGGTGAGGATCTATCTCTAAGGCACCACCATCGACAACTTGGTACACGTAGACATCACTGTAACATATGCACCCTTGAAGCCTCGGAGACAACCCTTTATATCTCCATCATCGGCGACTATGCACAACTAGACATTTCACCAATTAAATCGATGAGAGTTGTGCTGACAATTATCTTTATATACGAGTAATATGGATACACAAATAAGAATAATACAATCATTTTATTAAACGAAAATATCATAATAGACATATGGATATGGAATATTTCATAAAAATTATTTATCTATTTAATTCTTAGTATAAACAGTGCTCTTGATTATTCAAAGGGTTTTCGCAAACGTATTGGCTTACACAGCTTATACTGAATTTGAAATTTGAACTTTAAACTTTTTTGATCGTGTTACTTTTGAGAAACCATTAAGATAAAACCGAAATAATTTGAAGCTTCAAGATAAAATAAAGGTTGTCGTAGGACGATATAATATTTTGCGAGCACATATCGATTACAATTAAGTAGCGTACCGCATGGGCATCAAATGATATTAATGATTATCATTATCCGCAGTATTTATATGATCGTCATATCGGAAAAAGGAACAATTTACATGCACGACCGCATTCACTTCTCGATTTCATGCTACTTTGACGCCTGTATGAAGGCATGCAATTAAACGATATCTTTTTCCAGTGAATGAGATAGATAAAAAAAATGTATTGACTATGTTACCGTATTTATTTTAAAATTATAAAAATCAACTGATGGTTTAAAGATTTGTTACGTTGTGTTATGTTTACATATGACATTTAGATAGTTAATTATGAATTCAGATAAAGAAGACTATAAAACATATTATAATTACATTGTAAATATGAAAGCACAGGTACTATGGGCAATATCCAATACATTTGTATTCTTTATATTAAAATTTCAGCATTGTATAAATGTTATTGATCGTGGTTTTGTAATGTTATAGAAACTACTTATAGGTATTCCTATTATGAATAAAAAGGCTTGGATATTCTATCAGAAACGTTTGACAATCTTCATTTTATAAGGAGAGCTTGACAATGTTTGCAAGATTTGATGAGACTCGATTATGTTCACTAATGAAAAGCCCAGAGCAGACGGTTTTTTGCAACCCGTATAAGTAGTCTTTCTCAGACCTCAGGTAGTATCATCACGACAGCAAAATACTTTACAGATTAATTTAGCCCTCAAAACTCAGCCATCGATCCAGCTACAGGAACATTATTTTTGCAATTTCTTAACTTAACATTTTTATTATAAAGTAAAAGAAATTGTAATTATAATTTTTAAGGGTGCACCTTTAAAACATACATGTCGACCTCATTTTAAATAAATTAAATTTTGATAATTAAGATTAAGTAAGATAATAGTTGCTTTGAGTGTTCTTATACAAGTATCCATGGATAGGACACCAACAAAATAATTATACTTGGATTTTTAACTGAAAAATACCATATGAGCTGCTTTGTTTTTATGGCATATCCATTTGTAATTTACAGCAGATAATTACATTGTATTCAAATCTAACGACAATAGTGTCTTACACATTTTAGAAACCTTTTCTGTCGACTGTTAAAATTATGCGCCAGTCTAAAAAAAGCTTTTTCTTTGAGAAAGCAAAAGGGCTGAAGAAATTTGTTTAACATAAGTTGACGGTTCGTTTATCTAATCATCAAATTTCGCCTCAATTAAAAACAAAATGTGTGTGATTGTAAAAGCCATTTGATTTAATTTTTGATTTAATTTTGTATTTAATTTTTTTCCAATTACGATGACATTCCAGTGCTAATATGTATAATAATACTGTAACGTAGTCATATAATTTTTTCGACGCTTATCACGTTCAAATTTGAATGATTTCCGAACTTCTACACTTCGATGTAAACCATTTTTACCGTTAACATAGCTAAAACTATATGATAACGACCACGTGACAAGAAAATTATTTAAAACTGTGATATCGCAAACAAAATAAGTCAAAATATCGCGTTCCTTCTTTTCAAAAAATAACTAGTTTCCAATTTTGCCTACCAAACAAACCACATCCCCACCCAGATTTAGTGTCTCAAAAATCTACGCGTCTCTTAAAATGCAATAAGTGTCCCCGCTCAACACCAGCACGCGTACTGCACACGTACACGCAGTGAATTCGGACTCGCCTCGCGTACGTCCCTATACGTATCTCGGCAACGCGTGTACTGTGTAACATACGCAGACACGTATCGCGCGTATCGATTCAGTCGCGTGCGCGCGCCCGCGCGGGCTAACTGTTTCAGAAAGGCTGTCAGGTGATAGGCGAGTGCTTCAGCTTCAGCTCGGGGGCTTGCTTTGTGCAGATTGCACGGCCGATGCCGACGCCGCCTCCCGAGGCTTTGTGTCAATGCTAAGGGGATGAAGCCGCCCTTGCACGAGCCCCCCCCCCCTCGAGTACACACGAGGAATTGCCAGGCTGTGTATGTATGTGTGGGAAAGAAATACACGTGCGAAAATGCTGGTGGAGTTTTTTAGTCGTGATGGGTTTGTTTGCTAGTGCTGTGGGGGTTTGGATGATTGAATTAGTTGGTGGATGAATGGCGCAGTTTGGAATTAGGAAATTCGGGTGATTTTCGGTATTTGGGAGTGATTGAATGTTTTTAATGTGTACAATTAAAATGTTGCGTACCTATAA
This sequence comes from Gastracanthus pulcherrimus, assembly GCA_949152435.1. NCBI lineage: Eukaryota > Metazoa > Arthropoda > Insecta > Hymenoptera > Pteromalidae > Gastracanthus > Gastracanthus pulcherrimus. The sequence continues at coordinate 195,239,344 of OX424572.1, read as the reverse complement.
AAAGGTCAAGCTTCTGTATTGACTTGGGTAGATCAGTAAAGAATAATCAGGTAATTTTTCATTCTTTTTTGTTAACAATAATTTAAAAAGTAATAGGCGTTTGTATTTTTTATAATTTTAACATATAGGTGATTTTTCCGAAATTTTTGTATGTCCTCGTTTTTTTATTTACTGTCAAAGCAATAAATATACAGTACAATATACTATAAAATATCATACCATAATATCAAATATCAATTATTTTAAAACTGACGAAAATTTTAATTATTGTAAACTAGCTTTAGCCGGCTTTGCTCCGGGATACATACAAAAATTAAGAGTGAGGTTGTTTCCAAATATGATTTTTATACATAATATATGTACCATAAGATTTTCGACAATTCGTGTCAGCAAATTTGAAACTGCTGTATCTACGTTAATTTTGAATTAATTAGGAAATAAAAATATGACCTATTTTTTACGTAAGCTACCAAAATATATAAAATAAAAAATGATGTAAGCATTCAACAACTATTACACTGAGAAAACCTATACCATAAAATATTACGATACCGTTTTCTCAGTGAGATAATAATTTTTCATAAAAGCAATTATGTTTTAGTCCAACAATTTTTAAGTGTGCAAGAAAATGAAAATTAAAACTGTACCTAATATAATTATCTTCAAGTTAAAATTAAGCAGTTTCTTAATAGGTATTTTCAAGACATTTATAAATGACTCATAAAGTTTGAATTAAGAAACTATTTTATTTTCATGAAAAAATGAACTTAAAAAATAAGGTTTAACTATTTCTGAGATTATTATGATTTCTATTTTGAAAGCGTGAAATGACTAAAAAAGAGAGCTCTCAGACTGAAGAGATTTGGAGACCAAAAGCCTTGCACGTGGTTCAAGGATGACAGAAGAGGGCTTATCATCCGTGAAAACAAGGTCAGTGTACATTTTTTCGGGGCAAACGATTAATATTGCATCGACTGGTACATCAAAATGTTCACACGTGAGTAAAAAGATTTTATAGTACACATAGAGGCTTAGTGTATATTATTCACAGATATTTCAAGCCATTTATTTTTAAACTTGTGTAGAAAAACTTTTTGCAAAAAAGTACAGTTTGGATTTTTAATTAAAGTTTTTTCATTTATACAATTTTACAAATTATATTTTTACAAAGTATTTTACGAAGACATGTAGAGCCAATTAAAATCTCTGTTCTATATAGCTACATTGTTTGCATTTTAAACATGTTATGACTTCAACACGTTGAATCATGTCAAACACTACATTTACAATATCGCTATTCTGCACATTCCAATTAAATCACGCCTAAATGTAAGTATAGAAACGCATGTTTGAACGGAGTTTCGCGCGAATCCATCTAAGTTTTCGTCTCACCCATAAAATTTGGCGCGCTATCGTCGATATACATAAGAGTCTTGTTATACCGCCGAATACAGTCACGTTTAAAAATATCGTGCACGCGCACAACCAACTGTTTCCCTCGAACATCGCTGTCTATTTGTGAGAAGCACTGTGCAAGCGTGCCTAAATACACATTGGAAGAAAAAAAATCGGAGAGAAAAAAGAGACCGCAATCGAGATTTTCAATCGCTTCGTCAGATACGAGTCGAGGACTTTTATTTCTTAGTTTGGTGTTTTTTACCGTGCGAGAACATTACACATATAGTACGGATTGTCGCTGTCGTTGCGCAATCGAGTCCTTTGCGGATTTGAGACAATGCTCTTTTGAAGTCAACCTCGGCTTGTCTCTGGATTCTGATTTCTTTTTTAATTCGTGAAAAAGCGTTATCATATATTGTTAAACTAAAGTTTTTCATCGTCCAATAAACTGCATAACTTTTTTTCAATTTACTTTTTTAATACAAAAAAATATCTAGAATTCGGTATAAACATTATTTTACATGTTAATTTAGTTACCTGCATGAACTATTTTTAGTTTTATACTTTTATACGGTTTATTATGGTACCGGTTTTATAGTCGTCTATTATACAATATCTTATTTTAAAAATCATTCAAATTTTTAAATTCTTTATTACTTCCTTCATATAACTTTTTGCCTATTTAGCTGCTTTTGCAACATTACTTTTTTATAGAATCCTGAAAAAGTTTTTCTATTTGTGTAGAAAAATATTAATACTTCCATTTTTTAAGAAACGAATGTTCGTATTAACATCGTACAAATATTCCAATAATTAATACTTCCATTAATTCCTGAATATTAATACTTCCATTTTCATACATAATTTTTTTAACATATATCATTATATTGAGAAAAAATATTACATGTTGAATATTGAAATATAAGGAAGAAGCTAACTTTGATCGTGAAATCTGACCGTGGGACAATTTGCGAATAAGTCGTTACGTAAAATATGCAAGACAAAGCTATTTAGCTCTCATCCCTAATAATGAAAAGCCGTATCAAGCGCATTCTACCTGATAAGCACATGTCTAAGTCTGACAAAGATAATTTATCGACATTTCCACGATTCCGATAATCGACTTAATTTGTAGAGCAACTGACGCAAATGATACGTCGGTGAAATATTTATTATTATACATTTATATATTGTTAACTTGACATTTTAACGCGCAGCTTCCTATTTTCCCGATTTCGCACAGCTGGACTTTTTGAAACTTCGTTTGGAATTTATCCCATTCTACATAGTTAGATCAATACAGCTCTGCCAATCTTAATTATACACCACTTTTCACCAAAGTACTGCACAAATGGGCACACAAAAACTCGTTATTTAAAACTATGGCACCACGAAGTTAAAAAGAGCATAAATCAATTTGACTCAAGTATTATTTAAAGGGTTAAAAAGTATTTCTCATACAAATTAAAATATCTCATATATGCTTAAAATCAATTTGAGTATTAGAATAATGCAAATCTGAATTTCATTATCTGTAGAAAGAAAAATATACAAAAGATATAAAATAACTGGTTTTAATTAATAAAAACTTAATAAAACCTGCAATTTTTTAAAATATGAATGGCTACTATCCGTTAAAAATAGAACTGATGTATTTGAAGCGAATTTTCATGTTTGGTGTACAAATTCACGTCAAACACTGTAAGCAATCGCCACTGTAAGCATACAAAATCCTGCAAAACGTTAACGTACTCATTCGTGTGCGCTGACCATCGCAAAGTATCTTTGATTCCTGCAATTTGCCTCACTAGCTGACGAAGCATCATGCGTGCATCGATAGTTGCGCGTATTATTAGTTCGCGGCCTGGATTACAAATGTGCGCGCAGATGAACTTGACAGTTCATCTAGGAAAGTAGCGCGAACACGACCGAAGGCCTTTTGTTGCCCTTAGGAGTTTAAAGGATATAAAGATATAAAGATTTTGCGGGAGATGAAGTTTCGTGCATATTTTACACTTTCTTCAGGATAAGTATGTTTTGATAATGTTTATTCAATACTTTCAGTTTAAAGCAATAATTTCAGTGCTTATCAAAATAGAACATTTTGTTTTCACATGATATCAGCAGTTTTCATTTCAAAGAAATCCACTTTAACGAAATGAATTATTTTTTACTTTGAATATGAACTAGCCTAGATGGTCCCTCTGCTGATAGCAACTGCACTACTACACAATCTATATAATTTCTATTTGCAGTTGTCAAATATTGAAAATGCAGTGAATGCGGCATTTTAGTATTATTAGTTGGGTGTCAGTAATAGTTGATGCATCACATTGACATTGCCAGAAATAGCAGTATTCATTTATTACTTTACTTTCATACATTTCTAAAATTTCTTATCGTATGCATAAGCATGGGAAATTTTAATTTATATATGGAAGAAAGAGTCAATATTAACATTCGAACAAGTATAATAGACGGTTCTATCGGAGAAAAAGTAAAAAAAGCCAATGGAACTAACCTTAAACTGTCAGTAGCGGAGTCATTTACCCATATCTAATGTACTTTGAAAGTAAATTCAGAAATTTTACTCCTTTAGAGTGAGATTTCCCTACAATATAAGTGAATTTTTTTTCTTATAAAAAAATCTATTTTATAAACTTTTTATCTGATCAAGGAATATATTTATAATAAAATTTATAATAAAATATGTACGAAATACATATTTTCTTGTTGACTGTCTTAGGGGTTTAACTCTACTTTAAAATGAAACAACTAGAGTACAATGTCACTCTAACAGATTTCGCGTGTATCCAACTAAGAACCATTTACAACTGACTTTCGATCTAAACTAAAAAAAACTAAGATAATACAATAATCGATGTGTAAACGTTCGTCAAAGAATTTGTTCGCAAAACCCTGCAGCAAGAGGATTTACGAAATCAACACCCGCGACGTGTATGAAGCACCTGCGATAGAGTCTGAGCCCGCGCTTACTACCTTTGTCAGTTTGTCCAACGAATGGCGCACGACTAGCCAAAGCCAATTATCGGCGATGGTCGTGTAAAGCTTCCGCGCGACTAACCGCCTGCCACAGACTCGATTTTAATTGTCAAAGATGCCGCGGAAATGAATCGAATATCGATTCGTCAATCCTCGCTTTCCAGAGAGGAACTTTTATGATTTTTCTCTTTGTGGGGTGATGATGGACTTGCAACTCTGTTATTCAAAGAACTCATTGGTTTTCATTCAATAGCGAAAGCGTAGGTAATTTTATACATTTTCTGTCGATAATGTCCAATCAGATGAAAATCAGGGAGTCTTTGATTCACCATTACAAGAATGACGCAAATTTAGATTAAATTGGAATGTGTTGATAATTAGTATGTATAAATATTTGAAAAATACGATCTAGAAGTATAATCTAAACTCTTCGGCTTTTTTGGCGAAAGGGTATTCTCACGTGTTTCACAGATTGAGCAATAAAATCATAAACTTCTAATAATATACATTTCTTCAAAACCTTGGCGATGACGAACGTATCGACTTTGAAACGTCTAAAACGTAAATTTTAGCACACAAAGCTCTAAGCTTAGGCGTTCTAAAATTCTTATCGACTCTTTTAAAAGTGAAAAATTCTGACACAAATCACCCACCATTCAAAGGTCCCGAAAGAAAAAAGATGAAATATACGGTTGCATCATCCATCGACTATTTCCAAGCCAAATTCAAGGCAAGCTCTAGTGATGCACACGGGCTCAACAAGTTCGAAGGTACTATAAACACACTCTCCAGGAGTCCGTCAGCGCGCTTTTTTTCGCTGCGCGGCTTCTTTTCGTGTTGTGTTTTTAAAATAGCCGAGAACGCGGCGGCATCGACAGCGGAGGCGCGCGTATTTCCGCGGAAGTGGGACCCGCCGACAGCTGACGGGCGAATTACTGACATTAGTCCGCGGTAATCAAATGAATGGAGTTCCCGACGGCGAAGCGTCATTTGGTTGGTCATTCGTTTACCTGTGCAAATCTTGACTGTGAAAAGTTCTTTTTTTTTCAAACTCTTGTATCAAACTCAATATACTGAATGGAATGCATCTTGTTTTGTTTTGTTTTGGATTATGGATCCCCTCAGCAAAATTTCTTTTTTAATTTATGTATGAATATATATATTTTATTACTATTACTATTATATATTAAAAAATTGACCAAAAAGTCAATTTTTTAATTGAATTTTCAATGCTTTGTACATTTTTATAATGAGAAATACATTTATATTAGTAATTCTGGTTATAGAAATGATATTTAGATAAATTGTAAAAATAAATTAATAAAAAAATAATTTTCTACGAAATTTTTTTTTTCTATATTAATTGTTTTTTAATGTTTCACAAGTCTTTATTACTGAAAAGATTTTAAAAAAATAAAGAAGTACTTTTAGGACATCTTATATATATATATATATATATAATGTAAACACATCACAATCTTGAACTTTTTAATTAAATTTGATTTAATTTAATTTTTTTATTAATGAAAGTCGGAGGAAAATTCAAAACATGTTGTATTTTTTACATTAATAATTGAATATACTATTATTATTTCTTTCATAATTATTTTTAGGGTTTAAGCTAAATTAAAGAAATTATAGAGAGTGATACATTTTTTATTTTTATAGTAGCACTGCTAGATTATCTTTTTTGTTGAGTCAGTTGGGTAATTTTAAAATATGTTGTATTTTTAATCTAATCACCGTGGTATTTTTAATGTATAACTTGATCATTAACTAGGCTTCCCCTTGGTTATATCAATCATACTTTTAAAATGTGCAATTTGACGGAGATTACATGGAGAGAATGATTCAGTTAGACTTGTCAATGTTTCAGTCGGCTTTTTTGACAGACGGGTATTTTCCGTGACATATTTGGGGACTGGGATTTACAGTATCGTTCTCTTGTAGTGCACTTGTATCATTTATACGACTATTGAAACATATGATTAATAAATGTAATGTACAATGAGCAATTCACGATATTAGTTTTTATCACATTTATTTTTGGTTCCAAAATACATTGGGTGTGATACCATGATGACTAACAGGAAGTATATTATATGCTATCACTTAAAAATAATTTTTTTCAGGAAAGCTTGATATAGTAACCATAATAAAGGAGCGCTAAACGCTTGAAATATATTTTTCATTAAATAATTAAGGACAGATTATTATTGAAAAAAAGTAGCATATAGAACTATTTTTGGTTGTAACTAATTTCATTTTTATGAAAATTATAAATTTTAAGCTTGAAACCCTATTATTTGTTCCTAAAAATTGAAATCAATATCAAACAATTTCACTCATATTTTAATTATATTTTAGAAGAGGATCTTCACACATTAAAATCACTAATTGGAAAAATATCGCGCGTAAAAGTCTCTCAGCAACTTTCATCTTCAAGCAAAGAGCAAGAAGTAAAAATAAAAATGCGATCTCTACTAGTTAAGATTATACAATTCACGGCAAAAGTTATTTTTTGGCTTGACCCTGTCAGTATATATTAATTAATCTCTACACTGAAAATGTTTCATAAAACTACTTCTATATTATTGAAACATTATTGAAAGTGTTTACAAAAAAATATGGATTCAATTTTTATGAATTATATTTAGGTCTCCTTACAACAGTCATTAATGTACTGCAATAAGAAATAAATTTATTAAATTAAACATTATTTAACCCTTTCGTGCACATAAGAGTTACAGCTATGGTGCGGGGAAACTGTTTACATTTCATAGGGTCCCGAGCCGCGCTGAATCCGAATCCGAGGTCAGATTTTGAAAATTCAAGATGGCGGATCCAATACGGCGGACGGGAAAGTAAAAAAATCGAGATTTTGAAAAACAAAAATTTTTTTTGTATTCTACGTGAAAACACAAATAGATACTGTTTTTGGTGTTTTTTCGATATCAAGTTTTTGGGTAAAATCTTCATAAACTTCGAGTCGCGCTGAACCCGAATCCGAGGTCAGATTTTGAAAATGATTTTTTTACTCAAGAACTAAGAGAGATATCGAAAAAAACAACAAGAACAGTATCTATTTGTGTTTTCACGTAGAATATGAACAAATTTTTGTTTTTCAAAATCTCGATTTTTTTACTTTCCCGTCCGCCATATTGGATCCGCCATCTTGAATTTTCAAAATCTGACCTCGGATTCGGATTCAGCGCGGCTCGGGACCCTATGAAATGTAAACAATTTCCCCGCACCATAACTGTAACTCTTATGTGCACGAAAGGGTTAATTAAATAATGTTTAATTTACATGCATATTCAAAAAAATCCTTTCAAGAATATTCTCTCAGAATTAAATCAGATCCAACGATATATAATGCATAGGGATCATTTTCAGCATATTTCAAATTTACTGAAAAAATATACCTTCACTTGAAAAACATTGATTCTAAAGATGTTCAAAGTTGACGAAATTCCACTCCTAACTTCATTATACCAGGAAATTTTCAGGTCACGCAGAATAAAACTGTGAACTCTTCATTTCTCACCCGAGATGGCCTGCACCCCGCCAGAGCGATTCCGCGACGAGACGATGGATTCTCGCGAAGAACTCGGCGTGTCGGCGGCGCCCCCGCGGGATCGATACCTACTTCGCGTCTGTATTAATGAGCGCGGCTGATGCCGGCGGAAGAGGAGTTCTTCCACACACGATATGTCTCTGTGTTTGTCGTCGACCCTGGACTCGAAACCGCGGCCGCCGTCGAGGTAAAAAGCGCCGCCCGTGTAAACACACGCACGCTAAGCGTCGATTGAATTTCAGGGGCCATTTTTGCGCAGGATGTATCCGCGTTGTGCGCTCATATATGAACAGGTGAGAAGTAGGTATAGCCACGCGAGCGCGCGTAAGGTTTGATCGCGAGATTCTAGGGGGGGGGGGAGCATTGTTGTTCAAATCTCAAAGCGATCGATCGGAGTGCGATGAACTTTGTGTAATTGTAGTTTAGCGTAGATAGTATGCTTACTTTTAGCGGGAAACGTTAGCGGAATATTGTAACTCAAATTACACTTGTGTATTATGTCTGATGTAAAGAGTGTCGGTAATAGAAGTCGAAATAAATTGATATAATTACATGTGATATTTGAGCGCATGTTTTAGATTTAACACTTCTTGTATTTTTAGTTGATTTGTCAAGTATATATTAATCTAATTTATCAATGTCATTAGGTAAAACTTACATGTTGGTAAGCAATTTTATATGACATTAAATGTTTCTAATGTTATATTTTAATGCACTTTTACCATTACATTTTTTATAAATTAAAAATATATAATGATATATAAAAATATTATCGTGGTTTATAAGAAATAACCAAGGACACTGGAAACTCGATCTTCAAAAAAAAAAAAAAAAATGCTGACATATTTACAGCTGCGACCTTCTTTATCATATATTTGCATTCATGAGTTTCGAACCCTTTTGAGCGTTGTATAAGCTCACTTACGGCCATTAAATTACTTAACATTTTTAACCCTTTCAGCCGTACATTTTGCAGTATAGTAGATTAATTTTTGTATAACTATATTTGTATAAAGATAATTTTTGGTGAGCAAAAATAAAAAAAAATTAATTTATTGATAATATATTAAATTCTGATTTTGCATTTCTAATCAATGACCTTCAAGTATATGAATCTTCTCGAAAATATTTTATGTTGATGAAATACATATTTTTGCCATTTTTTCTTACAAATTATTCATAGACAAAATGCAAAAAAATAAATTAATACATTAAAACTGGTTTTTAAATAAGTAATAAATAAGTAAATAAGTAAGTAAGTAAGTAAGTAAGTAAGTAAGTAAGTAAGTAAGTAAGTAAGTAAGTAAATAAATAAATAAATAAATAAATAAATAAATAAATAAATAAATAAATAAATAAATAAATAAATAAATAAATAAATAAATAAATAAATAAATAAATAAATAAATAAATAAATAAATAAATAAATAAATAAATAAATAAATAAATAAATAAATAAATAAATAAATAAATAAATAAATAAATAAATAAATAAATAAATAAATAAATAAATACGGATATACTGTGACGTATAATAAATTATATACATTACTTTAAAATTTTAAATAAGAATTCATGGTTTTACTGTTTCTACTCGTATTTAAAATTAAGTAATTAAAAAAAGGTTTGAAAATGTTTGAAAACGAATATAAACAATGTCTAGCGAGAAAAGCATTTACTTAATGCACAAGCGAGGTCGGAAAAAACGTTTGTTTGCATTAAGTCGCTTAGGCAGTAAATGTTAAAAGTGTAACGATCCCGTAAATGGATAGACTCGAGCGGCATTTTAAAAATTTTATTTTATAATTGGAAGATTGAGTAGATAATCAGATTTTATGATCTTTTTTATTATGAATCGCGTAAAATTTTTAGAAAGACGCAATTAGTTTACAATTGCTCACGCGTATGCGGAAATGTTTAAGCCACCACAGAAACCACAAAAAGATAAGTTGAATTGTAAGTTGTTGTAAAGCAGTACAATCGTTTCATTCATACTTTTACTCCTAGAAAAGCGTCAAATTGATTTTCAATGGAAATGTTTCTGGCATTTCTATTTATAAAAAGTTACACAAACATTTACCGTGCAGTGACTAATTGCATGCTTTCTTATAGTATTAAAATAATACATGATCTGTAGAAAATACCTTCGATTGTGTTTAAGGGGGGAATCGCATATAGATGGTCAATAAAAATTAATTTTAATTTTATTCTCTAACTTGATAAATAAATAAATATACAACTATAAATTTTATGTAAATGTTGTGTTTCAATATGTTATATATAATAAACTTACCTCTTAATTTGTATAAAAAAGTTTTACTACTGATAATTTAAAAAAAATGTATGCCTTAATTATCATCAACATTCCTTTCAACTAAGCCATGTCGAAATCATAAAATGACAGACAACATAAAAAGCAAAAGGACAGAGATACATTCTGTGTTTATGGACGATTTAAGTAATGGCCAAGGGGATGTGAAAACCGCTCATCTGCGTTACCGATCTTCTTATATGTATAATGTATATATACGTCGTTTCAATAAAAAGGATTCCGTAATGCAGACTCTATAAAATGTCTCCTCGTAAAGTTAGATGAAACGGTCAGCGATGAAGATTTGTGATTAAAAATCATCATAGCCACCATCAAACTCCACCATTCAGGGCGTAACTTAATTGTGATTTACGATCTCTTTCAGGGAAGGGCGTAAGGAGATGCGTCAGACCTACTTTACCCGTGTATAAAATACATTCGAAAATTTCATTTTTCTCATAAAATACACATCAGAATCAAATTTCTTCTTCAGGGTAGCTTTATTTACGTAAAATACATACGGGGCACTCGAATTATTATCAGAATCAAAAATTAGAAATTACCGGATCACACTAATTTTCGATTCTGATGACAATTCGAGTGTTCTGTTATAAATTTTGCGTAAATAACGCGAACCTGAAAAAGAAACTTGATTCTGATTCTGATTCTAAGTAAAACGAAATTTTCGAATACATTTATCGGCGGGTAAAGTAGTTCTGACGCATCCGCGTTAAAGGGGTTGAAGCAAGACATAAAGAAGGGTGCTGATTAGGATCAGGGGATATCTGAAATCTAGTGTATCACGTTTCAAGATTCTTTGCACACATAGAAGAGAAATATGATTTAATAGAAAAACAGATGCCTTTTGTATGCAGCGTGGGTGAGCTATTGCAATATTTGCTTGAAATTTCATATACCTTATAAAATGGTATAAGTTATTGGTGCTGCATTCTATTTCACTGCTATTATTTTGTTTTGTCATAGAAGAAGCTTTGTTTAAATATCATTTTTTGTAAATTTAAATGTGAATCGTGTTATATCTATAACCCAACTAAATTTTGCATCGATATTTGTATATTTTTTATCAATATCGAAGAATCGCTTGAAAGTTTCTTGAAATATTCCTGGATTTTAATCGTTTTTACTTACAATGTATGTTAAAATTTATTTGTTATACGATGTAATTTTATTTCTATAACTTAAAAAACTATCTAACTATCAGAATAAAGAGACAGACAGCATTTAAATATATGTTATTGCACGAAAAAATATAAAAAATATAAAATAGATTTTTTTTAATAATAAACATCTAAAGTCCGAGATCGATAACTACAATTATCGCCGGCCAAATAGAGTTGGGGATACTGTAAAGGGGAGAACGGGGTAATGCCGGTTACTGGCTAATTCCGGTCACCCTTATTTTCAATAATCTAAACATTTTTAGGTAATAATTCGAATATTATATTAAACGCAACATAAAGTGCAATTAATTTAATGCCCAAACAACCTTCTATTCAGTTTTATTAAGGAATTATACACTATCAAAGTGTAGGCCTACATTTCTTATAAAAAATCTGGTCTATAAAATAAGCTTTTATGCATATTATTTGTTGCTTTATGCAGTTATTTTTTGAATCTTTATTAATTTGAACAATCTAAGAATACGAAGTAGTGAAGAAAAAAGACTATAAACCTATTACTTTTTTGTCATTTCAATTTAAATTACTAAGCAGAATGGGGGTAATCCCGGTCACAATGTTATTTATATAACGCTCCCGAAAGTGAGGCTACGAAAACGTTTCGCTGCGCTCTCAGGTAGGGTAACTTTACTTAAGTGTTTTTGATTGAACAGCGGTTATGTTATTATACGTTTCACTATGTAAGTGCGAATAAAAATGCGACGGATCATATGAAAGTTCATATAATTGATTTAAAGAAATATTTCACCTATAAAAGTAACTTTCTAATAGTGATGGGAAATGTACCAAGGCTGACCGGTATTACCCTTTGATGTGGAGTAAAATCGATCAAAATGCTTTTTTTTTATTTCGACTTATAGCTTCGATATCTTACATTTTTATATTAAACCAATAAGAAATATTTATAGTCAATGGTTTGAACTAACATAATAATTATTTAAAGTTAAAAGAAACAATTTGAAAGTGTTAATAAGTAATAGTACTAATTCAATTAAATTTTTACTAAAAATTAGTTAGACCTAGAAATAAATATCTTTGGGTTCCCGGAAAAAGCGACTAAAAATGGACTTTAGTAGTTTTTCCAGGAACCCACAGATATCTACAAACTTTCAATTCATATAATTCAATGCTTTCTGAAAAATACTAAGCTTTTTACAATGATAATTTGAGTAATTTTGTATAGAAACGTATAGAAAATAATTTGCACTAATAGGTACTGTTAGAGACTTTGAAATTACTATTAAGTTTCAACTAATTTGGTCTATAAACTTTTAAAATATTTGACATTACTCACATAATTTTTACAATTTTATTGTTAAATCAACATTTATATTTTATAGAATAGAACGAATACTAAGTGTACACGTACACTGTAATTGTTATTATTCATGTTATACGTCTAAATAATAACATTATTTTTACGACTACACTGTAAAAAATACTATCAAATTATTTGCATGTATAAATACGCTTGTACCTATTCTGAGAACAGTAATGTTTTTTAACTCAGCTATGTAATATAACCGAATTTGACAATCGAACTAGTGAAATTACAGCGCTGCAATAAGTAAATTTAAAGGGAGCTGTACTATAACAATTCAGAATAAATTTATTAATCTCAGCTTAGGTTCCAGTTCAGCGATTTATATATTTTCACCACACTGCGCGTAAAGTGCTGACTGTACGCCCTCTCAGCAGGCCGTACAGTACCGCATGGACTGCCTAGGGAATAAAGTGACTTGCGCATGCGCGATGCGCCTTTTTCCGCTCTCGACTGCGTCTCGAGCGGTAAAACAGCGCGTCGCGCGTACACAAGTCACTTTACTTCTAGCCAGAGCATGGGGTACTGTACGGCCTGCTGAGATGCGTACAGTCATTTCTTTACGGGGGTGTGGTGAAAAGTAGTATACGCACCTCTGGAGTACAGTAGGCAAGCATGCACTGTGTGAAATGCCGACCTCGCTTCGCTCGGTCGGCAACGTCACACAGTGCGTACATTGCCTACTTTACTCCCTTGATGCATAATGTACTATTACTAGATTCAATAGATATACCGCCAGAATCAGTTATTTTACTGTATTCAGGACAGTAAAGTACGAATGTTATTCAATTTGTTTTTTACAGTGTATGAGTGTATTATAAAGAACTTAATATATCTTATCAATATTTAAAAAAAATATAAAACAGGTATATTGTGTATACATTTCAAAAATTTTGGTCATTAAATTTGAATAATGATTTATTTATATCCTGCCATAGCCTGAGCATAATAAGTTGTTTAAATAAAATAAACTTTCGACTTTAAAATTGAGTTGCTAAAATAAGAACTATTTTATTGAATGTCGTGATAACATCGACACACTCGTAAAATACAGACGTCCGGCACTAAACGAATGAACGTAAAAATGAGAAAAAAATAATAAACGTTTCAAATTAAGCATTACACGCGTAAGTCCATTGTTATTAAAATTAACTTGTATAACCAGTTTCCATAAAATACACGCAAGTAAAAAGCGCAAATACAACGAAAATCCAAATAATGGTATATTATTTGAACATGGCTATAATATTCATATTTATTAATAACACGAAATTCAATAAAATTCTTCTTAATTTAGTTATAATATAATTCAATTTTAGTTATAGTGCAGCCATTGTATCTTATAAATAAATAATCATACAATTCCTCCACATTTTCCCCGTTTAACAAATTAATTTACATCAATTACAATCTCATTTAATTAAAAAAACCTACCTTCGAACTTGAATCCTCACACGATGACCATCACCATCCAAACATTCCAATCTCACTGTCAAAAAAAATCCCCTGGCCAAGGCACAAAGGGAACCTTGCCCTGAAAAACTCATCAATTATAAATCGAGCTCGACGCCGCCCCCGTGTCATGAATAAAAAAAAGAAAAAAAAACAACACTAAGCAGAAGAAAAACTGGCAACTCAGCCGCGGCATATTCGAAATTCCGCAGTCCCCCCCCGGGCACGAAAGAACAAAAAGTTCAGTCACGCCAAACAAAACAAACGGCGGCGGCCGCCGCTGTTGCCGCGGCTCTTTCGCGTTACCGATGCATGCATGACGTGTGTATATATAGTATATATAATACAGCGTAAGGTACTCACGTTGTTCGCTGCTCTGCTTGGTCTTCCTCGGTTATATATACGTCAACAACCGCGTGCGCTTCTCCGGCAAACTTCTCCTCTCCTCGAGACTAGTGCTAATAATTCGTGATCGACGAAATTCTCTCGAAGATTTAACGGCTATTTTGTGCGAACACGACTTATCATCGCGGAGTTTCTTCCCCCTACCAGCTAAAAATGAATTGAAACAGCAGAAGAATATATAGAGTACGAGGGGTTGCCTTATTCTATCGTATACACGCACACACACGCGCGAGAACAAAGGAAGAGCACAGTATCGGCTCTCTGTTATTCTTTCCACACTTTTCCTGCTTCAAACTACATTCGCGGCCGGCATCGTCATGTCCAAAATGTGCAGTGTTCCTCCGAAAAAAAGCAGAACGACAACAAATAACTCACATATCGCTCATTTTTTCTTTCGGTCTGCTGCTGCAGTTCGTCTGCACGACGAGGCAAAAAGAACGAAATCACGTGTATACACACGGCCGAAAGCAGCGAAAAACGCGCATCGACTGCCAGCAGGTCCCTCGCGACAAAACAAAACAAAACAATCGGGGAACCGCAGCGACGTTACATAGGTACACACATATATTTCGGAGAGGCGAAAGAGAGCTTAGCTGTTGAGCCGTGCGGCGCCGCGTCTAGACTGCTGGACGCGCACGCGAGCTGCCCCGAGCCGAGCCGAGCGGCAACAAGCGGCACGCGAGCACACGCTCTATATACTATATACTACTGCTACACACGAACGCAGCGAAAACGTGAGGGAGAGAGAGAGAGAGAAAAAGGCTGCCTCCGCCGCGATCGACTGCAGACTACGAAGTCGAGCGACTCTGCGGCTCGGCTCTCCTGGAGGTAGCTGTTGGGAGTTTCTGCTTCCGAGAATTAGAATGAGGCAGAGAGGGGAAGAACAGGCGCAGCCGCTAGGATGTATTGTAGAGTGTACGGTGGTGTACCGGTGTGTGCATGCAGAGAATAGGGATGGGACAGGCTCGAGGACAGGTTTGCGCGAGTTGCGAGCAAGTGGGGATGAAGGTGTTTTTGGGAAGGGGCTTTACATGAGCTGGCCTCTACGTCGCGATGCTCAGAGAGTATTGCTATTGTTCTGTTTTTCTTTTTTTTTGCTTTCAAGGAAATTCATTATTTATAGGAAGGATGGTGCAATAATGGGAGCCCGCGATCAATATTTTATTTTGTTTTTCTATTTTGTTTAGTCAAAGCTTATGTTTTGGTCATTTGACAGATGTTGCAGTAGTTGATACCCTTTCCAAGGCAAAATAGTAAAATAATGTTATCAAAAGAATTTTTTCAGAAAATCATCAATTTTTTAAAGTTTTTATTAATTATTTTCAAATAATTAGATTGTTTTTTCAAAAATAATGAATAATTAAACAACATTTTAATCCCCTTAAGGATGCGTCAGACCTACCTTACCAGCTGATAAATTATATTCGAACATTTCGTTTTACTCAAAAAATACGCATCAGAATCAAATCCTCTTTTAAGGGTAACTTTATTTACGTAAAATATGTAGCGGAAACTCGAATTTGTATCAGAAAAGTAGCATAATTACTAATTTTCCACTCTGATAATAATTCGAGTGTTCCGATATATTTTTTACGTAAATAACGCTACCCTTGAAAGAAAATTTGATTCTGATGTGTATTTTTTGAGAAAAACGAAATATTTTCAATAACTGATTTTTTTCTGAATTTTCTGCAATTTTAATGCACGTACAAATCTGCATTTTACACTCACAATTGTTCTACACGCGAACATGAATATTCAATCTTCTTCACTTCCGTAATGCTGTCATTTCTAATTAGCCTTTCTCTCATTCACTTTTAGCTGTAGTAAAACTGCTTCAATTCTGTTGCATTTGATGGTCGAGTGCCTGATGCAATCGATGGTCAGCAGAAACAGAGTCAAAGTCGGAAGAAAACCATGGCTAATTATGTGCAACCGTGGGTACAGCAGGGCTATTAATTGGTAATATTATAATATATTCCATTTTTTGAGTTTAAGGGATCAATTTTATACTTTGAAACTATTATAAAAAATACTAAATTTTAAAACTTAATTCTTTTCAACTTGGTCACCGCTAAAAGTTTAAGGTATTAGTTTTATACTTTGAAACTATTGTAAAAAGTACTAAATTTTAAAAAATTGTTTCTTTTCAACTTGGTCACCGTTAAGTCTTACAAGATTGGTCCATATTCTGTGGGAGACAGATTTTGATGATGTTTTAATAATCCCAGGACCCGTAGTTTGATCAAAAAGAGAAATTATAATTTTCTTGTAATAAAAAATTAAGTACATCGGTAAAGCTTTGTTTTGAGCTGTGTTTTTTATAAAAATATTAATTATTTTTAAAGTTATGAATATCAACAAGTACTTATACAAGTATGCTATTGAAGATTAAAAAATCTGTACTCCATAAAGGTGGTTGAGAGCTTTCTGGCCAAGCAGTTTATCTGACATCAGAAGACCAAAAAGGTTTAGAAAAAAACGGTATCATATATCACTGTGTAGAGAACTTTTTTAGTTTCGAATGTATAATAAGCGTCTAATAGGGCCTGTACGTCAAATGGGAAAGTTACGGCGGAATCACTCAAAATAGATATTATCAATGTGCACGCTAAATCAGGTAGAGTGGAATTTCACTCTAGTTGCTGTTTAAAAAAAAGAGTGAAGCTTCAGAGGTAAACAATAACAAACATGTTTTCATCGGTGTATTGTATAGGTATATTCTACTGTACACTCGACGTGAGAATTTTTTGGTCGAATACGTTTGAATTTTTTTTAAATGCTGCAATTTCATTGGGTCGAACGCACGTTTTCGTTAAGCTTAATGAAGGATTTCAAACGCATTCGACCAGAAATTTCCCACGCCGAGTGTACAAAGTTCCATCGGTTAAAACTATGGGTATTGGGCTTCATTTTTTAGGTATCGAAAAACAATCTCCACAGTTTCATCAAAATCCATGACCCAAAGTTCGTGGTCTCTCCTTGTTAGTCAAAAAGCTGCAAATAATATTTTCTTGATCGTTAACATCCGGTCTCTAGTCACTGCGTACGTCCGATTGGCGGGAATAAGAAAAACAACCGAAGCGCCTATGGTGACAAAAAGGAGCGAAAAAGTCGGAATTTCTAGTACATTTCGATACTGGTACGGAAGTAGATTATTTGCCTCATGTGACGTTTTTCGCTCAAGCGAAGCGAGTATAGGTATATATATATATATATATATATATATATATATATATATATATATATATATACTGCATAGCCTCAAAATAATTAAAAAGAAAGTGATTTAATAATCATTCAACAATTTTTTTGTGTCTTTTTGTACATAAGATTAATATTATACCTGTACAGATGTATACTATAGACAAACCACAGGAAATAATACTTTATTTTTGTTCTTATCACAGTTTTTTACAAATTCCCCATAAGATGTGTGTTAAATTTTCCGACTTTAACGCCAGCCCAGATGGCTCTACCAGTTATGCAAGGAGCAAATATAGAAGCACAGTATTAGGACTTCAAATGAATTTATTGATAATTTATACGCTTTTATTTAATTTGCCTTTTATGTAGCCATGGGTGGAATTTTGTGATCGAATTTTTTACCACTACTTTACACGCTAAAACGTATAACGGAGAAAAATGTCAAATTACAAGTAGTGAGCCACTCATAATCAAAATAACTATAAATTATAGACACATACAACATGTGAGGTAAAAATATCTGATTAAATTATTATGCTTAAAGATTTTGATCTTCACATTTTACATAATAGGGAACTTGCATGAATTTTAAATTCAATTTTATTCCATAATTTACTTAATAATAATAAACTTCCCAAGACAGTTTTATTTTGCATGCCTTATATATTTATTTATTGATAGTAACATTTTAAATCACTATTTGAATCGATGTCACGTGCCATCATCAACACGAGCGTCAAACACCGCAATGCCAGCGCCATTTTGGCGACTGTAGGTACTAAACAGTAGGGCTGCGAAAGTGCGAAGCCTAGCTGCAGTCGGATTAGTACCCAGAGTCGCTACAGTGGCGCTGGTGTCGCGGTGTTCGACGTTCGTGTTGTTGATGTCACGTGACATCCATTTAAAAAGCGATATCAAATTTTACTGTTTTCAATGCGTTATAAATAAATAAATACGGCATAAAAAAATAAAACATTCAACTACGTTTTACTTTTTCATATTACTTTATCGATTCCAAGTGTTAAAACACTGATATTAAGACCTATGCAAGTTCCCTACTCAGTCAGCTCTTGATAATTCGAAGTTAAAGGGATCGGGAAAACATTTCGAATTATCGAGTTTCGAATTATCAATTCAAAATCATAAAAAAATTAAATTATCGAAAAAAAATTATTTTTAAAAGAGTAATTTTAACCACCTGAGTATTTAAGTTTGATCCAAGAAAACAATTATTTTTCAATATTGTTGTAAGTATGTTACAATTCTTTTGTAAAAAAATTAATAAAAAAATGATTTTATAGCTTATAAAAATTTTTTTTTTAGTTTAATCTCAAAAATCTTGAGGTTATTTTAGTCACTGCAATTATATAAAGAATGTAAAAAAAATTTTTTTAGGTCAACGATTTCAAGTTTGAAAATATATCTTACGGTAACAGCTGTGATAGTGTCAATTTTGGGAGTCACCGATGAAGACAATGGGTTAGGTTGGACAATTTTATTCTTTTGATGTTTTTTCAACTTCCTTGTTATGTACATAATATAATTAAGCATAAAATTGAACATTTAAGTTGTATTAAAAAAAATATAGAATTAACATTTTTTCAAATTTTCATATTTTCACTTTTATCCCCTTAAATGAAAAAAAAACATACTAATGTTTTATCATTCTTCAAATAATCATTTTGCAATTCTGCCACGAAGACTAGCACTTTTCGTATAGAATATGTAAATTTAAGTTTTACTAATAAACTCTCAGCGAATCGGGTTGATTCCTTTTTTATCGGGTTCGAGTCAGACACTAGCCCCTTTTGGTACTCAAAAAATTATCGGTTTACCCGAGAAAATCAGGCTTTCCAAATAAATAAAAATAGCCTGAAAAAATCAGGCGGCAGAAAATTGCCAAATGCACTAGCCTTGGTAGCAAATGTTTTCAAATGTGCTAGTCTTCGTGGAAAAATCCTGAAAAGTGCTAGTATTCATGAGAAAATTATGAAATGTGCTTTGCCTTTGTATACATCTCAACGGCAATTGCTTTTAAGGTTATGATACTATTATGTTTTTTTATCATAATTTTATTATTAATAAAAACATACTAATTGGAGACTGTTCACTGCATTTGTCCAATATATTGGACATTAAAGTTTTGTTATTTAATCATACCCACACTTCCTGTAACTTAATATTTCCTCATTTAGTAACGAGTTTTGATAAAATCAAAACAAGATTTTTTTCTGAACGCTGGAACATAATGATACAGTTAGCGGGTTAAATTCTATTAGAACTTGACTTTGAATAATTACGGAGTGTCGATTAAATTAAATTATTGTACATAAAAAATTTCTTTTTCCTTTTTAATTCATTTAGTTTCTAATCATTGTTAAATAAAAGCTTAATTAAACATTTTTATACATAATAATAATATCAAAATAGGTAATATAGAATGTCCTAAAAGTTTCAAAAATATATATCAAAGCTTAGATTTTGCAAAATTTCTACGTATTTCAGTACTTCAAGTAAAAATCGTTTTAAATTTAAGGTTACATTATTTTGTATGAAAAAGAATAACTTATATTTTTATTAATAGTACATGATGAAACAAGGGCAAAATGTGGAATATTATCCCCGTGGGTGAATTTACTGCCTGAGCGAGCGAAGTGAAACGAGGGCAGTATCACCCGAGGGAAAAAATCACCTTTTTTCACAAGTTACATATAGTACTTTATGCCCATCTCCACTGTGGCCACTTTTTAACATGGAAAGCGGGACTAATGGACTGTTAAAAGACAATATTGTTAAAAAACATTCAAAAATCAGGGTTATTGGTAGAACTTGATGAAATAAAGGAATTTTGGACTACTTTCTAGCGAAGTCACTTTTTCCCGCTAATCATTTTTGCGGGCAAAAAGTGTAATTTTGGTCTAGCTTTTCAAGGAAAAAGTGGCCATTTTCGTTCAGATGGACATAAAAATCATTTTATTACAGATAATGTCGGGAATATTTTCAAATAACTAGTTTTCATTTCATATTTAAAATGTATGGCTGAAATTCGATAAGCTTACAATGGAAGTATTATGTACTATATATAATCTTTCAGAATATTATATAAGAAGATCATGTAGAACCCATTTTAATAATAAATTAATTTGAGTTCTTCTCATCTTAAGAATTTACCACAAATATTACCTAGAAGATGGGTGATTTTACTAAAATAAATATTCTTGATGTCATTTCTTGCAAGTCATTATCTTTCATGCTATATAAATTTTAGTTTTTGAAACCATACATACTACTAGTGGTGAGTATTAGTTACATTTAAAAATCCGCTGACAATTCATTGGAACTTAGCTTCATACTACTAAATAAATTGTTCCAATATGAATTTCTTTATTCTAATACATTTTTTAAACTGCTCTATTTATCAAAAGGTGTGTTTTTGTATCATTAATTGTTATCAAAAGATACATTACAAAAAATTATAAGCTTATGAGCCAAAATCGAATTATTGGTTTAAAAATATCGTAAATTGAAAAATTATTATAAAACAAAAATTAATCGGGAAAATAACATTGTAATCTCCTAAGTATTTCTGTTAATTTTGTTTAAAACTTTTCGTATAATGGCTCATAATTGCACGTTCTAATTCACAAGTTTGCTCAGCGTGTGATTTTATATTAGCAAATAAAATGCTTTATAAATAGGTTTCCTGAAAAAGTCACAAAATAAAACCGACATTACAAAAATAAAAATCGAAAATACCCTTTTCAGAACCTTATATTGATAATAATTGAACAGTAATAGTGTTACATTATGGTGACCCGTTATACCCTAACTATTTTTGAAATCGCGATTATCGAAGTAATTTATAAGTGCACTTTAGTGTTGGAAAGAAATGCTATTTTAGTTTTTCAATTATGCTTTTTTTAATTTCTACGAGTCATTGCATTTTAGTGGCCCGTTATACCACAGTCTCTTTAGCAGGATTATTATTTTCTTGTCTGTTTTTATAAGATCAGTAATTTGTTGCCTTTTATGATCATTAAGGATTTAATATTTTCCTTTAATACAACAAATTTTATTACGGAAATAACGTTCTTATAATCATTTTAAAATCTAGTAATGTCTGCACTTGATTGCTAATTTATAATTTATTATTTTCAATAAATCTTTTTTATGCAAGTTGTAAAATTTTTAAACTGTTGCGACGGAATACAAATTTTTAATTAAGTAAAACTATATTTTTGTGAAACTTATATAATTTGAAAAATTAATAACGAAACTAGGATTTTGCATTCGTTGTACAATATTTATACGTGTAATGGTATAGGTAATACATTTTTCAGATACAAATTAATTTATTGGAGTTAAATAAGTAAGCTTCATTGTATCACATAATACTTACCTTGGTAAAAACTAAAACCGGTTTTTTTGGCAGTTTCTGTTCAGTTATGTAAGGAATGCTCATATTTTGCGAAAAATAATGTTCTACAACACGTGCATGAAAAAGGCCCTTTTCTACGCCTGTAAAGCGAATGGAAGATTGTGAATTGTCGATTATTGTAAGTCGTGACGTACACTTGACATAGATATATTCTGACGAAATTTTTTAAAATGCTCCAATGAGATTGTCTGATTCACAGGAAATAACCAGTAAGGTGTCACGATTTCAAAACATTCGATCAGAATATATCCACGCCGACTGTACATTTCAATCTGCTATATCTAATTCAATTTTCGTTTACTTGAAAAAAGAAAAAAATACGACCTAATTATTTTTTCTCATTCTACATAAACAATGAAATAAAAATTTTCATTCAAAATGGTAATTCGAGATTTGACGGAAACTTTTACTATTTTGTAAGCTGACGATAACCCCCCCCCCCCCCCTGTTACCGAAAAATATGGGGAACCACTATTTCATCCCATTCTCAATTTGGATAAAAAATCTCTGAAAGGTTGTTGTCTTGGACAACTTTCATTTTTCTCTATGAAGAAGTATTTACTTAAAATTGAGAATAAAATGAAAAAAGTGGGTCCTCATAATTATTCATGAGTGATTTTAGCACCACCTTAAACACGTTTTAAACTATAATGTTTTATAGAATTTTTTATTTTTTATTTAACAATAATTTACATAGTGCATGAGGCGGTCGGGTCAAACTTGTCACTTCAAATATTGTATTTTACAATATTGCCGGTAAACCATCTTAAAAGTTTCAAAAAGATACATTACATTAACTTATCTAGAAAGTTTAATATAAAAAAATTAAAGAATTTTTTTCAATTTTAATCGTTTGTCCGTCGTGCACCTCACATTATTATCATTAATACAGTAAGAAAAGCTATGTTAACTTGATGACTCTAAACAATTCTAGTTCAATATCTAGAATGCAATTTGTGGAATACAATAGTATAACAATAAGCAGAGAAATAATATATATTGCTCGAGGTAACGTGGGGTCATGTCTACGTCTGGTTACCAAGCACCGTAATTGTCGAGAATGAAAAAAAAAGAGAAGTCGATCGCAAAATGATCACGGTACGAGAAGCAAGGCAAGCCTGCAATTTAGCAAACGTAATTCTTCGTGGAACTCTGCTTGTTGAACGTAAAATATATCATGCGAGTCACGTGAACACGGCTTTCATCAAGTTCGCGGATTACAAGCCGGTCAACGGCTTATACAGAGTGTAATTTCTACTTATTTTTTTTAAATTTATTAACGATTAAGAGAACGGTACGCAATTATATAAAAAAAAAATTAAAAAAAGATGGCTCATAAAACACTTTATAAAATTTATTGAATAATACGAGCGTTGGAATGTCCATATATCTACACTGTAAAAAATGTCACTAAATTTAATGTACTTTTAAATTAACAAAAATGTATTAACATTAAATTTAATGCACATGTACATCATTTACATGTTTGTGGATGCAGGTAATGTGGCCATGCAGGTAATGTGGCCACCTACACGAGATCTCGTGTATGCGATATTCTGGGGCACCGTAACTCCTACAATATGTGTATTGTGACAATAGATATTGAGAGGCGCGGTGACCCCGCTGCTAGCGCCCTCTAATTATAAAATAGTGTTATGTTTACGCGCAAAAGTTATTGGAGTAAATACATATTTTTGTAATAAAAACAAGGGTTTGTAGAATAGTTCCTTGCGCATACAACTTTAACGAATTCTATTTTAAAAAATTCTAGGATATTTTTCCATTTAAAATGAACAAAAGTTAATTTTTTTTAAATTGTTTAAACTCAATTAATAGTCTAAAATAAATAAAACGTTTTTTGAACTTAAAAAAACAAAAATTGCATGTCTCAACACTTACAATGGATGAATACAACATTTAGAATCAAAATACTTAAAAACAAAATATTAACTTCTTTTCACAATACTTTAACCGATATTTTCTGGAAGTTTCACAAATATCTATGGTCATGGATTGCGCAAAGAACTTTTTGAAGGTAGAAAAGTAAGTTTCGAGAAAGGCGCGTTTAAAGTTTTAATTTGGTATACTATCCAATGTTAATTGTTTCACTCAACTGGCTATAACTTTGGTATAACAAAGAGTTTTGACACCCAGCAGGTCTCAAAATGTTCATAAAACTATAAACGTTAAAAATATCTAATAAAAGAATTTCGATTTTTTGGTAAAAAATCAGAGGAGTTTCCCCTTAATGTGGCCACATTACCTGCACCCCCTTACATTCAATTTAGTGACATTGTGTACAGAGTAAGTTTTATAATGATGTGATATTTTACATAAAAACTTTAAATAGAACGTAAAAAAAAGGTTACCAAATTATCAATAATTAATTAAAAAGAATGTTAGTGACTTCTATAAATAAGTTTTTTAAATTATTTTTTAGCACTTGCATGTTAACCTTATAAAAAGTTATTAAAATAGGATACCTATTGAATTTTTCTCGAATATTTGCAGAATAAAAATTTCCTTGATAATAATTCAATGTAATTGGAAATACTATTACTTTTGTGAGTAGTTACTCGACACATAAATAATTAAATTGATGAATTATTTATTCTTTTCTTATTTCTTTCTCATAAAGAATGTTGAAATAAAAGATGATTGCTCTTAATCTTAGTAAATGATATAAAATCATATAATTTTCAACTGTTCATATATATATTTGAATTACAATGTTTAGATTCGGGTCAGTATTGAATGTAAATTAAAACATCATTCACTAAATATAAAAGGCTAAAAGCACTGTATTTTAGTGTGATTATTCAATTAAATATTATATCAATAAATATATAATATGTATTTAAATAACTGAAGAAAATGTTCGTTAAATAATATATATATCAAATTGTGATAAAAATATAAGATAATGTTCATTATTATATTTACCTTAATTTTCACATTTATAGAACGCAGGGTTTCTACTTTGCTATGGTTGAATAATATTCAGAACATCAAATATTCGATATACTTTGCATTAAACCATTAATAAGTATTGAGAGCTGTTAATTGACGTGTTTAGCTTAATTCTTATAATTATAAAATTAAAAATAATGTAAGGTATGAAAAGACGTGAAATAACAACAAGTTTGTGAAAAATGTACATTACGTTTATTAGGTAATAATTGTGTCTCGGTCCATGCGACGTTCCTTGTAAATATCAAGTGGATTACAAATTGTGTCCTATGTGTACGTATGAGTACGTACGGCTCTTTTTATTTTATTTTATTTTTTTCGTTTTATGTATATTGTAACGCAGTCGGTGTTTCGGTGTGTAAATGTGTAAAAGGGTATAGCGATCGCCAAGCGATCAGTTTGTTAATCAGAAAAAAGCGCTACGTAAAACTGCTACGACAGTCTTCTTTAGTCAATTGCTCCTCGTCTTCAAAATCCTTCGAATAAAAAAGGGGATATTCCCGAGAAGTTTTTCACCCTTAGACAAACTGGATATTTTTGCACGGTGAGGGTACATAAGACAGCAGTTTTTTAATGTAGTTATTCATTATTTTGTTTGTGTGTTAACCTTTTTCGCCGCGAGGACTACTATATATAGGAAAATATAAAATATTGTCAAACGCCTCTTAAGTAGTACAAATCGCTGACAATATAATGTACATTCCGGCTATTATTCGTCGACGTCCCATTCAAAAATTCTTTTCTTTCTTTTTTCACATCATTTTTTTTTCATTATTCAACAAATAACGTTGACAAGGAGAATAATAATAATACAATGCGCGCTTTGAATAAAGTAACATATTAGTCTGACGGCATTTTAAACGCTATGCGATAATGTGACAATTAATTAATAGTACATAATTCATTCGCAATATTATAATTAGCGTACGCTCGAAATACAATCTATGATCGTACCTTATTTTAAAACAATAAACCTCTACGACTCGAATAATCTTAATAATATATACACGGCACTTGGCTCTTTCATTTTTCTTTCTTTTCCTCTCTCTCATCTGCATTTCCCTCTCTTTTTATCCTCGCTTCCGCCTTCTATCATCAAGTCGTAAAATCATTGCGAAATAACTAACTAATAAACCGTCCCTTGGACTGTGACACGCGCCAGACCTATGGACCTAAATTTATAACGTAATCGGTATGACAAGTATTCCACATTATCACTACTACTAGTATCAACATTTATACATTATACAACCAAATACCACGGCGCCCCCAGCAACGACAAAATTGATGGGTGCGCTTCGATGATTCATTCATGAGTCATCCTACGTTAAATCGAATTACACATTGCAGCAGGAACTTTGATTTTGTTTTACTTGGAAATGCATTTTCTAAAATTGACAAATAAAATTCAATTGTGTATGATCAATATTTTTACAAATAATAATATGTATAATCTAATGTTGTACACTGGCTTCTAACACAATGAACTTATAATATATCTATAGGTGCATAATCATTTTATTAAGCTGATTTGTTACAGCTAATCAACATTTTTTATTTATAATTTAAAATGGGTAAGTTTAATTATGGTTTTAAAAAAATTATTATTTTTGAAAAATAAACAAAATCGAAGGCAATACTGCAAGATATATTAAATTTAACATAAAACGCCCTTCATACGTACTCGGCCTTGGCGGAGGTAGGATTGTGCAAAAAATTTGATCTCCGAATTCGCCGAGCGCCCTACAAATGTATCCTATTATAGAAATATACTGACTCCGATGTATAAAACGCCGATCGTTACAAAATCTACCGGTGTTCGAGTAAATTCGATTTTTTCATCTACTTTGGAGTGGAATCTCTATTGATACGAGCTATGAGATCAAGGCGATCTTAAAAGTGGGAGCGACTAACGTTCAAAACTTTTTTTATCCTCTTTCTGGGTAACTAACATACTTCAAATCTCGAAAAGTCGTACAATTTCCTTAGCTGCTTCAACGAGACTCGATTTAATGACTTAAGATATACAAAACTGTACTTACTGTTTTTTTATATAAATAGTATTATTGAATAATGTATCGTAAAGTAAGCACTTTTCAAAGATTAATTCACTTTCGGTATATTTTCTCCTAAAAAATTTTTTTTCTACACCATTTATTTTCCTTTTTCATAATTCAGTTATTAAAATAACTCTTTTAGAACTTTCGTAAAAATCGAGAAGCGTGAATTTTTTTCATACGATCTGAAGATTGCTTAGCTCTTTTTGTTTTGCTTTTTCAGGACGCCTTCAACAGCAATTGCACAAACCTACGGGGGGGAATAATCGGCGCTATAATGACAAAAAAAAAGATAGCTGCACAGAAGCGCAGATGAGGCGATGCAAGATGACGCCGAGTATAAAGAGAAATTACGTGATGGCACGGTTCCGCATTACAGAACGAAAAAGAAGGTCCTAGTCCATCTTAGTTGTAATTTTTATTATTATTATGTACAAAGTGTCTAGTCGCGATTAATTTTTTTTACTTTTTTGAAAACTGATCTAGCGATTTGAATATTTGAATACAAGGATTGCACTACGAAAGAGAAAAACGAAAAGAGAATAAAATGTCGCGAGAACTCGCTCGTCACTGCGAAGCCAGTGTCGTTTGTTCCCATTTCTTTTATTTTCTTTACAAAATAAAATAAGCTTATAAAATTATAAACGTATCAACAAATGTACATCCCATTAAAAAAACAGTCATGTGTGTCCGTATTAAGAAGAGTAATATTCTCATCGACGCTTTAGCGCGATGACTTGAGCGAATTCTTTTAAAAATTGTGTGATATTTGCATCATTTCGGTTAATCGTCGGTGTATATAAAACGATAATTCGCAGAAAAGGGTGTAATGACAAGATATAAGATTGTCACTGGCTTCCTCATAAGCGAGGATAATCAATAATGTGCGAGTCGATGTACGTGATGTGATTCTACAGTCTAAGTTTCTCGAAATAAAAAGCTTATACTTCGAGCACCGTTAAAAAGAAAGAGCCAACGAATGCAATTTCGCTAGTTTGCTGTTGTCCAAATAATACAATAACTATTTCATTTCCTCGCGTGAACATAAGTCGTAAGTCAATCCTTCAGTTAAAAAAAACGATTTGCAGTATAAGCTCTTAGTTCTTCTCTATCACTAATTGTCATTAATTTTCTGCACTATCATAAAATATGCAAGAAACTTCTATATAAACATTTTTAAAAGTGAAAAATCTGTTATCGCCATTCAAGATAATTGCATCTCCGAAACTCCCTCTCTCTCTTCTCCACCATCGTCATCTCATCACAATATCGGTAGAACGCATGTATCTCCGAGAAAAAAAAGCTGCAGCGTGTGCTCGTGTCGTAAACAAACAACAAGTGTATAAAAGAACTCCAGTGTGCGCGGGTCCAACGGAGTCACGAAAAATTAAGAGAGACAAGCACTGTATCGCGGTCGCTCATTACGTATACGCGATCGTTACGTAAATCATCATCCAAAAAAGAATAAATAAAACGCGAGTCACGACGACTGTCCATCGACAGTGAACACGACAGTGAACAGAACTGGTATACGAGGAAAAAAAAAAAGTAAAAACAAAGTAATCAAAGGTAATATGAGAGTAAAAGCTTGTGCGAGACTTCTCGACCCACTTCTTTGTCGTGTCTTTGCCGTCCGCGAGAAAAGCTCATTGGTTAGTATCGTTTACATGTTGTACGCCACGTAGATGGGGTCGAGCTGGTCGGCGAGGAAGCCGTCGCGCAGGTGCATGCGCTGCTTCTCGCCGCGCGAGTTTATCGGCACGACGCCCGGGTCGACGACGACGACGACGCCGACGACGAGGTGGTGCTCCTCGAGCACGGCGCTGGTCACCAGGGCGACGAGGTCGAGGGCCTCGCTCTCGCTGCCGTCGAGCTCCACAACCACCACCAGGAGATTCGTCCAGGTGAACACGGCGCTGCGAATGGTGACAGAGTACGGATAAGTATATTGTGTATTTGAGAAATTGATGATTGTAGTTTGTTTTGGGGATTTCTTAAGGATTGTCTTGATGTTTTTTTATTTCGTAGATGTTTTAACGATTGTAGCAATAATAAATATTATTTTGTACACCAATGATTGGTCAGGGAGTGCCTTTACTGAGCAGTAGCAACTTTGCATACTTTTCAATGGAGTATAGTAGTAGTGTCGAAAATAGATAAAGGTAGTTTTATTTTATATAATAAAGATTGATGTTTGATCGGAGAAAATGGTATACATAATATATAATAAATTATAGGAATAGGGACACACTCGGACAAAACCCAAAAATGTAGTATACATACTTAAAAGCAAGTTCTACTACACCAAAAGAATTTTCAAATAAAAATTACCGTGAAAATCATAGTAAACTAACTTACTACGAAAAAATTACTTTCATTCGCGTTAAAATACATCCTATTGAACGGTAAATTTGCCTTGATACACGGTAACATTTATCTTGACCAAATTCTAATGAATGATTTTCAATTTTACAGGGTATCAGAGTAATTTTTTTCGAAAGTCAAGATATCCTACGTTTATTATGACTCATGGTAATTTTTATCTGAAAAATATCTCTACATAGCAAATATTACTGCACACATTACGTAATATTACTAGAAAGACACATGTAATAATTTTTTAGCTTTTGGCAGTATGTGATAACTAAATTTGGTGGTAACCTAGTCCCCGAAACGCCAATAAAAAACCTTTCATCCCTAAAACCCAGGCCCCTGAAAACAATCCCAAAGTAATCCTCAAGCCAAGAAAAAACCAAATTCCAACTCACCATTCGGCAATCTTCTTATGACACCTCATGACGCTATTCTCAATATCAATCGGATGATACCTCATTCCCCTGAGCAAAATCGCCTCGTCCAGGGCCCCTACGACGAACACGGCGTCGTGCAGCTCGGATTCACCTCGCGCCACGTCGACCTCCGAAGCCGACACGTTGTCCCCCGGTAAGTCGGTGCCACCCGGTCCAGCCCCAGCACCTCCCACGCTCTGCTGGACGCTCTCGGTGCGCCTCAAGAATCCCAAGTAGCCGGTGCGCGCGTAGACCTCGTTCGTGTTGCCGGTGACGAGGCGGGCGCTGAAGTGATCCGCGTAGTCGCTCTCGTCGCCGTAGATGGTGAAGTAGCCGCTGGCGTTGTGGGAGGACTGGACCCAGATCTCGCCCAGGTGCGAGTCGCCGCACTGGCCCTTCGTCTCCGGATTCGCGATGATGACCTTGACGCCGGGCAGGAGCTTGCCCGACTCCATGAGGCAGAGGGAATGGGGCGAGCCCCGCTCGACGAGGGAGACCCGGTCGTTGCGCAGGGCGCGCAGGTCCACGTAGACGGTCGACGGCTCGGGACTCGATGCGCCCTGGAAGGTGGAGAGAGATGGCGTGAGTTGCTTGGTGGGTGAGGACACGAGAGAATAGGGAAGATTTTTTTATTAACAGGTTCGTCTCGGCTAATGTATAAGCCGATTTTTTTAAATTATCTACGAAATTAATTAAAATTTCAAACATTCGACAAAAACGCGATGTTTCTGCCTCTTTCTAAGAGCTTAAAGAATACAATAACCGTTTGCATAAAAAGTTTCAATAATTTTTATCATTTAACAGTAAGTAAAATGCAAAGAAATTCATGAGTCATTTTTAACTCATGCCGGGACGAACCTGTTAAATTACAAGTAAAATTGTACATAAAAATGAAAGAGAGGAATTTTTAAAGTCAATATTTGGTGCATGGGAATTGATAAACAATATATAGATCATCAAAAATGACCAATAATACACAAAAAAATGTCAAAAAGATTATTCTAAATCCATAATAATTGAAACTATAGAACACAAAGAAATTTCTTAATGTACCAACGAAAAAGGATGCATGCTACAACAGACATCTTGAATTTATGTACCAATCACATGGAGTCAGCAGTTTAAATGCTGTTGAAAGTGATAAACTTTCAATTAATATTTATAAATTGTATAAATGTTCAATCTTCGCAAAAAGGCGAATTTCAGTGTATTTGAGATATCATGTCTCTTCCTAATTGGAGTTTTGAGGGGTGGGTAACAATAAATTGGGGAGTATAATTATAAAAATAGTTGTATTTAGGCAAAACCGAAACTAACTTAGCATCGCTATTGGAATAATTTATCATTCTATAAAATTCTAAGCATATATTTTAATGGCACTTTTCAAAATAATTAGAAAGAAATCTCTTGGAAAAGTTCACATTTTAAATCTTATATTTTTCAAAAAACTTATACTTGAGGGTTTTGGGGATGGTGTTTACGAATCTGGTATTAGAATTAAATATTTTGTAAGCCTCAGGGAAACTTATTTGAAGTATTAAATTAATACTCAGTAACCATCAAAGCCGATAAATAGTAACTTTTACTATTTAATATGATGTAAAAGTGAAATATTCAACTATAGAGTGCATTTTACACAAACGTTATAGGCAGCCTGCTAAATTTGTTTTTCGATGCCTCGAATGTACCTTCTTGGTTATTATACAAATCT
The DNA here is from genome assembly GCA_949152435.1 of Gastracanthus pulcherrimus. NCBI lineage: Eukaryota > Metazoa > Arthropoda > Insecta > Hymenoptera > Pteromalidae > Gastracanthus > Gastracanthus pulcherrimus. The sequence goes on along the minus strand of OX424572.1, from coordinate 195,207,506 downwards.
ATATGGACATTTTCAACAGGCTTGTAAATTTTCGAACTGAAATTTGAAATCAGTTGTCAAAAAAAAAGAGGCAAAAATATAAAACGAAACCAAGAACGAACAAGTGATAGGAGTTAAGGAAGTATTGAATTTTTCATCTCAGGAAGTGGAACTTATTACGCTACGCCTTTCTGAAAAATGTTAAAGGTGTAGTTCAAACATCGTCCAATGGTAAATTATTCCAATACCGAGGACAAGTGAGTTTGGAGCTTGTCTACACCTAAGCATGTTCTTTTAACTATCGTCCACTATTAATTTCTCAGTTGTCAAACATCGGGAAATTTGATTTTTTAATTGACCTCCACATCGACTCAAATGCAAAATTATAATCAAGCGTACTAACCTGCAAACATATGGCCGTGTTGACTCTACAACCAAAAGAGGTCGACACCGCTCTGGGACTGAGTCCGAGGGCGGAGAAGAGTTTGCTAAAGCTAGTGGTCAGTGCTATCCTCGGTCTCTCCTCGGCCACGACGACGCAGGTCCTCACGCACGCGAGGCTCACGCCTCGGGCTTTTAAGGCATGGACCGACGATCCGAGGCCTTTTGTACAAAGTTCCATTACGCCGTAAGAGCAGAAGGTGTCGCGGACTCGCGAGTGGCTCACCGCCGAGAGCCATAGTGCTGGATTTGCTTCAACCTGGGAAATAAATTAAATAAAATGAACAATTTTGCTTGAGCTAGGTTTCCGAAGATCAAAGTTTGTTAAACTAGTTCTTGCCCGAGAGTGAAAAGTGAGGAAAAGCAAATAGGTATGAGAACTTAAAAAATCGGGGTTTTCAGATGATTTATACGCTAGATCGCCATTTCACTTTGATAGTTTGAATGATACATACATTTTTAAGGGAATTTAAAGAGACGTTCAAATTTACTTTCAAAATTGTAATTCATTAAAGGTTTGAATAAGATATTCGACCTTAACGCCTAAAATTGACGTAAAAACGTGAGCATGAATCATTTCAATAGTTATAAGTGATAAATTGCTCGTAAATCTTCTTTTTATGCGACAATTTGCAAGAAAGTCCACGTCTAATCTCTTCACTCATCTTTCCATACACTGTAAAAGCTAAAATCAATAAAAGAAAAAAAAATTGACGAGACCTATAAAACTACCCTACCCGCACAACGTGCATCCGCCAGAGCGACCGTAAAAACTTATATTTATTACAAAGCCCCCCCCCTCCCCCCGCTTCACTCACTTCGGAAGGAGGTATAAGTATCGAGTGATGGCCACTGTATATGCTGCTGAGACACCAGAGGGCGAATCCCAGTCCGGAGTAGGGGTCGAGACAGAGGGCTATGTGACGCGAGGGGTAGAGCTCGCAGGCGAGCTTCATCGCGCGACAGAGGGAGGTCACGGCCGCGTGGGACATCTTGATGCCGGCCAGCATGCCCGTCGTTGAGACACTGAAGTCCAGGTAGGCGAGCATCTCCGCGGTCGGGGCGCGATACAGGACCGGGAGCTTCTTCTTTGGCATGTCGTCCATGTCGAGAATCGTCGGCCAGCTCTTCACTTCGACTACGTTGTTGGCCTCCTGCAGGGATTAAACAAATCATTGATATACGTTAGATTATTGGAAAAAATGATATTCATTTATATTTCATGGGTTTCGAGATGATGGTGTTCTAATAGTAAAAATTGATTTCATGAATCGAAATATAATAGATAGCAATTATGCAATTGTGCATCTTAATTAAGGTAAGAAATATTGTACTAATCGTACTATTAAACCAAGAAACTCCTTTTTTGTTCGAATAAACTTTACAACCTGGATTTGAGTAATTATTCCGGGAACAGATACGTTCTTATTATAGCATGGTTGAACGTATTGTAATGATCATAAAAAAACTGACTTTAATGACGCTATAGACTAGCATAAGTTGGTTGAATGTAAGGTGCATACAAACTCATGTCGATTTTCTGAGATTTATTGAAAATTTTATTTATTTTATTTCAAATAAGAATAAATTATTTACAAAACAATCTTGTATTAAAAATCAACAAAATAAAGTCTTTTATAATCAAGAAAAGTGTTAAAAATCAATTAAAGAAACAGGTTTAAGAATATACGGCTTGTACAAATGTCACCAGAAGTCAACAATTTTAATTTAGTAGAACTATAGAAATCATAAATCAAAGTAAAATTTAATGTTATTCACCATTTATTTTTAAATCGTTAAAGACGCAAAAAATTACTGTTTTACATACAAACTTATAAAATAGTCAAAGCCACTTAATTATACTTCGATTTATAATTTTTGAAACTCAACTTTTGGTGCTGAAGTTTTATATGAAAGAAACCCATCTAAACACATAAAATTTGGTGCAGCTTAATTTTCGAAAAATAGACTTTGACGTTCTTCCAAGAAGCCACAGATTTAATGACTAGTTAATCACATAATTTTTTTTCCAGAAATTGTGTTCTTTATAAATATTTAATAGTATTATTTTAACTAGTTCTACGTATAATTGTAGCAAGGATATGTCCAAATAAAATTTGTATTCCAATCACATCCAGCTGTCTGAAATATTCTCATGAAATTGAATTCCAATAAAATTATCCAACATTTTCGGAGTGAAAATGCTAATTTATTTATGTCAAGCTTACGATCTCCCTACAGGTAAATATCTACAAATTAAATTGAAATGCAATTTGAGAGCAAGAAATAATTCATCTCGCATTAATTATAATTGCAATGACTAAGATAACTGCCCACGCTACCTTGGACTTGAGGAGTTTGAGGATGTTCTGATTGGTGAGTATGAGCACGGACTTGCTGACGTCGACGATCATGCGGACGGTCGGCAGGGTGGTCTGCAGATTCTGGGGATGGGGCGGGCGTATGGTGACGGGCACGGCGCCGACGTAGAGACAGCCGTAGAACGCGCAGATGAGATCGGTGCCGGGGGGAAAGAGGAGGGCCACGTGGTCGCCGGTGTTGATCCTGCCGCGATCGAGCAGCAGGTTGCCGATGCGTTCGGCCTTCTTGTGGAGCTGCGAGCAGGACAGAGAGGCGGCCACCGCCCCCTTGGAGTTCAGCGACGTGAAGATGACGTGGTCCGAGGTGCCGACGGCGCGCCAGCGCAGGATCTCGGAGATGAACTGATACTGAAACGGAGAGGGGTCACAGTTTCGTCAGCGAGCATTTGTTTTGTTTTTAAGTTTTACGTGGTTTGTGGGACTTATCTTTATTAGAGACTTATTAAATAATTACAATTTATCGTTCAATTATTTTAATGATCTCCCCTGGTAGAAATCTAAGTTGGTTTCTAGCCAGATATTAGCTAGATTTTCTAAATCTGCTTTAATTCTGGTTAAGAAATTAGCTAGAAATCAGTTAAAAACGACATGCTTTTTAGCTAATTTCTAGCTAGATTCTGCTTAATATTCTAGTTAATATAAAATTAATAAACTAAATAATTTATGTATTAATTAATAATGGAAATAACAACAGTTTTATAATAATCAAAGTAATACGCAATTCTAATCATACTACATTAAGATTTTTACTAAATTAAAGTTAAAAATGTACCTTAAATGTCTAGAGGTAATGGAGGTTAGGTTATTTGTTTACATAACGACGCGTGCATTTAAAAAGTATTATTTACACAAAAAGTACCAAAGCCCCGAGTAAAATTTAAGTGTCTTTATTAAAGAAATTTATGTTATAAATAATAGAATGCATGCATGTAGTTATATAATTATTGCTATTTTAAAAATAACAATAAAAACATAATAATGTAAGTTATGACGAAATTTGGAGAATTGATAAACAAATATTTGTAGTTTTACAATGAAGTTTTATTACAAAATTTTATTTTCGACATTAATCATAAAATTATTAGTTATATACTTTTAGTATTGCATATACATATTTTTATAATCTCGTAAGTTGTTATTTTTTGATAAAAATATTTATTTTGTCGGCATACTATATTGAACATTCAATAAAGTATAATAATGTATATTTTTAAAAACTAACAACTTTTCAAAACAAAATATAAAAAGGTTAGATTTGCAAACAAAATACGTTCTTGCATAAAGCATAGTCTTAAGCATATTCTAGCCAGATATTAGCTATAATTGGACTTATTAATAGTTTATTAATCTGGCTAATAATTAATAAGCTGACCAGCCATTCTAGTTAACTTTCTACCAGGGTCATTGATATGTTAATATGAAAAACAAGAATAACCATAAATATAGTAGTCCATATCAATAGCTAGTAAATAATGGTTTACCTTCTACTAATTGCAATATTTTAAAATAACAAAATTTTAAGGGGAGTTCTTAATATTTGAATAAAAAAAGCCATTCTTGTAATACAGATTAAATTTTCACAAAAATCTTTACAGAATATGATTATACATATATGTTTAAGAAATATATTCTACGTGCAAGGGTTGGAATACCTGATTTTTACTTAAAAATTTTCTGGGACATAAGTGACTTGCTCAATATTGGTTACTTATTCTTAAGCACTTGCTTGAAAAAAACTCGAGAAACGTCATGTAATTTTTAAACATTTTTCAAAAACTAATGAAATATTCAAAATAGAATTAGTAAAAGTAAAAATAATTTTTTTCCAAAATAAAAACTAACTTTTATTTGTTGCATTAAATCAATTATTTACAGTTTACATTTAAGATTGATTAATTTAGTATGAGGAAAACATTTCAACTGAAAGAGATATAACTTTGAAGGTTTATTATAAAAGATAATAGAACGTTCTGTAAGATTTTCTAGCTTAATATGTTCATTATTTGCAGAATTATTGAGAAAATGGATTTTTTAAGGTATAGCTCTGCGAAAAACTACGTTTCTTTCTTATTTGGAAATTATAAGAATCTGTTGAATACAATTAAATATCTTTTTATGTTTTCAGTAAAAGTATTTTCTTTTCTAAAGCCAACAAGTCGCACTTCAGTTTCAAGAAGATTTATTTCCTGTATACTTCATTATTACGTTTTAAGGTAGCTCTGTCGTCTTTTCAAAATTCATCATTAACAAAAAATTAAAATCCCACTGAAAGTGAGCATTTTATACATTCTCTTGCAATTTTGGTTGGGAGGGGTTGCCAGGCAAACTGAAGAGAAAAAAATGTTTCAAAATAGAACTTTTAATATGGGCTCTTATGGCGAAATATGCATATCTACATGAAAACCATGATTTCTATATAAAACAACCAGGAGATTATATCTTTTTAATTATAGATTCCGATTGTTTAAAAAAAATAGCCGGATGCTAGTCAAATATAAAAAATATTTAATAAATAAGTAAAATGAGTATTTTAGCATGCATATATATGCGTATTATTATTATTTCTTATATATTATAACATATATTTAGGTCAATAAGTCTGACAATTGATATTGCATCATTTTTATTAAAATTGCATTGGTTATAAAAAAGAAAAATCGTGTGCCCCCCACGGGGTTACGCGTAGACACGGGACTACGCAATAGATTATTGACGTAATATATGTTTTTCATTATATACAAAATCATATTCTGTAAAGATTTTGAAAAGTTAATTTGTATTATAATACTAAGACATCATGATTAAAAGATTAAGAGAACATCAGAGAACCTTCCCCCAGCTAATATTGCAAATTATATTGTGAAAATATTTAATACCGTTCAAATGTTGTCTGAGTAAAGTATCAAAAAAGAGGAAAGGCGTTAAATATTGTCATACGAAATGAGTGTGTTTAGATTAAAAACTGCAAAGGACGAACTTACCTTTTTGGCATTATCACTGTCCTCGTCGAGGACGCCCATGTCTCTGCCCTGCGCCGACGCCAGCCGATTGCCCTGGACGATGTTGCCCACCATGACGCTGGCCGGACCCACGTCTGCAACAGAATCCCCCGCTACACGCCCCCGCGACCTTGACGTTAGTAAACCAACGCAAACGCTCAAAACCCATTTTTTTTGTTTAGAAGAGCAGCTGCACAAGACTCTCCCCTGACTGAGGCCGGAGAAACCGAGAAGACTCTTTAGAACCACCAGACCAACGACAACTACGATTTTGTTGTTATTTTCATTTCTTTGCTTTTCTTTTTTGTTGCTTTTGTTTTTGCCATAGCTAGGAGCAACCAAATCCAATTGTGCAATTTTGCATGATGACTAGCCATTTGCAGTTTCTAGCGCAGGTTAGTATTTGCGTATATATATATATCTCGTAATGTCGAATTATTGAGGTTTAGAACGTAGATCGCTGAGTAGTCGATTACAATTTTCATGTGCTTTTTAATTTTTTTCATTATTTGTAGAAGTTAGTATTTGAGCTTTCGCGTGTCGAACGTAAAGAGTGCGTGCTTATTTTTTAATTTAGAAAACAATTTGTCGGTTTATTTTTTAATTTAGGAAACAATTTGTCGAACAGTTGCTTAAATTAAAAATCTCACACACGCTGTTAGAGTTTGTTAACCGAAAACGACAACTTTTAACTTTACTTTGTATAAATTATGAGAAAAATCTAAAAGCACACGAAATCATTTCGCGATCGAATATTTGCCGATCTATATTTTACAAAGACTCGGGGTTTTTTACGAACTCAGCCAAAAGAAAGAGAGGCAACTGAAAGAGTTTGGAAAAAACAGAAAAATGAATAACGTTAAGAATCGTCTAAATTTTGAAGGTGTGAAAAGGTAGGTGTGAACGAGCAAAGGAAAGATTAAAGTAACAAAGAATAAAAGGTTAAAAATAACTGTAACAGTTGTCAATGTATAATCCTGCGTCATCACCCACGATCGCCTTTTGTAGTGCCATCGTTTGGATTCGATCACCAGGGCCAAATTTTGTTTTCATTTTCTATTCTGATTTAACACTAAATTTGCAATTTGATCAGTTCTACTCAGTTTAGGAAGTCTGCTCTCTAATTTACATTCACGCTCGTAACAGTCAACAAAATGAAGCGATGGTATTCGGATTCCAGAAGGTTTGTATGTACGTATAAAAGTTTGAAGCCCATAATTTTTAAAATCGGTAGGTACATCTAATCTAAGATGTAATTAGAATCTACTAATGGAATATGTACCAAAGGACAAATGAATTTCAAAAATCCTTTTTCTTTATTATGTATTGCAATTAAAATTTGAAATGGTCTTGTAGTAACTTTGTTAAGTTACATAGTTATTAGAAGACCATTTCCATTGAAGAGACAACGCATGATATTAAATTAAGTGTCAAACATTAGTCAAATCAAGTATTAGAACAAATAAAACGTATCTTCAATTACCATTACATATAGATCTAAGTGAAACAAAACGTTTTATTTTGTTCTAATCCCTGATAAAGAAATAATAATCGTTCGTCGTTTGATACATTACATATATATGACATCTAGATTCAGGATCGAGATACATCTAGATTTTTAAGAGTGCAATGATACATAAAAAAATAGCGGAAATTGCGCCAGTACGCTATGAAAACAAATTTTACATACATTTTGTAAAATAATAAAAAACACACCTCATTGCTAGCAAAATAGTATACTACTTTATCTAAATAATTTTCAATAGCAATGCTCACTCATTGTAAAAAGACGATGGATCGTAAAAGTAAAGATCTATAGTTGTATATAGCAGATTAATAATGAATCGAAGTCATCTATATAGATTTTGTTTATAATAATCTAAAAAATTCCAATTTCTTTAAAGATTTTCATGATATGAAGTGTAAAAATATAGATCTTTATTTCTAGGAACCCGCGAAATATGAACACTCAGTCCTGGACAGTATTGCTGATGTAAATGTCTAAATATACGAGACATCAATTTATTTAAACTTTGTATTAAAAATTGTATTTTGTTTTTCTACAAATACATTTCTTTGCCCATGACTATCAACATCAACTGAAAATTAACACTATACAAAGAAAGAAGGTTACCTAACCGTCTAAAACTAAAAACTATAAGCTTCAAACAATTCAAAAGTGCAAAACCTTCTAGAACACGAGTACCTGCCAAGCCAATAAACTAAAAAAAAAATAAAAAATGCACGAATAATCAAACACACTCGCTCTTGTTAAGCGCATTCACGCGATTTGAGCTTTAGCGTTGGTCGACTTACCAGAATGAACCTCACGTGGCTTTGGCAGGTTCGTGACGCAAGTGTGAGGGCAGAGGAGAACGTTGGCCGGGTGAAGGGTGCCCTCGAGGAAGCGCCTCTTCGTCTCGGACAGGTGGATGCCCCCGAGGGGCGTCTTCGGGAGGTAGTTAGGCGGCACTAGTGCCAGGCAGTATATACCAACCGCGTGGATCGAGTCGACGGCTTGCAGGACTCGCGACATCCATTGGAAACTCTGAAAATGTGCACAAACGTTACAGAACAATCTTGGAAATAATTAAGTTAAGTTAAGGATCGCCACGTGTTATACTTTTATGCAGTTTATTTGTTGATAATTCAAAATTTTCAGCGATCAGTTTTGTAAAATGTCGATTGAATGGCATATGTGAATGTGGACTAATCAGCTTAAACTCGGATTGTCATCGGTCTAGTTCATGCTTTGTATTATTTCAGATTCTATTTTCTTACTTAACAAAAATAGTTTATCAATAAACTGGAAGTGACATTTAGAAAACCAAAAATAATCCGAGATATATTGAGAATGATTTTTTTTTTAAATTAATAGTTACTTTTTGCTCGTATGTTTTTTTACCATCTAAACCAAAAATTGAGGGATTGAATTTATGGTAACCAGAAGTAAATAAAAAGGGCAAAAAGCAATCTTAAACTGATGACTATTTTCAAATTAATTTTATATTCAGAATATTTATTCTGAATGATGAATTATTTCGCATCGCGTGTATAACTTTCTACGAAAGTTAAATGTAAACTAACAATTATCAATCCATGGAAGAGTTTGGGAGCAAGGAATCTCAGCTTGTACGCGATTAATTGTGTAATTACCACACCAATCAATTTTGACCTCTCTTTTTGTATTAGTCTCGCAAAGAAACGCATCAATAAAGAAACTAACCTATAGCGATCACCAACCTATTCAATCGTCTTAGCAATCTCTTCACCCTCAAACTCAACGTACAAAATCTCCTCATTCTCAAACTCAAAGCCAGTCTAATTTCCAGAAGCAAAAAGAAACGCACCTCTTCCTCGCTGCAATCTGGCCGCTGCTCAGCGACGACGCATATTCTCTCGTCCCTGAGGACCCTCACGCTGAACACGGCGATTCTCCCTCTGTAGATGAACTTCATGGGCTCGACGGCCAGCACGGTGGCGATGATGTCGTCGGCGTTGTGCTTCCTACCGGTGACGGTCATGAGGCCGTCGCGCGAGCCGCACACGAAGACGAGATTGCCCGGGCCGAGGAAGCCGAGGAGGCCCGAGCGCGTGTACTCGACGTCGCCGAGGAGCTGGCCCTCGGCCTGCTGGGGCTGCACCTTGAAGTTGTTGTTGGTGAGGCCCTGCAGGCCCCAGTACTGGCTGCCGGTCGCCGCGCTGTGCACGCAGATCTCCCCGACCTCGTCCGTCTTGCAGACCAGCGGCGGTCCCTCCATCTTTATCACCGTCACGATGCCTGGAAATGGGGGATAACGGAGGGAGATTAGATGATTGGCGCTTTGTTGAGTTGTTTAATGATGTTGTTCGATGGGTTCTTTTCTTTAAGTTTGATTTCATGTAGCTTTCTTGTAGATGATTTGGGTAAGGTGAAAGTGCGAATAAGTGACTGTTTGAATCTGAATAAAATAATTCTTTAATATATGATACCGATCAGTACTAACAATGTTTTATATTGAATCAAATTTATAAAGTATGACTTTTCGAATTATAACGGGAGAAATAAGTACAAAAAATATTCGGAAAATGTTCCAGTAGCTAACCGTTATTGCTTCAATACATGACCAATGGTTATTGACTATACTATACGCGCCTAATTCTTATGTAAACCACTAGAGTTTTTTCACGAAATCTTGTTTCTTTCAACAACAGTATGACTGTCATATTTATTGAACGTATAAGTATATAGCTAAAAGGTTTGAAGCAAACGAGGATATGCAAGTCACCAAACTTGAGATACTTAAACCTACTCTAACCCACGCGCTGTGATACTTGATATATGCCAAATCCAAAATAGGCAGCATCAACAATAAGATTATTCACATATTCACAAAAATATAGGTATATTATATGCTAAAACTGAAATAATTACTGGAAAGATCTTAATTACGTGAATAAAATGTGATTTACATATACGTACTACATGTGTTTATAAAATTGAATTTATCGTGGTCAGGTCCTAGATATTTAATCTTTTTTGTGTACTAGTTACTCTTAACCACTTGTTATTTATTTGTTCTTTTTTCTAATTATAAAAACTATATTTTTCCATGTCATCATAAAATGATCTTAGAAGACTTGTGGGTATAAAGAAACATAGGAAAAAGTAAAATAATTCTTAAATAGAAAATAGCATTTCTCAACTATTGGTTCAAGATATTTATAATATCGTCTTGTGAATCAAATGCATATTTCTGTACAAATTTAAATATAATATATCAAGCTGAATAATAACAGATTATCATTTCATAAAATTATTTCAATTAGAAGCTAAATTGAATCTAATTCTTACTTCCAACTTCCGAGCTAATCTTAAGAACGAAGTTTAACGTTTCATATAACCGGTCGACTTTATACAACAAACACAACAGCATAAAGAATCTATGTACTAATTGATTAATTTCGAGAAACGTATTACCTAAGAATTCGTGCTTCACAGTTAAATTTTGTCATTAATCCCAAATACCACTCGTACAAAAGTTCTCAAAACTCAAATCCTCAACTACAAAAAATGATTTTCCTCGGTGCACCGCACATAAAAGTTTCCAACAACAATTCTAAAAGCCAACGCAAAGAGCACAACTCACTTCCAGGCATGACTTGTCCGCAGTCCTGCAGCGTGAGCGAGGTCAGCGAGTTCTCCTGATCGACCCTCACCACTCCATAGCTCAAGCCCGACATGCTGAGGACACCCCTACCGGTGGCGTTGACCCCGGCTCTGCCGGGCCTCCTGACCGACACCGTGAGTGCCTCGCTCGAGGAGGCGCACGGGCAGACGGCGTCGGGCCTCAGGCCCTTCGACTGGAAGACCGAGAGGAACTGGTCGCAGGAGGAGAGCGACCAGGGATTGGCCCCGTCGGCCACGAGCAACAGTCGCAGGGTCGACAGGGATATGTCCTTGTGGTCCTTGGTGGCGAGGAGGCCCCAGTGCAGGTCCCGGGACTTGACGACGGCAACGCTCGCGCGATGCTTGGTGATCATCTGCATCCAGCTGGCGGGGTTCACCTTCATCAGGGCGTACGGGATGAAGATCACGTGCATGCCGTTCAGGATGCTGGTCAGGGTGCTGTGCCAGAGGCCGACCTCGCGCTTGAAGTCCAGGACGCAGACAGCGTTCTCGCCCTCGGTGTAGCCGCAGGCCTGTGGATTGTAAATACAGGAGGTGAGTCATTACTTTCTTATTAATTAAATAAGTCGTAGAAAGCTCAACGAGTATTTTATAACAATTTGGGGTATTCTCGTTTAGCAAACCAATACTTTATCATTTTTAGAAACATCATACGAAGAAAATACACTGATACTATATTAATGTAATGTGATTTAAAACAGAACAGATATTTTTATCTTTAAAATACGGTTGGCTGCTAAGTAGGAGAGTGTCGAGGTTTGGAAAATAATATTTGCTGAAACTTTGAGAGGTGTTTTCTCACACCTAAAAATTAAGTGTATAGCACCTCTAGTCTTATCCAATGGTTCCTTATTCTCGAAATATCAACCAATTGATCTCAATTGTGCTGCTCTTTTTGTCTACTTTTAGTTACGTTTGACTAATTTTATCTTGAAGAGCTCTCTATTTAGAAATAGATGCATCATTTTTTTCTAATAGCGCAAAATTGAGATAAATTGGTTGATACCTCGAGAATAAGGGCCCATTGTAAAAAAGCAAAGTGCTACACTTCATTATTAGGTGTCAGAAAACACCTCTCAAAGTTTTAGCAAATATCGTTTTCCAAACCTCCGACACTGCCCCAGTAAAATTTACTTTGAAAAGGATATTTGTAAAATTAGTGAAATATCTGAAATTTCTACTTTTTCAAACTACGTAAACTATGCTTACAAAAAATACCGAAAATGTGAAGTCACGCGTCTTATATTTCGCAATAATAAAGAATATTCTAAACTTTTGAAGGATTCCAGGACCCGCAAACCTTACTCTCTCTCTTTATAAGTATCATTATACAATACATCTTTTTTACTAATTTTGATCGACTTTCAACCAATTTAAAATCATTATTTAAAGCATAAAAAATTATAGTATGTCATCATATACCGACAGCTGCCAGAGATACGGACGGACACATCTATCACATTTACCACCTAACAAAGAACATCGGTATACACAATAAATACAACTATCCATTACACTCAAAAGTACATAATACATTGAAGAAAAAGTACCACAACCCCGTGTAATTTGGCGAAGCACCTCGCCAAGTACATCGTTCAGAGAGTGAGAGAGATGCTTGTTACCTGGGTGAGGGCGCGACAGTGGGCGAGCATGGCGGCCCGGGTGACGGTGACGCCCATGACCGAGCCGTCCCTGTCCGTGGTGTACTCGATGTAGGCCGGTGTGTCGTCGGTGAGCCTGGTCGGGGGCATCCACTCCTTCGGCGTCTTGCCCAGGTGCTCGGTCACGAACCAGTGCAGCTTCGGCCAGCCCTTGAACGCTATAACGTCACCGGCCGCGGTCTTAGGCAGGCCCTTCAGGCACGCCTCGCTGGTCAGCGCGACCTGGCCGAAACAAATGTTTAAAGGACAATGAGTAATGCTTCTTTTTTTTAAATTCAATTTCGTTTGTGAGTTTGTGGCGCTTTTCGGGGCTTTCGAGTGGATTTAAGTGTTTCTATTCATTATTTTAATTCATATCATCAAATTGTATGATATTAGTTAAGGTGATGCTAAAGCCACCTATCACTGACAAATACCAGGATCCACTTTTCTCATTTCATTTTCAATTTTGAGTAAATATCTCTATGGAAAATTTTTGTTTCGATCAAAAAGAATAACTTTTCATAGAAATATTTTCTTAAAATTGAAATATGAATGAAAAAAGTGGTTCCCCGTATTTACCAGTAACACAGGGTTTAACATCGCCTTAATACAAAATTGGGGAGGACCCCACCCCAAAATTGATTTTTATTGAATTAAAAAACAAGTCGCGTTTCTAATGCCAATCTTTTGTATCAAATTAACGCTTTGATAGTGATTCCCAATTAATCATCTGATAAGTATAAATAAAAAAAGTATTAATTTCGTATTGTAGTAGACATATTTCTATAGCAAAAAAGTCACTAGATTAACAAATTTATTCGCTGGAGTAGCAAAATATTTGGATAAAATGGCGATTTCTTGGTTAGACAAAGATTTTCTTTTACTGTGTCGTTTATAACACCAACTAATCGAAAAGCGTTCCCAGCAAATATAAAAATATCCCTTAGCAAAATGTTGTCTATCTTCATGTATAACTCTCGTAAAAATCTAATAAACATTAATTTACTCAGTACTTTTGAAAAAAAAGACAAAAATTCTATACATCCCCAGTGCGACGAGACCCACCTGTATTCCGCAGCTACCGAGTAGAAAGCCGATCTGCTGTGATCCCGCGTCGCGCCGCGTGAGCGGCACCTCGATGGGCACGGGCACGATGCCGGCCTGCAGGCAGCCGTAGAACGCGCAGACGAAGTTGATGGGATCGTCGTTGGGGTAGACCAGGGCTATGCGATCGCCGGGCTTGAGGCAGCACTCGCCTACGAGCCGGCTCAGGGCCTTGTTCAGCAGCGTGTAGGCGATCTTGTAGGAGCGACTGAGGAGCTTGCCGTAGGTCAGCGTCACGCAGAGCTTGCCGTTCGGGTCGAGGACAGTGGCAGCGGGCGCCTTGTACGAGGCCGAGCCGTACCTGTGATGGGTCACGCGCGTGCGTGCACAGCGGAGGGGTGTGATTAAGTTTTCATAAATTTTGCGGCTTGTGTTTGGTGGGTGGGTTGGAGGCGAGGTTATGGTGTTGCGGTGGGAATCAGGGAGTGGTGAAATTGTATGAGTATCTGAATGAGGAATTTTAGGTAATAGGCCAGCGATAAATACTTTGTTGTTGGGTAAATGTCGTCATTATCAGTGCTGTACTTTTTTTATTATACATTTTATATTGTACAAATATATTCTTCAATCTCGACACCCGTAAAAATTGATTGTAAAATTCATTCTCTACTGCTTTAAATGATAAAGAATATTATAACTACAGAAATAAAAGGGATACAAGATCATAATTCTGAAAACGTTTGTCAAGTATAATATAGTTAACAAAATTAAATTAGTTAATTGTGAAAAAAGTATTTTATTACATTTAAAGTGTTTTTGTACAAATCTTTTAGTGTAAAATAAACTAACCTTTATGAGGCTTTAAGTTGTTGTGAAATTTTAATTAAAATAAATAATTTGACAAACTAGACTAATAGGTAAATACTTTTAGGGTGTGTATGAAAAGCCTGTAGTCCAAGGACTTGAATCTGTAAGGTTCTTTTTGCAACCTTAACAACTTTGGTATTAGATTAAATGTTTTACTTCACAACTACCATAGTAAATATGTAAGCCTTTTAGTTCATTCCAACCACTCGGGAAAACTGACCTCTGAATGGAAGCTTCGACGGATCTCGGTAGTCCTGAAGGCACGGACAGTTGTTCGCCGACAGCGGGCGTCATCGTGCCGCCCTCCGGCTTGGGTGCATTCGGATCCTTCGGATTCGCCGCGATCTCGAGCTCGATGTCGTCGTCCTCGTAGAACTCGGGCAGTGGTCGGCGCTTAGGTCGCTTCAGCGTGTTCAGCAGCTGCTGGATCTTCGCGGAGACCTTCCAGCGGCCCGTCGTACCCGTGTTGTTCTCCTCCACCACGTGATACCTGTTGACTCGGTCTGCACCTTTTGAAGGATCAATCGTTGAATTATTTATCAAGGATATTTGCGATGAAGCTTTGACGGTTTGCATACTGGTAACTATTTCTTTTAGTTTCTTTTGTAAATGTATACAATTTCTACGTACACGTACTGTATTTATGTACAGATAGTATCACTGACAATTTTGTATATAGAAAATAAAGAATTATTTATAAGAACGTCATACGTTTCGGTTACGAATCATGCGAACTTTGAGAGATCTTTTCTATTACATAGATAAGAAAAAGGACAAAGCAATGCTCAATAGATAAGATGTTACTAGATGTAACAGCGATATTTTTTAAAACTGATAAACAAGGATATTGAAGAAACTTCAATTTAAGACTTGTTACGTATAAAAAATGTATTTAACTTTTCTCAAAGTTATTCACGATCATAAAAAATTGTAGGGAAAAAATTTCATCTTTTTATAATTTAGCTTCTATCGCCGTAAACTTTCATGTATTTTTCGTACCAATTTGCAATTGCTGACAACCTTGGGATACGCTAATACTTGTACATGTAACAACACTATAAAAAGAAAATCTTATTTTAAGATTGACCGATCTTAAATTTGTTGCATCTTAAAATTTCAAATGCTTGAAAAACATAAAAATAATATTAATATTATTTTAATAATAATATTAATTATTTTAATATTAATTATTAATTATTTTTATTTTAATATTAATATTATCTTTATGTTTTTCAAGCATTTGAAATTTTAAGATGCAACAAATTTAAGATCGGTCAATCTTAAAATAAGATTTTCTTTTTGTAGTGAAGTCTAGGATTAAACTACTCATACAAGCTGGGCTATTATTACCATATGAAGTAATTAAGTTTTAAATATCATTATCAATATGTAACATTGTAACGATGGAGCTTTGTGATGAACTGCTTTGGATTTGTTATAATTAGGACTTCGCATACAAAAATCCATTAGGTCCGTAATGTAGAATATAAAAAATAAAGGACACGTATTTTTTCTTTTTTTAAATAGATGCGAATTTAAAGAGTTATAGTCGTTTAAAGTTTACAGATTTTCAACACACACACACACACACACACACACACACACACACACACACACACACACACACACACACACACACACACACACACACACACACACACACACACACACACACACACACACACACACACACACACACACACACACACACACACACACACACACACACACACACACACACACACACACACACACACACACACACACACACACACACACACACACACACACACACACACACACACACACACACACACACACACACACACACACACACACACACACACACACACACACACACACACACACACACACACACACACACACACACACACACACACACACACACACACACACACACACACACACACACACACACACACACACACACACACACACACACACACACACACACACACACACACACACACACACACACACACACACACACACACACACACACACACACACACACACACACACACACACACACACACACACACACACACACACACACACACACACACACACACACACACACACACACACACACACACACACACACACACACACACACACACACACACACACACACACACACACACACACACACACACACACACACACACACACACACACACACACACACACACACACACACACACACACACACACACACACACACACACACACACACACACACACACACACACACACACACACACACACACACACACACACACACACACACACACACACACACACACACACACACACACACACACACACACACACACACACACACACACACACACACACACACACACACACACACACACACACACACACACACACACACACACACACACACACACATATTTTTTTATATTCTACATTATGGACCGAATGAATTTTTTCATGCAAAATCCGAATTATGAATCAGAACTTTTCTCCCAGAGTCTTAGCAAGATTCGTGGCTTAAATTAACATGTAAAACTCTTAAATAAGTAATAAGACATATCAAAATAATTTTAAATAAATAATTACTCAAAAATTTCTACTAGACTTTGTTCAGCGAAGATTTATGAAATCTGTTGAAAATACAGTAGTATTTATATAATGAATGTACCTTATATGGATTAAATAAACAACAAATTGTTTGAACGAGAAATATCAATCAAGTTTCTTGAATGATTTCAAAATATAAGAAAAGCTTTTAAAATTAGCAAGACTGTAGCAGTTCAACATTTTCTAATTTAGATTTAGTACAAAAAATAACTTTAAAAAATTAAAAATTATACTAATACCTTGAAAATCGGTAAAAATAGGTTAAAGACCTCTAGCTTATAACTAGCAAAGACTCCTCGCTCGTAATGCATACTAATAAAATTCAAACGTAAATCTTTTCATTCATAAAATACCTAAGTCCTTTTTCAGTCCGTTCTCCATAAACCTAGAATTATAAACTGCCATAGTCTTATGCTAAGAGTGCGATATATAAATATCAGTGCTATAAAAAAGAACGAAAACTATAACGATGTTATGTATATATGTAAATTATTCGGTTTTAAATCATTATTGTGAAAGTATTGCATTATCTTTGTATTTATTTGATATTACATATCGACGGTAGAGTAGAAATAGGGGGCTATCTCAGAAAATACTTGAAGAAAAGGCTAACTCGGTGTTGGCTTGAAGAAGAGGCTAATTCAGAAATCACACGAAGAATGGCTATACTTTAACTATTTATTTATCGCGTTTAATTTTGTAAGAACAACAATAACATATAAAGAAAACGCTTAATTGTTTTGCGAAAAAGAATATATTTCCAATTTTTTATTGTTGCTCTTTACTAAATTAATTGCGAGAAATAATTAGTTTAATAACTAGCCCATAAGATAGTCTCTTCTTCCACTCAACCGTCGACGTACATCTTACGCTGCAAATCTTACTTTCAATCAAGTTAATCAAGCAGCCTGAATTTCTCCCCAATACTTCCCGAAAACTCACAACAATTTCCTCGGCGCTATATCCCCAAGCCCTCCCAAAAGCAAACTCACCCGCAGGTCTGCGCGACTGGGTAGTCGTGTGCGTAACGTCTGGAGGCTGCACGAGATTGCAGTAGGCGTGCGGCGTGTACTCGGCTATGTCCGTGATATCGGCGGGTGGCCTCCTCGCGGGCGGCCTGGGCGGCGGCGGCGTGTCCCTGGCCGAGCCGGTGCTGCTGGTGTCCGAGAGGCCGGTGCCCGTGGGTCCGCCCGCGCCCGGACTCTCCTCCGTCACCACGCTGTCCTCGTCGCTGCTCGACTCACCGCCACCGCCGCCACCCCCTCCTTGATTGCCTCCGCCTCCGCTGCCCTGATTGCCCTGATTGCCACCGCCGCCGCCGCCGCCGCCGCCGGAGCTGGTGCGCTCCGGGCGCTCGGGGCTGCGCGCCATCACGGAGGTGCGCTTCGAGGGCATCGGCAGCGAGGGCTTGGGCCGGCCCTGCATGGCGGCGAGCGCCTGCTGTACCGCCTCCTGGCGCACCTCTGTTGGAACAAGAAGATGCAGATAAGGGTTTGGGGTTAGAGAGGCCTGTGCGGGTTGATTTTTAGGGGGATTTTTTTTTAGGGGGTTAGTTGAAAGTCGCTGGATTAATGGGCGATCGGTGTGCACGCAACTCTAGTGAACAATTACACTGATTTGAGACAGTTTGCTGAGTTTTCACTGGCGAGTTAGTGCGTTCTCACTGGCGAATCGGTGAAATTTAGCAATTGAAATAATGAACATTTCACTAATTCGAAACAATTGCTGAGTTTTCACTGAGTTTTCACTGGTTTTCACTGAGGTTTCACTATTTCAATTTTAGAGAGTAAAGAAACAAGAACAGTAGTGAGGAAAAGCACGGAGCAATCAGGAACACTGAAGAACAGCTAAAGTTAGAAGAAATAAGCCAAGCTGTTCTTCAATGATTCTCCCTATACTGTTTCGATTTCTTTAGCATGTAACAGGCCTCACGCGGAGAATAATAATAAGTAGAATTTACTAATACATATGTTGATTCTATCAAAAATAAGAATTATTTTATAGCTTTATACACACTGAAAAAAAATTGTTAAATCTACGTAAACATGTCGTTGAATCGTACTAAAAAAGATTTACTTAATTAAATTAAATATTTCTTAAATTTAGTAAATATTTATTGAATTGATGAATAACAGTCTGAACATAATTAAATATTTACTATAATTAAATAAATCTTTTCTTAGTTCGATTCAAAGAAACGTTTACTTAGAATTAACAATTTTTTTCAGTGCATTTTTACTTATTGTAGGTTATATCAATTTAAAAAAAAAAAAAAGCAAAAACTATATTTTTTATGCCTTTCTTCGCGGTCTGCGCTTAAAGTAGTTTTGGCTAAAAAAAGAGAATCTCCATTTTATTTAGGTAGATTTAGATAACTCTTTTTCCAAAGTATTATTTTAGCGTGTTTAAAATAGCGATAATTTTGCACATTATTTTTTCTTGCGTAGACATCGACCCTCAGAAATGCACGTGGTCGTCGATTTTGATTTCACACTTATTTTTTATGCGAATTAAGCGAAGCAAATTAAGCAATAAGCGTATTGATCTATCTTCATAACCCTGATTTTATAGGCGACTCAAGAATAATTCCGAATTTTTCATCAGATTGAGTACTGATATGACAAAAAAATATCTACCGCATCTTAATTTTCTCAAGTAAAAAAAGAATTGTAAAAACTTTAATTTCAATGCATTTATGACATATTCCTATGGATCAGGATTCACATAGTGCTTATATATTTTTTAATTTTGCTCCTATAACAGTTGAAATATTTTTTTATATATATTTCCTAGAATATTTTTGGAAACGATTGATAATTTATTGTGCACGTAATGCTAAAAACTTATTCAAGAACGAACCAATTTCTTGTAAATAGTGTAACATTTTTCAGATATTTAGTTTAAACATATATTTTGTTTGAATCATAAAAAGTAATTATGGATAGCAAATGTTTACGCAAAAACTGCCATAACAAAATCGTTACGCTGACCTAGTTATAGTAAAATTAAACAGAATTGTAATTACTATACTAAATACTACGTGCACCTAATGAAACATAATTATACGTTAAGAATTTTACGTAACAGCAAGTTTACAATGTCTTAGACCTCCTGCAGTATCTGCCAAATTTATGTTTCATTATGTGTGCTTTGATTGTTTTAGCAAAAAGTCATTGGCCTTGCTACCTGCACATAACATTTCAATGTTTTACTTACTGGCTATAAAGATGTAAAGTGGTCAGTAAGCATAGCTATTATCACAAATTTTTATTTATAGACATATAAAAAGAAAGACAATAAAAAAATAACATATAATCAAAACATTGATCTCTAATAATGTAAGAACAAATTTGTTATCAAATTTTCATTGCATCTACCGTGCGAGAATATATTTATTTACAAATAAAAACTTCATAAAAGAGTTTATTAAATCGTAGTACTATGCAATTCAATAAAAAGTTTTTACGATAATGAAGAACTTAAATTTAAAACCGTTTAATTAAAAAAAGTTGGTGATAATTAAATACCGCTCGTACTCGACTGTTACTACTGATTCTTATAAACACCTAAGATTCCTACACTATATTATTTCATAATATTTCTTGAACATTTAACGAAAACAAGAGTTCTAATCCACTTTTTTCTCTAAAAATAATTATCTAGTCCAAAACTTAACCCATTTCATGTCCCAGCAGCCATTCATCAACTAACTTCAAAACGCTCTTCTCGCCTTCCATTGCCGACATACCGATCTAAAACAGCTCCGAACCAACAACTCCCTCTCCAAATAACTCATCAACCCACCTTACAAAAAAGAAAAACAACAACCCAAGCCTCCCCCACTCACATCCATCGAACGCCACCCGAACATAATACACATAAACGCGCGTCTGACGAATGGCGCTCGTGCGCGTAATTGCCTATTCGCCGCTGCGTTTCGCGCTCCATGCGCCACCACCCGTACCTACATATACATAATACACACGCCTATCCTATGCTATCCTATCCTATCCTCGAGGCGTTAACGCAGCTTGCGCTCGCTTACGAAAGCATGCGTGTGTATCTCCCCACTGCACGAGCGCCATTTGTAATAGGTATAGAGAGAGAGACACATATTATACGCGCGGCCCGCGGTGCAATCGTGCGTAGATCGCAGAAAACAGAATGGACATACCAAGGCAGCCGCGCATGAGCCGATGACCTTTCTCTCGACGTGTCTCGCTCTTTCTGCAGCAGCATAGCAGCTCGCGCGCGCATAGCTGTGTAACATATAGGTAGAAGCTGGAGCTGGAGCTCGAGCTCCGCATACCCGCGCCTCGACTTTCCCTGTTGTGCGCTGCCCCGGGAGAGATATGGGTAGGTATACACGTTGCGCTCGCGCCTACGCACTCTATACGGGGTGCTCGGATATTATGGTATCGCTGGGTGTGTGTGTAGTTGAGAGGTGCGATGCTGGGAGGTGGAGGGTGATTGTGGGTACTTATGGAAAATTTAGGGATTCGTTACCCATAATGTCTAGGATTCATTACGAGATAGATAGGTTCTGAATGCGATGCTCCAAAACCCTGAATATTTTCATTTTTAACAATATCTCAAAGAAAAATCATAAGGGCAAATATTTGTATGCATCTATGTTATATACTGTATGTATTTATTTCCTACAAACATTTCATATTTTGAGTTCTGCACATTTTATGCTTTTCATTTACCAGACCTGTTATTATTTCTTCTTTCCATGTATAAAATCATGTATAGGATATACTTGAGATCACAAAGATGGTATAAATATCATATTTTATTTTTACTTTACCAATTTCTATGAAAAAAAGCTAAAGAATCTTGTTACGTAGTATCTTAAGTACTCAAAAAGATTATTCCGGTTTGCTTCTTTGATAGGTAGTAATCAAATTTTAATAATGACGTCTCGCTAGATATGAGAGCTTTAAAGTCTTAAATATGCCTTAAACATGGTTTTATCTAAGAAATTGTTCATGATTTATATTTACAGCATTTGTTTGAAAAAAATCTGTACTCTTTTCCGATTAGATATTTGTTCCTGTCCGATTGTGAGGAATGCGAGAAGTAATAAAAGTTTAATTTCGATTAAGTAACTTTTTCCTAGTGAAGAATCCATTCGTGGAATTGCGGAAAAGGCAAATTTATTTTCAATTTGATTGATTAACTTTCATTATACGTCTTAATTTTTTTTAGAGTAAAAGGTTCTTGACTGAATTCATAACAGAAAAAGGAGTGGAAGATAGAGTATTGCTATATATTGTATATATTTAAATAGTTTATTTTTTTTAAATTAAAATTTCTTTGTTATATTTGATAGCATGAATAATAAACTCTCTAAAATTGAAATAGTTAAAATTTAAGTAATTTAAAATAATTGCATACTTTTAACCGCAAGTTCTTCGGATTAGTGATAATTTTAACTAATTCAACTTTAGATGGAAGAGACAAACGATTGTAAGATTTGCTAATAAGTAATATCATTTTTTTCTTAAACTTGCAATTCTTTGCAAAGTGCTTTAAAATTGCGGAAAAGACAAATTTATTTTTAATGAGGGTGATTACGGTCTGAGATATGATTCGATATCGTCTTTATGAAACATATTTATTAAGCTTTTTCATTATATCTTTTATTCTTGGTGGAAATTGAATTTATTTCAGAAGAGCATGAATTCTATTGCTATAGTAGATATTAATGATTGAGTTTTGAATTGATTGAAACTTTCTCTCTTACGTATTTGTCAAAAATGAAAAATGTAGTGAAGAAATAACTTTCATGAAACTTCGAGGAAGTTTTTACGTATTCAAACCTATTCCAAGATAAGTAAATGCACGACCTAATCGAAAAATATAATTCCACCTATACGGAGAAAATTAAATGAAACCAAAATCATCGCCATGCACCACCTAATAATCATCTTATCTAGCTATAGCACCACAAAAACAGTAGATATCAGTTCCAATCTCCATCTTCAAATTAGTCCTAGAAATCCTAGCTAATTCAGCTAAATTTCCCGCCGGTTCAGCAGCAAAGTGCTTCTTTTTCCGCGCACCCCGTATAAACCCGCGCGAACCACGGGGGCTTTGTCTCGGCGAGATATGCTCTACGAAGCTGGAGGTACCCCGAGTCTACGTGCGTACGGGGAGCATTTGAATTTTACAGTCGTAGGTTCGTATTTTGCGCCAGAGCGAGCTTGTCTTTTGTTTTTCCGCGTGTCTTTTGTTATTGCACTCTCGCTTTCCAAGTCGTTTCGAGATAGGCGGAATGCGCGCGCTGCGTGTAGCATGTAGGAAAATATGTCTGTGAATCGCAATTTCGCGTCTGGTGTCAGTGTTGTGCCACTGAAATGTCTATTTTTAATAGTATGTGAGTTAAAGGGAAGCTTGATATCATAAGAATTAGAAATTGCGTAAGATGAGTTTTATTTGACTTATTATTACAGGATGTTTACAGATTTGATTAGATATATTTATTAGAATATTTTTTTAGAAATAGATGATATTTTGATACTAAAAAAGTTATGCTGTTTGTCCATTATGTAATATCTTTGTAACTAATTGACTTTCACTGTCTCTTGTAATATATTATGTCTTCTTTTATGCATGCAAAAGGCAGAAACGTTTAATTTTCTAAGTTATTTCAAGAACGATTGGCAGAGAAGATAATTAAATAAGTACACTGTACATATTCAATGTAAAGTAGACTATACGAAAAAAATAGATTCAAACTAAATTTAGTACTGACCTGAATTTCAGGTATGCTATCTTAAACCCATTACAGCAATAAATTTTATTACCGATTAGTATTTTTAGAAAGAGAATATATATTTATTTTTCTACTAGAATAGAATATTGACAACTTAATTGCATATTTATATTTACAATGCGTTTTCTAAGAGAAAACTGAAGTTTGTTATTATTGTAAGAGAAAATGTAATAGCGGTTATATAAGTCAATCAAATAGGATCATTATGGTATTTTCTGTAACACGTTTCTTTATTATTTCTAAGCCTATTTTTTAGAAAATAAACGTAAAATATTTTGATTACGATAAAAACTTTACTTTCCAATACGCATTTTATAGGATTAATGGATTAATGATCTGTATAAAATTTCCTATCTTTCAGCTAGGATTTTATTTATTAATTTTTTAAATTGGTAACAGAATTAACGGATACCTTAAGTAAAAAATTCAATTTGCGCATTCCGAAAAGTATCTGCACGCGTAAGATGAAATCATGTAATAAAATTTACTCGCAACGATTAACTATAATGATTTATAATTGCATATTATTTTCTAATAAGGAAAATTATTTCGCAAGACTAAAAAAACTTAAGCAATTAATATATTTTCAAAATCTAATCTAAATGTGTATCTTGATTAATGACTTCTTAATTTAGTTCGTTTAAATAGATATATCCAAAACTCTAAACGTGCGTTTTCATGCAGAGAATAATTTGCCATGAATAAATAATGGGATACTTCTTATTTAACTGTACTTCTGTATTTTAATTTCAGATACTAAATATATTGTTAAAAATTCTTCGAAAAAAATGTATCATCAGTTTTAATTTTGAAGTTCGTGCTACGAATATTCGCTAAACGCATTTTCATTACAATTGATATACAATTTGTTTTATATAATTTATCCATCATTTACTCAAAAGTTTGTATAATAATTAAATTATACATTAATTTTAAGGTATTTGCTACTCGTTGAATTTTTCCAGCCCTACCGATATAACTCGCTGCATGAAATTGCATCCTAATATTTAAATAAGCACTAACATTTTTAAAAATGTCATAAATTCATATTTCTAACAAACTATTATAACTTTTAGCAAACAATTTAATACAATACCAACTAACGCCATCCGCCAACAATACAGTAAAAAAGTATACCCAACACTTTCCCACAAATTACATCCTATAAAATTAAATAACAATCTCGCGTCATTGTCTCTAAAGTGACAGTAATCGGTGCATTAACCGTATACACGGTCTCCTCAAAACCATAATTCTTCCTAACTCAGTAGTAAACTCTCGGTACCGCAGGATCGCGAGCCGCGATAAGACCCAACAACAAACAATCATACCCACCGCGAGCGCGCGTGTCTTTGACACGAATTACGCAAAAAAAAAATGCCCACTCCACTTGGGATGCACACGCGTTAACGAGCTAACGAACTAACGCATCGTCTCGAAGCTATATGCGCTCCTGTGCAGGTGAACGCAACGACTCAGTGAGAAAGTTGCGAAAACGCTATTTTAAAGGCACGCGCGCGCGCAAAGTTCAATTAGCGCGACGCTAATGCGTGACTTAGCGGGCGAATTTGCGTGTTTAATTGCGCCTATAAAACGCACTTTTAAGGCCTGAAAAAGGAGACTCGGTGGCGAGGACTTCGTGTGTTTTGAAACGCGTGCATGCGTGTACGTGTATTGAATAACGACGCTTCGCTGTCTCTTTCTTTGGGCTGTATATTGTTGGTGTAATGGCGCGCGCGTCTTGTAAGGTGATATGTAATTTCGAGATGGTAATATACGCGTTGTGCGTCATTTTTTTACTTCGTGGGTTAAAGTTATGTGCGAGTGTAGCACTTCATTTGAATACTGCTGCTTTCCTTATAAATTTTGCACTGCTAGAATGTAAGCAGGATTGAGTTGAGACATTTCAAAATTGGGCGT
This sequence comes from Gastracanthus pulcherrimus, assembly GCA_949152435.1. Lineage (NCBI taxonomy): Eukaryota > Metazoa > Arthropoda > Insecta > Hymenoptera > Pteromalidae > Gastracanthus > Gastracanthus pulcherrimus. Next base: position 195,181,653 of record OX424572.1, on the reverse strand, counting down.
ACTTCACAGAGTTCGTGTAATAAAACCGTGGTTCAATTTTTTAGAGCGACATATGGGAAATAATAATTTGAAAGTTTCGAGCAGTGAAAGGAATTTAGTTTTCCAAGTTTGTCTTCGCGCTATACATCACTATGCTTAAAGTTGAGCCTTGATTTACGACGCTCCACAAGCTTTACGAGTTTTAAAGCTTGCAAAGTTTTAGAAATATTTCGCGAGTATTAACGTGTGAAGCTAGAAAATCACTTTTCAACCGCTTATGTAAGATTATTTAATGCGGTTATTATAATTTTCGAAAATTGGGGTAATTTGCATCCCAAGGAAAATAGTTATGGACTTGCTACTCTCTACCATATTTGCATAAATAAGATTCTTTCTTTTTCAAAATCTGTAGCAATTGCTTGTTGTAATCATTGCTCAGGTGAAAAGGTTAAAAACTAGTTCAACTAAACCCTTGGGATCAAAAATTGACTATAAATACGATTTATAATAAAAGAGGTAAAAAAATCTTGTAAATTGAGTGAAAATTCAACTTATTTAGAACACATTATATTGATTACTTACGTATATATGAATCATGTATTTTTATAAAGATAACATTCATTTTCATTGCAATACAAACAATATTTTTCAAATAATTTTCATGACACAAAATTAATTACGTCCTACTACTATAGCTATAATAATTTGACAGTCAGACCAACATTTACCTACGAATCAACAGCACATATAAATTTGGAACAATAAGAAGGAAGTACAAAATACGACGCACTTAACAGTAATAACAAAAATATAGTAAAAAATATCGAAATGTATAGAGGGAACATTTAAGAGACAAAAAAGTATAAATGAAACACGCTAAGATGAGAAATACAATTTCATAATTAAAATGTATTATACGTAATATAACTCTTATTTAGTTAAGGGGGTCCAAAAGTTAATTAATTATTTCAATTTTCAGACTTTAATTTTACCGACCGAGACATGAATAATTACTTATTATACTTATAATTTATTACCCAGCTAGCGTAGAGATATCTTTGAGATGTCTCTTAAAATTCCTCTCGTCCTATTGTTGTTTTATACATATCTTCATGGCAGGCTTACGACAGTTGTGGTGACTGGGATAAATTGTAAGTAATTATTTATTTTTCAATCAGTAAAAATCAAGGCAGAAAATTTGAATATTTCATTTTGTTCTTTTTTATCTATTTTAATATTTAATTTTATATTTCGGGCATCCCTTATGAATTTAATTTTAGATGAACGCAATCTTTCTCATCTTCATTGCACCTAATTTAATAAAAAAAATTCAAAACAACAAAAGTGTATTTCTCATCTCCGTGTAAACTAGAGGAAGCCGCATAGCATAGTGAGTAGTGACGGTCCTCCGTACATGTATACAATGCAGATGGTGCGTGACTATGTGTGAATATACGTGCCGTGTGTATCTGTGTGCAGTTGTGTCTGTGCGGCGAGATACTCACCGGAATGGTAGCGGCTCTCATTGCGCGTGAGTCTGCGGTTGCCGCGCCTCGTCGCCGCCGAATTCGAGTTGCCGCTATTGTTGTTGACGCTGTTGTTGTTGTTGTTGTTGTTGTTGCCGTTGCCACCGCCGGAGCCGTGATGGCTGTTGGCCGTCGAGCCGCCAGATCCCGGGGGACTGGGGATCACGCTAGGCGCGAGGCGGCCGCCGCCTGTGTGGCATGCAACAACAACGACAAAATAACACGTGGACACGAGAGAGACACAGAGAGAGAGAGAGAGAGAGAGAGAGAGAGAGAGACTGGGACCGCTGTATTGCGCGCGACTCGATATACATTTTCGGAGTTGGGGGTGAGGGTAGCTTTTTTTTGTATGTGTGGAGACATTCGGGTGGCATGTGAAATGCTGACCTCATTTAGAGCTTACAGGCTTTACACTTTTATCATTTGTTCACTGTGATAAATAATTAGTTTGATAATAAGGCTTTTCTGGGCCTTCTATATTATCCTTACCAGGAATCAGTTAAATTATCAGGAGGTTTCTATATTTCTAACTATATTTAACTGGGGGTGTATATTTTAACACATTTTTCCCCCTAAAGTTTATAAAAAAACCTCTTGAATATTTAACTGAACTGAAGACTTCTGATATGAATGCAAAGGGCATAGTAAGGTGTCTTTTTAAATAGTTATTTATTACAGAGATAATAGTCAAAAGACGGTAAGGTAGGAATCAGGCTACAATTTCACATCCCCTTATGCTAATTTTTTATAACAATTTTCGCGTAAGTCATAGGTGTTTATACGAATTTTTAAATGCAGAAATTATTGGACACATAACTCTAACATTTTAGAAACCGAAAGTTATTGCAAAATCTAAAAAAGAATGCCTATAGTGTAAAAATATATGATTAAGTTTTTATGGCAAACGTATAAAATCTATACCATCATTTAAAGCATACATTAAAAAGAAAATTGATCCATATAGGGAAAGACTAGAAGGGAAAGTTAACAAAAATAGATTTAAAATTTATGTCTTACTAAACTCTTTCCACATCTACTTCCATTTCATCAGTATGAAGCAAAATTTTTACAGCCTTTTATTAAACTTTCCCTTCCTGTAAAGGGATTACTTCTTTTTAATGTTTTATACACTCTAAATTATGGTATAGATTTTGTAAGTCTATCTTGGTAACTAATATTTTTCCACCATAGGCAAATCCTTCTTTAAATGAAATTACTGCACAATCTGAAAATTATTTAATAATTTGCAAAAAATCTCTAAACTTTCTTATGAAAACAAATTAACAAAATCTACCGTTAAATTTGATAAGCCTAGCAACGAATGTCTCCAAAAGATCAAACGAAGGAAACAAATAAATACATAAATGACATAATTATCAGAGAAAAAGAGTATAAAGGAGAAAGTAATCGGTGAAGTAACCGCAGAGAAGAAGAGAAGGATGTACAAAAACCAAAAGAGATCGACAGGCGCGTTTACACCCACAACCCGCAAGAGTCGCCGATAGATCTCCCGTGAAAAAGAGACAGGCTCGCAAAGAAACAGAGAGGACAGACAGACAGACAGACAGATAAAGAAAGCAAAAAATAGGAGAACAGAGTGAAGAGAGAAAGAAACACAAATAAAGCAAAGAGCGAAACACAGTGCGCGAGCAAGAGCCAAGAAGCATCCTCGACGAACGAGAGCATCGCAGCCCACGAGATATGACTTTCCTTCGCTGCTGCTGCTGCTGCTGAGGCTGGCTTCTTTCGTTCTCCTTTATTTTCCCTCGGCGCGAGCCCACAGCAGCAGCAGCGAAAGACAGACAGAGGCCTCAAAAACCGCAAAGAGCAAGACGAAGCGCACGTGCACAAGTGCCTTTAAAGTTGCACTGCTGCTGCTGCTGCATTGGTGTATATATTGAACGTAGACAAGCTGCTGCGCCGTAAAACACCGCGAACGAAGGAAACACAATACAAGAACAAGAAAAATCGAGCGGAGGATCGTTGCGTGTGGATTTGACGTAGATTGTGTGTATACCTTGAAGATATGTAGCCTGTTTGAACGCTCGGACGGGAAATCGTGTGTGCAGCGCTGCACTTTTGGATAGTCCGGTGAGCGGTAGAGGTTTAATGCGGCGATGTTGTATGCTAATGGAGGCACGATTTCTGGTGTATAATAGGGGGGTATTAGCCGGCGATGATGGTTTTGGAATTTGATTTTTGATTGAAAGCTTAGATAAGCTTTCAGCGCTTTTTAAAGGTTGCTTGCATATTTATGTAAATGGGGTTTTTAGTTTCTTTAAAGAGGATTGGGTGATTTTATTTTAGTATACCGAAAATCGTGCCTCAATATTGTGCTATGTAAGGAGTTAAATGTTACCTTTTTGCCGTGTTACTTTGGTATATTTTGTTATCACATCTAATTCTAAACAAGTAAATTTGTTAAAACACAACAAACTAATTACAATATACATACATGTATAACATTCACTATCACATTTTGGTGCAGATTATATGTAAGATGTACAAAATAAATAATTTCGAATTCACAAAAAGGGGAATACCATGCGACATCAGTAAGTGGAATTCAAATAGAAGACTCAATCGGATTTTAGTCGAGTATTACAAATATAAATTTTGTTATATACTTGAATTGGATAAAATAAATCAAAGTATTTACGAAATGTATTGTTCGATTAGTTTCTTTAAAATAATAAAAGAAAAATTAATTTACACCGTGTATAATTTGCATTAAACGACCTCCCAAGAATGTTACATTTTTTAATTCTTTTGTACAGCCCACGGTTACACATATTATCGAATTCATGTGGGTAAGTATTCTTATTAGCATAGTTATAACATTATGTTAAACTGTTGAACACTAAAGAATTTAAATATTGAAGTTACTCTAAATACAATAATATAATGTTTCACATTATTAACATGATCAGTAGTAGCAGAAAAAATAGTCAGCCATTAATTTCCTTCACTGATAAAAACCCCTTTATCGTATTTAAAGCGGTCTGAATAGCAATTCCCTCAATTGCTAAGTCAGCCATCATACATTATTGACTTGAGGTGGGTCTACACTGATTCTTGAACAAAAAATTGAAAAAAGATTTATGACACTTTTTGAAGCTCTACATTTATAAGAACATTTTGGGACCTGATACAATAAAAAAATTTCATAATCAACAAAGTTATAACCATTTAAAGAAAATAATTAACATTGCTTCTTATGTAGAACTGAATATTTAAATGCGTTTTTCTCGAAACTTATTTTTAAACTTCAAAAAGTTGCTCGCGCATAGAGTCAATGAATGAAGATGTAACTCGCAGCAAACATTGCTATAAGGACTATTTAAAGAAGTTAGTATTTTTTTTTCAAGAATTGCATACATACAAATTTTTGCCGATTACATGTGTATACAAAAACATGGTATTTTTGGTCTTATATTTATTTAAAATGGAGATATATTTTTTTCAAGCTATTTATTATAGAACATTATAATAAAAAATACTAACTTTTGTTTGTTATGGGTTCTAAAGTTAGTGAGAATTTATTAGGTTGTTATTGTCAAAGTTAAATACGCAAGGAACTTTTCTAATTAACCTTTATTTTGCCTGCAAAAAAGTGCATTTTGTTCAATGAATTGGGATTATGAAAGTGAAAATTGCTCAAAATTGGTATACATTCCTCTTTTTTGGTTACTAATAAACATATAAAAATCATGAAATAAAATTCCGGATGTTTAACGATTTTGAAAAAATCAGTCTAGACTCACCGTAATAAAAATAACACTTTGAATTACGATAAATTGTAGTGGTCACTCTAGTTTATTAAGTAACAGTAGTCCTATGTATTACAATGAAATTATTCCAATGAAATTTTGTAACAATAAAATTATCTGTTTTTCGGTAAATTAAATTTAAGGTGAAAAATTTAAATTTATAGTTGTCTGTTTTGACTCTATCACAGCCTAAAAAAAATGTTCAAAGTAAATAAAAGAAAATGATGCATTTAATTTGAATATTCGTTCAATCTCAATATTCTTCTCAATCTGAATACATCTTAAAAAAACTCCAAATACAGAAAAAAAACATGAAAACAACCCGACACACATCCGACTGAGCACCTCCATCAGAAAAAGACAAAATCCTCGCCCTACCGGCGCTCTCTACCAAGACACCGACAACAACAACCAAACCACCAACAACGAGACTAGACACCAGTCCAAAAAAAAAAGAGCGTAAACAAGACCAAGAAGCTCGGGCTGCTCTCCGGCCCTTGTCGAGGGCTACACAGAGAGCGATGTGTGCACTACCTGAGTGATAGCGCTTCTCGGAGTGGGTGACGCGACGCTGAGTGCGCCGGGCGCGTGGCTGCGGACGGCCACCCACTCCGCCTCCGCCTCCACCTCCGCCACCGCTGCCGCTGCCACTGCCGAAACTTGTCCTTTCGAGACCGACACCACCACCACCGCCACCAACGCCGCCACCTCCGCTGCCGCCAACGCTGCTTCCGTTATTACCGCTGCCTGCGAACGTTCGCGGCCGCGCGTACCAGGGACAGACAAGGTGAACAGTTGGCTTTTTTTACACAGTTAGTTGGATTTCTTTTTTGGGGGTTTGTAGGCGTGTAAGTGGGTATAGTCAATGATTTTGGCTGGATGGTATGGCTTGGATGAGTGTGTGTTAGTTGATATTGGTGGTGATATTGAGCTTGAGTTCATTTGAAGTATGTTTTATCGAACGTAATGTTTAAGTATGCTTGAAAAGATATAGTAGGTGGTCAAATTATTGGAAGAAATTTGGATAATTATATTTTTAAATTTGAAAATAATATGTTTTACTGTCTTAGCTTAATGAATAGTTTTAAGAAGATCCAAATACTGATTGTTAATTACTTAAAAGCTGCTTTCCAGTATTTAAACTCAACTTAATGAATAGAATAGAAAAATTATATCTCATGTAAAATTTTACGTAAATATGCTAACATTTTATAATTAATACACAATATTAGATGAGTAAAAGGACTTTAACAGGAAAAATAACTTTGCATATAGCAGTTTCGATTATTTCGAAATTCCAAATAATACGTAGCGAAACACCAGAAAATTCCCTGCCAATATATTTAAAATTATGTTTATACCAATGGATGCACCTCTGTAATAAATTTTAAGTATGGATATAATTATTTTCAAGTTAAAACAGAAAAAGAGATCATTATAAAATTTTGATAAAAAAACTACGGTCAATTCAAAGTCAAAAGTGTGTATAGTAATTTGTCCACCTACCGTGTTATTCAAAAATAACAAAAGACTACACAATAATATAATTCAATAATAATATCTTCAATAATATATATTTGTTGCTAAAATACAAATCTCGCTCTAAATTATTTATTTTAAGAAAATAATCTTAAAGTATACATTAAACAAAACATCTAAATGTTGCAGTGTATGCGTAGCTATAAATATTTGCAAAACTAATTTTTTGAATCATTAATTTATTTTCTGACATAAGAATGATATGTCTTTAGCATTCAGGATGCATACTGAATATATTTGTATCCGCTTCGTTTATCATATTCTTGTAGAACATAAGGAAATCATAAATTTATTTAACGTTGACCCTCTCTTACTTCCAAGTGAAACAGATGCAAACAAAATGACAGCGAAGCATAACAAGAAAATATATATGTTCATACGTTATAAGTGTAAGTAACGAACCACTCAGACAAACAGTGTTTCAGTTTGAATGCACTGTGTCACCATAATGTATTAAGTTAAGTAAATTTGCTCGACTTTCTGCGAAATTGATATTTATCTTAATTGTATTTTTGAACTTTATGTTATATGCTGACAAAAAAATCATACGTTTTAGCCAATTGGCAATTGCAGCTATATACTTAGCTTTGCTCATCCTTCTTCCTGTTTTTTACCTTGTATGATTCAGTTTTTACCGCATGAATCATTCTGAGATAGCCACAGCCCACAGGTACATATTATGAATTACGTGTTCAAAATTGAATATTTACGTAGCAACATGAGTAATTAAAACGTGAAAAATATTCTTTCTTGTAGATAGGAAATTGATCTCTTCATGTCAACAAAAAAATTAAGAAAATACAAGAATAGCTTTGTACTTTAATCTTTGAAACGAAACGTTGCACGTACATAATCTCCTCATTAATAATTATACAGAATACAAAAAGAACATTCATGTGATAGAATTTACAACTCCATTGCTACAAGGAAATCAAGATATGAAAAGATACAATGTTTCTCGTCTTGCTTCGCATAAATCTGAACTACAGTAGTTAATCTCTTTCAAGGGAAGTTAAACCTCAACAAAAATATTTAAAATCTGTGGGCAACTTAATTCTCAGTCCCAATCATTGAAAAAATTAAAATCAAACGCAATTGAATTGAAAGTGAAATTATTGCAATAAAAATCTAGAAAGCGTGCAACGATTTTTATCTTATATTTATTACTTAGACAAAAATGACGTAATCAAACATTTTTCATTTCATTTTAAGAATATTTTATTACAGCAATAAATTACATAAAGGTAATAAGCTATTTTGTTATGTATACAATAAATATTTGTCCTTTACTGCGTAGCCCAAATGCATATTATTTTTGCAAATAAAAATAGCAAACACACTGCACATTATCATAATCCGCTGTTTTCGAAACTATAGGCACAGCTCGAACGTGAGCGCGTTAACCAGTCTAGACACGCAGGTTAGAAAAAAAGAGAGAAATTCGTATAAAAACATTATGCACAAGAAGTAAGCGAATAATAAGCCATTAAGTGTAAGTATATATATATAAATACATATCGCCGCAGAGTTGCATAATCTCCGTATACCATAAATATCACAAGCGCACAAAGAAAAGTGAAAGAATACGTAAATATAATAGACAATGTGCATAAATTTATGCACGTGTCGTCTAATCACGAGCGCGAGAACATTAAGACATCAGTCCACGCCTGAATGTCAGTAGTCGCTTATTTATCAATAAAGTATACATAAAGCGTTTACCAGAAAAACCGCCCACCGCCCAAAGAAGCATCTAAATCAGCGCTAGAATAAAGAAAGCGAAAAACAAGGCGAGGAGCGACGAATGAAATTCTCCGCGTGGTCGCGCACTCTCGGTTCTGGTTCATGGCGTAAGGTAAGTTGTACCAGTACCAGGACTTGTCCTAGTACCAGAAGGAAATCAATGATACACTGAGAGAACAATATTGTAACTTATGCGAGTTACATTGTACAACAATTACGATATGTATCATGAAATTTACATTATTAATTATCGTAATATTAAAAATTTTTAAAGTTATAACTTGACGTATAATAAAAATTTACGTGAACTTAAAAAAAATTGTATTAGGTAATTTTTACGATATCGATATCGCAATTTATTATGATATGGCTTTCTTAGTGTAAATATCATGAAATTGCATATCACAGCTCTTGCAAATTATTTTACCTAAAACATGTCTTAATAGAAATCAGACCACTTGTGAAACTCTTTATAACCTGGAAATAAGCAGTATTTATAAAAATGATGAAGTGACTAGTTACTAATCTGAAAATTGTTTCATCTAACCTCTGAATGATCACTTTTCTACAAGGGCATACAAACGGTAATTTAAAACGTATTTTCAGTTTCTTAATCAAATCACTGTCGTATTTACAAATTATAACTCTTGCAAACTATTTATTATACAGGACATCATCTTATAGAAAATCGACCACTTTAAAGTTACATGAAACACTACTTTCACACTAATAACTAGCCATTTCTTACCGATTTTTATAAATACAGCTTGTTTCTAGTCCAAAAAGCGTTTTACGAATGTTCTGATTTCTACTACAAAACGATCACTATACACATCTCTCCCCTTATACTTATTAATCAACCACTGTTGTATTTAAAAATATAAATCAATATCCATCAGTCCCCGTACTCCTACAAACCGTCCGCGTACTGCTGCTCTCGCACCTTAGTGATCCCCTCCAGTACAACAGTACAGCAGCAGCGAGGCAAGAAAAGCAAAAGTACGTAGCAAAAAGCGCTCGCGCGATTTACGCGTTTCGTTAGCGAGGACAAGCGAGCACACGTTAGGTATTACATGTGATGTGGAGCATCGGGTGCTTCGCATCGGGAGGCTATGCAGAAATTGTCTCTCGCTTCCCTCCCTCCGCCCTCGGACGTTTGCTCTGCACGCCCACGCGCTCGGCTCGTGTCCGATAATGGTTAACGACGCGACGCTGAGGGCGCCTGCTGTAGCGTGAAAAATGGGCTGGAGGGGGGAGACAGGCAGGCAACGAGCGTGCTTTATGGCACGTGCTGACGTTAAGCTCGCGCTTGTTTATGATTTCGGTCGCCGCGTAATATCTATTGTTTATTTTCTTTTGAGCACACTATTTTTTTATTGGTAGCTTTATTAAATAACTTGAAAGGTAAAATAAGGTTATAGTTTGTTTAGGGTTTGGATTGGTGGATTAGAACGAAAATTTCATATGGAAGGATTAATTAATTAAGTTAGAGGATGTTTAGTACCAATGAATGGGCAGCGGTTTTTTTATCTACTTTATTTAATAAAAGGCCAACGTTGCGGTCATTTAATAAATGCTATTGATCTACTGTCTCTTGATAAAACAAAAAATTCAATGTACAACTTATACGTTTAAAAGTTATAAAAAATTTGGTAAATTATAAATTATCATATTCATGTGGTTAATAATAATGAATATTATTAGTTTTACTCTTTTTACATTAGGTGTTAAATGTCCGAAACGTTTGTTTATTATTAAATAAAATAAATATAAAAAAAATGTATTTGATCGTGTGACCTTTATTGTTTTTATTTTCGATCATTTTTATAAATTTATTTATTATTGAAATGATTCTTATATAGCTCGAGGATTTTTTTATAAACTACAAAAATTGCAGCCATTCAGAATTTTGAAATTTTATTTTATTAATTGTTTATTGAGATAACATTACTTAGTTAATTAAGATGATAATCTCTCTAAAGTTTTGATAATCATTCTTAATATATTTAAGCATTGGTTTATATTCGCCGGTACTTACAAGTTCTTAAAATTATCTTTATGTTTGATAAAAATATACAAATTTTTTCCAACACTCTATTAGCAGACTAACACTTTCCTATCTATAATTACACCCATTTCGAAACATAATTAAAATAGGATATCACGCCATTTCGCGAAATCCACTTCATAAACTAGCAGTTAACAAAAAAGCAAAGCGCGCAAAAAAAAAACAAAAAAAAAGTAGACGAAGATAAGGGAGGAAGGTTGGAAAAAGTGCAAGAGAAGAAGACTGGACGAGAGGAGTGAGAGAGAGAGACGGAGAATGAGTCGCAACGGGTACATATACACAGACCCGGAAGCGCACGCGATGTGCAGTTACGCGCCGTGCCGGGGCAGGTATGAGCGCGCGGCACGTATATATGCGTTACATACGCACGCAGCGATACCTAAGTGCCCCTAGGTCAATATGGACTCTCCCTGTGACAATTTGCTTTTTATGGAATTGGAGCAAATAATTATTGCGACCTTAGGATGCCGCCGCGACATGTAGGCTTTGTGCCGCTCTGCGCGCTGCACCTATAATGTATCCTCGAAGCCGGCTTTTTGTTCCTATCCTCTAGCTTCGCGAGTCTCCGTGTCGGGAATTGTTTCTCTAGACTTTCTTTTGGTTGTTGGATGAGAAGCTGTGCGTTGATTTAAATGGAAAGGTATTTTGTTTATTTAGATAGATTTTATTTTAATATGATACTCGTAATGTTGTGTATAAGTATATTGCAGAAAACGCTAAATTTTATATTTGAAAACTGAGAATTATTTTTTACTCTTATATAAAGTGTTTTAAAATAAAAGATGTATTATTTTATTTCTGTATAATGATATGAGTCAAATTAAAGGAAGGACATTTTACTTAATATATACTGAGATTATTGAGTATAAAGGTGTATTGAATTTAGCTTTATATATGCGGTATAGAGTAGCTAAAACAATTAAATCAGTAAATTAGATGACGGAAACGAAATTTGCCAATCAAACTATTTTAAACTCAATTTCAACTGAATATCTAATAAAACACACCAACTCGTACTCTAAACTTTATTAATTGTATTAGTACTGATAAGGTCAGCACTATATAGATGTATTAATGGAATAAAAATAATACTTTATTTAAAAATTATATTTTCCATCGCAAATAACTTTTATCTTTTATGAACATTCATAAATCAGTAAAACAAAAAATAATATTATATCATCATTACTTCTATTTAAATAACAAGATGCCCTGTATTCTGCACAATCCATTATTACCGCTGCCATTAGACAATGACATAACCTTTCTTCGAGCAAAATATTACCGCACCGACACAAACAGCGATCACACGCCGATTCTCAAAAAATCTCCATAAAGCACTTTCTTCGACTTTCTACAGCCACTACTGCACGTCGACCTTTCCCATCCCCATCATCATCATCTATCCGCACCTACAACTATACACACGAACACGCGCTTTCCTCATCCCATCAATTACAACCTCTCTCTTTCGAAAAAAAACACGATACTCCCATAATTAACAACCATGAAATACGATGGAATATGAGCATCGACGGCTCGTAGAGTCTACTGCAGGCATCGCCGCTATCTCAACGACGAATCTCCCCCGTCACTCTCACCCAACCTCACATATACACGCTTATAACGAGCAGTACGAAACCTTCTGTGCTCTGTCTTTACCTACAGATCAATGGAGACTCGGTTTAAGCTTCAATGCCGAATGACGCTTATATGACAATTATAGTACTTGATTAAGTATGCAGAGTAGATAAAGCATATTTTTCTTTATTTCTCGGTAGTATTTTATTATTGCTAAGGTGGACCTGCACGGGTTATTAAAAAATCTCACCGTTTCGTTCAATAGTTTTAAAACTTTGGTAACTTTTTTTGGTAACGCATGATTAAAAAACGTTACGTTATACTAATTATAAATATATATATATAAGTTTATTAAAAAAATTGAAGCTATTTCTATTGAATTTAAAGTCTGAAAAATAATACACTCTAAATACACTGAAAATATACTTAAAAAGCTATATATTTCAAGACTAACCTAACAATTAACGAATAAAATATTTACAAAAGTAGTAGGTAAGTACACGTACACACTCCAGAAATGTCATTAAAGAAAGCTCGATTTCTCTTATAAATAATCAGTACAGCGATCCACCTTAAATCTCCCCAACTCCAAAGACAAAACCGCTTCTACACCAGCGACAAAAGTAAAATCTCGAGGCTCCATCGATGTACAGCCAAAGCCAGCACAGCAGCAGCAGCGCGTCAGATGGCATCGCAGCGTGTGCCTTACCCAGCAGCCGAAGCGCTCGCGCGGGCGCAGAACTTCCGAAAGGCCCATCGATACATTTCGCGCGCCTTTCCCGCACAGCCTCTTGCTGCACCGCACTGCCGGTGAAAGGTTGCAGCAACAGCAGCAGCAGCAGCCATAATATATACCTAATCCAGACATTCGGCGTCCTCTCGCTTGCTCCCGAGAGCCCATGGGAAGAAGTTCGCGGCCGCGAAAAATCCAGGCGAGGCCTCTTCGAACTCGAAGCCATCGCGCCTCGGGATCGCGCGCCTTATGTAAAAGGCCCCCCCGACTCTTCCGCGTGTCTATGGGTGCACAGTTACTCGCCGCCTGCAGGTATAATACGCTGAGCTTCGTGTATACGTGTGCATAAGGTGGAGAGAGAGAGAGAGGGAGATAGCGTATGTGGGTATATGTATATGTACATACATGACGCGCATTATGTGAGCGCGCGCGGCTCAGCCTTTTGCGAGACTATACCGCGGAATGCAGTCCGGCCGAGTCGAGGCTCTGCGCTGCTTCCACATAGGTACATATAGTGGATTTTCGAAATTTTCTAGGTATTTGATAGTATGGCTTTGGGGGTACGGTAGCTGCGAGCAGTCATGGGTAATAAATATCTATGATGTATTTACCGGGTACAAAATGTATTTTCTCCGAAAATGAATAATAGAAGCTTGGGCATATCTTTGCGCGAAGAAGACTTCCAAAACCATTTACGTAAAAAAGAAACAAAAAGTTACGTAAGATACATGGGTGTATTTTGCTAAATGCTACTTTATCTTGATTCTTTTAGATAGTTTCTTTTATACAATATCTAGATGCTTTTACTCTTATTCTTATTAAAGTGTCTAGATACTTAAAAAAAGCTTTTTATCTTGATTTACTTTAGATACTTTCTTCAGGTACATATCTATCTAAATGATACCTTTTGAGATCAATAACTTTTGTCTAAAAAATATTCGTCGATATATACTTTTTTTTTAAAAATGAGAGTTGTATCCTGTATCCTAGATACTTCAATATCTTGTATTTGCATCTTTTGAAAAAAGACTAATTTTGCCCATGACTGGCTGTGACAAAGGTTTTATTGTGAATGTAAATAGGTAATGGGGAGGTGAAATTAGAGTTGGGTATGTGGGTGTTTTGTTGGGACGTGTTTGTATTCAGGGTGCGTTCGATTGTGCAGGTATTACTTTAATTGGAATTCTTGGAATTTTACTAATTAAGGGGATTGCGTTCAAGGAAGTTGTAACCTGTGCGCGAGTATTGTGATGTCGTGCCGCATTGATTTATAAAATCGAGTTTCTTTTGTGTAGGATACAGAGTTTTAAAAGGATCGTACGATTAAATCATCGTGCGGTGGAATCTGATAGAATCGAGACATGTTAAGCCGGATTAAATTGGAGTAAATGTTTGGTTACGAAAATTGTAGAAGAAATATATCTATCTATTTCATACTTTAAATAAAAGTTGTAAAATTTTATAAATGTTAAGTCTACGAAGAGTTACGTAATTAAATAGAATCTATTATTTTATTAGTTAAAATAAAAAAAATACTTGAAATTTTATGAGATATTTAATTCAAAGATATAATTTACATTGTTTAGAATTAATACATTTAGAATTTTTAGAAGTTATTATGATTTTAGTAGAAGCGTAGGTGTAGATCATGTTGCTCGACTATACTTAATATCAAGAGAAGGATTTAGAGAAATCGAAAGTATGCACTCAATGTGTCAATACATCGATTATTTTAAATATTATGATCAATCAGATTATGAGATCAAGATCAATATAGGCGATCTTGACTACAATGCATGTTTCATAATCGTTATATGCCTAAGAGAAAACTTTCATTTACTAAAATGAATGAATGACTCTTATGCCTCGTTTTCACTAGCACTTTAATAGATTCTCCCTTTAACTTTTAATATTAAATAATATTACAGTGATAATTGGTAGTGAATTTTAAAGAATTCTATTGTATAGAGAATTGTTTCTTCTTTTTTTCATACTTAAAAAGTTTGGTTTTTCTAAAGAACGTAAATGTTATTCAATATTGAAAGTTTAAGCGAGACTATTAAACAGCCAGTAAAGACGAGGAATTATGCCAAGAGCATTTTTAGCAAAATATTTATTTTCAATCAAACTATTTAATTAAAAAGTACATTTAGAAACCTAATAATAAACAATCTAAGTCTTGACAAATTGTTCGTTTGTTCTCCACAGATACAATCGATTCCCCGAACAATAGAAATTGATAGCAGAATATGATCCCGAGTTCAGGCAGAAGACTTTATTGAGTACTCAAATTTTAAGTGTCGTAATTTCAGTCACACTCTAATTGCATTTCGCCGGGATGATGTAATGAAAAAGGTCATCTGATCGTATCCAATGGAATGCAATTGGAGTGTGACTGGAATATGGATGCTAAATATTTGAGTAGTTATGTCAAACATTGTTTGAGAGAATGCTATTTTAATATTCCGTATACGATTTCAGTATTTCTGATAAATTAAACTATATATTAAGGTTATGCTAAGCCCACCTGTCACCGATAATTACGAGAACCCACTTTTTTCATTTAATTTTCAATTTTTAGTAAATATCTCTATGGAACGTTGTTGTCCTAATCAAAAACAATAACTTTCCATACAGATATTTGCTCAAAATTGAAAATTACACGAGAAAAGTAGTTCCCGGTATTTACCAGTAATAGAGGGGTATAACATCACCTTAAATATAAAGGAAGTGATTCATTACGAATCTATAATATAATCAGATTTACTTTGTCATCACTAAGTATGATCATAATATCATCTCTTACATTATTTAACAAAATGATGTCACTGTTTTTCCTAGCTTTCTAGGCGTAAGCTTTAATCATATCAAAGTTACAAAGCCATCGCAAAACTTTATACGTACATCAATAAATGTGTTACATACTCTACACTACACACATCTGGCAAAGAAATAGCAGCAAACATCCGACTTTCATTTCACACGTAGTCCGCTAGAAGTTTATGACGTTAAAAATATCAGAAGCAGTGAAAACGAAAGAAAAATCAAGTGAAATCGTAATCAATTTATTTTTTAAATCTTTTATCTAAAGCATAAAATAGTTTGCCTGTGAACTATCGGTAGAAACTTCAATTCCCATTGCGTAAGTTATCCGATTGAGAATAAGATGTCTAGTCTGTAACGCTCCAGCGTGTACATGTAAGTGATCGTAAAAAAGCTAATTATATACGTTGATCTTGCTAAGCGCCTACATTATTACAGCGTAACAAAAATGGTAAGGTGTCTTTAAAAGTACATAACGATGAAGAATGCACACGCGCTGAAAAATACTTCACACGACTAAGCATTCGTGCAAACGTATACATACACATATCGTTACTTTCACGCAGTTCCTTTTTTACAGCTTACTTTAATTAGAATCACTTATTTTATTAAAGCGATATGCAATGCACTTTTATAGGTTTTTATTGTAATTCTAATTATAACGTTATTTTTTCATAAAAGACTGTAAGACAAAAATTTACGATAAAAAACAACGATTGTAAAATTTGCAAATTCTTGCATTATCTGCAACTCATCATTGTTTATGGCATTCTTTCTTGTATTTTTTTTGCAGAAGAATCATTAGCTTTTCATAGTATGTAACATTTCAAAAGAATAATTACTCCATAATTCTCTGACTATTTTTGCAAAGTTTTATAGCTCTGAAAAATCAATTGAATTTCAAATGTTAAAATAATGTTATCTCTGCGTAAATGTCAGCTTAATGATTTTATGTCACCTTAAAACATCTTACAATTGTGGGGATTTTTAGAAATTAAACGATTCTAATGATTTTCACAATACGAATTTTATTATACGAATATGCCATCGCTTCGTTATATTTGTGGTTAAAGATTAATGACCATGTTCGAAGCCAATAATAATCTAATAATTATAAGCCACGTCAACGTTTAAATTTCGCTTTATAACCATCTTGAGGCTAGAGTAAGTGATCATTTTAAAAGCTAGTGCTACAATCAATATTTTATGACCTAAAACTTAAAAATACCATTTGTGATATATTTAATTTAAAAAATAATAGATTAAACCATCAAATGATTTTTTTATCAAACTGATAGCAAAAGAACATTAAAACAAACGAAAAAGACAGCCATCCCAGAATGCCCAAAAAGGCATATCCTGCAGCACCGAGCGACCGGGCGACTTTTCATCGGATTCCATAGAGTGCTCGCGAGATCATCAGCCTTAAAAGTCACGGGGCGCAGCAGCAGCTTTGCATATATCCATAGACAGACCCACGCTGGGCATTCGTTAGGCTATGTACGCAGAAGCGATGCGCGCGCGAGCGCGTGTGTACTAGGCGCAGACGTTTATTGAGACGATTGACGAGCGCCGATTTTCTCCATATATACACCTGGCCCCGCGTGCAGCGCGCGACTGTAACGAGCGCGATTTTGCTTTCTCGTACGTATGTATATAAGTACACTTTCGTTAGGCTGCAGTCGTCCTTTGCATATACGTATTGCCATTTCGCGTGATGGACGGCCACTTCTTGTTTACTCTTGCTCTACGCTGGGGCTAATTTTCGTGAGAGTCGAGAGTTCGGAAAAGCACTGATTGATGCTTTTCTCGTTGTTTATGGGCGATTTAGCAAGGCTGATTATTGTTTTGGATTGGACGCGCTTTTAGAGATTTTATTGAGCGAGGCTGATTGTCGGAGAGATTATTAAGAGTGAAGTCTCGTTATGAGCAAGGTGCATTAACCTTGAGAGAAACAATTGACTGCGTAGGTGTGACTTGATGAATTAATCTTGTATTCAATTAAGATAAATTATAAAATCATTATAAAAAAGATTGCTAGTGTTTTTACAGTACGATTTTTCTAGCATAAAAATTACAGTTATTATAGTTGTGTGGAAAATCTTAAATGATTGTACTTTATGAAATTAGTTTTCTGATGTACTTTTCGGCCCGGCTGCAATTTTCTTAACAAGGCAATTAGCTGCAACTAAAAATTACGATTGATAAAATTAAATAAACATTAAAGAACAATTTGCAAAGCTAATAATCATCAACTGTTATCCTTCTTTTATCAACTGGATTCACGGAAAATTGGCGAGAATGGGGTTTGATTAAACATTCGCGTACACACGTATATAATTACTTCGTTATCGTTAACTACGCAGCTCGAGGGGGACAATTTAAAAATGCGTTTTAAAGATAACCTTACGACGGAATTTCAAGAGAAGCGATTTGCTGTATTATAGGTTAGTATACAAGCATTAAACTATTACGCCTTACTAATTATTTGTATATAACGTTATACACATTATCGAATCTAATATTAGGTTATTTTCAATAAAATCTATTAAAAAAATCTAGAAAAATAATTTTAGGTACATAATATTGTTCATAAATTAGTGTTTTAAACAACTTTAAATGAATGATTTGAAACATAGGTACGTTTAAGTGTCCATTATGAAAAAAAAACAACATTAACCAAAAATCTCCGTATATTTTTCAAGTAGAGCTATTGTCTGTAAGTTTTACACACTTATTAAAGGAAGAAAAAGTGTCAAAAACGTAATAAATTTTGATATCCACAAAAATTAATATAATAATTGACATTTTAAAGAAATTTATATATTTTACAGAAATAAATGAATTTATTTTTATTGAGTTTCATGTATTAGAAAAATTTGTGCTTCCTTAACTTTAAACAGTTAAACTGATGTAAAAATAATATTATTATGAAGTATAATTATCTGCTAGATGAATTGTTCAATACAGTTATTTTAAATAATCCTATACGACGATGTTGCTTACAAGGAGAGTCCACAACCTGCTGTAAGCGGTTTTCGATGAGGCTTCAGGAAGCGGTTTCTGGTACCTAAAATAATACCAGCAGTCCTTGCACCCGTCGTCTCGTCTCATAGGCCCTTGGGGTCAAGATATGACCTTCAATTCTGGAAGTCTTTTTTTGCTAGAGACATAATTAATAAAATAAAGTAATTGTCCAGAAGAGCTTCAATTTGAGCTTTGTTTCATATAAAAATATTGTACTGTTGCAAAGTTATGAACAATAAAAAATGATGACGAAATATGCATGAAAATTTGAAGATTTTCTTTTAATTGAGTAGTCCATGCATAGTTTTCCATGCATTTTTCGTCATCACTTTTGATTGTTCATAACTTTGCAACAGAATAATATTTTTTATGAAACAAAGCTTAAATTAAAGCTCTTTTAGTCAACTTTTTTTATCTTATTACATCATTTCTATAGCAAAAAAAAACGAGCAGAGTTATGATACGAAGTATAGGTACCATTTTTTACTGAAATAACGCGTATTTTTAATACAAACGGTCATATCTTGTCTCCAAGAGCCTATGAAACGAAACTACGGGTGCTAAGCATGACTTTTAGGTACCAGAAACCACTTCCCAAAGCTTCATCGAAAACCGTTTCCCGCAGGCTGTGGACTTTCCGTGTTAGTCAAGAAAAACGATACCCGATACTTCGTCTATTACTGATACATCTTTGAAGATATATACACCCTAGGTCTCGAAACAGAGACAATCATCCAGTCGCATCAACCAATCCTCATTGCAAACACACCCAATCCCTCAAACCTCTAAATCGCTGCTCCAGCCACCAGCAGAACCAACGACCAATCTAACGATCCGATGCAGAGGAATCCGTCTTACAGATTTCTCCATCACGTTCGTGCGCGCACGAGGCAGCCGGTCATCAATGTCCCTTACTGTTAAAACGCGATAAAACTCACCGCGCGGTATATATCCCGACTCATTTCCCCCTCTCTTTTTCCCTCAAAGCCCCTTCTCGTCCTTTTATATACGAGCCGGCAAAAATGGAGAATGTCGACGCGAGTGCGCTCGCATGCACAGCAGATGGCTTCTTCTTCTTCTGCTTCTTCTGCCCTCGACGGAGTTTTCTGCATACGCACGCGCGACCCATTATTACTGCTGCGCTGCGTGGACTTTTAGAGTCGTGAGCGAGGTCGCAGATGCTTGCTTGCTTGCTTGCTTACTTGCTTGCTTGATGGAAGAGTTTGGTTTTATTGCGCAGCGGATGAACGATAGACGATGATAGAGGCAGAAGAAGACGAGGTTGCAATCAGGGAATATGTTTGCACAGTTACGTGGCTATGTGTGTTTTGCTAGTCCAGTTCGACGTGCGCGCGTGCGCTTCCTTTTCGTGTCTTGCGTTTACGTGTTGTAATAGGGGAATTCGATGTTTGACGATGAGTTTGTTTGTTTGTTTAAACGATTTCAATCAGATTCTATTTGTAGAGTTTAGTTCGATTTATCGGTAATTATTTAACTCATTAACGCCTGAAAATTCGAAACATTTTTTTGTTAATTTTCAAGCTTTGCGTTGACCTCGTATTTTTGGACATGTTCTTTCTGATTTTATTTCCAATTTGAGACCAAAAACAGTAGTTTAATAATACACTTTGAATAATATTATAGTTTATTCTCTGAAAAGCCGCCACATTCGATTTTCTGATTGAGAAAACTCAATTTTATCCGAATACATTGTATGTTTTATATATTTTATTCAATGTTTAATATTTGAATAAATTATTAATACAAATATCTTACTTTCAGACATTAAAAATTTAACAAAAATTTACAGTCCATTAAATAGATGATTAAATGCAAAAAAGTTTTTACTGGTACAATAGAAAATCTTTGGTTAGATCAATAAAACTTTTGTAGCGCCAATTAAATTCCGTTTAGTACAGTGTAACTGTTCATCAGTTCTGCAAAGGTAAGGATTACTTGATGTAATAGCAATCAGTTTGATGAAAAATGAAGTGTCTACATTGTTGCATTATTATATATGTATACACGGTTTACATTATACTTCAAATCTTTTATTGCAACTTTCACAGTACAAACCGATCCATTAATCACATCCTTTTTAAGTATGGCACTAACTCTTTTTAAAGAATCGAAATGTATTACATTTGTTCAAATTTTACATTGCGTAAAAGAGAGAATGTAACATATATCTTTTTCCATTTCAGTAATAAAGAGTCTATCTTTATTCAAATAAATTATAACAATTTAAACACAGCGTTTCTCATAAATTAAACAGGTTCCAATTAAAGAATTTTGAATATCAAAATAAATAAATATATGTATAATTAAAAAAAACAGAAATAATTTTGAAAAATCCGACAGTAAGATCAATATATTCCTTACCGTGTAACAGGCCTGTATCCATAGCCAATTTTCTTTTAGACAATATACAAAAAGAGCTAAATATCACAGCGCTGTGGAAACAGGGGTCAACAAGACTTAACGTAAAGTAACTAACGGTAGGTGCATAATATACAAGGTAACTACGTAATCTCCAGGTTCTTTTCAATACGTTTTTGCAATAATCTCAAACTCCAATAGGGCTCACAATTTTTAAATAAACACGCAGTGACGGTGCAATAACAAACCAATTGTGTGAACAAGTTTTTTTTACTTGACAGTGCATGCGTAAGGGATTAAATTTAGTAGTGTACAATAAGATAATTTTACCTTTTTTAAAATGTATATATTTACCATCGACTGGTAAATAGTTTTAATGCGAAGATTATTGTTACAAGATTTTTGTAATCGATGGAATGTAGGCATAATTGTTTACCAATATTTATTATAAATCTTTATGCCATTCTGAAAATCGTTCATAATTGTGCAATCTAAATCATGTTTTTAAAAAAATTTCTATTAAGTATTATATACTTTGTTTGATGCAGTGAAAAAGACTAGTTTCACTTTTTTGAGCATGTTTGAATATAAAAGACGAGGAAGTATATGTTGCGAAAGGCGCAGAAGTTCTTGCGCGCATAATATCGTGAGAATCAGTGACGGTTATGTACCTGCCATGAAATAGGTTCTTTTTTGTTGTAATTATGAAGGTTGATTTAAATTATTGCACTGCAATAAAATTTTTTGCATTCACTACAAATGAACCATTTTAAAATCACTTTGTTTCTAGTACCTCTCGTTTTTGTTATAATAAGTGGAAACTTCATACAAACTTATTTAAGTAAAATTGTAAATTCATAATTAACTCTTTAATCAAATGTATTATTTTGTTCTTCTTTATCTTTTTTTTAGATTTTTATAAATAATCTATATTTTAACGAGTATCTAGTTTTAAACATTTATGTTGTATTTTATTAAAATTTACTTTACAGAAATACGCTCCAATGCATTAATCATAAATATCATAATGTTATTTACGACATCAAAATCGTATACAAGACATAATAACTTTTTTAAAATCGACATACATTCTTATCACACATTTAATTATGATTTACTAATATTATATATTATTACGATATGATGTACGAACTGCGATATAGATAAAGTTATGTGCAAAATTAAAATATATAGCTTGCTCAGAGTACATTGCACAGTACATTATATTTCAAAATTTTCAGTGTAATTTGCATGTCATAATACTACAATTTAAAGAGTAAAACAGAGTCACAGTACGGTATCTCTCTAATTTGCCTGCACTCCTGTCACCCGAGTAATTCAAACTTACAAAAACCGCGAGTTCAAAGAGTCATACACACTCGCTAACCGTAATATATGCACTCGAATCATCCACACCCATAGAAAGAAAAAACGCCGATTCACGCCACGCGATATCTTTCCAGAAACGCAAATACGATCATTATATTCCCCCGAGTCGCGATAACGACGCGTTACGCGAGCGCGACAACACAAGACAATCCGCATTGCCACTCTTCGAGCTGCAGCAACGTCTCTCGAGATATTATCCTATGGCCGGCTCCGAGCTACCCAAGATCAAATCATACGCGCGCGGCCCATTGTCTCTTCCTCTCCTATGTGAATCGGAACGCGCGAGCGCGCGCAGCTCCTATCAAACTCTGCACGTCTAACGTATTATAATTTACGTGCACACGTATACATATATACGCCGTAGCTCGCGCGCACGGACAAACGAAACGCTGCCCTATAATAACACAAAGACGACGCATAAAAATTTACGCAACCGCAGCGGCGCGCACGCGACGTTTCTTTTTCTTCTTTTTTTTTATTCTCTGTTTAGTCCACATAGCGAAGTCCTGCGCGAGAGACACATTCACGCTGTGCTCTGTAATAATGCGCGAGGCTGCGCGAGCGAGAGAGAATCGATTACGACACGCGAGCGCAGAGGAATATAAGGCGTTGCGGAGAAAAAAAAAGAGCGTACGCATGTCGAGTCGAGAGATGGAAAAATGCGCATGCTCGAGGAATCGTGTGGATGTGTATGCGACGAGGATAATGTGCAGTTGCTCGAGACAGGGACTTATATAGAGAGTGTGGTGGAGTGTATCTATTGGACACGTTTTTTTTTAAGTAGGATTGAGGTGGAATTTTCTGCGGGGATTTGATTTGGTGAAGGTATTTTGATAGGTATTCGCAGGGAATGGATTCGAGTGGTGATGAGTTTCTGCGTGAACAATCGTTGGAAAATTAAATTTGTATTTTTTGTAAGAAGTGATTGTTCATGAATACGTGCAATCTTATCACGGAAAAAGTATCAGTGGTGCAGCAAAGCTGTATTCGCTAGAGTACTTTAGGAAAAGCAACTATTTTTTTGGCGGGATTAGCAAAATATTCGACGATGCAGCAATCAATAAGATTTTCCGCTATTTTAGTCATGTTTTCTCTATATATGAAGAATAAATCATGTAAATGTTAATTAAAAATAAAAACAAAAACTGAACTATTAATACTTTGGTCAACAATTATTAATTTTAGTAATTAATGTATTAATAATTTGAGTCATTTGTAATTTGCTTAGAATGCTTATATTCAATAGAAGTAATTTATTCTCTCAAAATACCTTAAGCTTCTATTAAAACCGATAGTAAAATATTGCATGATTAGAATTAGTGAAGGAGTAAATTTAACTATACTGCTTTCTTATCTGTTTGTTATTTAAATGAGAAAACTAAATAGTAAACTGCGAATAAGTGATTTTGCATTAGAATAAATCTGAGGTAACAATTCCGTAGCATTGATTCTGTAAGCAGCAAATAAAAAGTAAACGTGCATTAATAAGTACTGACTCCGGTCTCTTAAACACGCTAAGTGTTAACATATAAATTGCTAGTTAAGCCGGTCTACGTAACGGGAAACGAAATTGTTACATGGAAGAAACGCGAACAGTATGAACTAAAAATACCATTAATCTTAATTCTCTTATTAATTTATAATGCTCATAACTATGAGATAATGTATAAAACTAAATATTGTTCTACTATTTCGATAAAATAATTGTTAATGCGAACAAATAAATGCACAAACTTTCAATATTCGCAATTCATTATAAAAAAGTCTTTGTCGAAAAAGGTGAGAAGGTTTCTCAACCGAGTTTAAATAAAAAAGAAACGTTGTTTCTTTGTCGATTCTGCTCATTGACTCGTGCGCTTTAACTCCTACAATTGTCCATTTAATTGTCAGTAGCATGTAAAAACGTTTCTTCAAGGATAAAGATTATTACATAAAACGGCACATAAATTTGCCTGCATAAATCTTCCAATTAGCTAGTACTAGCATTGACTATTCTCACTTTGTCTTTGAGTAATAATAAAAAGAGCTTTTGTTCTTTTCGTCATTCTAAAAGCTAAAACAACCTACATAGCAACCGATTGTCAGAAAAATTTACTGAACAAAATTCAACACGAAAATTTGCTTTGCAACCTCGTAAGTCTTGTTCGTCTGTAAGTCCAACGACTGCATCTTCAAAAATCGTCATAAAAAAATTGAGCTTCCACGCGTGTTCCAACTACAAAAGCACGTCGCGCAGAAAAAAGCAAGAATAAGAAGGAGAAGGAGAAAAAGCCGTCAGCAATATGCGCTGAGACTCGAGGAGCATTCTTACGCGTCCGCGGTATTATATTATGCATTGCGCTGCTCGAGGAGAGGCTCTACCGTAATAAGCGCCGCGTCCGCGATACGCGCCGAGCTGTACCTGAATGTACATATCTGCGCAGAGCTAGACTTTGCGAGTCGCTTTTTTTCAGACACCGCCGTGAACCAAATTCGTGATTTGTTGGATTACATTTTTATGAATTTTTCTATTTTAAAAATGTTAAAATCTTATTTATTTAAAATTTTATATTAATACTGTTTTTTAACCTTTGAAGCTTCCTTTTTTCGTTATATGTTATACATTGTACTGTTATTTCCCAAACTTGTTACTTGATTTTTTATGAATGCTGATTATGAATCTCTTGTCAGAATTAAAAAATGTTCAAATTTCAAGACACCATCTTAGTAAATATTGATCTCATTAATAGCTGGTAACTAGACATTAATATAGCTATTTATGGCTGTTAATGGTTTGTAACTTGGTATTTATGAGGTTGATTTAAACCAGGACAGGTTTAAAGCGAGTTGTTCGTTTTTCATACATATTGGATCCACCATCTTTTGATTTAATTTTTTAATTTAATTTTTTTCTTAATTTTCATCTAAATTCATAATCAGTGGCTACCAAAACTTACGAGATAGTAGTCTTTAGTGTATTATGTGTTGTCGACATTTTGAAGTGCATACCGTGCATTTTACATAAATGTTACATATATATAAATCTTAATTCAGATTTAAATTCACATGACAAAAATATTTTGAGGAAAGAATTTTTAAAGAAATTGGAGTTAAAAAGGTGTCACTTTTTCTTATTTTCGGATATGACTCATATATTTTTCCCGTGTGCTTCAAAGAATTAAATATATTATAGATATAACAATTTAAAATTTAGGAAATAAAGTTAATTCTAAATGATTGTACCAAATTTATTATAATAAAAATATCCTAAAAATTTAGAATTTACGTAACTTGGTAAAAAGAAATTATTAATAACCGGCGAGGAATTTGGTCTGGATCAGAAAATAGATTCATGGCGGTAATCCTGTTAAGTTATTTTTCTCTCGGCTGCTCAGCTGCAATTCCTCGTGTTTCGCGATTCTTTCAACGCGCGTTTTTTAACGTCGCTATTTACGCTCTGCTGCTAGTCTTTTATCGACGACGGGAGGCTCCTCGTCGTTTTTTTTCGTTTAAAGGTGCGCGAGCAGTATTGCAAAAGCGAAATGCGCGTCGTTGTGCACGGTTATGAATTATTCCCCCTGGGATGTGTGGATGAAAATAGAGCTCGAGTATTATTGTGTACGCGATATGTGTGTCATACGCCCAAGCTGTATATCGAAGTATTCGATAAGTAATCGATATTAATGTAAATTAAATCTGTGATTATACTCTTTGGTTTGTCACTTAGTAATTATAAAGATGGCGAGTCAGGAGTTAAAATGGAAATAAGAGAATGATATTTGGGATTAATTTTTTGTTGCGGAGGTTGACCGAGTTTTATACGTATTAGTTTTTTTGTTAAATTTTTTGAATGACTTACTAACGCATGTGAACTAGTGCATTAACAGTAGATAATAATTATAGATACACGCTTGATACAATGCAAGATTTTAAAGTTTTAGTTTCTAACTTAAACTATGTTATTAAAAAATAAAGAATATTTATTATTATTATTATTATTTTTATTATTTGTTTTTGTTGTGAATAATCTTTTTACCATCAGATATAAATAATAATATTGTTATAAACTTGAATAATTTTATCATTTATTACCATTCGTATGAAAAAGTCTGTCGATGCATATGCATTTAATTAAGTCGCTTAATCTTCACAGCTTGTATCAAGTCACTTACTATCGTATTAATATATCTAATACATTATCTTAAAATACATATCACATACTTAATCCGCGTGAAGAAAATTTCTAATCCATCAAAAAGTACGCTTAGCGACAAAGAAAAATGCAGTAATTATAAGATAAGCATTCTAAAAGTACTACATTAATTTAAAAAAAATAATCCATTAAAATGACATTTCCCCCTAGATAACGTCACGCGATTTGCTTTTCTTCCTCGCCGCAGAGTGTCTTTATTTATTTTTATCTCACGCAAAACTAGTTTCTCAACAGTTGTATACAAGTATATACGAGCGCGCAACTCTCGGCGAACTGCCCCTCGTCGCGCTATACGACGAAAGCAGTTAGCGCGCGCTCGTATCGGATCGGAAGGGAGACTTGAAAAAAAAGAGCGTGAAAAAAAAATGCAAAAGCCATGAACCAGACCGAGAGCAAACAGAGAAAAGAGCGCACAGACGCTAAATATATGTACAGTGTGAAATCGCGAGATACGGTGAAAAACTTAGATATCAATATATAGTGGCGTGTAAGTAAATAAGTAAGTAACACAGAGAGAGACAGATAGAGCGAGAGAGAGAGAGAGAGAGAGAGAGAGAGAGAGAGAGAAAACGAAGGAAAATACGATGGAAATAGAAAATCCGACTTACCAAGCTGTTTCGACGCAAACTGCTGTAGTAGTCGCGTTCGCTTCTTCTCGTAGCCCTTTTGCGTGATGTCCCCTGTAACAAGAGAAAGAGGCAGCGATGAGATAATGAGGTGAAAAAAGATCGTCTCGTAAATTCTAAAAACGCATCTCCCCCCAAAGGCTGATGCTTCGTGTCCGATTATATCGATAAAATGTGAAAGGAGGGCAAATTTTCCATTTTCAGACCCTCTCGACGTGCGACGCGATCGCTTTTTTCAAAGCATTGTTGGCCTGGCTCTAGTAAATCTCCGAGGTGGAAGAAGGGCGCATTGACGGGGGAGACGGTTGTGCTTTTTCGATGCTCGAGTGCGCGTAAAATTTGCTTCAAATGCGATAATGCCGTCTCATACGTTCGAATTTATCGATGTTTCAATTTCTTTTATCGATTCACCGTCTGGTAGTTGTTTTGAGTTACTAATCGTGAGCAAAAAGATATTCTTTTTTTCTGTGCGTGATAATATAAGAAAAGAAAATAGAAAATCAAATGAGAGATTTATATAATGCTTATTATATATTTGTTTTTTGTAATTAAAATATCATATTAGAGCTAATGAAAATAAATGAGTGTAATGAATTCTTTAATTTCTCCTGTCTGTAGGAAGTGAATGAATAAAGAGGAGTGAAAATTGCCATTGTATTATGACATTTTGTTTTGAGGTGCATGTAACTACTCTCACTGCAGTTTCTTACATATTATACTGATTATGTCATTATATATATGATTGCTATAGCAATGTTAAGTTAAAGTGTATTAGAAATAAAGTGAGCATTTTAAAAACTTAATTAACGTAATCAAAATCCGTTTGTTTAAGTAAATTAATTATGAAGATTTTGATTGATATTATCTTCAGAAAACAGTATCAAAGTGAATACATTTGAATCCTAGCTGTTTAGTTTATTGGTTGGAGCAAAACATCACAAATATTATTCTTTATAAGCTTTACCTGCAAATACATATAAGGTTTATCCGAGGAATTTCAGATTCGTTCAATACTTTCTATCCTTTCTATCTACAAAAAATTCACCGATAACGATATTCTCGAGAGAAAGATTGTATTTGCATACACTTCGCTCTTATCGCGCTGCAAGCTGCCTATGAATTTCGCTCGATTGTTTCGAGCGCACAAGATTTACGTACATTCACAATAACCACTTAAGCAAACATTACTTCAACACGCAAAAAAGCATTCCTCTTCCATCATACCAAAATTGCATCAACAATCGACTCGAATCCGGAAAAGAAATAAATCCACGCACGATATAAATTAAAATCTCCCGCGAACAAATTGACAAGCGTGGAGCCATACAAGTTTCTCCATAACGACGTCGTCAGTTACATATCCCCCTGCAGCAGACATACACATATTTCGCAAAATTTGCGCGCAATATACCCGCAGCCAGAAAAAGCCCCGCAAATAAACATAGGCCTTATCGCGCGGCTCTTGCGCAAAAAGTGACCAGCCACAGTATTAATACCCAACGCATGTATATATATCGAAGGCGCGCTGTGACAATGGGAGAGCTATAAGCGCGCTGCAGTCGGCGACGGACTCGCGAGAGAAATCGCTCATTCAAGTGTCAAGCCGAGCCAATGGGAGAGCTAATATTGTGCAGCAGCAGCAGAAAAGACAGCGACAGCATAACGAGTTTGTGGCTATATGTGCGTGCAGCGAAGGCCTTTATTTCGGCGAAACGGGAAACCGGAGCAGTAACGGTCGCGGTCTCGCTCCGCGAATGATAACTGGAGTGCGCGATTTTCCGATTAGAGAGCGCCTGTGTTGTTTATGCGGATAGCCGGCATTCCGGGTTGGCTAGTAAATTAAAATCATTTATTCCGCGTGCGCGGATTTTTTGCGATATAGATTTCGTGGATAGATCGTGTCACAATGCTATGAAGTATCTTGTATAAGTTTATTTGCTTGAAAATAGTTGGATTCGAAATTTAAGGATACGTTCCCGTAGAGATGCATAAGAAACACTGTTTTTGGATCTTCTTTTTGTATTCAAACTAATACAAATTTTGATATATATTTTCACATTTTTTAAGATACTATAAACAAACTTTTCTTATTGCTTTTTTGTACATTTAGCCTTCATAAAAAAGAGAGGTATTTTACACAATAGAGAAAAATTGCTTAACTTTTGTATTTTTTTTGCATTCTATTTCTAATTAGATTTGATATGGTAATTTTTTTATTTACATTTTCCCTGATTTTTTAGAATAAAATTACGATTATTAATATTAGAATCACATACATAACAACTTATTCAAGGATATATGGACAACAAAGCAATAAGGAAAATATTTAATATAATTTGAAAACGTGTGCAAATATATGCTAAAGATTCTTCACTGTCTAAGCGTAGTTACAGCTCTCTTACGGAAAAATACCGTTTTTATAAATTATTACATATACTCAACGTTAAAAATATCTGGTCGAATTTGTTTGAATTTTTAGAAGTCCCCAAATGAAGTTGGCAAAAATGAGCATTTTTGATCCAATTAAGTTGCAGCATTTAAAAAAAATTCAAATAAATTCAACACAATATTTTTAACGTGGAGTGTACTGTACATGATAAAAATGTACTCTTAAAAACCACATAGTTAGGTTAAATAAATGCTGGTATAGTTATAGATGCTGTATTTTATATGTTACACTGTAATTATAAATACTGCACACTAAATCGGATTAAAATTTAAAAAATACACGTTTTCAATAACAATATTGCGACGCACTGCTTCTCTATCCAAACATACAAATCTTCCGAGCTTCGAAAAATCAACTATTTCTAATCAATTTCAGTTAACAGTAAACCGCCAACAGGCAAGGCCTTAATTTAACTACCCATTTGACGCGGAATGCCCCATAAAAGGTGGACACACACACGGCGATACGTCGCGGCCGTTTATCTGCGCGCGTAATGCATATTCAGCAACGAGCCGCGCGACCGTTTCGCATTATGCGCGTCGAGAGTGGCTGAACTATGCAGGAGAGCTGCGCGTTTATACACGAGACGGATCGTGTCCGCGCGGCGCGCGTGCGAGTTACGCTCGGTAACCCGGCAAATGTCCCGCGAATCGTATAGACACACCAACAGGCGTCTACAGAGGGGTATATATATATAGAGATAGAAGGCGCGCGAGCAGACATTGATCTGGATTTTACTATATTAGCGAGATCGCGCGAGAAAATTGTATCGCGTGCGCGCACGATCGGGGAAGAAAGAGTGTGTATTTCGTTAGACGTGCTTTATATGCGCTGAAAACTGGAATTGATGCATCGAAAGTACTTCTGGTTTCTGATTGAGTTTTCAGGGTTTCGTTTTAACCTTCGTTTAATTACCTTTTTTGATAAGGATCGTATATGCATGGAAATAATTGGCTGTAACTGTTAACAATTTTGCGGAAGACGATGAAAGCGTACGCCGGAATAATACAGCAGCTGGTGTGTCTTCTTCTAAAATACAGAGTTTTAGTTTCATATCTAATTAAAGTCTGTATTACGTTAGATTATAAGAATCATAAACATTGATCGTTTCATCAACAGCAGTGTAAATATGATTATTGAAGTGAGAATGGGTCTATTCTCGTAAGTTTCATATCTAACGGAAAAATTTCTAACATTTCCACTCCAGAAAACTGAAGAAAATGAATCGTACAAAACAATGTAGTGTAGTTTTTGTATTAATTCTATAGAATACTGTTTAGCAACAAACTAAAAGTAATTACCTCATAATTACGAAATAATAAAGGTACTTAGACATAATAGATTAACAGTCAGATAATTTCTAATAAAAGAACAGAGCGCAATATTTCAAGCTTCAAGTATAAAGTTCCCAACTAGCAATTTAACTTGGAAATAAATACGGAAATCCTGTTTATCATTTTATTACGAACTAACTAAGATAGTTTCGCGTTTCAATTACTCCCATTAACATAAAAAAACGGTGTGCACATATACGAATAAAAATTGAATTACGCCTCCTTAGCACTTTTCGTTTCATCGAGTTCACGTATGGATACACCTATACCTGCCTCGTGCAAACCCTCCAACCAAAAAAATCCCAAGATCCAATCACGTGATTGCAATTTTCGACTCTTCCGCCTTTCGAAAAATCCCGCTGCGTTTCATGCACACGCGTGCGCATACCCACAAACACAAAAGTGCGATTCGTGACGAGGCTTGCTCGCCTCTCAAGATATATAGTTAATTTGATAGGAAATGAAAAACACCGTTAAATACACACGCTACCGGGCGAAAACGAGGCGGATCGCGAGCGCGCGCGCGCGCGTTGCAAAAAGGCGCCGCGCTCTCGTGGGCAACGCACGAGAAAGAGCAAGACGTACTCTGCAAATTACGTACGTAGAGCCGCCGCGGCCGAGAGCGAGACAAAATGATAGAGCGAGCGAGCGAGAGAGAGAAAGAGAGAAGAAATTGCGCGATGCAAACAAGAGAGCAAGAAGAAACACCGCGTGTGCACGTTATATGCAGTACGCGAGGCGCGTTCCAACAAGCAGAACATCGTCACGCACGGCAGCCCCGGCGCGGAAAAGGGAAAATCTTTCGCGATAAGGAGAAGCATATACGCGAGCCGAGGAAAATATGAAATCACGTTGCAGCGCTATCCGCTGCGCGCGGTTTTATATGTGCATGCGTGCACGAGCGCTCGCGGCGATCCGGGTATAGTTCGATACGCTGCGTAAAAGAGAGAGATGGTCTTCTATGCACTCGTGGGGTGAAATGCACATCCGCGCAAAGCACGTGCGCTAGGATAGACCTGCAGTATGGCTTAGAAAAATGCGCGCGCGCGCGCGGCCCGCGAGTGCATAATTCTTGGCGATGCGCGCGAGATCGTTTGTTTCGTGCATTCTTTTCCTTCCTGCGCTCGGTTGCTTTTTGTGGAAATTTTGCGAAACGCGGCTGGTTGGCTCGTGTATGCGCGCCGCGGCGGTCTTTTGTTTTTGAGCCTCGCAAGCGCGAGGGAAGAGCGAGAGAGATGCTTTTGTAACAGGGCTGCGCGTAATGAGATGCACGCGGATAGTTAGTTATAAATTAGATTCTCGCAACGTTTTTGAATGATAATGAAAAGTTTGTAACGTTCGTGTCGGCTTCGTGCAACTTTGCAGAATGATTGATTACCATCTGCTTTGTTTGGGTGAAAATAATTTTTTGGTTCTGTGATTCGTCATTTATTCTTGTCTTCTGTGGAGACCAAGTTATGCTATACTACAGTTATGAAAATACACTCAAATTTTGAACGTTTCCACTCAAGTTGAGTGTCATTTCGGTTTTCCAGTATCGTACACATTCAAAGACCGTCGATTTTAGTTGAGTGTAACCGAACTGACATTCAACTTAAGTGTTTTTCTGTAAGATGGTGATCTAATCTTAAAGGTTTAGATAACTGAATTTAATAAGACATATTTCATTTATGTACACATCTGTTGATTATAAAGTAATTAGTTTAAATGCATTAGATTTATAATTAAATTTCAGGGAAACAGGCTTATATTTGTTAATACTGGACTTTTGTTATTTGAGTATTTTTCCATACTTGGGTAACGTTGCTGCTTGAGGTATTAAAAGACATTGTAAACAAAGATGCATAAAGATTTTGGTATAAGAACTTTTTCATTCAGTTTCACAATTCAGCCTGAGAATGTACCTGTACTCAACAACTAAGCTTTGTGTACATAATCACTTTGTTGATAAGAATCTAAAAACTTTTCTGTAAGGTAATTTTCAATACTTTTTAATTCGTTTTTACTATTTCGTATACAAAGCCTAAATTCAATTGAAAGTCGCAAAAATAAATTACATGTAACCAATACATGTGTAATATTACGTTCAGGTTTGAAATAATCAATACCTTACACTCTAGTTGTTCAATTGAACTGCGAATTAACATATTATTATGAAATAATTAAGACTAACCAAACAAATTATAATAGACTCACTTTTACACCTCGTAAGAAAAAATAATTCATCATTAAATCAGAATACTTATTCAATAGATATTTTCTTTTATGGTGCACATTCTTATAAAAACTTATATACTGAATTATTAAATCATTCTCTTACTGCAAGGTCTCCTCCTGAGGGACGACCTCCTCCTTGCCAGATAAACCGGCTGTCCTCTCCCGTTGTTGCCACCTGCCGGGCCACCTCGTCTCAGCTGCGACTTCCTCCTCAGTGGCCGCCTCCTCTGTCCGGGCCCAACCTCCTGCTGCCTGCTCACGCCCGATCTCTGACTCTCGAGCACCAACACCACCGAGCAATTTCTCTTCTCGCCCGGGGCGACGTTCAGATTCATCGCGTCCTTCGCGTCCTTCTTGCTGCCGCCCACGACCAGCAGGACTCGACGCTGCTGCTGCTCCTCGGGCTCGCTCTCGCTCGACGACGTGCAGCCGCATTGTGAATTGTGTGGAGCATTGCTGGTGGATCTGCCGGCGCTCTTGGCCACGAAGCCCAGAAACTGACTGCTCGCAAAGTAATTGCACTCGGTAGGGCTAACGGGCTTGGATTTGTCGCCCTGGTACTCTTCGTAGAAGATTTTATCCTCGTTAAAGTCGCTGATCTTCGGCTTTAGAGATGACGAACTGGCTACGCTTGAAATTAGCGATGAAGAGTCCAGAGTAGAACCTGAATCCATCTTTCGAGGACTCAATGAAGCTTCGGACTTCTCCTCGAAATCTCCGGATAACAGAAGTTTCTTGTCATCGAATTCATCGGATAGATTTGAATCATTGGACCAATCGTTACTTTTATTGTCCTCATTCTCACCATCGGATTTGCCGTCCTCTTGTGGCAGGTAGCGAACTTCTCTCCAGACTCTACCGAGTTGACGATTGGACCTTCGTCTCTCGGGTGGTACGAACCAAACTGGACTATCAGGCACGGGAGTAGGCTTAGTTGTCGTAATCTTTTTTCTTCTAGAAGTGTAAACTGGCCTTCTTCTACCACTTCCCACTGTGCTTCTTCTCGATCTTCTGGTAGAAGAAGACGCGACAGCTGTTCGCTCAAAGTAACCCTCAGTACTGACGCTCGGTGCTGGTTTCATAGGTGAGGTTCTTTTCCGTCTTCTGAACAATCCGTTCTTTGTCGTCAGAGCTGCTGCTCTCAGATCCGTCGTCAGTCTGGAGAACGATAATGATAAACTGAATCCCGAAGCCCTAGTGGATGTTGTATCTGTCTTGTTGACAACTGGCTTGTCAGGTGCCGAGACAGTCCTAGAAATGATACTTCGATCGTTGCATCTGTCCTCCAGACTGGACTCGATACCCGGATTCGAGGATAAAGAATAACTACTCGTAGCTGGGATACTCGGTGGATCTCTCCAGCGTGAAACGACGTTCACCGTGGTGACACCACCGCATGTGCAATCTTTGGAAGGATTTCGGGCGTCATAATCGTCTGCTGCCTCTAGGCTTTCCGTGTCATCTCTCATTTGGATTCTGGACTGCGATCTGGGCAGATGTGGAGATTTGTCGAGCTCGATCAGTACCGACGAAACCTTTCGATTATTGTCATTGTCCTCGTTGATCTTTCTCACGGGTGACAGAGCCAAGTTGCGTTTGGCGAACGGACGCTTCTCCTGTGAAATATATATTCTTTCCCGCGAGGAGTCGATGTTGAACTTGGAGTCTCGCGAAGAGTACGAGTCTATCTTGTACTTTCTGTCCTTGGACGAGTACGAGGAGTCGACGTCGTTCAGCCACTGGCCGTAGACTATCGTGCCAGCGGGCGTCTCCCTTTTCACCTTCTTCTCATCCTCGTCGTCGTCCTCCTCCTCGACGACCACTTCGTTGACGCCGATGACCTCGACGTCATCGCGACTGATCCTCTTCTCCTTCTTCTCGTCGACGTCGAACTCGTCGGAGATATTCCCACCACCGCGCACCTGAACGATCGTCGGACCCACGATGCTCTTCGTTCTGGTCCGAGAGGACACCTCGACTGTTACCTCCGGTGCCGTGATAACGGGCGTGGTCTCGGTGGCGGCATCGCTGGTCTTCTGCAGCCTCGTGCGTCGTTTCCCCCGGTCCAGGTAGCTCTTTCTGATGGAGATGCGCTTGAAGGACTCGCTGCGCTCGAAGGACGGCTCGTCCCGGTCCTTCCTGCGGCCGACGAACCTCCTGAGGTTCTCGAACGAGAGCGTCCTCATCGGGCCTCCGTCCGGCACCAGATTCTGGCGCCTCTTCTGCTATGCCACTCGAAAACTCCTACGACACACTAAAAATTACGGGCTTGCCCATAACAACCAACGTGTTTCTCTTGATTCACAAGTGATTCGCGAGCGTTACGCTCCGGTTTATCATCGTAGTTCCAACACCGAAATTCCGAATCACTTCACTAACGACCCGTGTACACACGAGAGCGAGCGAGCAAGCGGCGAGTCCGCTGCGAACTAACGAGTGACGTCCAGTAACGCGCGCGTGGGATGGCCGAGGCGCGGACTTTTCAGTCGGCTCGCGCTGCGGGTGCGCGGAGGGGCCTCTCTTTTACGCTTTCCCTCGGCCGCCGAGTTGCGAAAAGCCGTGGTGGTAGTAGAAGTGACCGGCACCGCGGCTCGCTCATTCCTAACGAGCGATTTTACCGATTCTTCTTCCTTTTTGCCAAGCCGCGCGCCGCACGGAGCTTTCAGCGCTGATGAAATTACCCACCGACGAGGGAGATTCTCGCTGGGCGATGAGTAGATTTGATTTGCCGGGGAGTCAGTGGAACGTTTCAATTTAGGGGGATAATTGAGATGCCTGCGATCGCTGATAAGATTCTCGCTTATATATTTTTAGCTTTGCAAACATCGTACTCGTCAATGCGCGATGTTAGTTCTTCCTTGCGTAATATACCGTGTCCGCTTTGCAAATTTCGTCAAATTGTTTAGACTTTAGTTTTATCTTGGAAAAAGTAAGCTTGAATGAGTTACTCTTATCTCGCGCTTATCTGGCTCTTCCCTCATATCTCAGTTTATTTCAAACCGGCTCCCCCTTATCTCTCCTTCGTCTTTGTCACGCTACGGAGCTCCGTTTCCTAATCATCTCGAAACATTGTATAGCTCTTGCCTCGTAACGAGCATTTCATTATTTCAATTCCTCTTCTCTCCATCCTGTCTTTATTCCCGACTCGCCGTGCCGAGTATCGGTCCGCGCAGTCTGCAATTTTCAATCATCCGCAGTGCCCATGGAAAAACACGATTCCGCGCGCAAGGTTCTTCTTCTTCTCCGTCTTCTTCCCCGCCTCTTATCTGCAGGCTCGCATCGCGGCGGGCATCATCATCTCTCCGCTCGAATATAATCCACGAAACACGCAAAGTCTCTTCACCTTCACTCTCGTCGGGCAGCCCCCGGATTTTTTCTTCCTCCCGGAGAAAGAGCGCGAGAGCTCGCGAGATTACTGCCACGGGATCTGCTTATCGATCCTTCGTATCTCACCGCTGAGCGTGTATATATTCGAACGAGCCGCTCAATCGACGCTCGTACGCATTTTTATCGCACCGGCGCGCGGCTCTTCGTCTCGTTTCTCCCTTTCGGACTTTAATCTCTTCGACCCTGGCGATCCAGTGAGTTAGAGAAAGACAGAAAGAAAGAGCAGACCTCGAATTATCCCCGTTTCGTCCTTAAACGCTCCTCTCAACGCCGGCTTCTCGTGTGTATCGAACGTTGCCGCTGCTGCTTCTTTTTTCCCGCATATCTTGCGGCCTCTCCTTCTTCTTCTTCTCCTTCTTCCTCAGCGTCTCCTCCACCTCCTGTTTTTCTCGATACGTGCGTCGAGTCGAGGCGATTGGAATTTTTAATGCACTGGAAAATGACGCTCGCGTATTTTCAATTCTCTAGGTCACCGGTATAATGCACGGAGACACGAGCAGACGTGCAACAACAACGTCGGAGCACCGCCTTTGCCATTAAAGGCGCACAAGAGCAAGACTCGCGCGTCGCCGGTTTCTTCTCTTCTCTTTTCGCGCGTCGTTTGTTTTTATTTCGCAAGCGCGATCCCCAAGGGGGCAACGAGCGCGCGCGCGCATCCCAAAGAGGATAGCATGCAGCACAAGCCGAGCTTGTGTGTGAGTGTGTGTGTGTGTGTGTGTGTGTCTGCCTTTCTTTCGCTCCTTCACTTTCCTCGTCCTCGAGTCCTCTGCTGGTGCTCCTCCCCACCCTGATCACCCACGCAAACGGGTAGGGGCAAACTTCTTTTTCGCGAAGAGACACTCTCGTGGGCAGCTGAACGAGCGAATTGAATTACGCGATGAACGACGACAACGACAACACACTGACGTCGACTTTATCGCTCGTTTTCGATTTCACTCCCAGCGTCGAGAGCTTCTAACGAAGAGTCAATGAAAACACTCGCGCCGCATTCCTTTTTTTCTGCGCCTCGCCTCGCAGTTTCTCCCGTTTAAAGCGCCTTCTTCCTTTTTTTCGAGGCAAACTTGCCCCGCGCGTCGGCTGCTACGCCGCTCCGATGGTACAACTAACGAAGCGGATTTAACTAACGAACTGACCGTCCCTCTCTCTTCTCCTCACTCTCTTTTCTTCATGCAACGCGCTAATTAAGGCAAACTAGCCGTTTCTTCGGCATTTCACATCGCGCTCGCGCACTGCATGCTACACGCTTGCACAAACGCGCCAGAGCCCGCAAGAGCGAGCGAGAAAGACGGGAGGGAATTCCATCGGAGATTCGATCGGGCGAATCCGCGGCGAACTCGCGAGCGAGAGCAGCAGCAGGAAGAGGAGAGAAAGAGAGAGAGAGAGAGAGAGAGAGAGAGAGAGAGAAAGAGAGGAGGATGGAGGGAACTGCGCCGCTCCGTTCGCCAGGAGAGCAGCCACCTCGGAGAACGTTCGCCAACCACCTTGTGTGCTACTGTTGCTGCTGTTACTGCTGATGTTGCAGGCGCTGGTGCTTCCTCTCTGTACCTTCCCTCTCTCGAGAGATTTAAGGATATGTGGACGCGAGGTTTTCCACACGCGATGCCGCGCTTCAATAAACAAATCGTAAATTGCTCGGGAGCTTTCTTTCTGAATGGCATTCGATTTTAGCCTGATGGTAGGTGGATGATGGTTCTGGATGTAGTTACAGAAGATGCGGTTTGACGATTGCAATTGTATTCACTGCGGTTTCTTGATCTTCGATCGCTTCATCTACACAGCATACAACTCGAGTTTCTCTTACGCGGTATTTACTTTTTCAGTCACTTACAGTCGTCGGAGCAACGCTTCATAAATTCATTTACTTGTCTTCGGGAGCAAGTTACCACATCATACCTGTTACCGATCCACCGATCCTCCATACAACACTAAACAACAATAACCACACTAGGAATCTACCGATACATCTCGCACATGAACAAACCACTCGACGCATCTACCTTAGCTCGTCCCTACTCCCTCGCGATCCCGATCACGATCAAAAAATCGGTATATACCTCCACTGCAGGGAGAAAGAGACAAGGCCGAAGATCGTGTGTGTGTGTATAGGGTGCGTGCGTGCGCGGCTCTCGCGAACGAGACGCGGCACTCGACTGGCTGGCCTAAGCTCGGCTCCTCGGTTTGCTATCCTTGCCTGCCTCGCGCTCGCGCGCGCGCCGCCGCTGCCGCCGAGTAGAGGTAAGAGCCCGTGGAGAGAAGGCAGCAGCAGCAGCAGCAGCAGCGGTGCGCGGCGGCGGCCCGCGGCGAATAAAAGTCGTGACACGGGAGTAAAGGAGCAAGAAAGAGAGAGAGAGAGAGGTAGAGGTAGAGGTAGAGGTAGAATATTGTACGGAGGAGTGGTGGCATGCCGTCCGTCCACTCTCGCTCCTCGCGGCTGCAGCGAGAGCAGAGCAGCAGGCGAGTGTATATGGAGAGGCGCTCTCGCAGGATCGCAGCATCCCACTCTCCCGGAGCTTGGCTTCTTCTTGGGGTCTTTTTCTTGCTTGGCTTCTTCTCTCTCTCTGAGCTGAGCTGAGCTGAGCTGAGCTTCGCGAGCTGCCCTTGCGACGAACCGAGATCCTTCGAACCGCGTACTTAGTTGTTTGAGGTGCCCGGTCTGGGTTGAGTCTTGAAATTGATAGCGGGGATTAAGGGTTGATTAGGGAGTTTTCTTTGTAGGTGGATGCTTGGAAATTTGGCGATGTCAGTTAATTGTTTTAGGAAGCTCAGAATTCACTGAATAACTAAAATTTAAGTTCTAACTTCTAACATCAAAGTTCTAACTTCTAACATGAAAGTTCTAATTTCTAACATGAAAGTTCTAATTTCTAACATCAATGTTCACGATCAGTCCAATATAAATTGAAGTTACTTTTAAAGTGTCAGGTCCATTCAGTGAAAATTAACCTATCGAACCTTTATCCCATGTACACTAATGTTAAGACTTTGATCTTGTAAATTTAGAGTATTGTGAGCTATACAATTAATAAATTACATAATTGATAATAAGGCCTTAAAAATATTTATTATGCTCATTTTCACGATTTCATTCGTGTTGAGGGTGGTTGTAGTATTATTTGACTTTCTTAGAAATCTACTTAAAGCTATTTACTATCTCTTGATAACAGCATTTAAAGTTATTATCTTCGCTAACAAGGGGAAATTACCTACCGACTGTGGATCACAGATTTTGATAAAACTGAAGGAATCGTTGTTTGGTATCTAAAAATGAAGCCCAATAGTCATAATGTTATCCAATAGGTCGTAGAATCTGAGATAGAACCAGAAACATCAGTATTGATCTAATACGCGATATTAAAAATAAGATATACATAGTAGATATACTATCAACATTAATTAAATACGCTATATTTAATGTAAAAGGTTCATTAGATACAACTATGGGTAAAAATAGGCTTAAAAAAGGCTAAAATAGACTAAAGGCTAAAATGGGCTTAATTATTAGACTTCAAATATGTGATCTAAACCTCGTAAGCTGAGATAACATCTTTAAAGTCTCAATATTGAAAATCTAGCCCTATAGCAATGTTGCATTAATGATGCATTTTTATGTGTATAACTACTAAAATTTTCTAACGATTTTTTTTATACTATGTTTTTCAAACATAATAAGTTCAAAATTTGTACTTTATTGTTAAAAAATTTATATTTCGTTTCCATTTCACTGTATTTTCAAGATTTACACATTACATATACACATCTTATGCTACATTGTAGTATAGTTTACAGCTCGGAACTCTAATAAGCCTATTACCGCTTCAAAATAAAATAAACTTATTTTGAATTGGTTTGTAACGCAGCAAGTACCTTAAGCCACCGCCGCTGCTCTTACCGACGTGTCTTCTCCCTTCGTATCTCCGTGTACCTTATATACATTCTCTCTATCTCGCTCTGTCCCGCGGCGCTGCTATCATTTTCTTCCTTGGTGGGGTCTCACACTCGCCTCTCCGGCGCGTCGGTGTCCGTGTCCGTGAGTCCGTATCTCTGTCCTAGGCAAGGGAGATACACTGCGCAGCGCGACTCGAAAGTCAGGTATTAAGTTAATGCCTCGTGGAGAGCATTAAAGGATGAGAGAAACTTTGATCTTGTTTTGTGAAAGAGAGACGTCTCGTCGAGATATATATATATACATATATATATGCCCTCAGTATTATGATAAGTACAATGCGCGCGAGCTCGCGCGTCGGCTTATTCAATTACAGCGTTATATTGCCGTTTTTAGTGGCAGTTTATTATCGTCGCTGGGCAGCAGAGCGCGGTATGTATTATACGTGGATTATATCGATAATTGTAAATCACGCAGCTGAATGGAATCGGTTATTAGCTCGCCAGGTCTTCGATCATTCCGTGATTTACCGGCGCATTGTGGCAGTCGCGGATCGAAAATTTTCCAAACTAGTTTGACTAGGTATAGAGAGAGAGAGAGAGAGAGAGAGAGAGAGAGAGAGAGAGAGAGAGAGAGAGAGAGAGAGAGAGAGAGAGAGAGAGAGAGAGAGAGAGAGAGAGAGAGAGAGAGAAGTATGTGAATTAAGCCAGTGAGCGCGCCCCCACACATGGCGGCGCATACCATTTCTCTATCCCTCTCTCTCTTTCTTTCTATAGCGAGAGCCTTTCCTCCTTTCATCTCTTCCTGCTTCATACCTTCATTCTTCTAGCTCTCTCTATACATATACCTATACGCCTATATCTCCGTCTATGCTCTGCTTCGCTGTCTTTCTCTCTCTTTCTCTCTCTCACTCTCCAGATGGCGGCGGCATTCCCTGAAAATGCCTCTCTCTTTCTCCTCCTCTTTCTCCTTCTCTCTCTCTCTCTCTCTCTCTCTCTCTCTGCTGTTTTATCGCCCGACTCTCTCGCGCGTCTTTCCATATCTCTTCTCCTTCCCTCATCTCGCCCTCGGAGATTCTCTCCGCACTTGCATATATCGCCTCTCCTTCTTCTTCTCATCCTTCTCCTCCTCCTCTTTCTTCTTCTTCTTGAAGCCTCTATGTGCGAGTCTCTCGCTTACAGTCCTTCGTTGGCTGCGCAAACACCGAGCTAAAGGATGACGCAAAATGTTGGTGACCAGGTGCTTACTTGTTTTTTTTCTTCAGAAAAAATATGCAAGAATGTTCTTAGAGTTGCAATTTCATTTGGATTGGAATTTTGCGAATTCATATTTTTACAATTTGAGATATAGTATGGATAAGGGGAAGCTTAATTACGCAAATTTGCAAACATCCAAATAGGGTATTTCACTGGTTTACGAAATGTCATTTAAACGATGAAATTAGATCTACAAAAGGGAACTGATTATGAAGAATAGCATATATGGTACTGTTAGTTATCTGCAACAAATAGGGTCAAGCATACAAAAACCGAATTTCCATAAATCGCATGCTTAAAATGCCAGTAT
The DNA here is from genome assembly GCA_949152435.1 of Gastracanthus pulcherrimus. Taxonomy (NCBI): domain Eukaryota; kingdom Metazoa; phylum Arthropoda; class Insecta; order Hymenoptera; family Pteromalidae; genus Gastracanthus; species Gastracanthus pulcherrimus. Next base: position 195,139,442 of record OX424572.1, on the reverse strand, counting down.
AAATCCATTTAAATTTCATGTCAAGAAAAATAATGAAACTTCATGTCCAAAGAAGGTCGTCGATGCTTTAATTGAGGCGTTACTACTCGTGCTAGTAAACACACCAAAGTTATTCGCGATTATCAGTAAGCAATCGCGTTCATACATCTTACAAATTCCTCGCCAGTTAAATGAACAAACAAACAAACAGACGAATAAACAAAAAGAGCCGCTCAAATCACGCAGTGAATAGGCGAGAAGCAACATAGAAATAGATAAACGTAAAGAATCCAGCAGTACAAGGAAAAATTGAAAAGAGGATTGAGAGATAAAGAAAAAGGTCTGAAGAGCGGTGGTTTCTTCATTGGTCTGCTCTTCCCTATACCAATCTTCGGATATTTTCTCCGATCCTCCTCTCCTCTCTACATATTCACGTATGCGTTCCTGCTCTCTCTCTCTCTCTCTCAGTATCCCTCTTCTTTTCTCCAGTTCATCCGCCTAGGTACTCTGGCTCTACCCGCCTCCCGGAGGCTGCATATCTTGTTTCCCCACTCGGCGGCGTCGGCGGCTGCCTCTCCGGCTATCTCTCGAGCTCGTCGCTCCTTTTTTACCCCCGCGTCCTTGTTCCTCCTTGTATATTCTATTAGAGAGGTCTGTGCGTGCGTGTATATGCGCTGCGGCGCTGATGCACATTCCCAGAGTGCCTTTTCCTTCTCTCTCCCTTATTTTGCTTTCTCTCCTCCTCGCCTTCTTCTTTCTCTTTCTGTTTGCCTTTTCCACTTATTCAGTGCGATCCTTCGATTTGGCTCTGATGCAGCGCTTCGATCTGCTTTTCTTTAATCTCTCGTTTCTACATTGCTTTCCGCGTATACGGTGCTCGCATTCTCAGCTCTTTTATTTCCTTCTGCCGTGTCTTTTTGCTCTTGCGTCATTCATGCGCACACGGCGCGATTCGCGATCAATGGAAGCTTTATGCGTGTTGGTTACGGTTTGGATGGTTTTTCGATCGACAACGACGCGACGTCGTCGCGTGATTCAGGTGAGCCGGTGCCTCTATACGTGGAGATTATGCAAGTGGTTTCTCGGTTCGAGCGATGAAAGTAACGAGATTTGTGTAGTTGTGCGATCGTTTCGATAAGATATCGTTTAATTACTCAATAAACTTTTTTGACATTCGTGTATTCAGTTTTAGGCGTTTCTGTTTTTGACACTTTATACTTGCCTTTGTTCTTTCATATACTTTCAAATTATTTAAATATGTTATATAGTGAGCTTTAATTGTTATTAAATGTTATTATAATTCATGTACTTAAATCTGAAGAATGTTCAGCTGAGATTATATTTCATCGTCCCTATTATCTTAATAGACTCACCAAAAATCTCTTTCTATTTTTCATCAATCTGCCATCTATTATTCCATTTTTCATCTTCTTTCTCTGCGCATGCATTTTGCTTTTATAGAGCGTTCTCTTTTTCGCATCTACCCTATCTATCCTTGATCTCTTCGAAATTCTTCTATCCCTCGGCTTTTCTCTCATTCCCATTGGGATTATCTGGTTCGTACGGCCTCGAATCTGGTTCATTTAAATCACGAGATACACTCTTGTTTTCTGTTTTTAATGAGCTCTTTTTGAGCTTCTTTATGTCGTTTATTGGCTCATTATCAAAATTTCATTAATCTTTTACTAAACTACTTTGTTTTTATTAAAAGAGAATCCGCCTACATAAGCAATATTTTCTGCATAATCTGATCAAATAAAATAAAATAAATTACAAGCATTTTGATGCAAAGATCAAATTACGAATTCTCGTACCTTATATATAGCAATAAACATGGTTATTAAGATAAAATATGCAAACAAGTAAATCATCTTCCCATAATATAAGCAATCCCGCGATTGCTTTTCTCTCATTTCCCTTCCATTTTTTTATTCTTTATCTTCATTATCTCTCACTCTCTCTCTCTCTCTCTCTCTCTCTCTCGTCTCTGTATTTTATGTTCATTCGTCCACTAACACATTCTCGCTATCTCTTTCTCGCTCATTCTTTCTCCCACCGTCTCTCTCTCTCTCTCTCTCTCTCTCTCCCCCCTCCCTTGTCATCGCGAAGAGAATAAAGAAAAGCCGTGCACGGGGAGATCGCGTCGAGTAAGCGAAAAAGAGAGAAAAACGAAATGTACACAGAGAGGCTCGGTGCAGCAGCGCAGCTGACGTTACTCCCCGGTACTCGGCTCGCTATGCGCGCGCGTCTGCGTGTGCGATCGAAGCTCGTGGCCGATTTAAGGCTCTGTACTGGCTGTACAATGCGCGTCAAAAGTTACCTTCTTTTTTTGCTGGAAAATTACAATAATTTGGATAAATGGTTCTCTACTGATGGAGATAACAACTCGCCTATTTTATTTTCTCTTGTTTTACGATTTATCAAGATGATAATTACGTTTCTTGTTTTAACATTAAGCAACGTTCTATAATTTTTTATTTTCTGCAAGTGTCAAAAATAGTACTAGAAGTAAAATGATATCGTTTGTCTAGATGCAGTAGTGTAACTGTTACTGACAGTGGAGTATTGAGTTCACGCTATACATTTCTAACACCTGTCTTGGATGTGGTCAAAAGTATTTGTGAATTTAAATGTCAATATAGTGTGGTTAATGTCAGTAAAGGGATCACTTACCCGAATTATGCGTAATAATTTTTCCGTTTTAATTATTAGTATCTGTTTTTAATATTAATTTTATTAAAGAATTATATTTTTACTCTGGAAGAGTGAAATTTTACTCTAAAAAAGAGTAGAGATTCAGAAATAGACAACGAACATATTTGCATCGGCGTATCGTATACATATCAGCATGTATTTACACCGTAATGATCTAAATAATGAATAATAATATCAGATTCTTATACCTAAAGTCTTATCAATAATTCTTTTTTTAAATTAGTGCATATTTTGTACATTACTACTACGCACGTGGCGTTAAAATCGCCATTAATAGAGTGGAAGTCTATTTCAAACGAGAGTTTTGCTTTAACAGGTTTTTCTTGCGAGTCTTGGAAAATTATAAATCTTAGTAAAATCGAGCGGCTCTTCTTCTTTTTAATTTGCACAGAAAATCAATATGTAGCGTGATTTCGACGATTTCAACAAAATTAGTGAAACCATCAATTTCCTTCGATTCTCGATATTTAAACTACATATTATTCAACTTGTATATCTCAACAATTTTACTAAACAAATAGTTTAAAAGAAACACAATCCATTATTGTAATTTTGTACTATAATACAAAACTAACTTCTGTCGCCGATTGTACAACCAGTACAATCTTGAAACGCCGCCGCTATACGCAGCGAGACACGAGACTCGGTGGTATGTGGTGTACTTCGAGCTGAATCATTATCTTTTTCCCTCATATTTCTCGCGGTTCTTTTTGCTTTGTTTGTCAAAGTTCGTTTTGGGACTCTAGGCGACGTATCGCGCGCGCGTGGGGATGCGCGCACGGCCTTGAGAATTTGAATAAAATATTGTCGATCGGTGGCATTGATTGTAGAGCAGAGAAGATGAAGCCCCCGAGCCGTGCGAGCTGGTGTATCAGCGATAAGATCGGCTTTATTGCAGTCTTATTGGAAGTCCTTGGAGGAGTTTAATAATCGTATCCTACTATGGTAGAAGTTTATGGAAATGTATGTGGAATACGTGTATTTTGGTACAGATCAAGTATTCTAAGAATGTGTGGGATTAACGCAATCTGCGGTAAACCTCAGGCTTTTTTGCAAACGTTGCAAAAAATGCTAAACGAAATGCCTTTGCTTGTTGAAAGAAAACTAATGTATTCTTTACTCCAATTTCAATAAATTGTATTTATTATTGCGAAAAATCGGCACTGATGGCGGCAAACAAGATTATGAAAGTAGTTTTCGATTATGCTAAAATTATCAAATCATTATATAGTTTTTCTTAATATTCTTTGAGAGAGGTTTTTCGCAGAGGCGTATTTTGCATTATCTGGAGGGTTATTTTATTATTTTAAAGCTGTTTTAGTTTACAAAAAAATCTCGTGCAATACGTTTCGACGCATGTAAATTATAACATAATGTTGACATATACATATACCATAAATCATAAATACCCATAAATACCCATAAAAATTCTAAAATATATGCAAATAAAGACTACTAAAATGAGAGAAATCGACATTTCATCGTTAATTTTCGAGATTAACGTGAAATAACTTGTTAACAAATCGTTGTTGACATACAATTTTCTTTATTGATTCAGTTTCCTAGTAGTCTTCAGATTATCCATTTTTTCTTTTTTATCAAAAAATTAGAGTAGAATTATAACAATCATTTAAGAATATATAGAAGAAAAAAGAGATTTTTCACAACTTGTATGAAAAATGGGATTTACAAGAGTATTGTGTGCGCTTATTCGGTCGATAATTTATCTTCAAATTTTTCAGAATGAACGTACTTAATAACAGTTTTTAATTAAGTGTTAAATAAAAAATAAAAGTTTTTAATTAACAGTATTTAATTATATACTTAAATGACGGCATTTGAAAGTCATTCCTTAGTTGTCTTTACAAGAAGTACGCCATACTTTCTGAAATACTGACAAAAATGATGATAGCAGATCTGAAATATACAGTTTTCGTTTATAATCAAATTATAAATTAGATATTGGATACTAATAAAGAAGATGATGGTAATTTTATACGTATTTGTGGGTATATTCAGTTACCAAACTGCTCAATTTGATTGTGATAATAAATCCTAGAGTGCCAATTACCGAACTTCAACTCTGACTCTTACATACTGCGCTATCATTCATATTCAGCATTTTATTGTTCTCATGCTAACATAATACGAAATGTGGTACATAAAACGTTTTAGAGTCGTCTATTGTTCAGTTTATCGGCTTCTCAAAGACGTCTTATGTCTTCCATAGACCCCTTTCAAATGAAAGACGTCTTTGGAAGAACGATAAGATAAACCGAAGAAAACTCGAAGATAACCAACGGAGAACTTTCCAAATTATATCTATATCAGATCTAATAAAAAGATTTGGTTACCAAATTCAACAGATAGTGCATTCATAATAACTAAAAATATGAAGTCGTAATATTTTAATTTCAGTTATATATTTCTTCTGGCTAACATTTTAGCTGATATTTTGATTGATCAGAATTATTAAGTTGGAATGTGCCCATACAATATGCTAAAATACATAGTTACATTCACCAAGATAAGGTTTTGTGAGAGTGTATTACAACTATGACAAGGTTTAGTGTTATGCCTCAGGAAACCGGATTTTTATGATGCTTTAGGAGGTATTTCCTGGTATGTACTTACAAGAAATGAAGCTCATTTCTCGAAAATAAGATCCTACATGATCAAATTGCGGTCTGCGGGCTTAATTTTATAGATGCCAAACCTCTCAAAGTCTCAACTAATTTTATTTTCCATACTGCGCGACACTCTTCCCTAATTGTTAGCCTATCTCACAAACGAAATTACCTACTATGATACTTATAAATTTCAAATATCTTGGATTAACAGTTAAAACGCGAACGATAACCCGAGACATGAATTATCACATCATTCACCGTTCGCATCATAAGCATTCAAGAGCTTATCTTCTTCATACTTCTTCTTCTACTTCGAGCAGCAGCAGTAGCAGCACTTCCTTCTAATAACAATCATCCTTCCAGTCATTCCCAATTAAAAATTTCCCCCTTTTTCCACGCTTCGCGCAATCTGAGAACGACCGCGTGCGCACGCGCAGGCGAATCAGGCGGCTTATCTATCGCGCATCATCGACGCGTGCGTATAACGTATACACACAAAACGGTACAAGAGCGTTTCGAGCGATGACGAGACCGAGAAGTGCTTCGGCTACAGCGGCTACAGCAACGTTGACACTTCCGTCGAGGAGGAGAGAGATAAAGAGAGAGAGAGGATGAGGAGGGCTTCGAGAGTCGCGATGCTCGCGCACGAGTATAGTAAAGGGAGAGAACGGATTTATCGACGCGCTGAGAGGAACGACTCCTGTACCAGTATATACTATGTATGTGTCTGCTGTCTATATAGTACCACTGTAATGCATCGAAGACGCCTTGCTGTCTTCTAGAGTCGGCTTCCGGGAAGCCGAGACTCGCTCTTTTCTCTCTCTCTCTCTCTCTCTCTCTCTCTCTCTCTTTCTCCATTGCTACTATCTACATCGCATATTCCGTTCTCACGAAAGGGTCGCTTCTCTTCTACCAGAGTTTATAACGGAGTTTATGTTGTGCATAAATGCAGTGACTGCGGCTACTGAGCATTCGATTATGCGTGCGTTTAGCAGCGCTTCCATTCCTTTTTATTCCACGTTTGGATTTTTTTTGCTGTTTTACTGATTTTACTGTTTTGTTTGCTGAGCGTGCGCTGAGTGAAGATGAATATTTGTATCTGGGTTTGGACAGAACGAACATTTTTACTCAAGATCTAATGCTGAATTATGATAAAGAAGAAATGAAGAAAGGTGGGTTTTTATTGGTACTTGAAATTTTATTAACTTTAAAAATAAAATGTTCTGTTCTCGAGTTAACTATTAAAACACTTTACGTCGTCTGATAGCAGTTCTTTATATTGTTGTAAATTTGCAGACTGCAAAATGTATTTCATTGTCGTTTTATTAGCCTTAACAGTTAACTTAAATAAAATTTAACTGTTCCCTACATCTTCCTTAAGTGTTAAAATTTTATGCTGGATATTACAATCATAAAGTTAACCAAATTTCAAAGTATCCTTTTATTACATAAGTGGATTTTCGGAGACATTATGTCATGCGCTTCCCTACAGTTTCAGATTTCGTACGTATGTTGTAAACAGTAAATATCATTAATTATAGGAAGTAAAAAAAAAAATATTCAAATTTTAATCTGAGTATCTCATAGGTATCTATAATTTATTCCTTACAAAGCAACGTTATATCACTTGCACTTAGGATAATTTGGCGAAAAATGATATTCTTTATCAGTTTGGATTAACCGTTGTGAATATCTTGATCGATATTTATTGAGTCAGGTTATTGTGATAAATTATTCAACGTCTAACGTTCCGCTGAAGCGCAATGCCTCCCCATGCGTAGAATACTTAATTTGGTGAGTTATAAATTATTAAGAAGTCAACACAAGCTTATAAATTAGGATTTTTAAAATATTCGAGTTTATCTGTCAAGGTGTCTTCTGTGAATATCGTGAAAAATAACAAGTCAATTAGCCTACACTCAAAGCAAATTGATGAAGCACACCGATTTTTCTAAAAACAGGTAGTACAACTTTAACATTCTACCGAGCACATTTAAAATACATTCCAGCAATTACATAAAACAAGGAAAAGCTAATTCGACAATGCAACAATTTCGAAAGCTCTATATAGAATTAAATTTCGTAAACGCTAATTTCCTCGTATAATATCCACCCAACGCAGAAGACTCCCAAGATTGACGAAATTTTCTAGATTTCTATTTCCCAGTTGCACCATCGTCAAGTGTAGGTGTACATAATACGCACAGAGCAGCAGCAGCAGCAACAACAACATCATCATCATCCACAACAAACACACACACACACACACACACACACACACACGATACATACAACGGGTCTCAACAGAACCTGCCTTCTTCCACTCGCGACTCTCGCTAAAACGAGTCTTCACTTTGCGCTCTACATTCGCACTTTTGCTTTTCTTTTTCTCTCTCCTCCATAATCACGCAGCGTGTGCGTCGCATAACAGCGAACACATCTAGAGCAGCAGCAGCAGTGGTAAGGCGATCCCATTCTTGCGCGTGCACATTTTTTTGCGAGCTGCGAGAGAGCTTATGTAGGAGAGCCGCGAAAGAAGACGCGGAGAAGAAGACGAAAAAAGTCGAGCCAAGGTAACTGGAGGACGTTTGCTTTGTGCGTGCCACGAAACGTGCAGCTGGCCTTGGACGATAAAAGTCGCCGGTGCGAGCGCTCGGACATCCTGCGAGCTGTGCTGCGACACTTTTATATAGGTATACGCACGTGTGTGTGTGTGTGGCATAGCGCAACCGGTCCTGTATACGCCTCCGCGATCGAGAATTTTAGAGGTGCCGCGAGAGATGGAGAAAAAACTTGGACGCTGATTGGGACGTTAATAGATACGTGTCTTTTGCGTAATTGTATAGCGTGTGAGCACGCGTGCCGTCGCGCATATAAAAACGACGACGGAGCTGTTTCAAAACGGTCTTTGATTCGCTCAATTATTCATTTTTTACTGATTCGTGCGTCGACTGTGCTGATTTGTTGAGTACTTTGTGGAGTATACGGTGTACTGCAGTTGATCTCTGAATTTTTTGGTATCAAATTTCACCCTACATAGCGTTTTCACTTCTATCATTCTCTGAATCTTGCTCAAAGGAATTTAGAGAGTTCTTTCTATTTAATTTCTTCAGAAATAATTAATGGAGTTTGAGATTGATAGTCATTAGTAGATCTAGTTTATTTTTAAAAAGGTTGGAGGTATTACGATCTATCCGTAAATAAATATTCTGATAATGAACGCAAAGAAAAAATTTGATTATAAAAAATAATACATAATTGATGAAATTTAAAAAAAATCTAATTCTAAGCTGTAGTCAATAATGAACTTCAAGTTATTTCTCTTAGGAATCTTAAAGAGATTCTATCGTCATATTGACCTTAAAATAGAAACATTTTTTACTATAATTTAATCACTCATGATGATATGGATGTCTAACTACAAAATAATGTTTTTATAAAAATTTTGTTATGCGCAAGTAGTTATCGTCAACTAAAACAAAGATTCGACAAAACAGTGGAGACTTTTCTATTTGTTATCCCATTTAAATTGTGAAGGTCTCGTATTGTTCCTTTTCTTTCTACTGCAGATATCTAGAGTTAATCTAGTACATCCCTAATGTCATTTTGTACCTTGATTAATTTCGGGGGGAGGGGGGAGGCACTTGTCGATATAATAATTGAAAAATTATCAAAACCTGCAAAGTTACGTCTGATTGTTTATAATACACATATACGAACTTACAAACAATTGGACGTAACTTTGCAGGTTTTGATAATTTTCTAATTTCAATATCTGTAAGTCCCCAGAAATTATTCAAAGAACAACATGAGATCTTCAGAATATAAATTTAATGAAAAATAAAAAAGTTTCCATTGTTTTGTCAACTTTTTCTCTAGTTGACGATATGTAATTGTCCTTATCTCATAATACATTGACTTTCATATCATTAAATTGTAGTAAAAAATGTTTGATTTTATGACATATAATATACCAAAAGAACCTCCTTAGCTCTCCGAGGTCAAACTTGGTGCAACTCACTTCAAAAGCTTTAAACAACTGCCATGTCCAAACTACTCATTGCTTTACATAAAAGCATTACTGAATATTATTTAAAAAATGTAAAATATGAATCAGATTTGTTTTTTTAACTGTTAATATTAACATTAAAAACTTCAATTCGCATTTTATATACATCTTTTGAAGAATGTTCAGTAATTGTTTTTTGGCCAAAAACAATTAAATAGGCTGGGTAATGGTAATGACAAGTACTTAATTGTTGGACTGTAAACTCGAGCGCAAATAACTACCAATGACCAACGTGTTCATCTTTCGAGGTGTGACTACGTAGGATAATTGTGAAAAATAATTTTATTATAGTATCACATAATAAAAAAAATCATCATAATAAAATAACGTTATGGAGTACTCAAATAAATAATAAAATCTAACAGTTTCTTTTTTAATTACCCTTAACAATGCAAATTAAACCCTATTTTAAAATTTTGATTGTTTCATCTGCGATTATTCGTGAATTCATTTTATATTACCAAAACAATAACTATTTTTGTTTTTATATTCGTTTTATAAAATTTAGCTTATTACAAAGATACAACAGGCGTTAACATTTACGTAAAATATAGTATGAGATTCACATTTCATACTGCAGGTCTACGATAATTAAGTAACATGTAAGTAGATTGATAATAAAGATTACGCCAATCCATTTCAAGGAATATTAAAAGCTTCATAAAAGATTTTATGAAACTCGAACACAAAAAAGTAAATAATATTATAAGAAATATAAATGCAGGCAATTGGAACGGTTAAATTTATGTAATGAAAAATTCTAGAGACCATGAAACATTTTGTTTTCCTTTATTTTAGCTAAACTCAAATCATTATTGAGACTCTCGTTCTACCTCATAGTATAGACTGGTGATATTTGTATTTTTTAATTCTTGAAAATATGCATGTTCAAATTAAGACTTAAATGTGTTTTATTTAGTCTCTATATAAATATTAATTATGTTAAAACGGCGTACAAAAGCAAAAAAAGGGTTTATGGCATTCAAATTTTTATCGTAGTTAAATTACACGCACAATTTTTTAATTACAATAATGAGTATAATAATACCAAGTATCCAATGAATTTTCTGAGTATTTCGAGTTTTCTACTTTTTCTAGCCGCATGACAACTGTGATAAAAGACTAAATGACTTAATTTCTCCAACGACTTCATGGCACAATGGACGCTAAACGTTTTGAACTACTTCTTTATTGTTTTTAAAGTGAACTCGACATTATTAAATTTATTTACAACGAAAGCAGATACTCTAAGTTGCACCAGTCCAGACGAGTCACACAAAGTTATGTAAAAACAAGAGCAACCCAAATAACAAATTCAAAGTCCCTATTCCCAAAACACTAAAACAAGTCAGTTATTTCCTACGCGTTTATTTTCGCAAGTTACGACAATATAACATCGTACCGGCCAAAGGCGACTCTTTCCCTCATTATTTCAAGCCTAACTACAGCAAGGTGATTCATTTAACGAGTCGAAGCTTTAATAAATCCACTCGAGTCATTTTTCCAGAACCACCCAATTTACTAAACTGGATAACTTATATTTATTCACTCGTTTAGCTCGTGTATACACGTACACACGCGCATAACGAAATTACGCAACGCGGCGCGGCTAAGTTATTGCCCTTGTTTCTGGTCACGAGCGTGCACGCGGGCGCGCGTGCGCCAGCGGAGCTCGAAAAGTTTTCTATTATAAATTATGAAAAGAATGACGGCGGAGCGCGGCCAGCCTCCGCGTTTAAGTCCCCCTATCGGTGCGCTCGCGAGCGACCGAGCGAGTGCAACGACAGATTAACCGGACAATCATAGTCTCGCAGAGGTACGAGAACGCCTCCTCCCCCTTTCGCATTTCATTGTACGACTTCGCGACGTTTTGATTGTGTCTCTGGGACTACTGATGCTTCATTATCATTGCGTGGAGTAGCTTACTTTGGCAGTTTTTGGCTCTCGTTGGAGATGTTTTGCTTATTGTGTCCATTTATCGCTCGTTGAATGGTACATTACAGTTGATATAGAAGAACTTTTGATAATCCGAGGGTGATTGTTTCAGAAGATTAGTGTCTAAGATTTGAAAGTATATTCGAGAATAAATACATATCTGGATGTAGTGACAAAATTTCAGTATAGTTTGCGAGGTATTTTAAAAAGATATTTAATTGCAAAGTTTGCATTTTTAGCACGTTAACTGGAGGAAACGAAGTTTTCGTCATTCAATAGAAACATTTATGTATTTTTGTGAAAAAGATGAAAGTACATTTTATTACCAAAATAATTGTTATCCTATTCATATGATTTTTAGTACATTTAACATAAAAATCAGAGTCAAATCAGCGATTGCATACAAAATAACAATAACAATTTATATTTTATGTATAAATAAAATAATGATGAATATAATTATTCGATTTGCATGTACGATATTGTAATTTCTTATGTGTAAATTTATACAAAAGCTGAAATAATGTAAACCCAACCACGAAATTTTTTTTTGAAAGTTGCAGTTTTGAATAATTTGACGCTTGGAGACTATATCTTATTAAGGTAGTAAGAAAAAATTTTGCAAAGTTAATTATTCAGGTAACATTATATAAGCAAAGCTACTTATTTAATGTATATACATGCGAGTGTCTAAAAGTACTCTAAAAATTCTATACATCTATACATATTCTATTGTGAATTTTATCTTCGAACTTTAAGAGAGTACTATTACACCTTCTAAAAATGTTTAACATTATTACAAAAAAGTTTCAGAAAGAACAAGATACATTTAAGATCTAAAATATTAAGATGTTTCTATTAGTTCATTGATTATATAGAGTGTCAGACATTTTAAAATTAATCGTTACGAATAATGATTGTATTTGAAATAATCAAATTAATCTTCATCAATTACAGACGTCATCTGTTCCTGATTCCATTAGATTTTCTTACAGACGAAATAACACGATATGATGTACTCTATATTATATATGCTCTGCTCTGCATGATCCTCTTTCATACCCGTACATGGGTGTAATAAAAAAACCATTTACCATTTCACCGACTATAGAAACTAATCCAACTCGTAGAAAAGCAGCGACACACATTTTCGCTCCAAATTAAATATACCCCAAGTATGCGAAGTACAATACCGTATCAGATTTTCTACCGGCGCACGCGGCGAGTCGGTGTGTGTGTGTATGTGCTACCACTGACCCATTACACGTTTGTCTCTCTCATTAATCTCGCTTTCTTTTTTTCCCTTCATTGCCTTTATTTCTCTTACTCACTCTCTTCTTCCTCGCTCTTCTTTCTTACACAGTCCCTCCTGAACGTTACAATACGTATACGCGTCTATATCTCTATCTCTCTCTCACTCTATCTCTCGCGCGAGAGAGCTCCGTTTTCATATTCTCGCACGCGCCCGTCTCGGTAATACACTTTAAGTGACTCTGAAATTACGAGAGAAAGAGAGAGAGAGAGAGAGAGAGACGTCGACGTCGTCGTCGTCTCGAAAGTGAAATAAAACCACGGACTGGCAGGCCAAGAGTGAGAGCGCGGGCGAATTGAGAAGAGAGAGAAGCGACTTGACAGGGCATCTTCTTGCTTTCGAAATTCAGCTGCCGCGCGCTGCCCACGGACGTAATAACGATTTGCTTCGATTTATACCGGCCGACGAACGTCGGGGGGCTCTTTTTGCTTTATCATTGGCTGATGTGCTGCCGCTCAGCTCCAACGTGGCCTTTTTTGTTTGTCTTTTTTTTTTAATCGGATTGGTTTCGAGAAGGCAACTTCATTTGACGAGAGATGCCTCGACGGTTATTAGGCAATTACGATTATAATGTTGAGCCTTGCCGCGCGGGCGACTTTAATTGCTTTGAAATTGATACTACTTTTATTTATTTTAATTATTTGTATTATCGACTTAACTGTAAAGGACACTTTATTGACCTGAAAATTGGGACGAAATTGACATGCAATTCACTTTTATATTTTATTTCCCGCAAATTTACTTTATTCAGTTTCCCTGGCTTTCTCTCCTTTTCTTTAATTTTGAACTATCTCTTTCTATATTAATATCAATTTTTAATAACTTCTCTTTCTATATTAATATCAATTTTTAATAACTTCTCGTTATTTCTGTTAATACTACTTTTCAAGTCAATAAAGTGACCACAGTTAAGTTGTAAATAAAGTTCTATATACAACACGGGAATAAAGACGACTATTCTCTCGAGAATCTTCTACTTTACTCTCTTGTTGCATAATGTACTAAGATGGGTGCAGGTAATGTAGGCATGCATGTTATGATTAAAACTAGAATTGGATAAATATAATTTAAGTCAATGTTCTTACAATAAATTAGTATTCGCAGCTATATAAGTAATGTCGTTTGTATGTAATGATAGATACATAATTTTTCTTAGAAAATAATAAATATATTATCATTCGTTCTAATAAATATAATTGTGTAGTTTTCTTGCTTTATGGGAAAAGAATACATACGCAAAAATTTATGTTGAAATTTTTTAATGTGGTTGAAAAAAATATCTTAGTTAAAAAACCATACAAGTGATGCGAATGTGAGTATTGATCTTAAGATTTTTTTATCTGCTAGAAAAAAGATTTAAGGAATTCAAAGTAAGCTTTCAAATGTTAGAAGATATTGTAATAATCAAATTAACAGTTTAAACTTATAAAATTCACTTATAAAGTAGGCTGGTGTAGCATGATTAAAACTCGTAAATTAATATCTCTATAATTGCAGAAATCGGCAGGATTAGAAATTTAATTAATACTTATTATAAAATGTTATAATACTTATCAAATTTACTATACAAGTTGTATAAAGTTAAGTTAAGATAACAAGATATCAATACTTGATAAACATGTTAAATTAAATTTTTATCACAATCCCGCACTAAATATATTCATTACAACTTAATCTTTTTCGCACATTACTTCACTTGCTTCCTGCAAAGCAAAATCCTACAAATCCCATTGAAACGACAACACCGCCAATCGATAAACATTTCAATCGACCAGAAGAACGAAAAAATGAGAAGCCTTGTGTAAAAATACGTATCCAGAATGTGCTATATATAGATAAAGAAACTCGGTCCTCGCAACCGAACTCATACGCGCGTTTAATGGCACCCGCTATATATATTTTTGAGACACGGATGATTTATCACCCCGGTCAATGCGACATAAATCACGGCGAGAGCGACTCTCTCGGCAAACAAACTCCAATTCGCGCGTTCTTTTTAGAGACAGTCGCCTATTACAACCACTGCTGTATACCGCCGAGGGTAATGTTCTGGAAGGCGGGATATGTTTTCGCTCGTAAAGTCGCGCTCAAACGCGCGCGTTAAGCAACGGATTACGAGAAAAGCCGCGAAAATAAAACGAAAAAGCATGCCGAGTGAAAGAGGAAGAGATAGATAGATAGAGAGAGAGAGAGAGAGAGAGAGAGAGAGAGAGAGAGAGAGAGAGAGAGAGAGAGAGAGAGAGAGAGAGAGAGAGAAGAAAAAACGAGTTTCTGACCCACATAGGGCCACAAGAAAAGGCTATTAGCCAGGACTTGTTATCGGCGCGAGTGCGCGGACCGCGAAAATGTGCACCAGCCACACGGAGGAAGTTGATAAGGGAGCCAGTGAAGGTGCGAGACGTTTTTTCGCTCGAGCGTAGGCTGCGAATTGTCGGCGGAGTGGAATGTTTGCTTGAATTATCGCTGGTCAGTTTTCAGCTTTTAATGAGTTGATTTTTAAGAAAATTTATCATTTTTCAATACTGCAAGCCAGTTTAATTATACTAAAAATTGTTGGTTGAGTAACAACGGAATTATTGGAAAATTCAGTACAATAATTAAATGTTTTTAAAATTTTAAAATATCATGTTCGTATTATGTACATTTAATATACGAAAAAATTCATTAATACCTTACTGTATTTATTGACAAAAAATTCCCAAAACATTCTTTCATTTTTCGGCTGTCAAAAGAAGTATAAAGACTCCTTATTACGCGAGCTTGACTATTATCGAAATTACTATGTTTTTTGTGAATTATTTATGTAATAATTATACACAAGATACTATCAGCTTTTCTATGTGATTAGAGTGTAGAATGCAAACATAAAATTGAAAGAATTTAAAGGGACTATTATTATCTTATCGATTCAATCAAGGAATTTATGTGTTAATTTATTGATGTAATTGATCAATGATACTGCAATTGATATCTAATTATATGCGCCTTAATCCAGTATATTAAGTGCTAAAGAGTCATATCACTAATTCATCCAATGCGAAATTGTAATAATAATATAATGCAATAATCTGTAATATGTATTTATCATAATTATAAAAAGAAAACTTAAACAATTAAAATGTTTCCTACAAGCTTTTCTTAAATGTAATTTTTTTAATCAATAAACAACATTCGTTTCATGAATTATTACATATTCCCCAAGTAAAAAGAAATAAGCCGATTACACAAGCGAGGCGCTAAAAGAAGGAGTCGACGACTGGAGTTGAGCGCGGCCGCGCCAATTGCGCCTCGCGACTTCCGACAGAATTAGTGTCGCGACCCCCCCTCCCCCTCCATATCGCACAGCTCGTCTGCTCTTCAACGCGTCGTGGGAGAAAAGCCGAGAATTAAAGTGAGGAAGACGGCCTTTGTTTTTACACCATTTCGCTGCGTTTACTGCAGTTCATCACGCCAAATTTCTTCTTCTTTTTTACATCGGTGAAAGTTTTACGTCTTTGATGAAGAGCGCGATGCACGCGCGGTTCTTTATGTACGCAGTCGTAAAAAAAGTGAATTTCTTCAGTAGAGGTTTAATTTTTATATTTACTTTTAGTAGTGCAGTGATTACGTTGAGAAATCATACTGGAAAAGTTACTTTTATGAAACGTTAACCTTCACTGGGAAAAATAATTCGCTATAATACCATATATTTATAATTTATTAGGTTTTTGTGTAGACGTAGGAGGAAATTCGCTAGTGGTTACCTTTTTTGGGTATAAGCAATTAGCTTGCCCATGGCTACTTCTTATGGGTGAAAACGTCTGCTGCGTATTTATTGTATGTTTGTTAATGTTATTACATTTATAGTAACGCTAACTTCTTTTGACATGTAATTTACATGCAAAAGCTGATCTCGTTTCTATATGATTCTGGACGCTATACCTGAATTTTTTTAAATGTTACCGAATCGCCTCAATGACGTTTGTTTAACTAGCTTCAACATTACTTGAGTAATTATGTTATTATCGAACTGTTTTCTTCAGCGTTCATTGTAAGTTTAAATGTATTTATTCGTATAAATTTATATTTAATGTATTTGTAAAGCACAAATGCCAGAACTGAAAATATAATATTTCAAAATAAGAAAGCAAAATTGTTAAAAAATAACCGGATAATTTTTTTGTTTTTAATGTTTAATTAAATAAAATAATTGAATTTTCCAAAATATAAATATTCATTACTTTATATTTTCAGTTTAAATAAATAAAAGCGTTTAAATATATATTTGTTTAAATCAGATAAAAACAGTTGTGCGTCGGTAACCAAGAAAATTACAAGAAAAAACCCGTATAGCTCTATAAGTACATCGTAAGAATCCGTAATAGTCGGCAAGTATCTCACGCGAACTTCCTCCTGTTTCAGGTGATCCTGCATACCGACTATAATTTCCTAATTTATCGACGCATGAGTTCTTTTACTTTTTGTAGTAACAAAAATTACATTCTTTTTAATAACTCTGTTATCTATTAATAACTCTGTTAAAAATCTTTACTATATATTTTGAGAAGTAGACCTATAAATTTTTGATAAAAAATTCAAAGCAAAGAACTTTAAATATTTATAAGGCGGATAGTTATTGTTAGAGAATAAATACAAAGACATCTTAAAATATGAATTATATTTCGATTACAAAATATATAAATAAAAGTAAAAAGAGCCTCGCAGTAGATTTGTTTACAATAACAAACATTACATTGCAAATAAACAGTAACAAAATTTACCTTATAAACGAAGATATATCCTTTTATTTAAAAATCTGTTATAAACATCACTAGTACCGTAAAAAATAAAATAAAATAAAAAGACACAAATACCGATAAAATAGAGATCTTCCTCTACACTCGACCATCGTATAATACACCGCGTGCAGTAATTCAAGCCCGACAACGTGTGATTACAAAGGACAGAGCGAGATAGACGGCACAGATCATCAAATCGAAAGAGACGGCGCGCGATGGACATCTGTTCCTTCTCCACCACTATATACCACAATGACGTCACGCAGTAACGATGAACGACCGAGCGAACGAACAAACGGACGTACGGTGAATCTCGCGAGCTCTCGAGAGTCGTCGCGAGTAAATTTGCATAGGTGGCGATCATCGGGCAAAACAAACGCTCTCAGGAGGCGTCCGTTTTCTTCTTCTTTCTTGCTTCTACTTATTTCCTTTTCTTTCTTTGCGTTCCGGGTGATGCGCGGCTGCTTGCGCTTATTGTGTGCTCTGCACTTTGCGAACGGGTGAGAGAACGCGAGAGTCACCGTGGCGACGTTCGCTTGATTTTAGACTCGCGCGATTCCGGGCACGTGTTTGAGTGACATAATTTATTTCGAGGATCGGCTTGTTTACATGATCTAAATGGAGGCGTGATTTTCATTTTTGGCGATGGGATTTTTTGTTTTTTAAGGAGGAGCGTGGGGTATGGGAGAAAATTGGACTGGGTTTTGTTGGTGATTAAGGAAGATTTCAATTATGGATGGGTAAATTGTGTATTCTATTGTTTGCTGGTTTTGTGACGAATAGTAGTAATCACGTACATTGATGTTATGAGATATTTTTTAATGTAGAAGGGCATCTGACAAAAATGTAAAGTATATTTATGTGATCATAAGGAAAAAGGGTAATATTAATATTGCAATAAAAATACTTTGAGATATTTCGATTGGAACGCTATAGAATTTGTAAGCGGCACATTAAACTTTCGCTATTTTCCACAACTCCATTTTTACTAGAGAAAAGCGTGCTTTGACACGAATTCCTTGAATTCAAATATGAATCTAAGGAATTTAGAGTGGAGTCTTGTAACTTTCACAGACACTGCGGAACTTCTAAAAATATAAAATCGATCTTAAGTCAATTTCATTTATTAAAAAATTAGGCACATGTATTATATGCTTGCCATCATATTTCCCAGATATATATTAATATTATGTTAAGTAATATTTTATATAATCGTTCAATCCAAGTGTTATCTTAAAAACAAAATTGTAATTTTATCGCTTAAAAATAAAATTTTTAGGATTATTTATTTTATATTGTAAAACCATGCAAGTAATTTTTTGAAAAATCGTTATAATAAAAAAGATTTTTGGCTTTAAATGACTGAATCAACATTGCAATCATTGCAATTTTGTTTACTATCATTGGTATGATTATAATAGCATCCTCCTTTATTTTAAATAAACGCATCATTTCTTAGTTCATCTCATTAAAAACTGAATCTTATTACATTCATCAAAATAGAGGCATTTGCATAACCAAATAATCAACTGCATGATTGCGTAGGGAAATAAATAGAATAAAAATTGAGTGTTTACATTATGGATTCAAATTCCATGAATACAGATTCTAGATTGTGAAACGAGAATCAAGATCCGATGATTCTCTCTATAACCACAGACCGAACAGTCACGTAAAAATGAAACTTATCAAGAATCAATGACTCACGTGCTGAGGGAATTCATTCGAAGTAATCAAGATGATTTATATGGTTTGTCTGACTTTGAAAGTAAGAATAGAAAGAAGTAATTGAAGACTTTTTAAATTTTAAACAAGTGTTTCATAATAAAATAGCATTTGAATTTTTTTTGTTTGACATTATTAAATATAATCTACTTTTGTGTACTATTTGTGGCAAATCGCTACTTTCTTCTATAATATTGGACAATTTATATATTATTTTTATAGCTTAGCTACGCAATCTATTGTGCAGCTTAAATTATATTGGTAAGAAACTAGATACATAATTCTTCAAGATTTTATTTTAACGAAGATTTGAAGTAAAGATCTTACCGAATTAACTGAATTCATTAGTGTTAGAAATTGTTAAATTGTATGCCAATACTTACTATTTTACAATTCGTGTAAAAACATGTCAAACAAGACTTCAACCGTTCAAAAATTTGCAGAACAATAAAAGTTATTATAATCGTAATGACTGGTACTCCCACAAGCACCACACATAATAATGCTCTTTGCGAAAGACTCATCTACCCTGGTAGAAAATTGAGCATATTAAATGGTCGGTTCACGATCTATTGGGCAGATCCGTTTCCTAATAGTTCGCCAGAAATAAACCAGCATCTGACCAGAAATTTATAGAAAATCTAAATAGCTTACATAACCCTAAAAAATTATTGAAAATGTAAATCCCATTATAGTACTTCTGCGTTAAAACAGCATGCAAATTTGTATTCGATTATTTATTTGATTTTTTTATGCCTTATTTAATTATAAAACTCTAACCTTAAAAAAACTTTTAATGAAATAAGTTTTTAGTTTTTATTTCGAATCTATCCCAAATATATCTTAGCATTCTATTAACAATAAGCTATTAAATCCATGACATAATAATCATTATTAACTTATAAAAATTCGTTAAACGTTATTTTTTATTTATTTATTCATTAACCATAAGTTGGTCAGGTTTCTGACGAGAAAACGTCGACAGGTAGCGGGGTTTCTGGCCAGACTTTTAAGTAGAAATTGGCCATTCCCTATAAAATAGAGTAAAATCTGGCGAACATATGGGGAACGTTTCTACCAGGGTAAATGTAATTTTATTATACAGAGAAAAAGATATCAATGGTTACTAACCAGGTATAGAACCAACTAGGAGAGTGTCGGAGGTTTGGAAAACGATATTTGCTAAAACATTGAGAGGTGTTTACTGACACCTAAAAATGAAGTGTAGCACCTCTAGTTTTTTCCAATGGCCCTTTATTCTCGAGATATCAACCAATTAATCTCAATTGTACACTATTTTAGTAAAAATTGCTGCCTCTATTTCTGATCATTGCTCTGTAAGTTCTTAGGCTAGAAAAAAGTACCCAAACCTATCTAAAAGTACAAAGACCAGAAGAGCTGTAATTCCATCTCTGTTTCGTAAGAAAATATTAATCTAAGCCAAAGTTTATAACTTTCAAAGAAAGCGATGGAAATTACACTAAAAATCACTGTATTTAAAAGAGTTAAAATCCTTGACTTTAGCTGCTTTTTTCATCATGTTTTTTGAAAGTTAATAGCTTTGGTCCATATTAATATTTTTGTACGAAACAAAGCTGAAAATAAAGTCTTTTTTCGTCTACTTTTAGTTACGTTTGGGTATTTTTTCTAGCATTCTGATTATAACTTTGCAACTTGCAAAGCTATTATCAGAATTAGTGGCACCAATTTTTACTAAAATAGTGCACAATTAAGATCAATTGGTTGATATCTCGAGAATAAAGAGCCATTGGAAAAAACTAGAGGTGCTACACTCCATATTTAGGTGTCAGATAACACCTCTCAAAGTTTCAGCAAATATCGTTTAACAAACCTCCAACACTCTCCTAGTAAGTCCTATCATGATGAGTAAATCGGAAATAATAAAAATGTATTGGACTGAGTCCTTGTCTATCCTATTAATCAATAGCATCCAAGTGATTGAAATATATTGAATAACTACTAAAAGTTTTCTCTGAATTTTTTTGAGTGAAAATATCGCTGAAGTTACTGTGTCTTTACAATTTTGGAGTGACATTCTACTCCAGTATTTCTATATTCCCAAATTACTAGTCAGGTATTGTAACAGTAACTTCTTTCTTCTCTGCATTGTAAAAAAATTTCCAATCTTTCAAAATAGAATAACACATACATACATATAACTTTCAACTATAATTCAACAATTTCACTTGACATGGCGATGAGTTTAATCGCAAGCTCTACATCTCCTTCATTCATATCCGAATCTATCCCCGATACTACAAAATTGCATAAACAAAACCAAATTGAATCCAGATTCGTCACAAGCCCTCAGTACATCGCCAACCAAAACTCCACCCAAAGTCCACGGCAAGCACCTCAATCCTCCACACCTCCATCACCGCAATCCTCTCTCACCCAGGGCAAATGAAATTCCCACCTCGCTGCCAATTCGCCATCAACTCCATCACCGAGTACAGAGCTGCATCCTCACAATACACAAACCTCTCCAAGCGCGGCGTCAGCATCGCGCCACAGGAATGCAGACCATTTGAAACGCTAAAACACGCACCGCTCGCAGAGGAGCGAATCCTAGCTTCGTCGCGTCTGTAGTCGTCATTGCCGCACCGTGCGACCTCGTTCTCAAACTCTCGCTGATGCTGCTGATGCTTCTGCGATAAATCACTATGTACCACTGACGCGCGACGGCGCATCGCGTATATAATCCCAATCCCCTATACCCACTCTGTTATACTAACTATGTACAAATCATGGGGGAAGAATCTGAAGAACCACCGACGAATCTCTGATCGACTCCCCATGTGTGTGTATGGTGTGTGTGTGTGTGTGCGTGCGTGCGTGTGTGTGTGTGTGTGTGTGTGTGTGTGTGTGTGTGTGTGTGTGTGTGTGTGTGTTCACTGAACAGTGAGCTCTTTGGGCGATTTCGTCACGCGCGAAATTTGGAAATCGATATAGGCCGGCTCCGCTGCTACTGCTTTTCTCTCTCCTCTCTCTCTCTCTTGTGGAATCAATAAAAGAGCGGAGCCTGCATCGCTATGTATGCGCTTGCAGAGCTCGCTGTGTGTCTGTCGGTGGAATCATTGGACACGGCTAAGAATACACGCCGCTCACAGACACACACACATACACACATCGCGGGGGATAAATCTTTCGCAAGCGCGGGCCCGTATTATTAGCGGTTTATTGACGTATTGCGGAGGAGGAGGAAGCGCGCTGTGCGGCGGTGGTGGCTTCGGTTTTGGTTCGGTGTGCTTCGGTTGGCTTTGCGGCTTTGATTTATCGAAGCGCGGATTGAGCCTTTCGAACTTCGCGAGATATCCGCGGGACACGTGCCATTTATCGTTAGGTAAACCGAGAGCTGAACTTCGGAGCGGAGTTTGATTGGGCTGTAACGGAATCGTTTACATGTCGGTTTTGTTCGAACGTCGAAGTTACGAAGGGATTATTTTCGTTATTTACTTTTGTATCTTCGTAGTTTCTATTCGTGGTAAATTGGCGTGACAGTGAGTGATTTATTTATTTAAAAATTTTCTTTGAACGTGGAATAAAAACAAAATAACCAACATCTATACTTTTGGTCAGAAGGGGAGCATCAACCGCTTTGGGACGTTCAAAGATTTTTGTCTATAACACCGATTACTGGTCAAATTTTACTCAAAGTCACTTTGGGTACTTTTTAGAACTAAGAAATATCAAAGTTATCACTGAGAAACATAATTTGCTAATACCATAACTTGATTAGTGTAGATCGAGGTATATACTAGCAAAGTAAATTTCATTGAGAATTTTCGCTAACTTGTACCTATCCACAAACAATTTATAAGCCATTATTTTATGGTATTACCGAATTATTTCGAATTATTTTTCTAAGTGTGTATGAGAAACATTAGTTGTCCACTTTAGAAAACTTTTGTTTAATTCAGTTTTAATCACCTGAAACATGTTATATTTTTAGTTTTTGGAAGTTTTAAAAGAAAATGTCGCTCTTCTATAATATTTAATGCCCATTTTGTTGATGCAATGCTAGTTAATTTTTAATTGAATGGAAATATTTGAATAATTTGTTGTGGGATTTCATAAATATACTTCTTTTATAATTAAGTTCAAATACCTAACGTCCGCTGCAATCCATATTTGGAAAGTATCGAATTTATAATAAATAGTGTCCCAAAGCAGGTGACTATTTGATTATTGCATTAATGTTTTTGACTTTTTTTAATTACAAATAGTATTTTTTAATTAAATGAAGTGAAATAATTTTATGATCTAATGATTTAATCAAAAAAACAAACACTGATAAAACAATTGTGCAACTAAATTAGACTATCCATATGCAGATAATTAGACTATCCATCACAACTCACTTTGAAAATAGACAAATGGATAGACTGTAAATTTCTTTGGATAATTAGTTTCTAGTTCTACAACTTTGTTCCTCAACTCATTATCTAAATACGTTGATAAAAATGCTGTGTTTGTACTTAAATGCAAATGCACGATTTGAATTACCATCGTATACAATTTGAAGAGGTGTTGAACAGACCCAGTAAAACTCCCTTTACGAATTTGAACACAAATAAAAATGTTATATTATCGAGTGGATTTTGCAGCAATTTACCAGAACGATCGAGAAACAAAAAAAAAGGGAACTGCTAATTTTTCCACTCCTGTAATGACAGTGTTTCGCGTATATACAATATAACTGTATCCACTCGCAACGCCTAAATGCTACGTGCAACACCACAAGAAAGCATTAAGCCACGATAATTACGCGCTAAAATAACCGCAGAAGGTAACCGTACCGAAGCGTCGAGTATTTTTTTTGCATACGATATATACGTATAGCGTTTCTCCCTCGACGTTCGTTTCCAACCGGAATATCCCCTCGGTAATAACCCCAAAAAAAACGAAGAAAAGTTTAGCCATTTTCCACTCTACCGCTAGAGCGTCTCTTTCTACCTTTACTTTACTCGTCGCAAAAAGGAACAGCAGCGGCGATAGTTAGCCTATAGAGAAGCAGAACCAGCGAAAGCAGCAGCAGTAGAAGAAGAAACAATGAGAAAAATGCCACGCTTTATATATTCTTCCTCGACGCTTCCTATGCTCGTAGAGTTCGGCGTTGGTCTTTCAATGCCTTCGCGCGTCTCATTTTTCCTCTCCGTCCTTCTCTTTCCTCTCTCTCTCCCTCTCTCTCTCTCTCTCTTTCTCTCTCTCTCTCTCTCTCTGTCCCTCTCTCGACGCGATTTATTTTTACCGACAGCCTGCCACCTGCAAACCGCGCTGCTGGTGCTGCTGCTGCTGCTGCTCCGCTTCCCGATTCTGTCAATGCCCGAAACCCGAGAGATCGAGAGTGAGCAAGAGAGAGAGAGAGAGAGAGAGGTAGAAGCAAAGCGGAGCAAGTGGAAAAAAAACAAGAGTGAAGGAGTGAGCGAGACGGAGATACGTATATAGTCTATTGATGGCGAGGGTTATTGAGAGCGTGGGAGGGAGAGGGGAAATTTAAAAGGAATTTCGGGAGCGGGATTTCGTGCTCTTTTCCTATTCCGACGATGCGGTACGCTAACCTTATTTTAGGCGTTTACGGAGGTCTTTGGGGATACACTTACGAATGGGCTTCTGAGGGGGGATTTTCGAACTGCGAAGTTCGAGTGACGGTTCGCTTGGGTGCAATATTATACAAAATTAGTTTTCTTGGGATCAGGCAATATTTGGTGTTAGAGAATGCTAAATTTATTCATGGTTTTGTAGAAAGTAATTTATGTGAATACGTTCAATCTATATGGGAATAAAAAATCATCATCAAAATTAAAGTCTTTTTTTATGATACATTAAAAATGCAAAAAGTTTATTTTAATTTAGAAACTGACAAAGATATTTTCACCGTTATAGATGTTGGAAACAAAATTTCGTATTATTAATTTAGACATAAGTAGGATTGAATTTCAAAACTAAAATAAATGTAACGTCAAATCAATTCTTAAATATTGTAAAATATGATGAAAGTACACATTCTAAATGTCTCTAATTCTATTCGTAGCTAAAGTAAATAAAATTTTAAATGCATGTAGCCTAAATAAGTAGAAATTGGGGCATTCACTTATATATCCTGGATTGTTAATACTTTACGTGCAAACAGAAGCAGCGCATTTTTTACATCACACTTATTGTGAGTCTTTTCGTAGTTTGAAGAATATAATAACTGTAAAAGCTTTCGAGGACGTTTAGTGGAGTATAGAATTAATTTTCTTAAGTGCATGTAGCTCTTATCTGTGGTAACAAAAAGAAACTTCGAAGGGTTCTCTCGAAGTTAAAATGATAAGGAATCTCTCGGACCAGCAAAACATCAAGTGAATGCAGTCACCATGAGATAGTATTTTTGGATAATTTATTTTCATGATTACATAACAGTAAATGATTATTCAAGAAGAGCACAACTATACATTATAATTTCATAAAATACAATTTATACATAAATCTATAAAAATACCAGTCGAAGCTTTGTGAACATTTATATTCCTGGCCATTTTTCACAAATGTTCAAAACCATTGATAAATAGTCAATGGTTATAATACAAGAACTCACGACGAGTGATAAAAAGTAACGTTCACCTTCGATTCGACTCAAAATCATTTGCAGCCTATCGAAGCGAACCAAAGTTTCGCAATACGCGCTGAATTTTTTTGCAAATTTAGACATTATTACTTCTAAAACACAAGCTATTATCTACGTACCCCCCGCTGACAAACTTCGAGAAAACCGAGCACCGCATTTTCTCCTCGCACTCGTAAAAATAACAATCCTATATTTCCTCAGCGACAACTCACGAAGAAAAATGCACGAGCGAGAGGGAAAAAAAGAAAAAATTCGCCAGTAAGTGCTCAATTAAGCGAAATAAACGAGCCTTGTCTCGGTTTTATCAATACAGTAAACGGCACCTTTCGAAGTCACCGCCGCGCCGACAGTACACCAGTAAATACACCGCGCAGCCGAGAAAAGAGTCGAGTGTGCAGTCGCTTACAAGCGCGCGCGCGCGGCTCGAAAAACGCACAAAAACGCAGCCGCAGCCGCGACGAGTAATGCACGAGTATACATAAAGTGCGCTCTATAAAGCGAGACAGAGAAAAGGGCGGAAAAGAGATGAGACGAGGTGGTGTGCGCAGGTGGCAACGTTTTTCAGCTGTTTCCGAGGCTTCTTTTATTTTCTCTTCTCTGTATCTGTATGGCGAGCCATAAAGAGAGCGACGGCTGTATACACGAGGAGACGCGTCGCGTGCCGCCGCACTTGCACGCATGCACGCACGTATAACCCGTAGGTAGGTATACCCCTGCATTTAGAGGTACACTATATACGCATATGGGCAGCGTGCAGCGGAACACCGCGCGAATGCCGCGGCGAATTT
Source organism: Gastracanthus pulcherrimus (assembly GCA_949152435.1). Classification (NCBI taxonomy): domain Eukaryota; kingdom Metazoa; phylum Arthropoda; class Insecta; order Hymenoptera; family Pteromalidae; genus Gastracanthus; species Gastracanthus pulcherrimus. The sequence continues at coordinate 195,112,880 of OX424572.1, read as the reverse complement.
CCGAGCGAAATTTCCCGCTTCCGTTCGCGTATATGCAGTGGTGCCGACCACAGGTGATGCTTGCTGTTTTCATTCGGGAACAGTAAATGGTACGGAGTAAAAATTGCTCTACGATTAGAGAAGTCTTATGTAGGTCTTAAGAATTGAGAGTATCAAAACTCGGAATAAATTTGGGCTGTTTCTAACACTTTAAGATAAAAAATGGTGAACAAGTTGAAATAATCATTGATTTCAATTAGTAGTTATTAGCAATTTCTTTCCGCTCGTAGGTTTTTTAAAAATGAACTCAAAGTATAAAATACTGACTTCTAACGCCGAAAAAATCTTGGAAATATCCCACTTTTAATTTTGATTTAATTAAATAGCTTCAATCGATCAATTAGAAAATATAGCGTAGTTCAGGCGCTAACTTTTCTACATGAAGTATTCTATAAAAAAATCTGCCGATAATGAGTTTTAAAATGGACAAAAAAAATGTAATGGCGCCCTTGCAACCACATTTTTCTTGTTATTTAGGTCAAAGGTAGTGAATAAACACGAAATGACCACTAAATTGCGTGATTCATTTTTATTATTTTTTTGTGTTTCTTTACTATATTCTTTGATCGTTCACAACTTTTTATATTGCTAAACTTTTTCACATACGGTCTTAAATTAAAGCTATTTTCTTTTACTTTAATTTTTTTGTATGAAGAAATTGTTTTCACCCTCAGGAGTCGAATAATTGTTATATCAATGATGACCGTTTTAGTCCATAATTCTCGCGTTAAATGCCCATGCATAAGATAAATTGATGTTGATGTAAAATTGTGTCGCAAGGTATTTCTCGCATGTTGCACATTTTGTTCGTGTATTGTATGACCTATAAAAACAAGAAAAATGTCGTTGCAGAGGTGCATCCTTACATTTTTTTGTCACTTTTGGAATTCAATATCAACAGATATTTTACAGAATTTCTCCTATCATCCCTGTTTACAAGGTAAGTTAAATAATACTAGATTAAAAAAAACTGCCGCTAAATACGCATTGCTTTGACGACCGTTATCGTTATTCTAAAAACGTTTGCATAGTTCTTTTATGGTTTTAGTTTCGGGTATATAATTTTTGTTAATGTCCCAGATAATGGACTGCTTCTAGGCTCAGTTCAACAGTTGCGCTGTCAGATAACTTACGATACCAGCTCCGATTATATTTTTGAGAATGGTTTGAGTTTTATGTAATTTTAAAGATACACTAGGCCTTAAGGAGTTAAATTAAAACGTTATAACACAAACCTGACCTTAACAGTCTACACACAATAAAGACTATGACATACACATGACTGTTAGTTAGAAATCGATTGATCACTTCAATATGATCATTTTTATTAATACTCGTACATAGCAAATGTTATAGTTTATTATTGCCCATTCAAAATTCACTCCAAATAGTCAAGCACTTTTTACACCGCAATATCGTTTCCCCTCAAGGTGGAATACTCATTCTCTAGGTTCTCAGACCTCCCTTCTCTCGCGATTTCTTTCTTTTTCCTTGCTCGTTTTTCGCTGGTAGAGTGGAATTACGCGCGAGTCATTTTTCGGTAGCCGCACCGCGGAATTTCCTTTGTCCCCCCGGTGATTGTTCCCGTTATTAAATCGCGCGCGGTTTTTAACGTTGAGTTGTGGAACGCATGTTGCGCGGCGTTTTAGGTATTTGTGCGGTTTCACGACGTTTGAATCGAATTTCAAATGGTAGATTTTTTAGCGGGGGGTTTGGTTTGAATGGGTAATTAATAGGTTGGTGATTGATAGGTTTCATATTGCGTTAATGGTTTTCAAGTTCGGAGCAATTGGGAGTGAAAACTTTTGTCTGCTTCAGGCGTAAAGCGTATTTTTATTGAAAAAGTACGTGATAGAATTTTCATTCATTGGTCAGGTTTAAAAGTTTGTTATAATAGCAAGTTTAGCGATACATATTTATTGAAAGCTTTGATCAGTAAAAAACATAATATGAAATTACGTTTTAATACTATAAATAATTCGTAATTAATTAACTGTTATCTAGTTTCATTGCCTTTATAAGTACTTAACAGCATAGTTTACAATAAATAGGTAAATAAATCATGAAATACTATTAGTTTTACTGAAAGATGACATCACGATGCCAAGTCATACTTTAATGTAATAATAGAAAATTAAACAATAGATTATATCATTTGAGAACTTCCGTATAATTCTTCATTTATATTCACATAAAATTGAAGTGATACAGTTAATCGTGAACGTTGTCCATTATTACGCTCCAATTGCACTAGAAGCATTTTTCTACTAATCAAATCAATTATTCCAACGGAGTGAAGTGAACTGTTCATTGTATGTAAACATGTAGTATGTAAATTATGTCACGAATCAAGAATGTTAAAATGTGATTTTTTTATTAATAAAAGAAAAAATTGAAGTTTTTTAAATTTAGTTATATTAAAATTTTAACTGTCTTATTAATAACATAAAATATTTTTTCTCTCGTTTCCTCCCTTACTTTTGTGTTTTGCAATATAATTTGTTATTATAATTAAACAAAACTATACCTATTTGACGAATACTTAATAAAAACTTTTAATATATTTAAATTTATATGTTTTCAACAAAATATTTTGAAAAATAAATATGTAGTTAGTGAACGTCAACGCAGTTCATAAGAAAACTAAGAAAATTAATTAAAAAACCAACACCAAGAATCCAATTACACGTGAGTTCTGTCTAAAAGAAAAAGTGATAATAATGCAGACACTCGGTCACTTTTTTTCGTCTCCTTCTCTTCCACTCTCGTAGCCATGCCTATACATAAAACGTCGAGGACGACTTCTGCTGCAGCTCATCCGTGTTTCTCGTTTGCACCACCGACTTTCTCGCAGCGAGTGATCTTTTGTTCATCGGCATAACATATGGGTGATTCAATACAAAAATGCAAATTTGTGTCTCTGACCAATAATTTTGTTATATATATTTATTAACATATATTCTTGACTTCAATGGTTACATCAGTAAGTATTATTCGATTGCAAAATTATTTTTTCACTTTACGTAACAGCAAAAGACTCGAAAATCTCATTCTGCAAGTGACTTATTCTTCAGTTATTCGATAATTTTAAACTCCGTATATGTCCTTAAATAAATTTGATCTTATTACCAGTATTATAAATACTTTTTACCTTTTTTTAAGATATAAAGATTAATGTCCCTGCATTCGTAGCTTAAAATCCTGAATATTCTAACTTATCTAATCTATATATGTTGTCCATATTACAAAAAAAATATGAAGTAAAAAAATATTTGACCCTCTTACTCTAAAGTCAAGTAGTAAAAAGTGTCTATAAAGATTAGTTTTGGTTATTTTCTACTAAAATATTCCATGATTAATACGGTATTTTTATATATAAGAGAGAATTGTTTACCACTCTCCCTTGGGTCCAGTGGATCACAATTGTTTAAATTTTTATTATTCTTTTTTCACTAAACAATTATATATAGACATGGTTACGCCATTAGGTATTTTAATCTATAAATCATGGACCTTATTGGGCATTGTTCTTACTGAATAATAATAACTTAATACTGTTGATACCAAACAATTCCAGGCGTCATTATGAACAAAACTTCATGGAAGTTAATATTTATTTATTGCTGATTAAGTCAATGTATTTGTTAGTGAACGAAGTGACCAGTGAATAAAGTCACGTGACATTTGTATTTACTTTTATCAATTGAAAAGCTGTATTTACGTGCTAAAGATAGAAGTCTAATACTTTACGTAGTCCATTAACTATAGTGCAGTGACTATATAATTGAAACTGTAGTAAGACAATTAAAAGTCTAATGTATCCTAAAATCATTTTTATGCTTCCATTAAAAATTGCCACACTAGAGTCTACATAAAATTAACGCCTGCTCACACAATCACCCATCACACAATCCGCGCATGCACCTCGAACGCAGCATAACCTCAAAATCGATGCACGAGCCACGAAAGAGCACCAGAGCAGAACAACCAACCAACCCCCTTACGGAATCTTCGGGGAGCCGGATATGCGAAATCGAAACCGCGCGTCGCTTGATATACTCTTTTTCTCCAACCTTCTCCTTTTTTCGTGCGCACGCGCTGCAGTATACCTATATAGACAGAGGCGCGCACCCAGACGACCTGTTCTCGCTCCTCTCCTCCCGGTCTCCGGGGTCTCGACTCCTTTGTATTAGGGCTCGTTCTGGAATTTGATTCGCTCGCTTAGATTGCAAGCCCCCGGGATCTGTGTAAGTGTATGGAAAATATTCAGAGTTTATGGCCGCGCGTTTTATGGCTTTTGCTCGACTCGGTTTTTCCTTTGCGCAGAGGCTTGTGTGGGTTTTCTTTTTTATTGCGTACATGCGTGTGTGCGTTTTATGTGGGACAATTTTACGTTAGATCTTGTTAAATATTGCACATTTATTTGTAGTATGTTTACCGTATGATGCGAAATCTTTATTATGTATTTAATATTCAATAAAAAGGATATAAATAACCAAGTCGATTTAAATTGTTTGGTATAAGAAAGAAGTAGGACTAATTCTTACGAAATTTATTAAATTTTAAGACTTTGAAAGGTTTTTTTGAACCAGAATATGTAGAAACTGTTTTAAACACCAGACAAGTACTATTTCTCGATGTGGAAGTGCGATAAAAATATTCCCAACATTAAAGCTTCATTTAATTAATGTGATTCGCGAAAATAGTTTTAAAATAATCTTTGATCTTTGTATTTCATGGGAAAACTCGTTGGAATGTATAAGAGATACATAAAATAGCATTTAAATTAACACAAAGAATCCACTTAAATTAATACTATCTATAGTACGTTATAAATAATTTTTACTAGTATTCACTTATCAAAAATATTAGGAAATGCTTAATTATTTGAAATCAGTTTTTATGAATATATACTTAAAAACGAAATTCACAATGAAGTCGATGTACGAAAATAAATTAGTTTATAGCAACACTATCCACCGGGCGAAAATTTAGAATTGAAAAGTGATACCAGATGGTTGATAGTATACAAAATCTATTAATAATCTCTCGATACCCAATACGGCGTGCATTGAAATTTAATTTTTGGGTTATAATTTATCAATATATTATATTAAAAGTATTGGGATACTAATTAATTTTTCTTGTACAAAAAAGTGAGTTCATAATTAATAAAATCCTGTTATATTTATAAAAAATGTTGTCTTTATTTAGTTATTTATAAATCAAAAGTTCATTGGCATATCGAATGCAAAATATTATGCTATAGCTTTAATCTTTAGCATGCATAAAACAGAAACACGTGTAATCATTTACAAGCATAAGATAGTAAGCTGTCTGATGACTGATTTTTTTCTAGTAATCAACGTTTTGAGTGCAGAAACTTGTTACAAAATACGTCTGTGTAGGTTAAAATTGTATAGTTACAAATTAATAACCAATAAAATAAGTATTGTGCTCTAAAGTTTTAAATGATTAACTTCAATAACTTATAATTTTTTTTTATAAAAACATCTATCATAATAATCAGAAAATTACAACTTCGATTCATCAATTTATCCAGACGATATCAGAACAAAACAAAGCAGAGCGTAACACCAAGGAAAAACATTGCTATATTACGCATTTGCCGAACTCTTATCAACGCGCGTACATTCATCGATGAGTTAATATCGCGCCTACGGAATCCCGAAAACCCCGGCGTGGGTAAAAGTATAATACATTTTTGCTCAGAAATACCGTGTAACGACCTCGCAAGAGAGGAAGTCCATCAGTACACACACACACACTGGGAGAGCCGAGCCTGATAATCGCCTAATTTCTTTCTTGAAACCTCAAACGAGCCTCGTATATTAGTCATCGCGAAATCCCGTCTCCTTCGACGGAGCCGGAGGAGAACGAGAAGGAGAAATCGCGTATAATGCGGGAAAAAGAAAGAAAAAAAAAGGAAGATCAAGGCGCGGTCGATCGTCGCGCAAAAATTTGTCTTCTCGCGTGCGCTAAGAACGTTCCATTCTTCGTATCTCAAAAGCACGCATTTGCAATATATGTTGTGTGCGCAGTGTGTAGGCACATGTAAATTGATGAGAATTTTTTATTTTTAAATTAACAGGCAAGTGTAAATTTTGAGGTTATGTTATTTGAAGAACAGGAGAAAATGTTCGTTCAAATGATAAATAATTCATGTGTATTATAATTCTAACATTAGATAGACAATGTTTACTCAAACTTTTAATTGTATAAATAATGCAAATGATTTTTTAGGAAAATATGTACCTTTTAACAAATGAATTAAGTTCTAGCTTTTTTTAATCCAATATTGTAAATTACGTTAAAATTATTATTTTTTAGTAGTCTTCATTATAACTTAACGAATTTTTTGCAAAATACTGCACTAAATATAAATTCTCACAAAATATTGATTGCAAACCCCAAGAAAGCCCAAATTGATCAACCGTGAAAAAATTAAAAAAGATAGAGCCGATAAACATTATACCGTTTTAAAGCTTCGATTAAACAACTGTTAACGAGCCTCTCCGCAGCTCTCGCTCGGTAATAAAAATACATCGGGACGATCTTTCTCTCCTTCTCGCGGCTGTCTGTTAATAATGCGGTCGGTCAAAAAAAATGTGACGTCACGCAGAAAAATCCGGTTTCCTTTTAACACAGATCCAATCACACATACTTACACACGCACATCTAACATCCACACAAATCATATCTCTAATTTGGAAAGAGTGAAAAATCATTCGTCCTCCATGTTAAAAGCGAGCCACTTTTAGATACGAGTGGAAATTTGAAAAATCACTCAATTATATACAACTGTCATAATATCATCTCAAACTCAAAGAGTGAAAAGTCAAACATAACCTCACTTTTTTGTTATCACTCTGTTGCCTTGGGCAATAATTCGACAATTCATTCGAATCCAATTATTTATTCTCTTGGATCGAGTAAAATGTTCTCTCTCGTGACTGGAAAACAAGTCATTTGTTCACTCTTTCGAATTTCGAGAGATAGCAGCATCCCAGTCCCGACGTCTTTGGGCTTTTCGGCGCCCGCGACTGCAGCACAGCTCCGGCCGAAAGAGAGCGCGTGGGAAATTATCGATTAAAGTCTCTCTGTCTCGCTCGCTCTCACCCTCCCAACCACCCCCTCGACGTTCTATCTCTCTCTCTCTCTATCTTTCTCTTCTCTTCTCCCCCGCCGTCGTTCTGCTGCATGCACAACGCGCACGCAGGGAAAACCCCCTCGACAACGAACAGCAGCGGCGGCGACTACGTCGAAAAAAACGGACTCTTTTCTTTTACAGGGAAGTACGTACTTGAATTTTGGATTTTGTAGAGTATCGAATAGAATGATGCGGGGTTTGTTGTACAAGTTAGTAACGTGATAAATAGTAGTTTTGGAGTAAAATTCATCTGATAAGAGTTATTCATTTAGTTAATATATATACAAAATGTGTGATAAATAATTATTTTTCAATTTCGTATTTGTTTTTTAAAATTTGCCAAATTTGGTGAAATTTCAAGACAGTTTTTAAACCTTGTATTCTAACAAGAGGTTTGTAAAATTACTATGTTCAGGACTGGAGAAATTGGTACCTAGGTCGATGACTGTAATATTGCCGAATGTTAATGAAAATACTAGTTTCCCACACTGCCGATTAGCAGGTGCAAATGAATCATACTTGCTGGAGAATAATGCATTTCAACGTTTTTAACTTTAAAGGCAACAGCACAACTGATGTAGATGTCGTGTACGTAAGTGTCGGGGGTATGCACTAGAATTGCCGTATATATGTTGTAAGCAGCGGTTAAAAACACTGCTTACTATAGGTCCCAGCTGTACAATTGAAAATGAAAACACCCACGACACTTCGTACTCTGTCTCTCAATACCTGCATCAAGGCTGAGCCATAAGCCCGATATCATACTCTTCATCCATAGGTACTAACATATACACACAACGAAACAAACATCTGATCGAAGCTCTCACATCATCGAGTGTATACGTACCCAAACCCCGCACCACTCCCAACCCTTCACCCGGCGATACTCAACAAAATCCTCTTTTCACGGTATGGAATACCCGCGTGCGGCGGACTCGCACACATGCATTATAACACGGCAACCCGTTCGCTCTCTCGGCGCAGCTCGCGCGGTAAAAGGCGGGCGCGCGACGTCGCAACGGGGTGAGTCACAGCTACATCACACACTCAGCCCAGCAGCAGCAGCCAGCAGCTATATAAATGCCGTGTCTACACCGACATACTCTCGCGACTTCCTCTCACTTTGGCCTTCGACGTTGCTGCAGCTGAATAACGTCAGGAGAGAATCGTGTGTACAGGGATAATAGGCATCGCGCTGCGTCCGGAAAATCGAGTCTCTCCTCGCCGCGCGAGTATGATACCTATGTAGTTGTATACTTTGTTTAGAGGATGGCCGAGGTGGTTGCCAGAGGTGCTCGAGCCTCGCGTGCGTGCGTGTGTGGAAACGGCACAAGGAGAGAAAGACGGACATGGACGTACGTGCGTGTATATCGACGAAACGCGCAGCGGCAGCAGCGACTGCTCTCTAACCTGGAACGCGCTTTTTTTGCTTTTTCTCTCTCATCTGCACGCTACTCTGAAATCAATCGACGGCCAGCGTGATCTTATGACACTGGAGCAATGCGGAGGGGACTAGCCCCCCACCCCTCCGCGCCTAGTTACACACGAAAATAAGACGAACCAGAAACGATGTGTAATGATTTAGAACGCTCGATCGAGGAATTCCGTGTATATTTTCACGTATTATACACTCGAGATGAGTCTCTCTTTTTAGCAAGGATCGAGATTCGTCAATCCGAGCCTGGGGGGGTGGGAGGTTGCATACACAAGTCCTGAATCATTCTTCTCCACGCGCACACTTTCTCAACTCTTCTCATCCAGTATCCAACGAAACATTCCTATCCTCCGTAAAGAAAAAAAAAACAACAACTCAATTACCCGAAAAGACCAAAAAGTACATGCACACGAAGTAAAATTCCCCCATGCACAGGTGTGCTCCTCGGGAGCCCCTCCACACTCACCTTCGGAGAGCTCGAGGTCCAGCTCGGCGAGCTTCTCCCGCACGTCCTCGGGCAGCTTGCCGAGGTCGACGCTGAACTCGGTCATGTCGTCGTCGTCGTTGTTTCCGCGCTCCAGGGCCACTCACGTCGTCGCGGCAGCAGCCTGCACCGCCGCCGGCGCCCCAGTCCCCTTCCCCGAGGACGTCGGGCCGCTGCTGTCCCGCACCTCCTCACTCATGCACACGCGCGCACCACGCACGCACCACCTCTGCACTCTGCTGTACAGCGGCCCCCGGGCGGCATGCGCGCGAACGGTGTGTTATATACAGTCCGCCAGCAGAGCCAGGAGTTTATATAGCTGTACAGCTTATCTGCGCTTCTGCTTCATAACCCCTATATGCGCGCACTACGCACTCTCTCGAACTGTCTCTGGACTCTGTCTGCCCCCAAGGGGTTATACCAGGCACGCGCACGGGATGTAAAAAAATAGAGACACTGGCAGTGATTGTGTGCGTGCGTATAATATATATCCGCGCGCACCGTGCGACGGGGCTGTGTATTATACAGTAGGGCCTTGTGCGATCCTCCTGCGGTGTCCGTCGAGCGGGTGTCAGTGTCAGTGTCCGTGTCCGGCCATCTTTGCTGCTGCAGCCGCCACTGGCCCCGCAGCACAAGCGCAACTATAGGTGCCCGCCGCTGCTGCTGCTTTCGAACCTTCTGCGTGTGTCTGCTGCTGCTGGCTGCTCGCCGCGCCGCCGCTGCACGGTCGCGGTACGTCTGTGTGTCTCGCGGAGAGAGAGAGAGAGAGAGAGAGAGAGAGAGAGAGAGAGATGGACGATATACGGGGCTCCGCAGAGCAGAGCACGCGAAGCCGCTGCTGTTGCTGGAGGCCGCGGAGCGGCGCGACCAGCGGGAGACGGACAGGAGCGACGAACTCGTTAGAGAGAGAGAGTGTACTTATGCGCGAGAGTGCGAGTGCCTGGCAAGCCTGTGCGATGTGCTGATGGTTGATTTGAGGAGAGCCGACGGTTGCCGACGCCAGGGTGCGCTGCGGAGGGTTTGACGGAGCGCGGACGCTTTGAATAGGCGCTGAGAATAATATGAGCTCGAGACGATATGCCGTTGTTTTGTTTGGCAGGTGAATGGCGATGGTAAAAAGCAGCTGTGTTTCTGGAATTGTTGACTTGCTTTGTCTCGGCTCTTGCTCGCGGTTGTTTGTCCTTGGCTCCTTGCGCGTTAACTCCTGGATGATGGAAGATTATGACTAATTTTATTCATTGGTGATCGTAGAGTAGAGGACTCGAATGTGCGAGTTGACATTTTTTTAATTTCTAACTGAATCTACAAAATTAGATGTAGGGGAGAGTACCCTAGTGTGACCACTCGTATAGCTATATTAGTTGCAACTTTTGTGTACCAAGTGAAAATGAAAATTTAACTTATAATTTTGTTAACGTTGAATTTGTAGACAAATGTTTAAAGAAGAAAATAAGCCTCGAAATATTAAAATTTATTGAAAAATAATGAAAATTCTATTGTGTAAGTAGATTTTTATTTAAATTGACAGTATTTATGCTTCTAACGTCACGATTTTGTTGAAATAATTTTTTTCCATTTCGTTAAGCACCCTTCTTTACTGTGCTATATTATTTAAATTATAGAATGCTTACATATTTTTCGTATAACTTTTGTTTCTAATGGTCAATTAAAAATGACACAACTACCTTAAGTATTAATTAATAACGATAACTGAGGGTTCCCTTGGGAAAACTTTTTTCCCACACCTGCACCGAAAGTGTTACTTTTCCTCCCGGGCGCCTGGAGAGAAATGTGTATTTTCGGTGCTGGTGTGAGGACAAATAAATAGTATACGCGCCATGGGAGGTAAAGTAGTGACCCCATAGCACGTGTTTGCCAGCCTCGCTTTCGGCTCGGGTGGCAATTTACACGTGCTACGGACTCACCAATTCATTACCTCCCTAGATGCCAATATACTATTGACACGAAACTTAATGGCTTTTTCGATATTCTCGTGAGAATCTTCGGAATTGTGATTTAAAAACAAGAATCTCCGATAATATTAATAAAACTATAACATGCATCTAATCCAGCATATAAAGTACTGCCATCTACTGGTAAGAGCCTAATAGCCATGGCTGGATATACTGGGGGACTCTCCCCTAATATCAGAGATGATCTACTCATCTCTGCTAATGTTCAAGAATATATCCTGAAAATTTTAAGGCTTTAAGTTTTTTAGGCTCAAAGATATTACTTTACTACTTTATTATTCATACCCTTTTGTTGAAAATTAAAAAAAGATACTCAATGTGAGTTTGCGAAAGCGAATGATCAAGTTCTTTAATTTGATGATACAAAATCAAAATTTTTACTAATAACTATATAATTTATAATCATTTTTACGATGTTAAATGCACGAATTCATGAATGTACTTTTGAGCACTGATCCGAATTCGATCATCATACATTAATTAATAAATTGTTTAAGGGCATGTTCAGACCTATTTTACCTGCCCATATCTTAATTCATATATCAAAAAAGCTAGATTTTCTCAAAAAAATACGCAAAAAATCAAATTTTCTCTTCAGGATTGCTTTATTTATTGAAAATCAAGAGTGGAATAGAACACTTAAAGGGGATCCGAAAGTCAATTCCATGTATCACCTTCATTGAGTATATAGTAATACACCTCTCTGTACGAAGTTTCAGACGTCAAAAACAACGACACCCCAAAAAATTATTGATATGAAATTTCGTGAACATTTCATTCCAATAATCTTTTAGGGTGCCGTCAATTTTGACGTAAAAAAATCGTAAAGAGATGTATTATTACTCAATGAAGTGTCAGCGAGTTTGGGTTTTGTCTAAATATAAGTATTTTTATAGCACTGCGTGAGCTAAGTCCGCTGTCACGCCTATCCGTGACATAAGTAGTCCATTATGTACCGTGCGACGATGGACTGCTTAGGGCACGGATAGGCGTGACAGCGGACTTAGGGCAGGCAGTGCTATAAAATAGAATACGATACTCGTGTCATAAGTCGTCCTTCATAGCACGGCGTTTAGCGTAATACACGCCGTGCTGTAAAGGACTACTTAGGTCACAATCGTAATGTACTATTGTAATTATGAATAATTATTCACTACTCGGTCGGTAAAATTCAGGGCGCGAAATTTGAATTTTTAATTGACTTTCGGACCCCATTAAAATATCAGAATAGAAAACTATCAAATTCAATTCGAATAATAATTTAAGTGTTGCATCTTGCATATAAATCCAATGTAAAATGTATATTCTGACCGGCTATTGGCGTAGTTCATTTGATGCCCGCTAGTGTCTCAAAGCAACTATAAACTTCCAATAGGTAATTTTAAGCTCTTTCAAATGCATTTTATCCCAACTGATTATATTAATTCTAACCTATAAAAAACTTGACAAATTAAAAGTCTAAAATCGAAAAATCGAAAACACGCTATAAAACAAAAAAGCATTGACCAATCAAATATTATTTGTTTGCCTCCTTCGTGCGCCAAAGACACAAAAAATGATTCTTGAAACATTAAATTTAACCACACATACACACACACATACATACAGACAATTTCTAAAAATAGTATATTTTGATTCCAAATGACCCAAACATGTTTCTAACATGCTTTTAGAAAACTTTATTTTTACTGTTACAAAGCTTCCTTTAGGAGGAAGCAAAAATGTATTAATTCGTTTTCTCCTCACTTGAAGTAGAGAAATTACGATTTTCGACAGTTTTTGTTCGGAGATTTGTCGATACAAAAATCGTGATCATCAAGAGGCGCGATACATATATGTTTACTTCGAATTCATCTTTCGCTCAGTTTAAATCAAGTAAATAGAACATTTGAATTATTTATCGCAGAAATTGAGTATTTTTTTAATTTTTCTCGAACACCGGGGTGACTTTGGTCACCATGTTTATGAATTTTCATACTATGATATACGTAAAAAAAAATTATTTTTTTCTTTGAATATGTTCTATAGGCTGCTATCATAACATGAGAATTTTTGTTATGTTGGTAGATATGATAGAATAATAGAGATACGTACACAAATTTCCAAAGTGGCTCAAAGTCGCCCCAGTTTACGGTAATAGAAAAAGAATACAGTTTTTCTCAATTTTCTCTCTATTTTTGTTCATTTCTCAAACAAATCGTAAAGATTTTACATTTCGTGGAAGCCAAATTTTACAGTTTTTTAACATCCTCTTTTATTACAAGACAAACTACGTATTTTACAAGGTATTTACAAAATTTTTAAAACTGATTTTACTGAAACATCAAAATTATTAACAAAAACTTCATTTTTTCGTAAAAAAAAGTATTGTTCAATAAATTTTAGATTTACTGCAGAGTTTTCGAGAAAAAAAGTTTCTCAATTCTTACGACTGAAATAAGCTATTATTTTTTAATTTCTTGTTCTTTAATTTCGATTAGTTCATTATATTCGGCCAAACCGCCATATTAATGTTTGATCGATTTTGCGTAATTTTTAGTTTAATTTATAAAAATAATAATTTTAGTAATTACTACAATGGGCCAAACACTTTTATATTGTTATATACCTACTTAGAATTACACCTACTTACATTCCGAGTACAGAAAGCCGCTGTGTATACATAACATACACAGTCTCGCGAAAATCCGCATTAACGACAGCCGCAAGATTCCAAGGTATATATACCTGTATGCATACGTAGGTGTGATATACCTTATATGAATGTGTGTGTGTGTATGTGCGCGCGAGCCACGGTACGGTACGGAGAATCTCGCGAGCAAGTGGAGACAGGCACCAGCAGGCTGAACACGGGAAAATCGTGACGGGGGCCAGTGCCCGAAAAACAATGGCCACTTAACAAAGAATTCGGTTCCCGGTGGGGTCTACGAAATCGCCTCTTTTCTCGCTAAAATCCCGGCCCGCGTCGAAAAGTCATTGATAACCGCGGTGTATCGGCCTCCTAGTCAGCGAAAAGCCGCGATAACGTGCGCCAACTGGAAACCGGACGAAGCCTCGCATTCTTCTCGAGCGAAAGAGAGACATCGCACGTCCAGAACCAGAAAAAGGTGTTTCGGAGTTTTGAGGTTAGGGTGCATCCTTCGGCTCCTCTCTCGCAGAGTCCGCGCAGTTACTTACTTTTCAAGGCCGACGTTTTTCCTCCGGTGTGTGTTTCGATGATTTTGTCTGTCGATACGTCCCTGTAATTGTCGCTGTTATACTCGAGCAAGGTTCGTGCGGGGGTAGTCTTGAGAATACACGTCGTTTCAAAACTGATGAGCTTTATTGACATTGGGCGCACGGTCTTCTTGTAATTTCTTTTCGTTTTGCAGGATTCCGAGATTTGTAATTCAGCATGGCACACGCGTTAGTTGATAATGTGGATTTCGATGGAGATCCGCCGATCAGGACACAGACAATGGACGAGGATCTTGAACTTTTTTCGTCTATTGATCAAGCCACAAAGTCGTGGTTGTATTCTCTGCATCATATTTGGGGTTTGTGTAAGTAGCAAAAGTGGTGTCTTTTGGATTTTCCTTTGTTAGTCAATAAAATGTATTTTCTTTTATGATTGCAGGGAAGAAGAGTATTGGTGTGACACAAACTTTAGTCGAATACTTTGAGACAGCGCCGAATCCTTATTTAAGTACTTTGAGGATTTTGGTTAATACAAATGATTTTTACCATATAAAAACTAGATCTTCTCTAGCGTTTACAGGTTTGTTTCAGTTTGATATTTATATAAGGAAAATTCAATACTTTTATAGTTTTACAAATACCAATTTAAATTACAGTGATACATATAATCAAATATTTTTACAGTTATTGAAGAATTTTCAAAATGGATTAACCCTATCAAAGATAATTACAAAAGTTGTCTTGCTACTGACCTGAAAATTGCTGCCTTTCGATTAGTAAGTAAACAAAAAAACATGCAACTTATGAAGATGGTCTCGGATGTTTATGAATTTAATACAAATAATAGATCCTTCATGATTTTTATTAAGGTAATTTTTACAAAGTTTAGTTTAAATTAAAAAAAAATTTTCCAAGCTTAAAAGTTAATTAAGTTTTGTTTAATGCAGAAATTAATTGAAGATAAGAAGTTTAAAGAAGCAGGTCAATTTGCAGAAATGTTGAAACTTCAAAGTTCATTTGCAGATCCAGAAATATTGCTATTACCTTTAATTTTACAAAATAAAGTAACCATTGCTGAAGACCTTTTGAGAGGTCAACCAGATTTGCAGCGCACATTTGTGACTTATCTAGATAATTTACTTGCTCCTAATAGAAACTTGCAAGCAACTTTAGATCAATTTATAACGTATGTTTATTAGTTTTATATAATTAAATTTAATTTCATACTATTTAATACTCATGCTAATCAATTTAATATATATTATAGAAATAATAACATACCTGATGTAAAGATGTCAACTCTTCAACACAAACCAATATCTAAATTAGTTGCACGCTTAGCAAAACTTTATCATCTTCCACCTGAAGCCTGTCCATTTTTACATAAAAAGAGAGGTGAAGGAGCACTTCAGTTTTTGATTTATAAGCGTTATGTAGATTGTAGTTTAAGTAAGTACTTTAATATAAATATATGTTTCTCTCAAACTTTAATATATAGAGACCAGGAAAACTTTTTATTCGGTGCAACTTTGTAAAACTTGAATATCTTTTGAATAATATCTTTTGTAATTTTCAATGTATTTAAGAAAATTTTATTCGACAATTTATGATTTTGTTAAACTTTTCTGTAATTTTTGCTAATCCATAAACATTATGTTAAAAATTATTTAAACAAGTTATTTGATTTTATGAAAGGGTTTATTTTTAGAGCTTATTAAAACAAAGATTTTTACGCCTCAAATACCTTGGTCAGTTAACCAATAAGATAATTGGGCCTACTTTTTAAAAACTGCTCTATTTTTATACAATGAAGAGGTGATGTATTCCAGTTTTTCAATTTCAATGCATGTAATTTAGGAATTTGCTCTAAGAATGGGATAATTTCGTAAAAGAAGTTTTCCAAGTAATTAAATTAAAACAATAATAATTATCAATCCATCCTTAAACTTAATAACCATTTATCATGGAAATGATTTAAAAAAAATTTTATGAACTAGAAATGTTGGAAAAAAAGTTGACGAAATAGGTGCACGGTCTCCTCTATAGAGCTAAATACTATTTTCAAGTTTATATTAAAGAACTAAAAGTATTAAATTTTTACTAGGTGTCGAGAGTTGGAGAGAAATGGCAAAAGAAGCAATTGGAGCTGATCCCAGGCTGCAAGTAGAAATTTTGAAATCTCTCATAAACGCAAGTGATACCAATGAAGCATTATATTTTGCTCAAATGTATAACGTTCCAAGAGAGGAATGGCCTTGGGTGCTATCAAATTATGCTAACGACAACCCTGACTGTAATATTTTACTTATATATATATATTTATATCTGTGGGTTTCTGGAAAAACAAGTTCATTATTTTTGAAAATTGAGTTTCGAGCGATTTTGATATCCTTACATAGTATTTTTTTAGATAGGAATGAAAAAAATTAGGAAAGTGTGAAAAAACCATATGTCCATATCTACTATTTATGAATTTTTTTAACACTAGTTTAAATGTAAAATAAAAACTTTAAACATGTATATCTATAAAATAGTGGTCTTAAGCGTTTTTCCGGGAACCCACAGAAATATATATATTATTTAAAAGTGGTATAAAAGACTTATTTTTTATTTCTATTTTAAAGCTGCTCACAACAGCAATGTAAATAATTCAAGAAATGATGAAAACTGGGAAGAGGATGATAAAATGTATTATACCTTAAAGTTACCAAGAGAATGTATTCAAATAATAAATGACCAGAAGTCTTTTGAAGACTTCTTAGATCATGCTTTGAGAAATGTTAATCTTGTTGGAATTGACTCAGAGTGGAAACCAAGTTTTAGTAAAGATTTTAAATTTTTATATTAATATATTTATATTACATTTATATATTTTATTAAAATATAAATTATTTTACAGGTATTAAAAAGCCAGAACTAGCGCTGATACAAATTGCTACTGATACAAATGTATATATTTTAGATGTTACAACATTAGGAAATGAAGTTCAACATCTTTGGACAGAATTAGGCATGACTTTATTCAATAATAGAAGTATCGTAAAATTAGGTAAATACTTACTTGATTTCCCTGAAAATCTTCAATATTAACTAATCAATCTTAATTTATACTTCAAATAAATTTATTTCAGGTTTTGGTATTGCTCATGATATTGCTGTGATTAGAGAGAGTTTGCCAGCTCTTTCAAATATTAGGGCTACTGGTGAAGGCTATTTGGATCTAGCTCACCTATGGAAGAAGCTACTGAAAGAAGACCATTTTGTGTTTCCTTATAAAGGCGATGAATGCTTTACAAATGAAAACTTGAGCAAATTGGTAGAGCTGTGCCTTGGCCAAAGATTGAACAAGTCCGATCAATTTTCCAATTGGGAGCGTAGACCTTTGCGGGAGAGTCAAATTCTATATGCGTCTCTAGATGCCTATTGCTTACTGGAGATTTACAATGTTTTGTCTGTGCAGTGTGATCGTTTAGGAATACCTTTTCAGGATGTATGCAATCATATGCATCATGCACCACACAAATCGTCTGTCAGTCTAGAGAGTGGTCACAAGTCTTCAAGAAGTAGGACGAAAAAGTCACAACATAAGGTATTGATATAATTTTATTGTATGTTTCTTGGTTTTATACATAATTTTTTTTTCAATTTTTAAATGTCCTACTTTAAATTAGCTGCTTTTTTGTGGTGTGAGCAGATGAGTAGTAATAGTTCTTTAATTGATATTTGTATTTTTAATTATTCAACTGTTTAACATTTTCGCTGCTGACAATGTATAAGCATTTTCTTTCCCACAGTGCTACGCCATTTTTACCATAATTTTTTATTGCAATTTTAATTAGTGCTTATTACAACTACCATGGATCCAATTCCAATATAAATCGGTACTTTTGTTTTCTTAAAGTCTATATAATAAGAAAATCATTGCTCAAACTTATACATGTTTATTTTTATACTATAAATACCATAAAAATGGTCAATTTTATAAAATATTCATGAGCCATATATGTGTTGCGTAGCACCAAGGGAAAGAAATTCATGAGCCATTTTTGGTACATGTAGCAGCGAACGTATTAATTTAAAAGTGTAATCCCCTGAGTTACTCATAAAAGTTTAGCAGCTAAACAGCAATAGGGCATAATTTGTGTTAATAGTCACTCTCTTATATCAATTTTTTTAATTTAAACAAATTTTAAATTAATTTAATAAGTATTTATTTTTTATTACCAACAGGTTGACAGCAAATAATGGACAGGAATAAATCATAAACTTTTTTATGTGCACATTTTTTTTTTGTGATACATATAGTCGATTATCACGGACGATTTTTTTTTTCTAATCATTGGAATATGTAATACGACATATTGTAGACACTTTACAGAATGAAACTCAAATGCTTATTTTTATTATTTCTTCATAAAGAATTATTTCTAATATTTATGACTTTTTGTTTATACCTTTTAACAAATAATTATTTACTAATATACCTATTTAAGTAATTTTTTAAAATCTGTTAAATTTATGTACTTGTATACCATGACTCCCTTTTTTCTAAATTTCAAAGATTTTAAAGTTTGAAAATTTGTTTAATAATATTTGTAGTTCAAATCATATTTATTAATATAAGCCGTTAATTATCTCTGTTTTTTAATATTTAACTTTTTTATAAAAAAAAACTGACTGACTGATTTTGATTGATTTGACTGATACTAAGTATTTAATATTAATAATTTTAAAAGTTTGAAATGAAATTCTTTTAAATTAATCTTTTTTAAAAAAATAGTTTGATATTATTTTTATTATATGCATAGAAGTATATGCATTAGAAAATAAACTTCTAACTGGAAACAGAATATGTTATTTGATGTAGTTTTTAATAAAGTCTAGAAATAGTACTTAATTTGCATACTGTTGTTTGGCTTCCAGTTGTTATATAAAATAAAAACGTATATTTGTAAATGCAAATATGCTTAAATGTCGATGTTGGAAATTACGAGTACAATTACCACATTTTTCATGTTATAATAACGTTATAAACCAAATCAATTACAAATTTGTTGAATTTAAATTTAAAATTATTATCTTGGACAGAAATTTGAAAGAATTTCAAAAAATGAAAACAATTTGGATTGGTGCCCTTTTGTAGAGCATAATCGTAGAATTATATAACCAAGTACTTGCTGGTGATTTATAACGCACTGGATGTGCAGAATGATTATTCAGGTATGCAGTTTCAAGATGCACGTGCTCACGTACAACAAGTTTCTCACAAGCCATTGCAAAGCCATCAAAGTCCACACAAGCCATCAAAGAGCCAACAAAACTATAGGCCATCAAATAGCAGGCACATGCCAAAAAGAAATCCACCTAAGGTACATTCCATTTTATCAGCAAATATATTTATATACTTAAAATTAAAATAAAAATTTAAGTTTTTCAACTGGAATGTTATACTGTTGAAGGATAACATATGTTATGTTATCATAAGATAAATGTTCAAAATCATTTTCAAGCCCATTTTTTATTAAATAATTCAAGAAGAAGCACTACTGAAAATCAGTATTGTAGCCATTTTTATTTTTAATTTTGAATCTACCAAATATTATTACAAAAAGTTTCAACAAGAAGTGTTGAAAATTGCAGGTAAAGATAGATTTTTTAAAGATAAAAGATAATAAAAATAAATCATACGTTTAAAATCTATGTTCCCCTATAATTTTTAATATTTTTTGTTGAAAGTTTTTTTCAAATGATTCTTATATGATTTTAAAATACTTATTACATGGGTTTGACTTACTATTTCATAAATCCGAAGATAAAGAATAGAATGTTTAAAAGACTTACATTTTAGGCCATTTAATTTTAATAAAATTACTTATTTTAATTCAGTATGTAAATAGTCAAAGTATTTTTATATCTCTATGCTGACATAAGAAATATGAGAAAAGTACGAAATCTTTATGAATTTTAAATATAATTCATATTTTAAACACTCACATTTTCTCACATTTTTTAACACAACAATTATCATTTAATAATTAGCACTAAAAAGTGTACATTAATTGAGGCTTTTGTATTTGTTTTTACGCATTTGTCACAATTTGCACGTTTTCTTACATTTTTGCAAGTATTCTTATATTATTATAGCAAGTATTTTTACACATTATCGTATATTTTCACATTATTCAAAAATATTTTTAAATATAAAATTTTTTAAAAATTTGTAAATATTAAGAAAATGTAAAAATGTAAGATAGCATGCGAAAGTTTTATGAACTGTGTAAAAATGTTATAAAATATGAAAAAATGTGGTAAAATATAAAGCAATCTGCAAAATCATATTCTATATACGGGGGAAATAAACATTTTATCACCTTCTTATACCTTTTCTTACATTAATTTTCACTTACTTAAATTTCATTTTGTTCAGTATTACTTTGATCCTCGACAAAGAATAAGTAAAAATGTTATCATTTTAAGGTGATACTAAACTCTCGTGTTCTTGGCAAATACGAGGAACCCCCTTCGCTGTTTGCATTCAATTTTCAATTTAAAAATACACAAATTCATCCTACACCCTCCGCAGAACCCCGGCCAGCCCCTGGAAACTCTATACCGCGAGAACCACAACCACGTGCCACCGAGACACCAACCCCATCAAGCCCATCAACAGCAGCAGCAGCAGCATCAGCCCCAAGCCTCCGAATCCTTCGTCAACCACAACAACCACAATCACCAGCAGGCCGGCTGGCAGCTGGAGAACTCGCAGGCGGAGGCGAACCACGCCAACCAGGCCCAGGTAGCGGCCGGCAGCTGGACCACGACGACGTCCACGACGGTCACCACTGCCTCGACGACGACGCGATCCTCGGCGGGCTTCGTCTGCGACTCGATGCTGGCCGGACTGGCCGGGCAGCTGCGCAAGTGCGGCCTGGACTGCGTGTACTTCGAGCACGATCGCGGCGGCGAGCAGTCGTTCCGCGTCGCAGTCGGCGAGAAGAGGATACTGCTCACGCGGAATGGAAATTTCGAGCGGGTATATATACGCGAGTTTTTGTTCCATCATGTCTAGTTTGTTGAAAGAAAAGGGAGTTGATCCACTTTTCGAATAGATTTAATACTTTTTATGCGGTTCATTGGGGGACTCGGCCTATTTTCGGACACACCTCCCAGTATGAACACCCATGGCAATTGGGCTCTTATCGCTAGATGCCAGGACTTTATATGATGGCTTAGATGTATGTTATAGTTCGAGTAAATATTATCGGAGCTTCTTGTTTTTAAATCACAATTCCGAAGATTCTGGCGACAATAACGAAAATGACGTTATTCTCCGTGTCAGGCGTTATTTCCCTAAATACTAATTATTTTATATGTGATATGATTTAAAATAAATATACTTAATAAACATTCTGTTTTACAACTTTTACCTATATTTTAAGAAAAAATTTTAAGTATTTAGACTAATAATACTCTTCTGAAAATTATTACGTGTTCACACTGGGAGACAAGTTTTTGAAAACTAAAAATCTTAATTTTTCCTTTTTCATTAATATTTAATTCAGATAATAAATTGGACTAAAACTAATTTATTACATCAAAGAGGCCCATTCATACGACAAATTTCATTATGAACTTTTGATTTTCACTTCGACAATCAAAAGTTACAGCGAAAATAGCTATGGGTGTCCGTACTGAGATACTTTCCCCTAATATGATTGAGATATAAATACTTAAAAGAAAAGAATGACCACTACTTTTTTTTTCACTGATCATTTAGCTATTATGTAAAATATAGAAATTATCGTCAGTAATATAAAACGCTTATTAAAAGGGGCCATTTTTTCCGCTGCAGCAAAAGTGTTAACTGGCATTGACAAAAAATTAATAGTGTAAAGTTATAATTAATCGATATATGAGCCGTATGCTCAAAAAACTCCCGGATGTTTTCGAAATCGTTTATCAATTTCAACTAGAACTTAGATATTCAATAGAAGTACATCTGCAATATTCTGCAAGTTCTCCAGATGTTAAGATTTTTAAATTGTTGTATAAATATGTTACACTATGAAACTGGATCTTTGAGTTGCCTTTTTGAGAAGCAACCAAAATCATTGAAGGTATTCTTTGATCAAACAGATCATATACGTAAATTACAAACCATTAACCCTTTAATTCCCAAGGTTCTTATTCAATCGAGAATATAATTGTATGAGAAGCGGCTCGTTAGCTCGAAAATAATCAGAAGTATTTGAATAGTTTAAAAAGAATATTTATTAAAAGAAAAAACGCTCTAAGATCCAATTTTGAGGTAGCTCTAGAAAATAATTATATAGCTATTAATCAGTTATTTAGATTGAGTATTATTATATACAAGTATCTATCAAAATAATTAAAAAATAAATTTTACTCAGAATTTTTAAAGAAAATTTTGTAGCGCTATTCGCATTGCTTTCCCGTATATACATAGCTTCGTTGTTACAGCATGGCTATTAAATTCGTATTATCTTTTTAAACAAATTACCTCTTTCAGATTTTATCATATACACACTAACAGGTCCTCTCCAGGTCAAAAAACAATTTTATATGTATGCTCAGACCGCGTGTATATGCAGGCACCTTTGAGATTTAAAGGGTTAAAGATAAACTAAATACATTAATTAAAATTATATTTGTAAATTTATGATAATATTTCTTCAGTTTGAAAAGCTTACAAAGTAAGAGAATTGTAGTTTCTGTAGTTATTATGCTGAAACATGACGTAAAATGATTCAATTTAATCGTTGTTGAATATAGTGAATTTTAATTTTAATCAATTCAAAATTGTGGTTTTTATTTATAGTTAAAAAATTTAGAAAGACTTATTGAAGTGGCACTTTCTGTTTATTTTAACATATATTATTATGTGTAGTGTCTAATAAATCCCTTATTCAAAAAGAATGTAATTTTTAAATATTATTTTTTCAAATCTTTTCGGCCTCAAACTAAAGTCATCTTTTAGAAAAAAATTCAAGTAATTAATAATAAATGTATGGTTTTAGTTTAAACAGTACTTACCACCTGGATGTTGTTACAAAGTTATGGAGTACAAACCAGAAGATCAACTTGTAGAAGTTCTAAACCATTTTAACATTAATGTAACGGAAGCAGATATTTTCAGTCGATGCCAAATGTGTAATACAAAAAAGTTTGTTTATGTTTCAAAGGACACAATGCTTCAATTATGCCAACGGTTAGTATTCATATATCATAAAATAATTTAATTTTTCTGTATTAATGATTAAATATCCCAATATTAACACTACTGTATCACACAGTTTCGGAAACAATTTTCATTCGCATCCTGGTCCATCGACGGTCTGCACGAGCGATCTTCACAATCAGTGGGATACAGTAGATAAGGCTAGGCAAATGTGCAACAATGACATGCCCACGCAGGAGCAATTCACGTGTCGCACGTGGCAGCTGTCTTATGGCACTCTGAATATGACAAACTGTACAACAAAGTACAACGCGAAAGTACAAATAGATCAAGTTCCACCGAACGTCTTGCAGTATGTGAACAAATTTTACGTTTGCGAGGGCTGCGGTAAAGTTTATTGGTATGGTTCACACATGGAACGCGCTCTTAACGGAAGTTTGAAGGATATCTTAGCTTAAGAATTTAATCTCGAGGAGTTAGTGTTAAGTATGGAGACAAAAGCGAGTTTTAAAAATTGTGTATTTTTTCACTTTTTGAAAAAAAGGAACAAAAATTGAACCAAATTGTGATTATCATAATCAAATTTTATTTTATTAAAAATTTTGTACAAATTCGATCTACAATTGATCCTTAATTGTGCAATATATATTAAGTATTAAGTAACGTATGTATTATTTCGAATGAAATCAAAATAAGTTTTGGTAATACAGGTATTTATAATTAATGCATATTGTGATTTTTAAGAACTCACTTTTGTTTCAACTTGAAAAGTGTGTTCATGAAGCAGTGATATAAACACGTTTTTACATTACACATATTATATATTTGCTCAGTTTGTTCTGCCACTATATTGATTAGTAAGATATCAGATTTAGTAAATACTTTTTTCATTTGCTTATTTTATTACTGTTATTGTAAAATGTTTGCGACTTATCACAATGAAAATATTTCTCTGAAAATGTTGTGCAAAGTATAATATTTTATTATAAACTATATCTCTATAACTGCACTTCTCAATAGAATATGTTATAGGGCAATCAGAAGTATATAATTCGATATCAATCTTATATAAAGTTAATTAAAATATCAAATTGATATAAGATTCTCTAATCTCTGAAAAAATGCAATATGAAGCTATTGCTTGGCAGTCTTTATGATTCTTTTAAAATATTAACTTTTACGCTTTGTGATGGATTTGTCGTTTAAGATAAGTAGTTGTCACTATTTTAGAGAAATCTTTTCATAAAATAAATGTTAATTATGTTATCAATGATATGTTACTGCCAAACCATCAATTTTTATTGAGTATCAAAGTATACATGCGTGATATCGCTTTATTATTATATTGGAACAATATCTAGATGTATTTTTATGTGTTCCTGTCGGAGAGTCATTTACGAATGCTAAAGTTCACAGTACTTTAAATGAGAAAAGAATAAAACCTCTATGTACACAGGGTTACTCGCTATATATCGAATTAGTTTGTTATATAGTTATGTAAGGTCGGTCCGTTTACCAAATCTATGTCTTCAAAGGGAATGTGACCTGGCATCATAGTACAAGATAACAGTTATTTTCGTTTAACACATTATACGAGATATATTTTAGTTACGCGAGTAGAATAATGGAGCAAAATGTATGATCGAGCGTAATATTTTTAATCTACATACTAGGTATAAAATTATAGAAATTGAAAGCAAATGTGCATAACAAATAGTCTTGGCGCCATGCAACATTTTTGTAGACAATCGAGCTCTTTTGTTACAATCTTTCTTATTTTATATATGTTGATTTTGTAAACAAGAATTTGCATTGTTGTTAAATTAAAATATTTATTTTAGTAATGATAAAAGAGACTCAGTTTAATAAAAAAACTATCGGTTTTTGAAAATGGTACAATAAAAAATTCTCGTTTAGAATATCAAAATACACAATAAAATATAAATTGTATTTAAAGGTCTTAATCAGCCACAAAAAGTTTATGTGGAACCTAGATTAAAAAGAGTTTCAATGCTATTCAGATAGATTCTGGCTTTGATTAGATCTAGGGTATATCGACGAAAACAAAAATGCTCTGCTTAGAAAATTTGCGCGGTTTTCCAGCACGAGATAAAAAAAAAACAAAAAACAGAAACAAATGTATTCGATATCGAATATTATCTAACCATTACAAATAAAACTTCCTTCCATTTTTCAAATTAATTGGTATTAATTTATTTATAATTAAAACACTATATTGCAAAAGCTCTATCTACTCCAAGTATATTACAAAATGTCGATGAAGTTGACCAGAAATGAGTAAACACTTGCGAAACAAATTATAACAATGAAAGGTTTATCAATAATTATGCAGGTGCCGGGTGAGAAGGAGGTGATTCTGTTTGTGGTGGCACTGGTATGGAACTTTCGAAATCAGCTGGTTCGATGAGGTTCTTCTTACCGAACGGCGGTGGTCCTATAAGTTTTTCCACTTCCTCGTAGGTGAGTGTTTCTTTATGTAAGAGCCCTTCGGCAAGCTGAAGATAAAAAATTTATTTGAATAAATTAATTTTGTTAAATTTTAATTCTGTGAATTTCTGAAGAATAAATGCACAAGTGTAGACGTATGTGGAACTACGGCTTTATTTGGGGAAAAGGTAGTACGTTCACGTCAATAGAATGATATTAAAAAAAAATGATATTAAATAGAATGATATTATTGTGTTGAAAATAGCATACAAAATACTATTTATATAGAAAATTATGATAAAATTTGCATTTAAAATGTTTTAGACGCGGCTTGAAATTGCTACTAGCTTGCATCATGGAAAGTCATTTTTCCAACAATAAATAAATATTTTAATGAAATAAAATTGATTGTAAACCAGTGATATATAAAAAAAAAGAATCATGAGCAGGGTTGCCACGCTTTCTGGAAACCTGGAAAACCGGGAAAAGTCAGGGAATTTGATTTCATATGGAAAAATCATGGAGAAATCAGGGAATTTTTTTAATTTTTGGAATAATATAATATAGACGTAAATTTATATCGCTCATATTCTACTGTGATACGTCAAATGGATGATTCAATTAAATTATTTTTTTGATTATTAAATAAGTCTTATGCTATATAATAGTATTTTTTATTTTGATTTTAACCATTATATTTAAATAGTATATATAAGAAATGGTCGAAGTCGCTTTCTCAAAAAGTAGATGGTTCGCTGATGCAAATGATTCTGGGTCAAACACGAACCGAATCAAAAAAAAATTTCCTCATAATAAGAAATTGAAAAGATGGCTCTTGTTAAAAAAAGTATCGTAAAATGTTTTATTTTTTTCGTTTTTCTAAATCTGCAAGCGCGTGACATCTTCTCAATTTTCTAATTTATAGGGATAATTTTAGTTCGGACAATAATTATACTCATACTAATCTAGAAATTTGTTGGTTTTGCTTTCTCCAAGAGAAAGCTTTGTGACCTTAAAATATTTTTTATCAGAGATTTTAATGAATTTTTATGTTTTTAAGATTCCTGAGACAGATGACATGTTTTTAAAAAATGTCTGTCTGTATGTATGTATGCATGTACACTCGACGTGGGAAATTTCTGGTCAAATGCGCTTGAAATCCTCGAATGAGCTTAGCGAAAACGTGTGTTCCATCCAATGAGACCAAATGAAATTACAGAATTTCAAAAAAATTCAAACGTATGCGGCCAGAAATTATCCCACGTCGAGTGTATGTGATAAAAGATTTTGGAATGATAACTCTTCAAGGGAAGCATGTGATGAGCTGAAAATTTACAGAGATATAAAGTATTGCTCAGCTTAGAACTGATTACATTTTTGAGCTGTTTGGATAATAAAAGGTACATTTTTCATAAAAAAAATAGTAACTTTAAGAAATTATCAAAATTAAAAAAAATTTCTTTTTTATTTTTATACGGTAAAAATGTTGAAAAAATATATGTTTTCATAAAGTACACGTAATTTTCTTCCAATTTACATATCTAGCAATTACCTGAACGCTATTTTAGTGGAAGAAATAAAACTGAATTTTGAATACGTATTTTTCGAAAATCGGTAATTTTAGTAAGTTTAAAAATAATTTCTTATTCTTATTTCTTATTCTGATAGACCTCCACAATAAATTATGCTGCTAAAGATCAGTAGTGTATTATTTTTTAATAAATAATATTAAATAAGAAATGACTATAAGAAAGGATGAGGGCCTATAAGGGCCGAAATCAGTACCCATAAAAACTTTCGTAAAATTAAAAAATTTGAAGAAAGAGCCATGTGATCTCACGGTGCTGTTGCGGATCGATACGGTATTCTTTCTAAGGTTTTTCTCATTACTAGAACGATTTTACATAGTTGAATTAGCGAGTATGGGTGGAATTTTGTTTAAAAGCCTACGGAAATCAACCTCGCGCGATGTATTATTCCCCGGGTATTTGAATCATTTTCAGTGCTTTAACACTGATTTTGTACCGGGCTTTTCTATCATTTTGAAGCTAGTTGCAGTGACCTACATAGCTTTTAGTTCGAAATTTTTTGTTTTACGAATGGAGTAGTGGGGGCCGGTTTTGGTCCTTACAGGCCTTCGTCCTTTTCATGTACAGATGTGGTCAAAATTATTTTAATTAAGTTTTAAGATTGAAGATTATTTGAGACTGGCAATCCTTAAACACGTGTGTGTAATGAGTTAAATTCTCAAACTCGATTTATTAGGATCTGTCTTTGAGAAAGTATTCTGCTAAAGCAATTAGAAGCGATTTTTCGTTTTAGATCATTTTTATACAAGAAAGTGCGACCGGAGATTGGAAAAATCTGGAAACAATGATAGAGTTTACTCCGATCACATTATATTGAATTATGTTATATCAACGGAAAATAGGCAGTACCTGGATAAGTCCCAATTACTGGCACCCTGTCCATTTTCCCTGACACTCCCATATTATTTTCCGCACAAAGTTAAAAATATAATTTATATGTGAATTCAGTAATAGTTTTTAATTAAATTAAATTAAATAAATCATTTCATCCACGTATGGAATTTTTTTTTTATTGAATTATCCTTGTCATCGAAAAAGGACAGGATGTCAGTAATTCGGACAGTTACCTGAATTTCTTATTTAAATATTTATTTTTAACAAGAAAACTATATCTCTCGGAGAATAAGTTTTATCGTTTACGAATTTATTATTTAAACACTTATTTTAAATAAGAAAATTCTATCCATGGTGTAGTTAGATTTATGATTTTATTATTGCAAATTTATTTTTAATGAAAAGAAACTGCTGCATAAGCTAGAACAGAAAGCAAGAATTGCTTCGTTTGTTTAGTTGGGTTTATAGTTCTTGATTTTTTAATAACATAATTTCTAAATTCGAAGTTATTGTCCCCGTGGTAGCTGCGTATTATATTTTTAAGCTGAGTATTATTTTTTTATATGGTATAATCGTAAAACTATAAAGTATGTTTATTTTTATTAGCTATGACTGTAGCGATTTGTTCATCATGGTGGCGACTTCTTTTTTAAATTTAGCGACTGTAGATATTTTTTTGACTGTCGTAGGAAGCAGGTCACCGAATCTAAAACAAAAGTCGTCACCATGATGAAAATATCGCCATATCTGGCCATAACTAATACAAATACATTATTCTGATAAAAGTTGCTAATTTTATCATTATTTCACGTAGAGTATCTCGAAAAAAATGGAAGAATTAAGATTTTATACCTGGAAAATCTGGCAAATTCAGGAAATTTTTACATGAGAAAATAGTGGCAACCTTGCATGAGTAATTTTCAAATAAAGTAGAGTCATTTTTTAAAGTACAAATATTATATAATCGAACTTAAGTCGTCATGCATTATATTGTTTCAAAATACATTTTAAAAAATGGACTCATGTTAATATTTTGGAAAGTCACATAATAATAATAATAACAATAACAATAATAATAATAATTATAATAACTAATAATTATAAAACATACCACTTTTAATTTATCTTTGTTCTCAAGTAACAAAGCTTCAGTTCTTTTATATGCTTCAGTGATAATCGTTCTCGCTTCTTGATCCATTACATGAGCCAACCTTTTACTATAAGGCTTACGTGTTTTCTGAAGAAAAAAGAAAAAAATTTATTCAACTTTTTAGAATCATAAAGAATACATACTTAGTACACAAAGCCTCACGTCCTCTAAAGGTAATATAAAAGTTTTGAAGCCTATAGCATGATGTGTCAAATAATATTCAAACAATTTTCTCTAGTAAATGTGAATGGAATTATTTAAAATGTCAGCTAGATGTTATTTATATTTTGAAAATCCTATAAAAAAGCACTTTTCTTTGGAACATTTTATATAAATTCACTATTCTTAAGTTTTCCCCTAGTAACTTAAAAGAATTTTAAGCTACGTTAAATTAAAAATATTTTAGTTTAAAGGTCATTTTTAGATGGTCCAAAAATTTTCCCTGAATCTTTCGAGAATGTTCAGTTAACGGTTTTATAGTTTAAAACTTATACAGGGGGATTTTCTAGTGGAAGGTAGATTTCTACATCGTATGTTTCGTTTTTTACAAGGAGTTTTCAAGTTCCTAAAAGCATCTGACAAGAGGCACAATTTCTGTAATTTATAGAATATACGCCTCTGGTCAAAAAATTTAATAAAATTAAAAATTTATTTAGAATAACGAAAATTTGTTCATTGTCGGTAACTTTGGGAGTACGGCATCACCTTAGCTAATATTAATAAAAATAGTCAGTAGGTAAATTTTTTGTAACCATATACCATTCATACGTGACAGAAAAAAATAGTTTGAAAATCGTTTAACATAACGTAGCATACATAACTTTAAAAGATTGTAAATTGAATTACTGATGTGTCATCTTCTTGGACTCAAAATTCTTTGTTTTGAGACTAATTTTAATAAGGTTACGCCGAGCAGCGCATTTAATAGTTCTACACAGAGAGAATTTTCTGATAAAAATTACCGTAAAAATCATTGTAAACGTGGGATATTCTGACTTCATGGGAAAAAATACCCTACTGAACGGTACAATTTACCGTGCTGAATGGTAAAATTTATAATGAATAACGTTAATTTTTACCGTTCAGTAGGGTAATTTCCCCCCTGAAGACAGAATATCCCACGTTTACAATGATTTTCACGGTAATTTTTATCAGAAAATTCTCTCTGTGTATAAGACTGCCGAAGCTGGTACTTTTTGAAAAGAGTACATTTGCCAACTTTAAAGAAATATTAAAAAACTACCAAATTTATCTTTTTGTTCGTAAAGTACCATTTTTAGTATCTTATAGGAAATATCAAGTGCGCCGTTTGATGACTCTTATTAAAACATCAGGATCCACTTCCTAGATTCAAAACTAAAAGTCCTTATTCAGTCGTCATGAAATTTCCAGCCTTAGTTAAACGACAACTACCACTTCCAGCAAAATTTCAAACCTCCTTAATCACATTCCCCACGCGCCAGCACAAGCTTTCCCCTCCCCTCGGCCCAATCTCTCACCGTGTCGGTCTGCTCCGGATGGAACGACAGCGGCCCGACCACCTGGTCCATCCCGTACTGCTGCACCTGGGCGTACGCGATCTTCGTCACCTTCTCCAGATCGTTCTGCGCCCCCGTCGTAATCCTGTTGAAGGTCAAGCTCTCTGCCACCCTGCCACCCAGCGACATGCACATCCTCTCGAAGAGCTGCTCGCGCGAGTAGAGCTTCTGGTCGGTGGGCGTGAATTGCGAGAAGCCGAGGGCGCGATTGGTCCGGGGGACGATCGTCACCTTCAGCAGGGCGTCCGTGTGCTCGAGCAGCCAGCCGACCAGTGCGTGGCCGGCCTCGTGGTAGGCGACCACCCGCTTCTCCGAGGGTGCTATCGTGTTGTCGCGCTTCTCTATGCCCGAGATCAAACGGTCCACCGCGTAGAGCAGGTCGTCGCCCGTGACCTGGCTCTGCTTCAGCCGGGCCGCGTGCAGGGCTGACTCGTTGCACACGTTCGCTATGTCGGCACCTGTGGGGAAAGAGGAAGGGGGGTAGAATTGGATTTTTGTGTGTGCTTTTTTTGGACGTTTGTTTGGGTTTCTTTTTTTTTATAGAGGGTCTTGGTGGAAATTTAATTTTACTTCTAATTCTGCTTAGGTGACTTTTAAGCGATTTTGTGAAACTGCAAGGTTTAGTGAAGTTCAAGTCTATAGTGTGAAATCAGGTAATTGGATACATTTAATCAATGATAATATTCTATACAAAGAAGTGTCATACACTGACTTTTATTACTTTTGAGTTAATGGGATATGAAAGGGTCCCATATGTATTGTTTACTATGGAAAATATTCAAAACGGTTTTCTAGTTGTAAATTATAATAACAGAATCTTTTGAAATTTTAAACAGACAATGCTTATACATATGCAAAGGGCATTGGAAGCCGATTTTTTCAAAAAAGTTTTTTTAATCTCTATTAATTGCTTAAAATATAGAGGACGGTAATACATCCCTGTAAAAATTTATGATTTTTAAAGAGACAACTTACTAAGTTTTTTATATGTGTATAAACACTATTTAGTTATATTTACAAGAGACTAAGAATCACAGGCGTGGGATGCGCGCCACAATTTCAACCATTAACGATATCAATATCAATATAAATTGCAGTAAATACATATTAATATCCATTTTGTATCAAAAATTATTTATAAACATTATTTATAACATACAGATATTGATTATGCATGCTATTCTATGGTTTTAATATAATTACCAAACAATATTATTACATAAATACGATTAAGTAAAACGACAAATAATTTTTAACTAAAAAATTAAGTTAAAAATGTCCATAGATTTTATCATATTTCATTACTTGATTTATTTTGAACGAACCATTTCAAATAAATTTACATTTTAATAGTTGATCTACTGAAAACGATTCTCAATTTGTTTTCCACTGTCCGTCGTAATTATGCTATTCACGTGTAAAGTAATGTTAAAGATAAAATAAAACTTTAAATAATTACTATATTAAACGCACTGGAAGGTGTAGATGTATATTAATCGCCAATTTTATGGAGATTTTAAAAAAATATTTATCATAAGTGAATATATAGGCTCGTGGATGGCGGGCTAAATTGATAAAGAAGTGACTAGATAGTGGGATAAGTGGATATAGGGTGTATGAATAGTGGAAAAGTTGGGTATAGAGCTGCGTGGATAGTGGGATAACTGGATAGAGGGATGTATGAATAGTGGAAAAGTTGTGTATAGAGCTGCGTGGATAGTGGGATAAGTGGATAGAGGGATGTATGGATAGTGGAAAAGTTGGGTATAGGGTTGCGTGGATAGTAGAATAAATGGATAGATAAGTACATGGATAGTAGGATACCTATAGGTAGTAGGATATCTATAGATAGAAGTGTATTGATGATAGAGTACGTGAATAGTAGTGTGCTTGGTAGCATTCTCGATGTGCATAAATATAGTTACAAATAAAACTTGTGATTGTTTTTATTGAGTACGCATTTTCATTCATTCTACTTTACTTCATTCCGCAATGCACTACATCGTAGAAAATTAAGAGTTAATTCTGCGTTACACTCACAACGATTACAATCATTCTTTTACTTAATGATGATGATTCACAATAATTTTTATTCCCACGCCACTCTATCTCCCCAATCACCCACCACACTCCATCTCGCAAAATCTATATTTTCTTCATTCTCATACGCTCGCGGTTCTTCCTGACCCCTTCATTTCATTCCTCGATTCACTACATCGTAGAAAATGAAGAGTTAATTTGCGTCTTAAGTTTAGTGAATACAATCATTCTTTTACTTAAGGATTCTGTTATTATCTGGATTTAGTAAACTGTTTTGAGTACCCGTTTACGCCCCCTTAATTAAGTGACACCTTATTGACGTTAAAATACGAAGATATTTTACTATAATTTGTTCAATCATAATGGTATGAAAGTAATGTAGGTACTATAAAACATGGGATCTTCCTGTAACTAGAAATTTTTTTCTATCAAAATTCCGCTATTTTTAAATTAAGATATTGTCAATTAGAGACTAAGTTGACAAAATCGAAGTAGGTACCTTGTTTATTTACATCCGATTTTTATTCTGAAGGGCTCATTTTATTCCTTGAACAATTTCGTGGGAACTTACCGATATCAAAATGGGAAAACAATCAAAACTTGAAATATTATATTCAATTATTTATAAGCGTGTACATTCTGTAAGTACTAACAATTCTGTGGGATCCTGGCATAACGCCATAAGACCACTTTTTTGAAAATTGGGTCAGTGGTGTACACGATACTTTTCGTCCTACACTGAGAAAACCATGGGCATTAATAACTCCCACTTGTGGTGCAAAATCTTCACCACTGAGAGACATTGGATGTTTACGCTCACGCGTGGCAGCTACAGTCGCTCACAGTGGTGGGAAATCTTCCCCACGAAATAACAACGCATGTTTACGATCACGCGTGGCAGCGAAAGTCGCTCACCGTGGTGTGAAATTAGCCCCACAACTGGTGATGTTTGTTTACGGCCACACGTGGCAGCAAAAGTCGCTCACCGTGGTGTGCAATTGGCCTCACAATCGCCAATTGTGGGATGAATTTAACACCACTGCGAGCAACTCTCACTGCCACGCGTGGCCGTAAACAAACATCGCCAGTTGTGGAGCTAATTTCAGACCACGCGTAATGTATAATATGCAATCTTGAACCGAGGGGGTTATTTTCAACCATGGTTTTCTCGGTGTACCTCCCAAAAGGATTTCGGTGCAGGTAGAACAAAAAAAAATTTCTCTCCCCAGCCATTTAGCTATCAATGAGCTGAAATTTTACACGGGCCTCCCCTTAATTGACAAAGTTGTCATTCTTCTACTTCAAGCTCGAGTGCCGATTAATACAAAATCGAGAGAAAATGTTATGTACTTTCGTTCGTACTTTCGTGTAAACAATGTGTTTGATTCTATTTTCGGATTCACGCTGTTCAAGAATCTTCTTATTGCCGAGATCACTTTACCTTTTTGACAAACTGCCCAGGCAGTAATCTAAGCGACTCGGTAAAACTAGAAAATTAGGCGAAATGTCTAGGAATGAGAAGCTAAGTACCGGATCTATTTAAATACCCACGACTGTCTATAAATATATTTTTTTTCGAACTTTGCGTAATTTTGTGTAAATCCGCGAAATTTGTATATACTTTACGTATCTCTCACTAATTTTACTAATCTGCAACTCTAATTTTCAATATAATTTTAGCGTACCGTTGCGTTGCTATTGGCAAAGAAAACTACCACCGCGGGAGAAAACTACCGCCGCTGTCAGCTAGCCCATACCTATGGTCGGTCGAAATATACATTTTACATTGGGTTTATATGAGAGTCGTCAGTTTTTATTAAAATAAAAGTTTGTCCTCTTAAAATAATGGTTATCGCTTCAATTGTAAACATTATGAAAACTCATAAATATAGCACGATGGTTTAGCGGTGTATTGAAAGATCATCAACTATATTTCTGAGCGAAAAGAACAGACAAAATTTTAAAAGTTTTGTCTCACTACGCTTTGCTTAATTCAAAATTAATGACATTCAGACATTGTACCATAGTTCAGGACGATTTTATTATCTTTTATTAATAGCATACAGTCTCCAGTTGTAGCAATAATACTTATATTTTAATTTAGAAATAATTTTCAACGCAATTGGCCAACTCCGTTTGCGTGTCGACATACCGATCGATGCTGCGTTGCGATTAGCCGCTCTCCGCGCAGACCGATCAAGAGCGCCGTTCATTCGGCAATTGAATCGCGACGAGTGCGTTGAGCAATATGTTATGTTGATCGCGCGTCATGGTTATGTATACGCACGATACGCTGACTGCACTACTGTCAATAGAGACATCATTGAAAAGCGTTTTTTTAATTATGTTTTTGGGGTTACTGTTATTGTTATTGTTCATTGGAGGTCGAAGTTTGAGTAAGGTAAAAGTATCTGTTATAAAACACCGTCTTAATTGTTCCCCTTTTATAAAACATCAGTATTAAATAAAATATTAAAAAATTAATATTAAAAAAAAATAAAATAAGAAATAATTATAACATGCAGAAGTGAAAGTAAAAATTTGATTGATAATTATGAATATGTGCACATTTGTAGGTGACACGAACAACAACAAAAAATTTTTTGATGGTAATTTAATTCTTTTTAGTATATACTAAAACTTTTACGGTATACTTTTTCGTTAAAAAATTTTTATCATTATTTTCTGAATCACAAATCAATTTTTAGAAAAATTTTCTTAGTGATTTTTAAAATATTGGTTTGTTCTCTCAAAAATAATAATAAAAGAAATTTTTAACTAAAAATTTTTGTTGATCCTGTCATCTATGAACGTGCACGCCACAAAGTTTTTTTCCAATAAATATAGTATTGATAATAATAGTAATATCTTGCGTCACCTAGGATCAAGATTTTGAGATTTTACAACGGTAAAATTACAGATATAATCAAGTATTTATAGTAAAAAAATTTCAGAATGGTTACTTTTAAAGGAAACATTTTTATCCGATTACGAAAAGAAATTTATTTTTTCGAATTTAACTCAGGCTGCCTCCCTGTATAAATAAATAAATTTGAATTTCGCGCTTAAACGCCCTACCAATGAAATCGATGAGAATTATGCTGGTAATCATCTATTTTTGATAGGATAGTTCAAACATTTTTTTTAAAAGAAACACTCAACCTTGAAATATTTGGAGTTACAGATTGCGATTTCATTATTTAAACATTTATTATTTACAATAAGTTATCTCTGTGGTAGTGGGGTTTATAGTTCATGATTATATTATTAAAACATTCATTTTTTACAAAAAACACTGCATGAAATAGTATGATTTAAAATTGAATTAATTACTATTGCTCTCGCGCGGGGTATTGAGATGTAAGAGACTGCGGTTTATATTTTAATATTTACAATTTTCTAAAAAAACGATTTCCTTAACATGAGAAATCAAATAAAAGAAAACCGCGTATTATGCGATTTTCGAAAAAGATGCTTTTCTGTGATAGTCCTGCGATTTCCCTGCGATTTCTGGAAGTGAATAGTCCCTCGAAAAAATCCCTTCTTATTGAGTCAATAATACAGCACTGTCAGCGAGAGTATGTATAGGGAACATTGGAGCGAAATGGGCATGGTAGGCAATGCTATATATATTTTATTAAGCATAACGGGATTACGGAATTATTATAATGTATTTATGTTCTTAAACTATTTAACTATAAATTGCATTTGGTTTGATGTAAAAATAAGTCATTATTTGCAGACTGAAAAATCAAAATGCAAAAAAATGTCTTTTACAAATAACACCCTTTACATAAAACATAACACCTTTTAATAACTCATATGCATGCCACAACCATAATGACAAGTATAACAACAAATTTTAAGGCTTTTTTTATGAATTGATTTGGCACATTCACAAGTTGCATAAGGTGTTGGCATCAATTGTATTAACAAGTATAAAATCACATAATTTAAACATATAATAATTAAAAAATTAGTTTATCTTGAACTTAATTGATCTTGAAGTTTATTAAAATAAACAATAATATTTGAAATTATTTGTGACGCTTAATTTTAATGTGCCCAAAATTGAAAGTGCCAACCCAGCATACACAACGTGCGCGTGTAAACTCTCATTTTCTAGTCCAATGTAAAATGTATATTCTGACCGGCCATTGGCGTAGTTCACTTGATGCCGCTAGTGTCGCAATGGAACTTTAAACTCCCAATAGTTTTCCAATAAAATTTGGCAAAGTTTATGAAGGTTGGCATGGAATATTTATTACTATAGGGTGGCTCATGAACCGTTAATATATAGAATATTGTTTATTCCCGACTCAATCGTAATGGCCACTTTATTGACCTTAGAAGCGGGACAAAAGTAGCATATGATTCCCGCAAATCTACTTTTTTCCGCAAATTTACTTTTTTTTCGCAAATGCATTTATTTTAAATTTTTTCTCTTTATATTAATATACATTTTCAATAAATTCTAGTTCAACCGGAAGTTCCTCTTTTGAAGTCAATAAAGTGGCCACAGTTAAGTCGGAAATAAAGTTCCATATGCAACACGGGAATAAAGTCGAGTATTCCCGAGGGTGGGTTAACTGCCCTCGCTTCGATCGCTTCGCTGGGGCAGTAAACCAAACCTCGGGAATAATCTTCGACTTTATTCACTTGTTATATAATGTACTATTTTAAATATTAGCAATATTGAAGTATACAATTATAACTATACATACCACTGAATCCTGGAGTCAGAAAAGCTAATCTACTTGAATACGTTGTTGGTTTATGCTCTAAGGCAATTCCTTTAAGATGCAGTTCGAAAATTTGTTTCCTTTCGATCAACGTCGGTAGATCAATAAGAACATGCCTGTCGAATCTACCCGGTCGCAAAAGAGCTTTATCTAAAACTTCAGCTCTGTTTGTTGAGGCCAAAACGATGACTTCTTGATTTGACACCATACCATCCATTTCCGTTAAGAGTTGATTTAACGTCTGTTCACTTTCGCTATTTGAGCTCTCCATGCCTGAGTCAGAACGTTTTTTACCTATAGCATCGATTTCATCGATGTAAATTATACTTGGTGCACTGTAACAAAAATTATTTATCAAACCTGACCAAAATTGGCTTCTTCTTTTGAATGTAACTTTTGACTGTCACCCTACCGCTTTTTTCCTTCTTTAAATAAATCTCGGACGCGAGCTGCTCCAAGTCCTCCAATCATTTCAATAAATTCAGATCCATTCATTGATAAAAATGGAACATTTGCTTCTGTCGCAACCGCTTTCGCTAGAAGAGTTTTTCCACATCCAGGTGGGCCTAACAGTAAGGCTCCTAGAAAACAAATAACATTTATATATTTACAGTTTAGTAAATAACTGTTGTTAGGAAACTAAGTCTAGTAATATAAGAATTGAAGTTCACCTTTTGGAACTTTGGCTCCAAGACTTTTATAGCGATCAGGGCTTTTAAGATAATCTACAAACTCCATTATCTCAGTCTTAGCTTCTTGTAATCCAGCTACATCTGAAAATCGAACTCCTTTGCCGATACCTGTCAAAGGATCAACCAAAGTGAACTTTGCACGTGTCATCTGAGAAAACATGTTGCTAGGAAAGTTTCCTCGTAATCCAGAAGAACGAGACAAGAGACCAAAGAATAACAAGGTAAGTGTAATTATCACAGCAAGGTGTGCATAAGAATTAGCTCTTTCATATATGACTGGAATTCCCAATTCTGAAAATAGTATAAATAATTGAAAATAACTGATTTAAAGTAAAAGGTGTATAATAAAATTAGAGTTTCTAAACTAGCTTTAACCTAATAGTATTTTAGACATTAAGTTTTAAGTAATTTCATTGTAAAAGAACAATTGCAAGTATTTACATTAAAGAGCATTTAAACTAAAGTGTTTTTATACTGTAGGAAACTGAATTCATGTATCTCTAGTTTTATTGTGTATAAAATAATAATACGTAATTGATAAAAAAAAGTGTATAATGTTCTAACCAGGTTTTATTCCTAGTTGTTGCTCAGCCTCTCGTACTTTTTCCTCTATTTTTGTTGCATTTGGCATCATCATGTGATAAGTTTTAAACGTACTTTTTTTGCCTTTAACAATAGCACCATCATGAAGCACAATTGTTACCATGTCTAATTCTGGTCTAACAATGAGCTGCTTAACTTCTCCTTTAGCCAGCATTTGATGAACAAATTCATTCCACGAAACGAATTTGGGTGACTAAAATAAATTACTAAAGGTTATTTTGATTGTCACTAAAAATAAATCTTTGAAAACATTTTAAAATATTGATCATCTTTTTTTGTAATAAAATGTTTAGTTACTTTTAACATTCAAAGTAGAATAAAATTGATATAACCAATCAGACCAAGTTTTTGAAAAGATTAATGGATAGAGAATATTTTTCTTTATTTTGATATACTGCACAATATTTATAAGAGTTAAATCAATATTATTAAATCTGAAAGTTAAAGTGAGACTCTTTTAAAGAATATCATTTACGTGGGGCATTATCGAAAATGATAGAATACATATTATAAAATACTCTATAAAATATTTAATATACTACACAATTTTATGTTAAAATATAAATGGCTTTTTTTCACATTTTTTAAAAATAAATACATAGTAATATAAGAGTAAAACATAATTCTTACTTCAGTTTCTTCCAGATGTTTTGATACAATTATGTACTGTAGCCATATCGATACTATGTAACAGAATATCGTGAACACACCTAACTTGTACATCATTGCTGATTTTACTTTATCTTCATTATTTTTTTTATTTGGATCTTTATTAGATTCAGATGAATCTTTAGAAGCATTAGGATCATTTAGATTTAATTTTGTACAGGAAGTATTTAAAGATCTATAATAGTTTGTTTGACATATGCTAGATGTATCAGATAAACCACTACGAACCAACATTGAATGTACAGCTCTGTATTCTCTTTGAATTTGACGTACAGTCTGAAAACAATTTTACGTAAGTAATGCTGGTAGTAGACAATATTAATATATTTTCAAAACATACCTTGTGAGATAATGATCCAAATAAACGAAAGATTTGATTATGATTTAAACATCGTTGCAAGTTTTCGTTATTTTTTGTCATGTGCCTCTGTAAATAACTTAAGTAGTTTGGTTTAGACCAAAACAAGGTCCGATTTGATGACTTTAAAACGTTCTGCATTTTGATGTGTTGCAGATTTACGATTTTATTATTGTTGTACAGAATTTCTAACTTAGAAAATAAACATTGGAAATTGGAGCATAGCACTTTTGAGGTTAGAAACCTGATACAAGTAAAAACGCTTTTTTATAACTTATCAAACCAGAAATTAGGAAGACATACTAATCTTATGTGACCACCATTGTTAACATACTAGAAACACG
Source organism: Gastracanthus pulcherrimus (assembly GCA_949152435.1). Taxonomy (NCBI): domain Eukaryota; kingdom Metazoa; phylum Arthropoda; class Insecta; order Hymenoptera; family Pteromalidae; genus Gastracanthus; species Gastracanthus pulcherrimus. Next base: position 195,072,395 of record OX424572.1, on the reverse strand, counting down.
TAAAATTAAAACTGATTATAAAATCATTAGCAGAAGTAATCTTGCACTTGCCGGGATCTTCATTGTGTTGAAAACCTTACAGTAAAATACGCAATCCGCAGCTGATTCGAACATTCGAACAACATTTGTCAATGGTAATATATTTTCCGTCGGCAAAATAGACATCTTCGTATTGCAGTAGCTACATCGATAACAGAAGTTTACAATTTAAAAATTACAAAAAAATAATATCTTTATTTTAAGAAACAAAACAATAACACTTTTATATTTAAAACTATCATTGATGTTAAATGAAAGTAATTAATGTTGGTTTTATCACACATATTGTGCTACTATAATATGTAATTTTAAAATTAAAATTATAACATTTTTAATAATATTGTATGTGTACCTACGTACGACCTTGTTTTGTACATACATAAAATGTAGTAAAAATCTTCGTTAAAAAAATTTCTAAGCTCTCTTGTACTATAGGTATAATAACTAACTACCGCTGAAATGCCTACAAAATCATTCTCGACCAAAATTGTAATATAGACAATGAAACAGCTTTTAAAATTTTACATTTCAACTTAAATTTTATATAAAATTTTTTTAAAAAATCACACTTTTTAAAAAGTAAAGTAAAAAGTTATTAAAAAGAGACATTTTTAATGCTCTTTTGTATATAAAAAAATAATATTTTTTAATACTGTTGTAAGGTCGCGGAATCATAAAATACCAAGATGTTTTTTTTTATTATTATGTAGTAAAGATAAAGTGCGAAAATATTTAAGATATAATAAATGTTTTATTAAAGAAATTTTTTTCATTGTGAACATTATATTTTCATTATTGGAATGTTTGTAAGATGTTTATACGAACATTCGTTAATTAAAAAATGACTAACATCTACCTTTTGATAAATTTAAATGATTGCTTCTAACAGCAAATTGTAGACGGAAATTTAAAATTATATTTACAGCTTTAGCAATTGTGAAAATCATAAGTGCTAAAGTTAAGTCCGCAAGTCAAATAAGAATTCACATTTCCCGACTTGATTCTTACCGACCGCGTATGCGTGAATAATTATTTATAATTATAAAAATACTTATATTTAGACAAATCCCAAACTCACTAGCCCTTCATTCAGCAATAATGGATCTACGTGCGAAGTTTCAGACGTTAAAACCAACGGTACCCTAAGAAATTATTGGAATGAAAATTTTATAAAATTTCATTATAACCTTTTTAAACTCTTTTCGAGATGTAGGTAATGGTCCGTTTTCATTCGGCGAATTATTCGCGGTGAATGCTATGCTAACATATAGGTGCGAGAGAGGGTATAATCATACTTATCATTGAATTGATAAAAGTACGTGCATTTCCAGTTATATGTAATCTTAGTGTTGTTGCCCTTTGCTCTTTTTCCATTTACTTTTCATTAAAGAGTATGCTGACACTGATAACGTTAAGAAGTACAACACATCTTCCAGTTGTTATCGCACGATAATCATATAAAAGTCGGAGACACCCAGCAGCGCAATATTCGTTCTTGGAGTTATCGTTATACAACAGTTCAACAAAGTAACTCGAAAGTCAAAATGAAAGTTTTACTGTTTCTCGTGGTCATGGTTGCCATGATGGCTATGCTGATGGCTCAAGGTATGTTTAAAAAGTATATATCTTAAAAAGTTGCAATGAAAAATAATCCTTTGAGGAAGTATACTCAAAGAAAGCTTTACTCTGTTTAAATAGCTCGTAATTTCTAGCTATATTACGATTAAACAGGTATAAAGCAAGACATTATACACATTATCAGGGCCTTGCATGGGCCAATTTTATTAGTAAGGCGCTAGCATGGTCCAGATACGGCGCGTAACGTTGCCTTATCCTTTATTACTCGGGATATTACGTATAAATATTCAAAAGAAACATAAAATAATCTTAACACGCAGAGAATTTTCTGCTAAAAATTACTGTCAAAATCATAGGAAAATTTACCGTGAACTGTGACAATTTTTACCATTCATCAGGATAGTTTTTCCCATGTCAAGATGGAAAATCAATAAAAACATCATGATTTATTATAATTTAGAAATATCTATCGTCCCTTTTAGCAACAGATTAATAATGTATCATTTTTTTACTTATGTTGTTAGCGAAGTTTTGACGACTGCATATTGTCGTCCATTTTTACTTATATTCTAATCATACTACATATTAGTCATTATATATGTATAGTTTAGTGTCAGTTTGGTGTAATATCGACTTTCCGTCTTTTTTTTCGTGTCAGTTTTAATAAAAAAATTATATTTCGTAGACGGAATACAAGCTGTAGTAAGGAAGATTACTAATAGAGTCGTCGAAAAGAAATAAATATAGTAAATTAGAAATTTATTATAGTTCAAACGTATTTTTACAATATTCTATCTATTCGCTGAAGGCATATTCATTATTTTTATTGAAAGATTTGTGCAATAGAAAAAGTTTGTTGTTAAAATACACATTTATAATTTTGCTAATATGTATACATTGTTCTCACCAATTTTATTTAAACTGCTGCTTTTCTTCATTTGTACATACTTATGTCCACAATTTTGCTAACTTTTTGAACAGCTATTTTTGTTTGATATAGTTAAAATTAAACTGTCTTTATATTTATGTTTAATAGAAGATGCTCCAGAAATCGTAGAATGTTCTCATGGTCAATCCGTGCTCTGCTTCTTGAAGTGTATTTTTCAAGGAAAAATACCTGAGAGTTGCAATGTCGTAAATGGCACTGTTAATTGCCTCTGCAAAGATCTTATCGCCGCCAAGCCAGAATAAAAACCTTTTTTGGTAACTATACTTGCATATTGAATTAATAATGTGTTTTCAATCATCTAATCATTTTTTAAATATAATTAATTTTTTTAGATACAAGATTATCAGAATGTATAATTACAACTAAGGTTATGCGATGCCTACTGTATATTTTATAGAAATTGTTCTACTGTTTTATCCTAGACATTCCTAGAAATTATATCTATTCTATTAGTTTTTGTGCATTATAATATTAAACAATTAATGTGTTATTTGAGATGTGCTAATTATACATCTTAATAAATTAATAAAAATATTCTTGTCATTTATTTATAGCATACGTAGATACCATTTTGGTATCTTTAAATCATTTGTAATTATGCATCTTCAAAATCAAAATCTATATGATTCTCCAACAACCCGATTATCTAAAATTTAAAGAAACCCTTTCAAATTATTATTGAACGTAGTTTCTTAGGAAATAAATTTTCTCATAATGTGTATAAATCACAAATGCTTTTCATCGGAGTTAGATGGGAGGCATTTTTTCGAATTAGAATTAACAAGAGTTATAGACCGCAAAATGTTTTTGGATACTTTCCTTTTTTATTTATTTATAAAGGATACCGCACAACGGTTACGGAAATTGGCTTTCAGTCAAATTTGGCTGAATCTACAGTATAATATGTAGTGGCTTTGAGTTATTTTTTACAATGCTTTGAATCGATTCACGCTCATTTCAGGAACTTTTGATCAGCATTTCTTGAACTGCATTATATGTAGGGGGAGACTGGCATATAACTGGCCACGTGGTATAACGGCCACCAGCCATATTTGCTGTAGAAGAGCGACAAAATTTTTTGTTCCGTGTCTTAATCTACTTGTGGTCATAGTGTGAGTTAATTTTCTTCAGCAAACAAATTTTTACAGCGCTGTGAAGTTTTAAATTGAAAAATTAGGATATATGAAAAACAACAGAAACTTTTCAAATAGCCAACCGTGTACGTGTTTGATCGATTATAAAAAACAAATAAGGCTCTTTTTTTAGTATATGTTTCCAGCTTTATTTTGCTTTTCGTAACTATTCATTTCACTGCATTTAAAAAAAGTTGTGATGCGAAGCGTTAAGTATTACAAATGCGGCATAACGGGCCACTTTTGTTGGGGTATAATGGGCTACCATTTTTAGTACATAAAAATGTTTTATTGTATTGTAGAAGAGTAGACATATCGTTGAGAGCTCCAAAAGAAAGAGGATGACATATTTATTTATAAAAAAAAATATAATTTAAAGAATTGAAATGGTAGCAGATATAAAAATTACAAAAATATTCTTGCAAAGCTGATGTAACGTTTCATTTTATTTATGAGTCGTTAGAACGTATCTCGATCTAATATCGCGATTGATTAAGCATATACAAATATTGTACTTCTCTCTTACGGTATTTTTACCCATAATTTAACAGCAAGAGTGTAAAAATACCCTTCCCCGTTATACCCCAATGGGGGAGAGGGGGGGGGGGGGGCGTTATAACCCAACTATTTCTTAAATAGCTATTTTTTATATAATTTATAAGTGTATTTTACTATTGGAAAGAAACATTAAACACTGATCTCAATATAGGATTAGATTCTTCAATTCGATAGTAACTAAATGCTATTTTAGTTGTTTTTTTTAATTGTGCTTTTTGTAATTTCTATGGGTGATAGCATTTTAGTGGTCTTTTTCATTTAATTAAAATTGAGTTGGAGAGAATCATGTGAAATTAACCAATTATGAAAAATAATTAACTTAAAAGATCGATTTTTTTGTAGATTTACGAGAAAATATTTTTTACTAAATGTTAATTTGAAAAATAGTATGTTTTAGGAAAAAACTAAACGTATAAAAAGCTCAAATTCAGTTTAAAACTTGCGAGTCACTGAAGGTCGCAGAAGTTACTTACCAAAAGATCGACGTAAAAATGTAAATATAAAAAATTTCAACAGCTTTAAAATTTTTTTAATTGTTCGTAGTAGTGAAGGTGCGTTTGGCATTACCTACCAATTGCCTTTATAGTGGCTATATTAGAGCTGTCCCGTGTACAATGCGCTTGTTACTCCTACCGCTACTATACTGCATAGTAATATATAGCAGCATTAGGTGCAATATTTGATTCGCTGAAAGCATATTTCGCCGTTGTTGCTTTGAAGTTTGAGGTCATTTTAAAATTAACTTGGGTCTTAATTAGTCTTAAAACGCTAACAATTTTTTAAAACAAAATCTTAATTCATTGAATGGCATAATTAAGTCGTTATAATTAAACAAATATATAATTTACTACATAAATAGGGGAGTTTGCATGATATACTAAGCAAATCTGATAAGTGCGAAGTATAAAGAGACAGTTGTGATTATGATTCGTTGCTAAATATAATCTTACCTTTTATAACATTTTTGAATTTTTTACTATAGTAACTCGAAATAACTAACTTTGATTATATATTAACGAATGAAGAGTCAAACAAATATTAAAAGTGAATTAAAGAAATTATTATAGTAAGGATGACTTGAAAACAAAATTCATAGATCTGCATTGCGTAGATATTTTAACGGAAAAAATATCAGTCTATTTTATAAACTTTCAATCGATTGATATTAAATTCACAAAATGTAAATAACTGTGACAAATGTGTGATAAAGTGTGTAAAACCATGAGAATTTCGTGAAAAACTGTGAAATTAGGCTTACATTTGGAACAGGATTTAAAAAATATTGTAAAAAAATTTCATAAATTTTATCACAATTTCTCACATTTGTAATTTCCTTTATATAAGAAAATGCAACGAAAAATAACGTGAGAAAATGTGAAAAACTGTGAAATACTGCGAGAAAATGTGAAAAATTGTGCAATTTTTATTAGATAAAATACGTGTTTTATATATGTATGAGAAACTGTGAAAATCTATTAAAAAACTGATAAAGTGTGAATAAATGTGCATATTTGTTTGTAACAGATGTTCGAAAAGTATGTGTATTTTCACATTTTTTCAGTTTTTCATAGTATTTTACAGTTGTCATTTCCACTAGGGTAACAACCAAATTATTTATAAGCGTCGGTACTGAGCATCCCTTCTCTAAATCTGAATTGTAATAATTTGTATGTCAGTCAACAAGTGAAGTTTCCACACAGTACATACCCTGCATCCTACCCAAAAATGCAGACATCTAAATCCCACTTACATATACTAATTAAAAGTCCAAGCAAAACAATGCAGGCAATCCGCACCATTCCAAAACTTCCATTATCCACCCAACCAATTAACCAATACCGCAACCTTCATACCTACAACACACCTCTTCCAAATTAGACCAAAAGCGAGTATAGAAGTAAAAATACTCCTGCCGCCCTCCTCCCCAAAAAAAACCGCGACAAAACACACAGAAAGAAAGAAGCAAGCAAAAAAAAAAAGAACGAACGAACGATGGCAATAGAAGGCGCGCAAAAAGCCACATAGAAAAAGCGAAATAGAGAGAAAGACGAGTATACGGAGCGGCGGCAGCGTGAATATATTTTTACCCGAGCGCTGTTAACTACACTCTGTTATTCTATCTCACGTACACGCTGCCTTTTTCACCGGGGCACACGCACACACACGGAGAAGCGACGGAACGGACGGACCTCGGGGGTATACCATACTATATACGCTGCCTCTGCCGCAGCCACTGGAATATAAGTTTTAAGGCGTGTTTTGATAGCGTCAGGGCGTGTCAGCCAGGGGCGTCCTACCTAATGGATCGCGCTCTCCTTCTGCGCCTCCGCTCGCTTCTCCCCTCGACTATATAGGTGTCTCTCTTTCTCTTTCGCTCTTTCCTTCTCTCTCTCTCTCTCTCTCTCTCTCTCTCTCTCTCTCTCTCTCTCTCTCTCTCTCTAGCTTCGAGTGTATTTCGGTTGGGAGTTGGGCTACGACAAGCCGAGTATGGACCTACGCTTTAATAGAGTCTCTATTGAGCTTTCGGAGTGGAATGAAATTAATGCAATCAGAGTCGGATGAATTTAAAAGATTTGATTAGGAAGAGAATTTTTTTGTCTATTTTTACGCACCGCGCAGTAGTCATTTGATACGAGGAGCTTTGATATTATTCCACGATGAAAGTTGAATCGAGGCTCGGTTGAAGCCTAGGTCTAGACACGGCAATAGAGTCGAGCCATGATACCGCGCCATGGCCCTTCACTCCTTCCCTTTTTTTATTATTATATATTTCACGCTGTACTGGGACGTATCTCCTTTTTTGCGAAGTGGTTGCGTTGGACGGGGACGGTCGAAATTTTTGGGGGTTGTTACTATGTATATGGATGGGCGAGCGAAGGGGCAGCAGCAGGCGGAGAAAAGGCTTTTTCGGTGAGTTCTGGCTTTGTTGTTGGGGCTCGAGCTCGATGATGACCTATATGGTTGCCGGAAAAATTGAAGCGGAAGTTTGTTGTTTACGGAGATAGAGAAAGTCGCAGTAGTCGGGTGAAATTGACAACAACTCTCGAGTTTTATCGATTGCTTATCTATATAAATATTCTACTTATCAAGTTAATACAAGTTGAATCAGTAATTGTGATTGTTATGAAGCATTTTAAATTGATAATTTTGTCTTAGATTTAATAACTCACAATAATAGTAAATAACACTTGCAATAATCTTTTAGGTTATTCTTTTGTAATTATATTAACAATTTGTATATATTTTTACAATCTGCCAATTTTATTAATTTACACATTTTACAGAGGTCTCGATTTATATTTAATATTCATTCTTAAATAATTATAATACTTAGACTACTTAAAATACGATTAGGACCTAATTTATAATATTCAAGTACACATTTTTGCGTAGTGACTTTGCAGTAGGTTATAAAGAAAATTAAAACGTATTTTTTTCTGGTAAAACACAAAGGAAACGAAAAATTAGACTCGTGACAGTTCGCCGTGTCGTGAAGTGACGCAGTAAGTGTTAACGCTGTCATTCAGCGCGAGGTGCAGTCCTTGAAAAGTCTTTCGACGGTCTCATTTGACAGGTACTTTTAGCGTGCTTTTAGAACAGAAAGTGTAGAAAAGTTATAAAGGATCATTAAACAACATTAATAACATTGAATCATATTTTTTAGTTTACACTATGTACATTATACAATATTTTCAGAATATTCGATTGCTGCTAGAATAAATAAAATCAATTATTTTTATTGTCTTTGTAGTTTTTAATATCTCACAATATTCATTATTTATAAATAATTTTTATTATTACATCATATGTTCATAGTTTGTTTTTTCGACTCCTACCTATACCACAATATAATTTAAAATATTGTTTTGTTCTTCAAATTTATTGACAGAATGTCAAAATAAATATATTTTAAATAAATATTTCAAAATAACACTTGCTAAAAATGCAATTATTTTTAAATACAAATATGACAATGTTACAGTTTTCAAAACTCCATTTAATATTTTCTGCGGAAAATATAGTTATTCTTGTGAAAACCCGATATGTCTCTAAAGAACAGCCTATATGATTATATTTTTACTATAGGATTCCTTTTTATTGATATTATATGATACGCTTTTGATATATTGAGATTGATAAATTATCGTATTTAATATTATGAAATATAATTTTATAATTATTGTTAAGAGTTACATAAATTTCGGTATTTACCGAAATGAATAAATAAACAAATAATTAATTAGTATGCTAATTATATTTATATTCCAATAATAATATATTATTTTATTTATTTGCGAAATTAATTGATAAATTTCGCTACAATATGTCATAATACACATTTAAGGATATTTAAAAATGGTAACATATAAAATCCAAAATTTTCCTAAAACTCGCTGCAAAAGAAACACGTTTTGAAACTTTTTGCATGTGATTTGAACGAATAGGTGCACTTGTCTCACAATTCTTGTCATACAATGCATTTGATTTTTTTTAAATATGGTAATTTCATTGGAACGAACGCATGTTCTCGCTCAGCTTATTGGAGGATTTCAACAAATTTTCAAACTTTTTGAAATAATTATAATTTTCAATCTATTTGAAATAATTATAATGACTGAGAGTAACGATGATTTATATAATACAAATTAATCAATTCTTTTTCATGAAATTATTCTCATTTGAACCATGCAAAGACATGTATTCTCGAAAAATATCCTAAAGATATGCAAATGATATGCAAGATATCAAAATGTTTGAAATTTGAACAGTGAGATTAAATACAATTTACAAGGAGGAATTTGCAAGAGGTGTACCCTGTGGGAAACGAATTTCGATCAGAGTTTGGGAGGTGTAAAAAACGGAACCTAATAGCGAAGGGGCAGCAGCAGGCGGAAAAATAGCATCCATGATTCTTTCTCATGGGCTCTTGTTGTCGAAGTATGAGGTAATTTACTCGAAATATGATTTTTTTAATAAAAAATGGTACCTCATCTTCTGACCACAACTCCACACATTTTTAATATAGAAAAATGACCCAAAAGATAATAAAATATAGGTGAAAAGAGATTTAATTTAAGCTCGGGAACTTAAGAACATTAATCTTATTAAAAGTTGTTAACAATTGAAGATGGTGACTGAAATCACATGAATATTCGAGGATATTTATATGTATTTTCAGTCACTATCTTCAATTGCTAATAATTATCGATCAGACTAATGTACTGATACGTATAAACCCAACTTCAATTAAAGCTCTTTTCGCCTTCTTTTTATTATATTTTGGGTCATTTTTCTATATTAAAAACTTCTGGAGTTATAATTAGCAAAAACGATACCATTTATCATTAAAATAACGCTTGTTCTAAATAAATTGCCTCATATCTCGATTTTTAGGTACAAGAAGCAATCTCCCAAAGTCTGACCGAAATTCGTTTTCCACAGGCTGTGCATTCTCCTTGTTCGTTATAATAAAAAATCGTCTGCTTAATTATTTAAAAATCATTATTTAGAAAAATCTTTACACCACTACTTGCAGCACAACAATACAGTATGATTAATCAATCCGACTAATGATAAAAAGTTCATGAGCTGCTTTGTTTATTAGACTCTTCGGCGCTAACCGCGTTAAGTAGATCGAGTGCGGCTTTAATCAGCCATCCAGCATCGGTCGCGCGTCGCCCACAACTTCTAATTATTAAGTGACCAACAATCGCGCGTGAGTATGTGTATATGTGCGTTTCGTCGTCAGGGGAAGGATTGAGATCTTCTCTTTGCTCTTTCTCTCGCGGCTCTCGCGAACAAACAAATCCCGCTTCAAACAATTTGTTTTCGTACGCCGGCTAAGTAGCCGCGCGTAGCTTGGCACGTGCATGCCGCGGCGCTCGAACGCTTATATATCGTCTGATGCCTCGCTCGTCGCCGCCGACGACGACTTTCGAATGTGTTTAAAAGCGCGAACGCACCGATACACACACACACACACACATGTATAGGAAAGACACCGTGCAAGATCAGACTCGGAAAAAGTTCGGAGGATCGGAGAAAAACAAGATTTCAAGTGTGAAGGTGAAAGGGGAAGGTTTTACAAATATTTTGAGGTATATGCGACGATTGACTTTTTTTCTTTGAGTGTTTGTGCGCTATAGATGTGGGAATTCATGCAGAATTTTACAATTTTGTCGATAATTATGAAAACAATGTATCTTTTATGAATTATGTTTGATGGAAGTCGGAACAACAACAAAATATTAAAATCATTGCGTTTGATTTGTTATTGTTGCGTCATTATTCACGTTTACGTACAAATTGAGTCTTATTTCAAAAATTGAATACCTAATTTTGTGTACATCATTGCATAATTGCTATTTTATTCGTTCGAAATATAGTGCTTGGGATTTTCATATACGAGAGCTTGATTTTATAAATTATTTTATATTTGTAAAAGCTACAAATTGCCGTTGTAAAAATAATTATAATTTTATAACAAAGAAGTGAAATATTGCATTATTTTTTTAGAAAATCAATATCCTTCAGAGATTTTTTAGTAGAAAATAACTTTCAAATAATATATATAGTTTCGTAAATGTTGTTGCACTTTTATAATTTAGCAAAATACCCAACATAAAAAAGAAAATATAAACAAAGAATGAAAATAACCGATCCGGTCAACTTAAATTGTTCCATAGAACACTGAATTATAAATATTTATTCAAGTATTTAAAATTAGTTTGAAAGATAGGGTATATGCTATCTCATACTAACGATTAAATTGCATATGTATAAATGGCGTCGGTCTTCCGCACGATAATCAGAAAAGTAACTATAACGTTCTCAATGCCAAAAAATTGTTGCAATGAGCAATCATTTATAAATAATATCACGAGGAAAAAAAGTAACGTATTGAATTTTTGGACCATACTTACCTTGTCCGTTAATTATTGCGTATAAATTATTCGAACAATTTGATTCAGCGTCAAGAATGTTGTAGTTGCTTTTCTATTTGTTCTGTGCAGAAACCAACTGTACTATTATTTTGCATATGCAATTACCTATAAAATTAAAACGAATTATTTTAACTCACTTCTTATGCTTAAACGTCATCATCATAATTATAGCATATCTTTGTAGTTAAACACAAAAATGTTAAGTAGCAGCCGTAGCTATAGAGCTCCTACTACATTGATAAATTAATGTTTAATTTAATTTTTGTATTAAAACTGTAAGTTGGCTTAAATGACTTCTACATAGCATCTCAATAATTAATAATTGTTATGATAACCGACACCGACAAAAAGGTAAAAATAAAAGATATTAAGAAGAAATATCCAATAACCAAATGTTTAATTTGCTGACAGGGAAAGAGGTGACAATAAAGTGTCAAAGCGCGAAAAGCACAATAAGGAAAGAGAGCGAAAGAAAAAGAGAAAGAGAGAGACAGAGAGAGGGAGGAAAGACGCGTACACATCGTCAAAAGCGACATCATAATGAAACTGCAAAGCGGAGCAAGCTCAGAGAAAGAACGAGAGCTAGCGAGCGAGCGGAGGCGACAAAATCATTTATTTTGTTAAACAACAAGGTATGTTATGTTAGGTTTGCCAAAATAACCAAAACAATGGCGCGTAGCGCGTGGCAGGCGCGCGCGCGAGCCTTTCATTCACCAGTACGGTAAGTATAGTATAGTATACGACGGCAGCAGCCCATTCCCTCATTCATTCGGCCGAGGCCCGCCGCGGCCCGCTTTACTCGCGTTTATATAGTTACGCCTCATTCACCAACTATGCATGTATATAGGAATCGGACGAGATTCGGTTATACACGTCGATTTCGCTATATTTTTCTTGCTGCTGCTGCTGCTGCAGTTTGGGCCTTTTGTTGAGGTTGTGATGCAGCGTCCGATGTCGCGATGATGCTGCGCGCCGGCCTCCGATTCGCTGCGTAAACGGATTAGGACACGCGGGGGATTTTGTGAGTGCTTGGCTAGTGCTGGCTTGTAGTTGTGTGTATATAGCGGCGAGTGAAGGTTTTTTTGAGATATGTTTGGGGAGAAAATTAAGAGGATGGTAGTTTATGGTCTTGTGGATATATTGGGCGTTGTTGATGGGAGAGTTGAATTGGGTATATAATGCTTAGTAGCGTGTGATTAAGAATGAGTAGAGCGTACTAGTTTTTCCGATGTTTCAGACGTCTTTATTCGACCATTTATATTAATTAAGGTGGCTCCCTGACAATTTTTCATGATTTTGTTAAATTTTTCTATTCATTTTCTTTTTGTTAATACTATTCACTTATTCATCTGTTTAACATTGGAAACAATTTAGTTTATTCGATACTACTATTGTATGTATATAAAAAAAAAAGATTTTGTTAATCAAAAGTTTTTTTGGGGAGTCATAGGCACCTTTCGACGAATGGTCTTATAAAAGTCCTGAATTTGAACATACATTGATCCTCGCGCATACAAAAATTAAAAATACTATTGAAACTTTGGGAATGTATTCCTTAAGGTATTTTCAACAAAAATTCGTTCGCTCATTTATTAATTGATACATTGAAGTTTATTTATAACACATTTTTTTAATAAAGTAACGATATTTACATAGCAAATTTGGAAAAAAATCACATAAATATTTTTCAAAGCTATATAATAAATAATTAAGTCAAATTAAAAGTGAATATTAGTTATTTCTAGCTATAAACGTGTGATAGAATTTTCTTAGAGCTGCATAACAATTTGGTGTGCGCGAGGGCTATTTCGAATATAGCCCATTTTTACTAAAAAATAACATATTATGCTGAATAACTTTGAATATAAAAGCTAAAAATTTTTGAAGATTGCTATGCAAATTCATATAATCATAACAAATATGTCATGTAGGCCCCAGTTTTTTTAAATTTAATACAGAGATTTTAGAAATTTCAACAGGGAGCCACCTTATAAGTCAATTATTAAATTAAGCTGACAATAGTCGTGGATGATATTACAATTTAACAAAAACTAATCTAACTTGCGGAATGCTATATAGATAAAAATTTCAATAAACTAACTGCGATTTCTAATTTTCAAGAATATTAAAGTGTTTAATAGTGTATTAATTTACCCTTAAAGTTAAATTCTGTGGCTTCCAAGTATAACCACTTAAGTCCATTTTTAACTGACTTCAAAAAGAAGGAGGTTCTATGTTTGACTCGTATGTTTTTTTCTCTAAAATGCCGAGATACTGAGTTTGAATTTTTAAATTGTCATTTAAAATTTTATAAAAGAAAATCATAGGATTATTAAAAAATGGAAGTAATAGATGAAGTTATTCAACTTTTGACTTTTTATATGAAAGTTTACCATGCACGTAGATATCAAACTCATTGAAAACTAATTATCCAAAATAAAGTGGATTTAAGTGGTTATTTCGGGAAGCCACAGAATTATAATGTGATGATTCATGATATGTAATTCATCGTAATCTAATTTTTTCTCGGTTAAAAACAACTTTAAAATCTTGATCCTACGCGATCTATAGCCATTGTTAATACTTTATTTATTGAAGAAACTTGATAAAACGTTCCTATATGTCGACGAAAATACATGAATAAATCAATCATGGTGATCTAAAGATATGTTCTATGATGATTAAATCAATTTATATATTTACGAGTAATAAAATCTCCCATAATGGCATATAACAAGATATTTGTTTTTCTGAATTGTTGATTTTTAAGAAATGAACGTGTAAAACATTTTTTCGTAAACGTTTTATGATATTTACATAAGATACTCCTACATTGAAAAATTATTGTAACTATAAGTAGAAACAATTTATGTGAGACTGCATTTTCCATCGCTGCAAGAAAGATAAATACATTATTATCTTATAAAAATGTTTTTATTAACCTAAATTATAAGGAATTAATTACATAATTAACCTCGGAATTTACAGTAGAACAGTTTGTAGATAAACATGTTTACTTGTGAATAATTATGTTATGGTCTTGAAATTTGTAGTCGAAAGTAAAATTTGTTATTTGTTTGGATTTTATAATATGTAAACGATTAAATAAATTTACATTTTAAATGGGTTAAGTTTTCGGGTTTTGTTTGTTGTTTCAACATTTTGTTTGTTGCTCTTTCACTTACTAAACTGTATACATAAGGTATCTGTTTTCTAATTATAATTCATTGCGAATTATAATGGACTGTCGACAATATACACGACAATCGTGACTACGATGTTAATTATGTTGTAAGTTTGTTTGATTAAAAATGCCAAGTTGTGTGGAGTACAAATTTTTATTTAGAAAGAGAATGAGTAAATAGATGATTGTGTAGCAACGGCAAGTTGCGAAAATAAACTGAAAGTAAAACGATTATAGAAAAAATATTGATCTTACGCTCCAAAAAAATAGGATTGTGGTCTGAAGAAAAAGACTTGTCGACTTTTCTTTTAAACTCAAGTGTTTGATGGTAATATGGGTAATGCACTGATTTAAAAAATACAAAAAGTTTGTTTGTATATGTAACTTGTATTAAATAAGGTATATATTACAATATATAAATAGATACACAATTTCACATTCGCAGTTAAATCTCACAATATAGTCATGCTTAATATTAATTTGTTAAATTATTCATTGTAATATTTAACAATAATAATAATTAAAGAAAATCATATAAAAATATTAACTGCTACGCAAGAAACATTTATGTTATAGTTTAATGATGTAATTGACTTTGCGAACGGTGGCTCATTCAAATGATTCTTGTTGATGTAACAGAGAAATGCATTACAACGTTCATTACGTTTGTTATTTAAACAAATAAACAAATAAATTATTAATAAAGCAAAATTAAGACACATTCGCAAAAATATTAAATAAATAAATAAATAAATAAATAAATAAATAAATAAATAAATAAATAAATAAATAAATAAATAAATAAATAAATAAATAAATAAATAAATAAATAAATAAATAAATAAATAAATAAATAAATAAATAAATAAATAAATAAATAAATAAATAAATAAATAAATAAATAAATAAATAAATAAATAAATAAATAAATAAATAAATAAATAAATAAATAAATAAATAAATAAATAAATAAATAAATAAATAAATAAATAAATAAATAAATAAATAAATAAATAAATAAATAAATAAATAAATAAATAAATAAATAAGTAAATAAATAAATAAATAAATAATCTTATTATAATTTTTATTAAAATATTAGTCCTACAAGTTGAATTTCTCTTTCATTAGTATTGATAAATTTCTTTCATGGAAACAAGGGTCATATCTTCATCCATTATCTTCTCTCAAATTTTATAGCTAATTGTTATTTAAACAATTTCTATTTTGATATAAAACACTAATATAATAATGCAAAACAATATTACCTAGACTTTTCATAAAATTATTATCAGTATTCATTAACAACTAGCCACATTCACTTTATTATAAACATCCTTATGAACCAGAAAATCGATCACTATCCTTGGCACGCACATGAAAAAAGGGACGGAAAAGCTGTTCTCTCCCTTCTCTCTTTCGTCGCTTTCTTTCTACCCTTATAACATTTTCTTCATATCTCTCGCTTCAACATTACGCTTCTTCCCTCCATTCCCTTCTCTCTCTCTCTCTCTCTCTCTCTCTCTCTCTCTCTCTCTCTCTCTCTCTCTCTCTCTCTCTCTCTCTCGTGCAGCTCGCATGCGGTTCATCCGAGAGAGGCGCGATTGTTATTACAGATGCCGCCGCTGCCGTGTATTTCAGGCACAAAGACGAAAGAAAGGCTGTTCGACGCGTAGCCAGAGAGAGAGAGAGAGAGAGAGAGAGAGAGCGTTCGGCAATCCGGAAGACGATTTTCCCTCGGTCCGCGACTCCACGACGACGGCGATGCGCACGGCGGTAAAGTTATACGCAGCTTTTTCTCGGGCTCTTCGAGGTGCACCGAAATGTCGCGTGCTCGCAGTCGGGGGGAACCTTTTTTTTTCGTCCGCAGTGGTAGCTACGCAGCGTGTGATTTGTCAAGATTGACGTTGGAGCGAGTGACACGATTTTTTTGTTGCGTAGATTTTGTTACCTTGGGTTTTATCTGCGTTGCGTGTAATGGTTGAATTCAATTATTTTTGATACTTTGTTTTGGTAAACGTTCAGAGAATATAATTACCATAATCTGTTATTATGAAAAAGACTATATGAAATATTAAAATGATTTCTTTTGATCGTGATCAATTATGGTAATATAATACAATATAAACAAGTAATACACATGACTTGTACTTCTTAAAACATTTTAATTTCGACTCGAGAACCTGGTTACCTTTTTGACATTGACAATTTTGAATACGAGATGATAGGCATGTGAAAATACAAAAATCATAAATACAGAGACTGTTGAGAGAATGTTCTGATAATAATTACCGTGAAAATCAGTAAACATGGATCATCCTGATTTTACAAAAAATTAACTTGATGAACCAAACGGTAAAAATTGTCGCAATTCACGGTAAAATGTATCGTACTTATTGTGAAAATTATGATGAACAACGTTAATTTATACTGGTCATTAAGCCAGGAAATCAGGATGCCCCAATTTTACAATGATTTTCATAGTGATTTTTATCAGTCGATTTTTATTAAAAGTCTCTCCGTGTAATACAAATATTAACATTTTCCTAGCGACTACGAAGTAGTGAACAGATTATTTACAGATGTATCATCACAGATCGAAATCAACAAGCTGATTGGCAAGAGGTATAAGTGTAGTGTATCATATGTGACATGCATACAAATTTGTAGTAACTAAACATTTACGTTACCCAAATCCAAATTTCTTTATCATTTTCGTGCGTCTCTCGAAAGATTCACGCAGCTTCAACTGAAGCCTGTACACTTTTCCTTTTTCAATGATACATCGCTCATCCTGAGGGAAGTAACGCTGAACTCGAATACAAAGCCGAAAAAATCTAGTGGATAATAGACTATACCCACCCGGTATCCATACCCATATACACGTGAGGCTATCCGCAAACTGCAAGCCACGGAAGCATATAATAAGCCAAGGAAAGAGAGGCGCGAAAATCGTCGGCTCGCCTCAATAAAACGAGAGATACAGACAGACGCGTAGTCGACGTGACGAGGGAAAGCCGCAGCGGCAGAGGGAAATCTGTAAAGGCAATAATGATTTCGTCGAATATATAGAGCGGCTCGAAAGAGAGCTGCGCCGCCACTTCGAAACCAGACAGAAAGATAGACAAAGCTGCAAAAGAGAGAGTGAGAGAGAGAGAGAGAGACCTCACAGGAAAGTTGAAGATGAAAGAGAATGGTATGTTTTCTTTTGCGGGCGACGAAATTCACGGATCCTCGAATATGAGGGTTGCGGGAGCCAGGAGTGAGAGAGATAAAGAGAGCGGAACAGGAGGCGCGCGCGCACCGACAGATAAAGGGGAAGCTGCGCAAGAGAGAGAGAGAGAGAGAGAGAGAGAGAGAGAGAGAGAGACGAGGAGAGTGAAACTGCGTCAGGAGAGGACCGCGAAAGAGCGAACTCGTGCTGGAATAACATTCAAGCGAATGTGGCATTGTCAACCCCCTCGCTATTCGAGTCTCTCTTTCTCTCTCTCTCTCTCTCTCTCTATCTCTCACTTTCTCGCTCTTCCCCGTATATAGTCTCTGTACTTGTACCTAGCTGCTATATCCGCGGCTGCAGAGCTTCGGTTTGGGTGCCTTATACTACTGCAGCGGAGTCGCGCAGCTTAATCTTGGCTATCGTCGCTCGCAGCGCTCGCCCGCCACATACCGTGGAAGTTGAAATTGAAGTAAGATGTGCTGGTAGCTGGAAAATTGCGGTATTTCAAAGTATAGTAAGATTAAGTGCAAGATAAAATTAATTGAGAAATTGAGTTCCTGAATTATGTTGGTATTGGAAACGCCAAAAATAAGTTCTAAATACTTTGATGTTTTCAATTATTAATTTTGTGTACAAGTTCACCCATCGTGTTATTATATGTATGTAAATTAGAAGTGAGTATTTAATGTAAATAAATAGCTAAATATCATTTAAGGCAACATATAAATGGCTTATAACAATGCCAGTATTTGGATAAATGTGATTAATTAGACATTTGAAGAATTTTTTGTCGTGCAATTGGTGGTATATTTGGTGCTATTTCTGAATGGTTGATTTGTTTTAGAGTATTACTGGCAAAAATGGAATCCAAATTTAAACATTTAAAAATGAATAAGTTTTAATTATAGCATTTTAAAAACATAATTAATTTAGAGGTATTAAATATTAAAAGATAATGAAAATCAGAAAGAAATAAAATAAAACGAATAAAAAACTGTATTGCAAAGAAATTTATATTAAAAACATAAATTTCTTGTGGTACATCAAGTGTAGCGAAAAGGTCAATTGCATCAAAATTAGGAGGAGCTTGCAACTATAAGCTTGAAATGTTATTTAATTGAGTCCCCGTAATTAAGGCACGGTTGGCTTACACTATATTACGTTACGGATCAGTCCAGTAGGTAGTCTCGAGATTAAATGCATCACCTATTAAAAATTGCATATGACTGTAATACAAATATTCCTTTCACCGTTCATCGTGAACAAAATGGTGCCGAAACCCAGGAATCATTACCGGTCATAATCGGGGATATAAATATATAGTTATGCATCCTTAATTGTTCCGTCCGTTAGACATACGTACTTTCGAATAATGTTACATGAGAAGAATAGAGAACTATTATATTAGATAGTACTGTATACACTCGATGCTAGTTTCGACTGTAGCGAACGTTTTTTAAATTTTTTAACAATCTCCCATCCGAGCTCTCGAACAAAATACTAACCAAATAATAAACAAATAAACCTACTATTACGCTATGTCATTTTAAAAATTCAAAAAACGTGCACGTCATTAAAAACCACCACCGAGTGAACATACTTAATAGCATACATTGCTGGTGCTACCTAAGTAATATGATCCAAAATTCAGTCAAGAAAAATAAATCATATGACAAATGTACATTATATATTATGAAAGTGTCTACCAAAAATATTATAAAAATATTTTTTCTATATAAACAATAGTTGACATAATAATAACCTGCTTAAGATTCCATTCGATTAAAATAAAATAGCAAATTATAAACCCATTACACTATCCTCTACAAGCAATACGCGCTCTCATGAAAACGAGCTCACAATCACGACTGACCCACTGTCCTGAATATTAAGGGCGCGAACTTCAACAAAATAAACCACCGCGGTCAAGCAAACACACACTCGTATACTTTGAATTTTATACAGCCATCGCGCAAGCACGCGCAGCCTCGACCCCCCCCCCCCCACACACACACACACATGTCACTCCTTTTAATTTTATCAACAAAACGGGTCGCGCGGACGGTCATTTGTTTAACAGCCCTAGAATTACAAACAGAAAAACATTGCTCGGGAAGAAAGTGGAAGAGCTCGAGCTCGCGACATAGACGCACAGAGCAATGGTGGCCTGTGTACAGGATATATGGCCACGCGGAGCTGTGCGCGCTCGAGTGAGGGGTTGTCTCTGCGAGTAGAGGAGGGATGGAACAACAGCAGTCCCCCTTGTTTCCCACTGCAGTGAGCTGGTAGGGAGGCTCCTAGTTCAGTAGGAGCTAGCTGGCGCTGCGAGCTTGGCACCCCTAAACTGGACGCGAAGCTGAGGCTAACAAAACAACACTCCTGCGCACTGCTGCTGGGGCTGATGCTGCTGCTGACGAGGTCTCGTGCAGTTTGCAACTTGGGGAAAGAGAGAGAGAGAGAGAGAGAGAGAGAGAGAAAGAGAGACTGTTGATTCATCAAAGACGAAAATTCTTACAATTGCATGTACATGTATAGTTATAATAATTAAAATATCAGTCAGTATTATACATTTGTTATATTACATTTAACATTCAATTATTGCGTTTCTTATATATAAAATAACATTATTCGCTGTAACAGTTCGTCAGTTTATAAAATCTAAATATAATGAACTAGTCATAGTCAAATGGCACATCACAAAACACGCTTCGGCAAATACATAAAATAAAATAAATAAAATAAAGATAACATAATACGATAAAAATAAAAAGAATATATACACACACTTTACAAAATTTTTACGTATAACTATCACGTCGAATAAATAAAAACACACTCATTCATATGACACTCTTACAATTCATGCTAATAAATACATTCACACTTAACACTTAACATATAAAATAAATAAATTAATATATAACTAAGTGAGATAAATAAATAAGTGAGATAATAAATAAATTAAATAAATTAAATAAATTAAATAAATTAAATAAATTAAATAAATTAAATAAATTAAATAAATTAAATAAATTAAATAAATTAAATAAATTAAATAAATAAATAAATAAATAAATAAATAAATTAAATAAATAAATTAAATAAATAAATAAATAAATAAATAAATAAATAAATAAATAAATAAATAAATAAATAAATAAATAAATAAATAAATAAATAAATAAATAAATAAATAAATAAATAAATAAATAAATAAATAAATAAATAAATAAATAAATAAATAAATAAATAAATAAATAAATAAATAAATAAATAAATAAATAAATAAATAAATAAATAAATAAATAAATAAATAAATAAATAAATAAATAAATAAATAAATAAATAAATAAATAAATAAATAAATAAATAAATAAATAAATAAATAAATAAATAAATAAATAAATAAATAAATAAATAAATAAATAAATAAATAAATAAATAATTTAAATAAATAAATAAATAAATAAATAAATAAATAAATAAATAATTTAAATAAATAAATAACCTAAATAAATGTCTGAGTCAGATTAGGACTACACAGAAATGAACAAAATAATGTATAAACCGTTTAGGTGCCTGCCCAACGCCGTTTTAAATTTACAAAAAGATGGCAGGCACCTCACACTGCTAGGGAGCGAATTCCAAAGGTGCGCACCTTGAACTCTAAACGAGAATACTGGATGTAGGTTGATATTTTCACACCTCTACTTCGGAAAGTGATCAGTTACATTTGTTATTTTGGGTAGTTTTGTTTTCCAAAATAACTTTTTTTGTTATTTTTAGCGGCTAGAAAACTTCAACCCTATTACTCATACACTAACCAGGAGAGTGTATAGGATGGTCGATTGCGGATTTGAATGAAAATTAGGAAGATGGTTTTTGACAATTTGAATCGCCCTTTCATAACAAAGCTTTTTAATTTGTCCTAAACATGACTCGATCTCTTTGTAACATAAAATGGAAAAAATTTAACAATTATTTTCAATTTTACTAAAAAGAAAACTCATAGCTCTGACAGAATCGAGCAAATACATTTTTCGTCATTCACAAATCTAAATTCAAATTCAAATAGCATTTCTTATATTCACTGCTATATTGCACAAGCAGGAATACTGTAATCCCGATTTATTTGTATCATCGCGGTCAACCGTATGCGATTGATTCACGCGCGAGATGCACCCAAAGCCGCGCTGTATAGCCCTCTCGCATAAGAGCGAAAGGAGAGGGCGCGTGAGCCGAAGTAAAAGAGAGATAAAATCTATAAATATGTGGGTGGCGCACGCGACCCATTCCAGTGTTTGTTCAACCAGGAATAACCTCCGGGCGCGCGCGGTCCTAGTTTCTTCATCGGGCCGTCGCGTCGCGCGCGAGCCGCGCAGCATAGCCGTGCGCTTCATCCCAAAGAGGATGGTTTTGCGGCTTGACGCAGAGACTCGATGCGTCTTCGTTGTGTACTATAACGGAAGATAGGAGTTTTTTTTGAACTCGGGAAAAGAGAAGCTTATAGATTGTTGGTTTATAGCAGGATGATTTTCAATGCACGCGTGTCATTGACAAGTTTGGAATGTATGTTAAAGCTGCAGGGGACACCGAGAGTAAACTGAATGCTTTATATTTTGAGACTTCTCTTCTTTATATCGTTGCATGCATCTTGGATAGACGAATTTACTAATGTGAGGATTAAACATTGAAAGTACCTACTATCTATCCTGAAAATAAGTTTTCCTTAATAAGGTGTATATACAGCCTTTTAGAAACAATATACTTACATTAATAGTGTACGTGCAAAAGATCAGTTGTATGCGCATAGTTTCCAGGACAATTGGTCAATATAAGCATAAAAGTCGGAAATTCAATAGCGTATCTGCACATATGCTTTTCCTTTTATCTGGGAAACAATGTTATTTTGCTCGATATATTGTTGATAAGTATACCGTTGAATGTACTACCTAATACGCATTAGTACACAATAAAACAAAATAATAAGAAATGCATGTAAAAATGAAAATTTTAATTTTTTCAAAATCGTTGATTTTTCATACATTTTGTTTTACATTTTTTTGACAATTAATAACTTTGATACCATTATTTCACTAATAAACGGGTATTTGGGACATAATTGGCTGTACTTCAATAATAAGGACTCGTGAAGTAAAACGGCCGGTACTAGGGTTAAGTTTTAGCTACCAGAAAACACCTCTCAAAGTCACATCAAAATTCGCGATCCGCAACTCGTACACTCGCCTTGTTAGTTATCTTTCAAAAAATTAATACTTGTATTAATTATTTTGTATTATAAAGAACAGAAGTATGTATATATTGGAAGAAAGTAAATAACAAAAATATATTTAAAATGCTAAATACAATCTATTTAATTTCAATAACTATAATTCGTGGGTACATTACATTGGTACACATGTAACATGTTACGTTTTTACATTGGTATACATTCATACATTAAGGTGGTGCTAAATCCAAATGTCACTGACAATTACGAGGAATCACTTATTTTATTTAATTGTCAATTTTTAGTAAATAACGGTTTGGAACATTGTTAGCTTAAGCAAAAACAACAACACTCCAGATAGATATTTTCTCCAAATTGAAAAATAAATAAAGAAAGTGGTTCTTCGTATTGGTCAGTGGAATGACCTTAAGTTGATGCTAAACCCATTATTTGTTCGTATATATCTTATATATATATCTTATATATAATAGCTTATATATCTTCCGTTGTACCTAGATGAGACGGTATCAAGATTTGTTTATTGGTATGATATCTATTAAACAAGAAAAATTGCCATTACATTGAATGGTTATAATGACACAGCACTGAGTTGAATATATGCATAGATATGATATGTAACAATAGTTATGATCCGTGAAAGGTCGATGTCTCGTCGGGTCGGTAGTGTGAGAGAGAACAAGATTTTCTCGTCACCGATTATTCTAGAAATCAGCTGATTTGCCTCTGCCATTTGTCCACTTTGGTTCCTTTCTTCTATCGTTTATATAAATATACACATATTTATTACATTAGAGTATAATATAGTTAATTTGTAATTTGCTGTTAAATAATATTATACAATCACATATTGTTATTATCATATTTACATTAAATTTATTTTAATAAACAAAGCAATAAATATTTAAAAGCATTCAGGTATAAAGTAATAATCGAGATTGAAAATATGGTATAGATGATTGAGTATTTTTTGTTTATTGGAACGAGTTTTGGAAGGTCGTTAATCAAAGGCCAAACGACAGGAAATACAGGAATAGTCGTATGGAAAATATCGACTGCGCGGCAATTCGCGCTGTTAACGAAGCGCGACGAATTTTTTACGTTCTTTTGGCACATGGAGCCGCAGCCTGTTACGACGTCAATTTTCCCGACAAAGTCATACACGTGTCGACTAATTATCACGTCCAGCTTGACTGGCAGCGGCGAACAGGAAAATCTGGAAATTCTATTTATATTATCTTCATTTTCAAAAATGGATCATTTACAGACCGTAATAAGTAACAAAATAATTCCTTTGTACATGTTTATATTACAAATTAACTGAGTTGCAAATTTGTGATATACAGATATTTTTCTTAACTGAATGTTTTTAAGTAACTTTTGAAGCTAATTATGTAAAAACTAATTTATAAATTATTCACTATAAAGGCTTAGTTTCTATTTATTTTTATTTTATAAGAAACATTAACTTCTAATCTTATCTTACTATTTATAAAGAGACAACGTTTGTTTGTATGTACACGAAAATCACAAAAATGTCTTGTTATAAAATTTTAGCTGTAGCTGCAATATGGAACTTTAAATTTGCCATGCGACACTAGCAGATTCTAGATGAACGAATAATTATGACTAATGCGAGGGCTGCTTGTCTATAGATTTAACATGGAAAAAATATTTGGTAATTGAAATACAAGTTTAATATTTGACAATAAAACTTGATACTATATGTTCACGCAATAGAATTACCGCACTCACAGAATTTAAAAAGAGCGGAGCTACTGTTAAGTCAAAGAAAAGTTTCATTTTCTTGACAGTTGTTAAATTGACTACCTATTAGGATAGTTACAGAGTTTCCTTTTTAAGTAAGCTTTATGTATAAAAAGAAATGTCCTGACTACCTCACCGAAACTAGAAATTAAGGAACTATATACTTATTCCTTTCATAACGTGAACATTTACTAAGAAAGGATTTTTTGATGTTCGATCCCTAAGGGAGTGAACAGTTATAAATTAAATTAAATGAGTCATTCTGTTATTTTTCTTTTATATAGATATATTGTTATTATAAACTCAAGTGAAAATTGTTACATAGTTAAGCGCAAGTCTTATAACTTAATTGCTTTAAATAATAGACAGCTATAAATTTCGAAATTGATATACAAATATCGTGCGTGAAACCGCGTCAGAGAATGATAGTATTGTAATACATATATATTTGTTAGATATAATTTTCTTAGAATAATTGAATCATCAGTACTGCATTACAAGAATTATTCACTTTAAAGGTTGTTATACTTTCAGTACAAAATTCATAAAGGTTAGCTTGAATATGAAAGTTTGAATTTTACGAGTTGAGAGTTTTGTCAAAAGTGCAATGTAATGTGAGAATATCTGTTTTATTACGCAATAATAATTCTTTAATTTCACTCTTAGTGACTTCTAATATTTCAATAAATCTATTTGTTTGTACGCATAGCCTTTTGACAAAGCATTCAATTTTATGAAGCTTACCAGGTCTAAAGAATTGAAGATCAGCTTCATATATAGTACTATTTATAATGGTTCTTACCAAGACTAATTGTACGTTAAACTTTAGGTGAATATAAGTCAGTAAAATTCAGAATAAAATCGAATCAATAAATTTAAGTAAATAACCACATTAAATTACTCATAACATTTTTAATTAGATTTTTTTTTAATTCCCGTTCATCACTTGGAAATGACATATTTCTTGAGTAAAATGAGACTTGTTAAAGTTAAATTCGTTTCAATATACTTTGTAGAAAAAAAAAGAATTTGCAATATAAAGTATTTGTGTCCTGAATATGTGTTTATACAAATATTCATTAATATACCTTTTAAGTTTATACACGTACTTTCGTTTGAGACAAATCTAAAGACATTTAAAGGTATCTTATCACTCAGTTTACTGCACGAGGAAAGTACTGTATTTAATCATTAAAGAAATAGCACGTGCGGCAAATATTATTTATGTAGCGATACGTATTATTTATCCAATGGCTTGTTTTTTCAATACGGAAGGGAAATGACTTTGTCTTATATTTGTTATGATCAGAGTGTAATTATTTAAATTATATTGATTTGCTATAAAAGTTCAGTCTTTCACTTTGTAATTACTTATACAGCATACCTATATTCTTATTCCTACGATTATCCGAGCAATAATTAGGTACCTGCTTCATTTATCAATTGTAATAAAGAACAAAATATTAATATCTTAATACATTAAGCCTTTTTATAAATACACAGGCAGAGCATTAATCATCCTTTTCCACGCAAATCAATTCAACACGGATTCACCCGCTCGAT
Organism: Gastracanthus pulcherrimus; assembly: GCA_949152435.1. Taxonomy (NCBI): domain Eukaryota; kingdom Metazoa; phylum Arthropoda; class Insecta; order Hymenoptera; family Pteromalidae; genus Gastracanthus; species Gastracanthus pulcherrimus. The sequence continues at coordinate 195,046,215 of OX424572.1, read as the reverse complement.
CTTTCACATCCGAGTGCGACTCCGTATATCCCCGTTTAAGCACTCCCCCGTCCAATGTTTTACACGATATTTACAGCCGCATAATTAGTTCCTGCCGTCTTCGCCCGTCTACAGCACATAATCCGAAGAGATTGCCGCGTCGCGTTGTAGGCGTTTTAACGGCAAAGTCGCCTCATCAATCTTCGGCGCGCGCGACGTCCTCGTCGTCATCGGCATCTAAGCCGTCGGATTTAAAATACTTTCAACACGTGTAGGTACCTATTGGGCGACGTCGTAATCACGCGCGTGCCCGTGTTTGAGATGCCGAGGGAGAAAAAGTCACGCGGGCTTCCGGAAATTTGGGGGACGATTTCGTTGCGTTGGGTGTGTGTTTCTGTATTGCTGGTAGAATTGATGCACCGAAATGTATAGAAAATTTGTCTTCGTTATAATTTCTGATTTTCAATGGTGATGCTTTCCAAAATGAACTGTGGTGAAAAACGATTTTAATAAATACGTTTTGGAATTGCTATTGTAATGAAATAATTTGTAATATTGTTATATAGAAGTAACTAATTAATATTGTTTTCAATATCAAAATTGGTATTAAATTTGTAATACCTATTTGATTTCTGGAGATATTCAAATTTATCTTCATTATCAATTTTTACGTTTTTTTAAGTGAGCTTTAGTGTAAATTGGTGATTATATATTTGTTATATATTTATTAAATTATTATAATTTTTTTTAAGTAATTGTAATTAGATGTGGACTAATTAAATATATTATTGCTAATATTAGCAATATTAGACATTACCTAAAGCGAATTAAAGTGAAAATTAATTAGGGGCCTGCGGCGGCTCAGTCGGTAGAGTGTCGGATTCCCACGCCGGTGACCCGGGTTCGAATCCTAGTCTCTGCCGATTGATACAAGCACCACTGTAAAAATTACATGTGCTTTGTTTACAAACACACCGCAGACCCCCGTCGTCGATTAGCACCACATGGAAGCACAAACATGGCGACGTTAAAAAAAAAAAAAAGTGAAAATTAATGAACATTGATAAACACAATAGCTCAATAATTTTCCTCATAGTAATCAACTTATAATTTAAAATTTTGTTCCTTATTTTTACCAAACTTAAAAAATTACGAATACTGAAATAATTTTTAATACGTCTTCAATTTTTAAGCAGACTTTTGTTTTTTAATATAGATTTTTAAGAAATGGAACTTTGCATACATTTGTTACTTTTTGTACCCAACGTTTTTAGTAAAATACATGATTTTTTATTGTTTTTGTACATCTGCAACAGGCAACATAAATAGTAATATTCGCACCTTCGTGATACTCTCTATTGGAAACTGTGAAAATCATCAAATGTGACATTATTTTCGTTTGAGCCTTTAAAAAAATACAGTAGCTTCGATAAATATATACAATTTGTACAAATAATAAGTATGTAAAAGCTAATGACGTTGTCTTCATTTGTTAACTTAACGGACTATTTTGACATTACTATTTTAATTAGAAATACATAACCTATCATTCACTGAGAAGAAAAAATAAAAAATAATAAATCTAATACAATCTAAAATATTACCTATATTATCTATTTTAGTACTTGAATAATAAACTATTCACTATAATTTTAACATCATTTACAGCGTACAATCAGTTGCCAAATTACATTTAAATCCAAGGGTATGGTACATTATTATATGGAAGTGGTAAATGAATTGGCAGTGGCATCGGTGATATCCTACTTCTTTGATAATGGTGACCGTTCCAATGTTTGCTGTTGGTAATTGTCGAATGTAGGGCATTATTGTAATCGGTGTCCGTTGTCTCAGCAGCATGGGTTTGTCTTCTTTCAAAGATAACCACTGAAAATATTAAATAATTCATTTATAATTAATTTAAGTAATAATATAATAAATAAAGTCTAAAATAATACTAAATGTTTAAAGGAATCTTGATACATTTTATCGTATGATTTAAGAAAAATCAATAAAAATGTTTTTTCTTAATTTTAATATTAGTTGAAAGCTACAAGTGAATATTTAAATAAGTATAATAATATTCAGGTATACGTACGTTTTAAACATTTAGAAAAAGCAGTGTCCGTGAGTTCGATCCTGTTTTCTACTATTTGTACTGTTATGCAATATAATGCAAGTTCTCTGGTTAAAAAAATCTTCAATAACGGAGCGATCATTCTACAAATTTTATCTTTAAAGACCACTGTAGTCTTTAAAAGGGTATTCTGAAATATAAGATACACGTAAGTTAAATAACCATTAATATGTATTTATATGTGCAAGGCACTAGTAACGTAAATTCAATTTGATAAAACTTACCACATCTAAATAAAAATGTTGGTGAGTCATAATGTTTCTGTTAAAATCTTCAAACTCGCTTACAGTTTCCATCGGTAGTCTTATCTTGTATTTCTCAGAAAATTCAGTTTGCGACATAGTATATATAGTATTATTCGCAAATGCCTTCCCTTTTAATTCTGCAACGTCACTGTTTATTTGGACGATGTGTCTCATCAAGAAAACTCTGAAATCTACACAATTCATTAGTAGGGGAGAGCGGTGTAATGCCGGTCACTGGCTAATTCCGGTTACCCTTATTTTCAATAATCTAAACATTTTTAGTTAATAATTCGAATAGTATATTAAACGAAACATAAAATGCAATCAATCTAATGTCCAAACAACCTTCTATTCAGTTTTATTAAGGAATTATACACAATCAAAGTGTAGGTCTACATTTCTTATAAGAAATCTGGTCTATAAAATAAACTTTTATGCATATTATTTGTTGCTTTATGCAGTTATTTTTTGCATCTTTATTAATTTGAACAATCTAAGAATACGAAGTAGTGAAGAAAAAAGAGTATAAACCTATTACTTTTTTGTCATTTCAATTTAAATTACTAAGCAGAATGGGGGTAATCCCGATCACAATGTTATTTATATGATGCTCACGAAAGTGAGGCTAAGAAAACGTTTCACTGCGCTCTCAGGTAGGGTAACTTTGCTTAAGTGTTTTTGATTGAACAGTGGTTATGTTATTATATGTTTCACTATGTAAGTGCGAATAATAATGCGACGGATCATATGAAAGTTCATATAATTGATTTAAAGAAATTTGTCACCTATAAAAGTAACTTTCAAATAGTGATCGGAATTGTACCAAGGCTGACCGGTATTACCCTTTGATGTGGAGTAAATTCGGTTGAAATGCTTTTCTTTATTTCGATTTATAGCTTCGATATCTTACATTTTTATATTAAACCAATAAGAAATATTTATAGTCAATGGTTTGAACTAACATAATAATTATTTAAAGTTAAAAGAAACAATTTGAAAGTGGAAATAACAAGCACGTTTGCTTAGGTGACCGGCAATACCCCATCCTCCCCTACGCCGTTGATCGAAAAGTAAAACTAGATATATTTATACACAAAAGATGTCTGGTTGGAACCAAAAGTGGGCCGGTTTAAGGGGGCAGACCTGGGTTAAACCGAAAAAAAGAATTTTCTTTTACGAGTCCAGAAAAATTTTTATGTTTATAAGCAATCATTCTAAAAATCTTTATGCTATCAATACACCCACAAATAAATTTTTTCTAAAAAAATAATATACAAAATTTTAACGAAAAAGTGATCCGCTAATTTTGTAATACATGTCAATAGGAGTCAGATAACCGTCGAAAAAAGATTTTCGTTCATCATGTCACCTACAATCGTGTGAGGAACAAAGCTCCTTTAATAAGTATGGTATTGAAAATAATGATTTATTGTGACATGTAGGATCACGATTTTTAGATTTTACAACGGTAAAATTAAAGATATTATTGTGTATTGATAGCATAATTTTTTTTAGAATGATTACTTTTGAACATAAAAAGTTTTCTCGACTCTTAAATAAAATTCTTTTTATGGGTTTAACCCAGACCTGCCCCCTTAAATAAATAAAATAAATAATTTTTTTTATTTAAATACTCCTCGAAAAATTATTCACTTAAAACTAATAAATATTCATTAGTTTTAAACAGTGATTCAGTACATTCAAATAAATTTCATTGAAATAGAATAAATAATATTTGTTTAAAAAAATTAATTTCAAGGAGTATTGAAATAAATAAAGTTTTCTGAATGTACAACAGTTTTTCAATATATAAACTTACTGCATAAAGTTATGTACTAAAATTCAATTTGAAAATAACAAAAACGAATGTGATAAAGATCAAAAAATTGTTTGATATCTTACCTTGTTCATGCGATACAGCATCACTCGCAATCGACGGCACCTGCTGACTCTGCGCATTTCTACTGCTCGTAAACGGCGATGCGCTATTGATTTTCAGCAAGGCGTCGGCCGACAGCGGCGCGTTCGGTAATAATCTACGACGAAGAATCTGAAGCAGACCGTCGACTTGCTCATCCGATACGTTGTTCATGACGGCCCAGTCTCGTATCTGATAAATTTCCGCGTCTTCCTCGCTGTACTCCGAGCTCGAAGCGTAGCTGTCGCTGTTCACGGCATCGCAAGCATTCGAATCCCTGATGGCTTTGTTTTGATTGTGAATCACGTAGGAAATTTCATTCTCGATTGGAACATTTGGATTGTCATTTTCGTTTCGAGCATCCGCTTCGCGAGGTTCGCTGACACTTGCTTTTTCGTGTATGTGTTCGATCTCATCCTGGATCGATTTTAAATTGTTGCTGGACATATTTTCCATCCATCTATTTGTTTTCTTGAAGGTACGATTATGCTTGAACACACCGCTAGTCGATTTTACTTTCAATTTGTTTATTGTGTAATCCATTTTTTTTGTATCAAATGAATGATACTTGATTGGTTGGAATTAGGCTGTGAAAACATAATATTCAACTAGTTAGACAATTGTTCGCTACTGTATTTAATCTGCATTCTCAAAAATAGTTTATAGGCATTGGTGTGCATGAGAAGTACGTAGAATTATATACAAATGTATTAAATCATATGTTCAGAACATTGCTTTCAAAAAGGAACATATAAGTATGCGATATGAGCTTGTATTTAAGCTTCGTTTCGTATAAAATTATCGATTATACCTAAATTTATTAACGAACAAAGGTCACAAAATTCCTCGCAAAATTCAGTGATTTTTTCATGTTTATTAACTATTTTTATTGGTTAATAACTTTTGGCATAAGTAATTTTTTATGCAAATAAACGAAGCTTAATTTAAAGCTCTTTCTTACTACTTTTATGATCTTTTTTGAAATATGTTTCTCAAATATTTATTTTAAAAATCGGCATCTTAGAATATTATTGCAATTATTATTGTTTATTACCTTATCGTAAACTGTGTAAGTATGGTTGATTATTGTACAAACTGTACAATGTAGAAGAAAATAATTCTATATTTTACACTTGTAAGATCGAGACGTATTTTAGATCGTTGCGTAGTCAAGGGATTTCCAACTCAAACTGAAGCAGGTAGCCCGTGTGTTCTTAAGTTTTCCTATTCTCCAAGTGTATGGTAATTAACCGTGCGAAAGTCCAGCAAAATTCTAAGAAAAGTATGTGTGTTGAATCTCGATACCTCGTCCGTTTTCAAGCGCACAGATATATTTGCCATTCCTGGTAATTATCCGAGCCTTTTAATAGTATGAACGTTTCCCATTATAAACATATTTGAGACCTTCAGAATAAAAATCGGATGAAATATAAAACAGTTACTTCGTTTTTATCAACCTTGCCTCTAAAGATATCTAATTCTGCAATAGCGGAATTGTGATAACAATTTCTTTTAGTTATCACATGAAGTACCCTTGTTTAACAATATATTAACTTTCATTTCACTATGACTGAACGAGTTCTAGTAAAAGCTGGTTGTACTTTAATGCCAATTGTCCCCATACCTTCTTAATAATTTTCGTTTTACTTAAACTATCCAAGTAAAACTTTATTCTACTAAATTTAAAGATACAAAACCTGCTATAACTGTTATCTTCCTTTCATTTCCTTCTTATTAACAACGCCATAAAACGAGTTTGATATCTCCAAGGTGCGCGAGCGCAGCCTTCCGTCGTCCGTCAAGCAACATATTTTCATCGCAGGCGCGAGACGCGCGCGCGCATAAAACTGACACCAGCATCAGGAATTCGAGCAGCAGTCTCCGGGGCAAATGACCACGTTGACGTTTAAATTCGAGCGCAGCGTCGCCCATAAATGAAAAGATAAAAATGCTCACTGAAAAGCGACAGCTACACGAAAAAAAAAGAGGCGATGGAGGCGAAACCCATATGCACATACACATATAATGACGCGGTGGAAGAGAAGGGTGTATACCTTGCACGAACGCGCAGAGCGGTAAAAAGGTGAGAGAGAGGGAGAGAGAGGGAGAGAGAGAGAGGAGGGGAAGTGGAAGAGAAGGAGAGCATCCGCCATGTTAGACACCTGGGTGGCAGCCAATGGTAAGGAAGGAGGAAGCGGGAGCCGCGCGCTTCCCCCGGGTCCTCGAATGCCACACCCTCCATTGTGCCCACATATCGACCGACGAGTCACACTGCTCCTGCTGGCTCTACCTATATGTGCTTTATAGCCGTCGATTCTCTCTCTTACGATATACTCTGTCTCTCCTGGATTCTATGTGTCCTCCTTTCGCTGTCTCGTCTTTCCGACCTGGCAACGAATCGTTCGTGAGAAAATTATGAGAGAACGGGGGTTCTTGATTGACTCCTTTTTTTCCAGGTTCATAAAGATAATTTCGATCGTGCTTAGCATTTTTGGAAAGGTGTAGATTTTCATTATGTGCTGGTTTTCTTGTGAAATTTAAATCAACTATACGTGGAATACACTGTTGTATTGCATTCTCTTAGAGACGGTTGAAAATATGCTTGACTTGATTTTTAGCGGAGAAAATATTTATGAGAATTCGAAAGATAATAAAGATAATAAAAATTATGTCTATACAGATAGATTGAAGAAAGTTTGTTTCTCAGTCAGTTTTTCCATGAATTTAGAATTTCGAGTTGTCATACGGGGTTGTTCTGAGAGGGCGTATTTTGAATTTAACAGGTAAAGTTACCTTTACATCGTAAAATAAATGAGCATTTTTTTCACCTTTAAAGATTCCAAATAATACCTTTTATAAAATGGCGTAAAATTGCATTGTTATTTTTGTTGAAATAGTGACGGCAAAATTAGATTTTAACAATAATAACACGTATGCATAAAATTGTATTGACAAGTCGTAAACCCGCAAAACAAGTCGTAAAATCGAATTTGACGATCACTGTAGAAAAAATGATACTTTTTGTTGTATTTATATTATGCAACATGTACAAAATACTTATAATCTCTATTATCTTTTAAATGGTGAAGTAATTAGGAATTATAAGCTACTTTATATTTGACAGTTTGAATACTATTGTCTCTAATATATTAAACAAAAAGTGGTAATATATTTGCTTTATATATTTAACACGCCATATTTTATGTATCAGATATATAGGTGTGTTACTGTATCTCGTATTAGTTACTGAATATTTACTTATTCTCCTTTAAAAACAAACATTATATTAAAAATCGATTATCATAGGAAGGAATCAAACAATGTACTTGACTCAAAGATTTGTCAGGTCTACACTAACATCAACGAGTTTGTTGAAATAGTACATCGTTCTGTCGGGCACAACAGCAATCTACCCTACTGCACATGTAATTAAAAAACAAACATTCGCGTACTAAATAAAACCCTTTTCACGCAAGCATATTCCATTATTTCCCTGAAAATGCTAAAACCCAGCGCAATATGCATGAAAAAGCGTAATAGAATTACGTAATATATTATAGAGTCAGAGAGGGGCTGCTGCGGGGAAAAGCGAGCTCCGCGCGTAGTAGAAATTTCCCAATGCATATCACATGTGACGCTGGAAGAGCCGCCGCCGCGCCACCCCCCAGAAATCCCTCGAATAATATTTTGTTAACTCATCCCCGTATCCACGAGGAACATGTATCGGCGGCAGGAAATTATTTTTCACACTCTCGCGATGCATCCGCGCGCGTCCTTCCCTGACTATATATATATATAGGGTACGCGATAGCGCGCCCGCTATAATACAGGATATATATGAAGCCTCTCTGTTAACGCTCGAAGCCGCACCGCGCTCTCCCTCTTTTATTTATGAAATTTCACTTGGGCTTCCGTAATTCCCGTCTCCGCGCGCAAAAATAACAGTGCATGTAATGTAATTATTTTTTGGGTAAATGCATCATGGAAGATTGGAAGGTGTATATTTTATCGTCAGCTTGATAATTTGTTCTCAAAGTATCATTGTGAAAGTTCACGTCTGTTACATTATTTGTCACAATCAGTGATTTTGTTTGATAACGAGGAATTCTTTTTCCAAAATATTTTCCTTTTCAAATATTTAGTGAAATTGTTAAAGACTGTTTATTTTATATTAATTCAGTTTTTTTTCGAATCTTTATTTTGAGTGCGAAACCGAATGCAAGTCATTTTCGAAACTGATACGAAAGCGAGTTGCAAATTAAATACCATATATTGCACTCTTTGGCCTTTGGAGGCAACTTTACGCAGGTCTACCGGTGATACGATATACACATATACATACACATATACATATACGTATCCTACGTTGAATCGCACCCCTGACGTGTCCAGTAAAGTAGATCTGAGACGAAACGCTCATTTTCAAGCGCATTTTACATATTTAGGTTATTAATTTAATCCCTATACCCGTCCGTAACAGAAATATTTTATTGAGCATGGTTATTGTAATAACAGAACAATACTGTACAAATTAATAAGATTGTATTAAATCTCAAAGAATATTATAAATATTTAAAACTAAACCAAAAATTGTATTCTACAGTAGCAGTATGCATTAAAATGAGTTTATATGTAAACCAAATTTGTAGTTAGTAAATAAAGAGAATGATTTTCTGAAGATATTTCCTAAAAGTTTCAAGCCAATTCGTTAAAAAATGCTTCAATACTCATGAATTGTGCACCGCATGAATGTTTATGCAATAATTTTCATTGAAATGACTCCAACCATTAAAGGGATCCGTCAGGCCTACTGTACCCACCTATAAATATATTAGAAAATTTCACTTTTCTTAAGATATACGCATCAGAATCAAATATAACCGAATCGAAAATTAGCAAAATTACGCGATTATGCTAATTATCGATTCCGATAAAAATTAAAATGTTCCGTTTCTCATTTTCCATACAAAACGCAATCCAGAAAAAGATACTCAAGTCTGATGCGGATTTTTTGAGAAAAATTAAATTTTCACTTATATGTATCTGCGAGTAAAGTACGTCTGACAACATCCCCCTAAGGACTCATTAAAATACGTGATAATTATATAATCGCAATACATACTACGTCGCTATTTCATAATACTTCTTCAATAACAAAGGGTGACCCCCGACCAAGTAAACATCCAAGGTCAGTCGAATAACGAGTAAAAAAAGATCGTCGGGGAAAAGCGTCGCAAGAAGAATACAAAAAAGCCGCTTGGCGAGAAAAAAAATGAGACGTGCCCACCCAGAAACTCACGTCGACGTGGGCCAAAAGCTCAGACGCATCATGCGATAAGCCATATAGACTTTCTCAAACTTTTTCTCCAACCCTCTCTATCTCTCACACACACACAGCTTTTAAAGGCTACCGCGCACCACACACACACACACACACACATACCCTAAGAGGTGCGTTTTACCATGTACACATAAGCCAGTGTGTCGGCGGGCTGTGGAAAATGGACCGAAAGACCGTGCCGCCTTCGCCGCGGCCTAAATGTTATTCCACGCCACGGAGATTGCTTCTTCAGGAAACACACTCTTGCGCGGCCTTGCAGCACGAAGCCGCCGCCGGCGGCGCGAGCGAGCGAGAGAGATAGACGAAGAGAAGAGCTCGAAATCTCGAAACTCTCGCTTCTGCTGGCGCTGCTGCCACTGTCGCCGTTTAGCTCGTCAAATATATGTGTATGTAGATAAACAGGCGCGCAGCGGAGGCTCGGTTGACAGAAATAATATACCTGAAGGGGGTTGTGCACGCAAGGCCTCGCGTGCACGCATGTGCACCTGTAACCCCGGGTGCGCGCGCGATGCTGCGGTATATATGATGGCAAGAGGATCGAGTGCGAGGTAACGTGCGCGCGTGTAGGTATATCGTCCTTGCGAGGACGATGGCTTCGGAACGGGGAACGATTATATGCGCGGGTGTATTGCGTGCGTCTTTATTGGTCTAGAGTGTGGAGTTAATTGATACAGTTATACTGTGCATATAAAGTAAAAGGTATGCTTGGCATTTTAACTATTTTATTTTGGAATTGGAACGGTTATCATTGGATGTTTTAAATATTAACGCATTTATTATATTTATACGCAAGCTAATCTATTAACAGCTATTTTTTAACATGGGCTGTTGCGATTGAGAAAGTAGTAAGTGCACACAGCAAACTCTTAGTTTCTAAGTTTTTACCATGAACGAGTAAAGGATGAAAATTCTGAAATTTTCTGACACTTTAGCATATGTCTTATTATTACAAAGTATGAATATATGTATATAGCATTTTCTTAATGGCAATAATGTTCAACTTTATAACCAGAAGTAGAGGTACCTATATCGTTTTTCACTAAAATAATGCATAACATGATTTCAGAAAATTTTAAGATTCACAATGCTTACTATTTTCTACAGTTAATTGAGGGGTTGCGGGGTAAAACGGTATAAGTTGAGTTTTACCATTAATCCCCTCAACAGACTATAAACTGTATTATATCATTAACAAAATGTGCGTATCTTGTTTCTTTAATTTAATCTTCTTAAGAAAAATAGAAAAGTTACTCGTCTATTGACATATCAAGCGTTCTCCGTTGTTTATTATTTAGCTTGTATTTATTAAATTTGCAGTAATGAAACAATTCTATTCCGACAAGTCGGATGTTAAAATTGAGCATAAACACTAACAAATAACCGATGCCAATACATTGGCACTTAGCTTCCTCAAATTAAATTAATTGTTCCAATATGAAATTCTTTGTTCTTATAAATTAATTTCAATGGCTATACCTTTCTGAAATATAACCGTTTAAACCAGAAATACGTTTCGGTGTATAATAAGAGAAGGGAAAGAGCCGATATTTACGATCGTGAAAGATAGGTAATTTTATGCACTTTTTACTGCATTGACACTAAATTGATCATAATATAAAAACATGTCCAAACCTGAAAATGTAAAAGTGTAAAATCGATAAATTTAAAAATCTTTATAAAACAAAAACAAGTTGATGAATCTTGAAGTTTCTTTTGTATTTTCAATCTTCATTTAGAAACAAAAAAAATGAGCTCTGTTTATACACCTTTAAAAAAATTTTCAAAAAACATAACCTCAATTTCTCAGAAAATGAAAGATCTCATGATCTGAAAAAACATACAGGTCATGAGAAAGGAAAATGCTACCTTTTTGGAAAGTTTTAGATAAAGTCCTGCCGATTTACTTCAGTTATCATGGGAGAAAGAAAATAGATTTCTTTCTACAAAATTATTTTATTCTCGACAAACGAAAAGAGTCAAGACTAAAAAATTTTAGTATATATTCGTCTCCATGTTCACGATCCTCTGAAATTTTTAAACTGAAAATGTCGTTTTCGTGTATAACAAAACAAGGGAACGACTTTATCCAAACTTTTATGTCGGAAAAGTTAGATAATTTTATGCTCTTTCAAATGCATTTTCACTGGATCGATGATATTATTTCTAAAGTATTAAAAAACCCGAAATCTAAAACCCAAAAATAGAAGAATCGCTATAAAAACAAAAAAACATCGAAAAACAAAATAATTTGTATTAAGCTTTCTTTCACACACACACGCACACACTCATACAGACACGCACAGACACGCATTCACACACACACATACCCCCCACACACACACACATACACGCACCCAAACACACGCACACGTATTCCTTCTTGGCTTATTTAATATAATAAAATTACGAGACAGCTCTATAATCTAATTGAAATTTTCTTCACTCCTTAAATGAGAAAACTCGTTAATTAGAAATAAAAATTCAAATACAGCATTCATAAAACAAAATCAGCTTTCAAACCGATTCTTCTTCAACAAACTAAATCGCCTGTCAAGAAATCTCCGCATAAAAATACCCACATGCACAGTCGCGCTTGGCGATTCCTCACAATCACGCTCGAGAAATAGAAAAGCCTATACATTCACCGTTCACACGATTATCCAGACCTGCAGTCTCGCTCTACACCGTCAATTTCACGGTGGCACAAGCACTCGCCACGACCAATCTCCTTTATACTACGACTACTATTCGCGGCTGGTGCTGCAGGTAGACGCGCGGGAGTCTCCTATAGCTGCCTCCGCAAATCCGCCCTCGACTGACAAGTGCACAGCTCTCCATACACGCTCTTTTATTCCTCCGCGTTGCGCAACGCCTTAGAAAGAAATTCGACAAAGGGAAACTCGAAAGGAGATTTCTTTCGCCTCGTGTGCACGCAGACAGTGCGGTTATATGGGTGAAGGTGTAGGTATGCGAGCTGGGCCCGCGCGTCACGCCCGTGTTTGTGTATCGCGTCTTGGAAAAATATGTGTGTTACTGTTACCGGTTGAAGAAATAATATTTTCTTCATTTTTATTGTAGGCTGCTGCTGCTGCTGCTGTCATGAATTTTTTTCGATGATTTTGTCGGAGGTAGGTGTTTTTTTAATAGCTTGATTGATAAAGAGTTGTCGAAGCGAACGGGTGAAAGCTACTTGTACAAAATTTATTATGCCATGTGGAAGCTTTTTATGGTCGTTTTATTATGCAGTTTTTGGTGTTGTACTTTTCATTGTGATCATCTCTTGAAAGCCAGGAATTATAATATGATTTTGTGTATTAAGTACCTTGAGAAAAGTCCAATAAAAGAAATTGTACCAGTAGCTTTTTAAAACTAAAAAATATGCACTTATTAAATAAGTGAGCGAATCTTCACTTAATCTAAATGATCTTCACTTATTCAGATTTATTAGAGTTGTACAGCGTTAAACATTAGCTCAATTTAAAATTTCAGAATTACCGTGATAATCTCTCCCAATCACGCACTTACCAGAAAAGACCAACCTCACTCCTGTGGATTCACCCACAAAGCATATTTACAAAGTGGTAAAGAGATTTAAAGAGAAATCCAAACTCAACGGTGCGCGATCAACGTGCACACAGCGGATCACGGGGGATATATTTACTTATTTAGGGCTCTCATCCGCGTGCACGCGTCTATCAAACAAACGCATCTATCAAACGTATATATCCCTAAAATGGCCCGCGGATAGACGCGTTTGCGCGCGCCGAGCGTGGATAACTCGCGTGTGACAGGTACAAATAGAAAATAAATCCCCGAATCTTAAGCGCCCTGCTTCTTATTCGTCCTCTTGCTCCGCAACCCCTCTTTTGTCAATTGTCAGCCAATAAAGAAGCTCTATATGCGAGCGCCATTGTGCAGCCGCGCGATCGAATAATCGAGGGATGCGGAGCACGTTCGGTAATGCAATTTTCTTACATACAGAGAGGCATTGCCGTCGCGCGCCGAAAAGGGATCTCGAGGTTCTTGGAGCCATTGAGGCGGGAGAGAAGAGATCTTCGGCGGTTCGACGACCGCCAGACCGCGGACCACCAGAAGCGATTTTTTGTTCTTCTCGCGCGTGTCTTCGTCTCTTTTCTTGATGGATTTCATCGTGCACGCTATGCTGGTGATCGTCTGCTACTGCGGCTGAGCTCGTTTTTTTTTCTTTCGCCTCTTTTTTATCGGTGGTGTCTTCAATTTCTCAACTCTTTGGGATCAAGGGTCTGCGTGGATAAATATTTATTTGGATTAGCTTTAGTGCAATGATTGTTCTCGACGCGAGCTTTTGAGCCTTCGAGGTGGGTGTGAACAATAATTTATTGCGAGTAATTAATTATAATGATGACCTGTTATGTAATAACTGGATTTATTTAACTAATAGGATATTTAAATGTACATAATAGATAATTAATAATATAAGTTTACGGCAGTTTACACTATAAAGTTACTTTTTTAACAATTGAATATAATGTTATTGTAGTGTATAAAAAGTGACGCTAGTATAGATATAGTAGTCTTTTGACGATAATATTATGATTCATAGATGTAATATCGACTATATAAAATAGAGATAACTTTATTTCTCGTTATTTTTATTTAAAAAATTATAAAATAAATTTTAGTAACTTGATGCAAATTTACTACTTACGCAAAGAATGCTTGATTTTTCTCGCTATTTAAAAAATTGAAGATCATTTAAATAGAATCTATGTTTTACGGTTTGACGTTTATTATTTAGTGGATAATTAACACATATTAATTCGTTACGTTTCTTCAACACGTAAAACCCGCATCATTTACACACTCCTTATAATGCACCTAATCGCTAATACACATTTTAACAAATCCAAATTGTTTTTACATTGGAAAATTCACATTCTCAAATTTACATCTCAAAAAAGCGCCACGAAAAAAAAGAAAAGGCCCTCGACGAGCGCGAAAGTCGTAACTTTCGTCGCCCTCTCGTCTCGCGTCTCTCTATATCGCGCCAAGAGACGAATGGCGCACGTACGCGCACGAGCATCAACGTCGAAGAGTCGAAGAATATACGGCAGCAGCAGCAGCAGCGCCTAATTCGAGCTGTTTACCCAAGCGTTCCCTCTTAATTCATACCGCGCGCACTCTGTTGTTGCAGCTTAGCGAGTCGGGGCAAATTTATTATAAATTCCCTCTCTCTCTTGCTATCTATCTACGCCTCGCATCCCTATAACGTGGCGCCTCGTGGCTTCTTCTTCCACCGTCTTCTTCTTATGCTGCGGCTGCTGCTGCTGCTGCTTCCTCGTATGCATAATGTTGTACTCGCGCGGGGTATTATTAAGCTCCAGCTCCGCTGCTCGCACGAGGAATATAGAATTATTATTCGGCGGGGAGGGAAAAAGCTAGCTTACGTGTTGGCGGAATTTACGCGTATAGAATTATGGGCTCGCGCCGAGCCGCGGGCTGATGGAGGCTCGCTAAAAATTCGGAACGAGAGAGCGAGCGCGTGGGGTTATATATTGGAAGGCTACATGCTCGAGTGTGTATATGTGCGCGACTCGTAAATCATCCGGAAGTTGTCAGTCTTCGGTTTATATTAAGAATTTCTGGTATTACGAGGGACTTCTTTGACGTCTTGGGCTATATGAAGATCCAGGGGAATTATAGAATGATCGTAAATTTGATCGTCTTAACGTTTATTATCGTTCTTTGTATTATAGTATTTTTTATGATATTTATAATATACGATTAATAACAGTAATCATTTTGTAAGAAGAACATGTTATTTATTAAAATTGCATGTTACAGATTTCATGTTTAATTTATAGTTAATCACACTGAAATGCTGATATTCAGTACCATTCCAGTTTGTATTAAAATAAGATTTTTTGCGCAAGTTTTAAAGCATTGGATATTTTTCATACTCGCTATTGGATTCTTATGCAAATTTTTTACTGTCTAATACTGTACGCGTATACTTATTATCAAAACATCTAAGCGAAAAATAATTTAGATAAAATATACATTGTAAATCTGCAGCCAATGTTTGTTAATCTGTGCGTTTGAATGACTTTTTCTAATAATCTAGCATTTAGAGTATTCTTGTTTTAATTTATTATTTATATTATACATTATTCAAGAAAGCTGTCATGATTATAATTAACGTATAAAACCCATTTTTCTGAAAGATTTCTCTTAAAAACAACAACTTTTGGTAATTCAAAGATCTCCTATTCAAGAATCTTCGATTTCAAAATATACCGGTTAAACCCTTAACTCAACACCAGCCGCCCTCCTCCCTCTTCATTCTCCCTGTCCCAGTCCCGCACGTATACAAGATTACGATGATTTCGCACACTCGCCCACATAATTCAGCCAGAAAATTCATCCCGCGGCGCAGCCTCGTTAATCCGCGCCAGGAACAAACCGCGACAAAGGAATGTTTACTCATCGCATTCGAGCCTGACATTTCCTGACGCACTTTTCGGGCCTCGAGCGTGAAAGAGAGACAGGGGAAGAAGAAAAAAAAGAAGAAGGCAGAAGAGAATGCCAGGCAAAGAAGAAGAGGGAATCCGACGTCCGGTTTGCGAAAGTGCACGAGCATCGGCCGGCAGAAAGATTCTCCGTCGCGCGGCGCGCGCTAGCGATTCCCAGCTCGAGTCTGTTTACGCGTGCGCCTAAGACAACATCTATGTCGGCCTCTCAATGGGCGACACTGCGCTCGCCGCGTGGATCTTTACTTTCTGTCGTGCGGACGAATTTCTTCTCGCGCAGGTGTTTTAAGGTTTTTGGGGCGAGTCGTGGGCGCGCGAGTGACACGTTTTTCGCCGAGTTTTGTAATAATAATAAGGTGTTTCGGTGGAATGTCGAGTGCGAGGGATGGACGAGGGCATGGGAGTTTTGCGGGCGGTTGCTTGAATTATGTTATACACGTATGTGGGATGGGAGTTTTTGAAGTGGGTATTGGTTCTTTTGGTGACAATGAGAATACGTGGAAAAAGTGAGGATGATGGATTATCGCACGCTTGTTTGCAGCCGATGTAACATGTAACGTTAAGATGAAATGGTTTTATGATTCAGATGATTTAATTCAATTTAACATCTTATGGTATACCATGGAAGAATTTACTCTCGGCAGAATACTGTTCGAGTATTAGTTGCCGGCACTACCAGTACTTGCAAATGTTAGAGGTCCAGCACTGAGATATAACGGAGCGAGACACTTCACTTAAAGTTTTGTGTAATAATCATAACTACAGATTACTATTGCGCGGCCGAAAATTTCACGCAAGCTTAGTAATCGTACATTAAATTAATATTTTATTAAAAACTAGCCTAAAAAGTAGGTTAAGTTACGCTTGACGATTTCGCAATGTTTTGTTTTCTTTCAATATCGGCAAAAAGTATTGCACCGACTCTGAGACGTTTTTCGGGCCAACGTCGATTCTTTTTACTAGCCCATTCTTATCAAAACGATAAAATCCCTTTATTGGTTCAGTGCCGAAAAATAATTTACTGGCATACAATATTCAGCTAGAATCGGCCCGAACTATCACTGCTGGCAAATTCTTTCATGGGTAATCGTATATTTTTTAATTAATTAATGCCTAAAGGCCTAAAATTTTTACTTAATTTTCAAGCCTTGCTTAAAATCTACTTATATAAATATTATAAATCATAAGCCATTTGAAAAAAATAATGTACTCTAGTATTTTAATAATAAAATAATAATAAAACCACAAAAGTATTTTAATGGCATTTTTCAACATGGATAATTCGAATGAATTTAACAAAAATTTGTTTCATTGATGGATAAAAATAGTTATACTAAAACATTTACAATGTTGAATGTTCTTCATGTAAAAAATAACATTAAGAGAATGGATGTCAAACTGATCATTGTATTTTTTCGTAGAAACACTCAATTCTGACGTTAGGGACGAATACCAAGGCACATCATTTAAAGGCTTGAAAATCAACAAAAGTTTTGGAATTTCAGGCGTAAATGGGTTAATAAAAAGGATAAGTTAATTCTGAATTTAAAACTCTCATCAGTCAAATATAATCTAAACAAAAATGATTTCTAATAAGTATTTCTGTAACAAAATAGTTTTTCGAACAAGTTGGAAGGTTAAAAATGCAAGTTTTCAAACTTTTTTAACGTACGTCTAGGAGGAAACTATGCAAAGTTACTAACTAGACTTAGACCACAAGAGAGATGGAAAATATTAAGTTTCACGTAAGAAGACATGGAAACATCATACGAGAATGAAGCGTAAGACAAGATGTAACCTACCGCCGCGACGGAGTTCGTGGAACTTCTCCAACTACACATATGTTGTATGTTTAGTACAGCTCTGCTTCCCCTGCGTACTCATGGGAAAGGGAAGAAAAGTTGATGGGAAAGAAGGAATTTTCGAAATGTCCATTGTTGAAGTTATTCGTAGCTATCTTTCGTGGAGATGAAAGAATTTCAAAAGTACATATTGAATTAACTCTACTGATATTAATTTCGTTTTCCTTTTTGATTCTAATAGAAAATTAATTTTTTATTTATATTAATAGTTTAATAGGATTGACATAGTGAAATGGATGAAATGGATTAGATAGCACAGATAATGAAATTAAATAATAAACTGGCAAACCATATTTAAGAATGATGTTTCTGCGCTTCGTTAAAATAAATCAATGGAAATTGTTCTTAAAATGTTTAGAGTATGTGTAATTATTGTCCAGTAATGAATACGAAAAAATTTTATTTGATTCCACAGCGTATCTACTCAGAAAAAAATGTAATTTAAATTCAATTTTCGCCGTCAAAGTAGAAAGATTCGTTAACTACCTTTTAGTATGCATGATGAAATAAATCGTATAAATTGAATAACTTTTGTATCTTTCACTGTTGTTGATGGCAATGACAGATAGCGTTTCTTTGCATAGATAAGTACTTTTCTATTAAAATAAAAAATACCTTGATTTTTCTACCTAGATTTTTCTTAGATTAAAGTGCATAGAACTTTATTTGAATCTGCATTGATAAGAAAAGTTAGCACTTAATTTAGTGACTCATAATTAACTGATAACATTATTATCTTCCGAAATTCCTAACAAATGATTTTCTATAAATCGCCTTCAACGCTTTTAGTCGAGCAGAATCAAGCGAAAAACAGAATAATTTAACAGAGCGTGTGTGTGGGTTCGAAAACTGTAATCCAAAGCTCTTTTGGATAATTCCGTCACTCTTTCTTTTTTTACTGAAATAAACAAAGACAGATAGATCTCGCGAGACTCCAAAGAAGCTGAGTGATGAAAAGAGACAGAAAAAGAAGGCATTCTATGTAGAAATGCATTGGTCGTGTAAATCGGTTTAACATACGCGCGCGCGCGCCCCTCTCGATTTGCCCTCACACGCTCGGGCTGCGCGCCCGCGCTGTTCCGTAAAATAACAACAGCCTCGTTTCCATATACATGCGCGCTCGCCGAACTTCGAGTGCTTTCGAGTGGCTGCGGAAGCTCTATAGCAACGCGCCCGATGTCGATTCGCCGAAATCTCGCTAAAAATTCCTCGCTTTTGCGCGCCTTCCCGCAAAATCTTCATCCAAGCCGCTTTTGCAGTTTAAACTTTTATTTTTTCTAACTGGAATTTTTATTTTTTTAACATAACATTTGTTTTTATGGGTAGGTTCTTTGTGCGAAGGATATCAAAACGAAAATCTTGAATTATCTAGAAAATAGAGGACAACACTGTGTATTTTTCTGGCTGTAACATATGCGCTAGCGTAATTTATTTATGAAATTATTTGACAAGCTGTATTCAGCCAGAAAATGAACTACAAGACTGATCTAGAATTACGTATATGCATACTGCTATGCAAGTAAGGAAAGTAGGTATCTGCATTTGAAGTGATTCCCAGACACTTGATAAAATTAATTTTTATTTGGATTTATTTGCGTAAGATTTATATTGAAAAAATATCTATCCTTTTCATAAAAATACGAAATATCTCTAGTCATTTTTGTAAACAAAAAATAATGCTTCAAATTATTTTTATGCGAAATTATTTATATGGTTCGAATCTTTCTCCGAAATGCAGATGCCCGCTTTCTTCATTTGTACGTCAGTATATATTCTACTGTTTATCACACTAATATATTGTTATTTATTGTATATTTTATTGTACATATTTGTTTGCTGGTCAAGAAATAAAGTGCTTATCTATCTATCTAGTAGTTTTCATATATCTTCTTACTGCATCTACACACATATCGTTTAGAATATGTATGTATGTATTAA
This sequence comes from Gastracanthus pulcherrimus, assembly GCA_949152435.1. NCBI lineage: Eukaryota > Metazoa > Arthropoda > Insecta > Hymenoptera > Pteromalidae > Gastracanthus > Gastracanthus pulcherrimus. The sequence continues at coordinate 195,026,286 of OX424572.1, read as the reverse complement.
TTACCGTAATAGCACCAGTTCTTATTCATCTTTTCGCATACATTTTTTCCTCAAAGTTATTGCAAATAAAATAATAGTTCAAAAGTCAAAAACTAATTGTTAATTATCTCTATATGTGCATTTAAAGTTTTAAAAGCTTAACCGCACAATTGAAATAAGAGCTATATCATATTAGCAGAAACTGGTACCGTGGCGGCATTTATTTATAAATATTAATTAATTTATTTATTTGTTGCCGACGTTTTGCGAATATAACACTTTTTTAACCGACTTCGAAAAACGAGCAGGTTCTCAATTAGACCTATATATACATATATATATAATATATCCTTACAAAATTGGAATGGGACCACCACGGGATCATCCTTTTTTATTAAAAAAAAAGTTCATTCAAATTAGTCCAGTAGTTTTAGAGTAATGCGCGAACAAACGTAGAAAATATATATATATTAGATATTATATATAAATATTATATATACATATATATATATATATATATATATATATATATATATATATATATATATATATATATATATATATAATATATATATATTTATTTAAAAAAAGTTCATTCAAATTGGACCAATATATATATATTGGTCCAATTTGAATGAACTTTTTTTTCTAATATAAAAGGATGATCCCATGGTGGTCCTATTCCAATTTTGTAAGGATTGGTCCAGTATCGGACCAGTAATTTAGTTTTTTGCTAGATATTTTTTCTGTACTTTTCGGCCTTTGCCGATTCTGTCGCCAATTATTCGAAAACTACTGAACCGATTTGAATAAACTTTTTTTTAATGAAAGAAGAGCATCCCATGGTGGTCCCATTACATTACTGGGTCAGTATCCAGCCAGGACTATGTCAGTACTGACGTTTTGATATGTTCGTCCGCCGATTATTCCGAAACTACTGTTCTGATTTGGATAAACTTTTGGATTTGGATAAATAAAATGGAATTTGTCCGGTACAACTGAAAAGTATAAAATAAAAAAGAAAAAAATGCACTGAAAAGTATGAAATAATCGATAACAAGTATGAATAATCCATAAAAATCTTTTCGAAGTCAGCGTCGAATTTCAACCTAACTTGTAGTATCTTTCTTATGGATATGATTTAGAACGTATACTGGATTGGGTCTAAACACATATACTTATAATGCCTCTAAAGTCAGACCTCCGTAACTCGGTGAAATTCGGCGTCGACTTCGAAAAGGTTTTTATCGATTATTCATACTTTTTATCGATTATTTCATACTTTTTAGTACGTTTTTTTCTAAGTCGTTTTTTTAAAATATTTTATTCCAGCCAAAGTTAGGATAATACAGAACATAAACATGTATTGCGTTTAAGATGAGAAAAAAATCCAAAGCAATTTTGGGTACGTAAAAAATCATTTAACATTACACAATTAACCGGTAAAAATATTTGAATAATAAGTTAAATATTATTAATTATTTCAAGAATAATTAACGTACATGTTAATAGGTATTCATAACTAATTCTTGATTATATAATGTTTACAGAATTCAATGTCTGGGAAACTAAATATACTTACAAGACCATTACATTTTATCAGATCGTACTGGGTCAAATTGAAAAAAGATTAGGCACCAAACGACCTAATTATAATACGTGCACGAGATGATTCTAGGTGTGCGCACTGATGTATTAAAACCGAGATAAACAAAGTGAGAGTAGACGACTATACAGCACAAGCGAGAGAAAGAGAGAAAAAGAGAGGGAGAGAATCCGCAGGGAGGGAGGAACGTGCGCGTACTGTTTGTTCAGCCGCAACTTCTCCAAATCTTTTGTGATGTGGCTCGCCGGGCTGTGCCGGTACTCGGTATATAGCTGAGGGTTGCTGCCGCTGCTGCGGTCCTGCCATCACGCCGATAAGTAGATACGCCCGGCTGACGCCGAGAATAGACGACGATTCGCCGCGAAAAGGCTATATGTACTGGGAATCTTCCTTGTAAATAATTCGGCCTTTGGCTTTTCTGCGCCGCGCTGGCGGCACCGCTTTTCTTTTTGTTTTTTTTACAGAACTGCGCTTTTATGGATAATACGATCGTAATATGTGGCTACTGCTGAGAGAATGCAATGCTTTTTATTTCGTGCTGCTTTACGAAAGTGTTGTATACTTTCCATGCACGATATTATCTATGCGCTTTATTATGTATTGGTATTAATCTATTGCTTTCTCAAAGAGAAAGCTTTGTGAAGGTAAATTTCTTTTTGTTTTTTAACGTATAAACATGTTTTATGCCTTGAGGAGTCTGAATCCACTAGTTTTAAAAAATGTCTGTATGGATGTGTGTGTGTGTGTGTGTGTGTGTGTGTGTGTGTGTGTGTGTGTGTGTGTGTGTGAGTGTGTGTGTGTGTGTGTGTGTGTGTCTGTGTGTGTGTGTGTGTATGTATGTGTGTATGTGTGTGTGTGTGTGTGTTAGTATATGGCATATTAGCAATCGTTCAATCTGAAGTATAACTTTCCCAAACTTTGCATAGATGTTTCCTATCAATTCCCGGTGTGCACTTGAGAGTTTCAGTGAAAATGGTCGAATAAATTTATTTTTATGGCCATTTGTCAAAATTTTAGAATTTAAAAATTTCGATTTTTTGATTTCTTTTCAATGCAGGAATGGTTTTTGGTAAGCGAATTTTTTACACAATAAAGTACTTATAAAATCATTCATTTTAGGACTGGAAACGATTTTATTTGAGTCGTTTTTCAGTTATTATACTACGTGAAGATTTATTACTCGAAAACTATACGACAAAAGTCAGTGACACTTTTACTGAATACTTGTTTTATATACAGATATATTCCTGTAAATTTGAGGTAATGAGATGGTTTGTTTTCTGAAAAACAAAAATAAAATGTAAAAAAAAATCATCTTTTTGGACAACGATAACTTGAGTAATACTTGATGTTATTCTTTGAAAATTTCAGAGAATATGTGTTAGATGTCAAATTGCTGAATATTTGGTTCATAATCTTCTGAGATATTAGAGATTATTCTATTTAAACAATACTCTTTCACTCTGTATATGATGACATCTCAAAGCTTTATCGTTGTGCTTTTTCTTGTACATATTAGTAAATATGAGATTTACTATTCTACATTTCTAGCCAACTTTACGCATTACATTGCACGAGAAAATCCAAAAACTGGAAAGATAATGTTATATTAAAAATATTATTATTTTGTGATTTTTTAAAAATGATTTAATAATGACATAATTTATTTTTGCGATATTGAATCTGTATGTATCTATACTAGAGCATACAATAATTATCATTTTTGTACTATTTTGATGATGGAATTTGTAAACTAGTATAATATTAAATAATAGTAAAATTTAAAAATTTGTGATTTTAAAAAAGTTCCGTTTTTGTGGATTATGCATTTTTTGCAGTGACAGAAAAAGAAACAATAATTCAATATTTTATAGGTGTAGAGGTTATTTGATTTTATAGATAAAAATAGATTTTAGAATCAATGACACATTGCTGACTAAAGACACCTTGATATGCGATATATACGATGATATGTTTATTGAAAAATATTCATTTTTCAGTAAGGCACAAATCACTAAATGAAAATATTTAGACAGGAAAATATCCCTGATGGGCGGTACTGCACAGCTTTGTCTTATTTATATAATATAATTTTAATTAAATTCTCTTTGAGAAAGCATAGTGCCAATCAGTTGGAAGCGTTTTATAGTTATAATAATATAGAAACTGCTCAGTAAAGTAAAACATTGGTTAACGAACTTCACGTATGTTTTAATACTATTTGATTATTATTTATTTAATGCATAAATATTAAAAACTAATAAAAGTATGCCTGCTGCAGATGACTCATGTAATGTAACAACCTGTTTGGCTAATTCATTTTTACTATAATAATATTTGAATTATATTGATATCAATAATACTTGTAATTAAAGATAACAAAAATAAATTTCGTTAATAACCGAATTCATTGTTAATGTATAATATTGGATTATAATTAGGTATAAAAAGTTAATGAATCTAACATTTCTGCCTGCACTAAAATTATTCAAATTTATTTAACCAAAAGTTTAAAACTATTTAAGATAACTGTACCAGCAGGCATTATAAAGCAGTAATATAAATCAATAGTCATTAGTTTAACTACTGGGACAGTACTTATGTGAAGGTAGTACCTTGTTATAAACTTACAGTGATGTTGCTAATATTTTAAAAATTAATAAATAGTTACTATGATCACAATTTTGGATAACCTAATTTGCGAGCTTCTTCAAATATAACTATTAGAGAATCAAGAACTTCTTGACAGTTCGGAATAATTTGTTCTGGTGGGAGAAGCATGCCGTAATTTCCTTGATCACGCAGTTCATAATTCAAAGCGATTGGCAATTTCAATGTAGCTTTTACCCAATCAAGAGATGTCCCAGCGGCTGGATCTAAAATATGAATTATGCATATTATAGAAGGCACATATTAATTAAGAAATAAATATTTTAAAATAACGACTAAACTTACAAATCACTTCAGAAATACTTCCTACATTGTATTTTGTACCATATCTCTTAGCAAGTGCTTTGGCCGCCTTTACACCGATAGCATACTAAACATAAAAAGAAAGAATTACACAGATATAAAGCATAAACCTATATTGTATTTGTCGTCAGACCAACTTTACTAGCCCATAAATAATATTAAAAGATTTCGATTTTCTAAAAAAATACGCATCAGAATCAAATATCTTTTTCAGGGTCATTCGAGCGGTTGTTTTATTTATGGAAAATACATAGTGGAACACTCGAATTATTATCGGAATAATTATAGATAATCAGAATAGCGTAATTTTAAGAAAAAAATGAAATTTACTAATATATTTATCAGCGGGTTGAGTAGGTCTGACGCAACTCCTAAAAAATAATTACCATTTCCTCATAGTTGTCAAGATGTTCATTAGTATAACCATATGGTATCATAAGAAGTTGCGAAAAGCTATGGAAGTTTATGTAAGCAAATAATTTATTTCCGATTGACTTGACGTATTCGGACATTGTTTTCGTTTCGATTTCGGAAAAAGGACCTATTCCTGCATATGTTCGCTCACATGAATTATTGCTGGCGCCAACCGCTACATAACATATAATATTAATTTTAATATTTCATACTTTCATTACAATCAATAATCAATATCCTTTTTTCGTTCAACTCACTCATCCACTTATAACCCCAGTTTCGGTTAAGATCAGTACCGATGCAAGAGTTTCCCGGTGATCTTGATTTTGACCACATTCGATTCTAAAAAGAGAAATGAAGCTACACTTCAACAATTTTTACATTAATTTGAAAAATTGATATTTTATGAATTTCATTATAAAAGAATCTTATTTCCATAAGTTTATACTTATAAGTAGTTACGACAACAAATTATTCGACTTTTTATATTAAATTAAAATTAGTAGCTGTTAACTGTTACTAATAAGGAGAGTGTCCCACCTATGGGAAATAATTTTCGATGGGGCTTTGGGAGGTACTTCTTAGTACTCAAAAATAAAGCGCTGAAACCGTAGGTTATTCCAATGGGCCCTGGTTCTCGAGATACGAGCTATTTTATTCCGATTATGCGTTATTTTAATGAAAAATTGTACCTCTACTTCATATTACTACTATGTAAGTTTTGATGCTGAAAAGTAGACGAAAAGAGCTTTATTCTAAGATTTGTTACGTATACAAATATGAATCCAGTCCAAAGTTATTAACAATTGAAAATGGTGACTGAAAAGGCATGAAAAATCAATCAACGAATGTATAAAAGATACATTTCTTTGAATATACATGTATTCTCAGTGACCCTGTTTAACTGTTAATAACTTTGGACCAGATTGATATTTTTATGTGAAACAAAGCTTAAATTAAAGCTTTTTTCACTTACTTTTCTTTGCCTTTCGAACAAATTTTCCAGCATCAAAACTTATATAGTAATAATATGAAGTAGAGGTACAATTTTTTTTTAAAATAACGCATATTTGGAATAAAATAGTTTGTTTCTCGAGAACAAGGACCCATTGGAACAAATTACGGGTACTGGGCTTAATTTTTCGGTACTAGAAAGCGCCCCCTAAAGTCTCATCGAAAATCGTTTCCCACAGGTGGGACAATCTCCCTGTAAGTTTGGTACACTCATGCAACGTAACAATATAAACAATAGAAATATCTCTACCAGCGCATTATATATCCGTCAAAATCTATTATAATTGTAAAATAAGATAATATTTTCTTTAAAAACTTTTAAAAATACTTGAATGCTTATGTTACATATAACTTACTGTATTATGTGTGTAGGCATAACCATCAGGATTAAACGATGGAAAAATATACCAGTCGTAAGATTCAGCTAGTTTGCGTACACTCGGTTCTGTGCTAGTGAGGAATTCGTTGATCAAATAAGTCGCTGTAGCTGGTGCAACCCACTCGTAAGAGTGGATGCCGCTCTCGATAAAGACACCTGGATTGTTTTGTCCAAATGAGATCTTGACACCCTTAATTTCCCGACCTTCATAAGTATGGCCACCGACGATAGTGTCCACTTTTCCGGGATACTTTTTTGAAAGATTTTCCAACCAGTCATAGATTTCTTCCAGGGTGTGGTAGCGATTCCAACCAAAACCTTTTTCGTTACCGGTACCGTTCACTTGATGATCGATCAGCGATTAGACATTACTAATGAACATTTCATGCTTTATTCCAGATGCGTTCATCTGCTCAGTGAAATGTTCGAGGTTTTTAGGAGCAACCATGATGGCAGTAAGAATAGTGACACTCGGACCACTCCAAAATAAATACTGTACCATTAAAACACAATTGTATATTATGCGGTAAATTAATAGACTCTTATAGGTATAGGGAAGGTGACCGTCAATCTTGGCCACCAGATCTATTGTACTATATCTATCTACTATATATCGCAGGGGGATACCTCAACATCGTCGCCTTGTGGCTGAGTTTGGCGCTCGTCTTCTCTATTGCCATTGCTGTGTACTTACGCCTTCTCGAGATTCTACGAGATCTTTTAAAAACTGGATTTCATGCTCTAATTTTACTGTCATTCTGAAAACTTTATAGTTTTCATAACTAACTTTATCTGCAGTAGCTAATGCCGCCATGGCTACAAACACTAAAAGAAAGCGCATTGTGCACCAATAATTTTACTGTACCGTATAGCAAAGTCTGAAGAGTTAACGAATAAGAAACGTTTATATAGTCGTGGAATCTATTGATATAGTTTAGTCGATTGATGGATAATTCGGTAGAGAAAAGAACAAATATTTTTTCAGCTGTTAATTTTTGAATACTTGAAAGCGCGGTATCTCTGATTTTTATACACTTGTGATTTAAGTTCCGATGAAGATGAATAATAAAACTGTTAAACCGTTAACAGTTTCAAACATTTTTATTCATGTTTTTACTTTTTCACTTCATGTAGCACGAAATGATTAAAACCAAATGGACAGAATCACGATTTATATAACAACGATTAAGTGATAAATTCGAAAATATATAGAAATACTTTTATACTTAATGATTTGATTTATTTAAGATTACTCCGCACGTCTACATTTCCGTTGAGTTTTGTAGATAAGAATAAAAATCACTACAGATAATTATTATCTGCAAAAGAAGTCTGTTTATACTTTTATATTACGTTTTTAGTACATATGCCGTTCATTAAAATTGTAAGATTATATTTAAAAGGAAATTAACAAACACTTTAGAAAAGTAACTCTCTGTAAGAAGTAGCTTTATTTTGAGAAACATGGAAAGTTCCAGAAGATATGGTTAAGATCTTGTTTTTCAAATTTACAATTGTATTTAGGACTATTTATAAAGCTATACCCGAATACAATGAATTTGCAAAGTTATTTTGATCGATTCTACATCTATTCAAGGGATAGATTCACCTTTAAATTCTAAATTAATTGTTAATATATCTTAAATAAAAAATAAATCATTTATCTTGTATTATCTATTTCTTTAAGGGCATTAGGCAATGATTTTTTGCAAGTTTAGATGTTTCGATTTTAGTTTCGCAAAAAGAATTGAATGCAAATCAAGTAAAAGTCTTCAAAGTGGTGTTTATTGATACAATATAGAGTTAGAAAAACTTCGTATAAAACATTAATTTCATAACAAAATGTCCGTATAGATTTTCAAACATTTAGGTCTCTTTATTTGATTTTGCAGTGATATCCATTTGGAAAATTTATATAATCAACTTCTGAAGGTGAGAAATCTGTTTGTTGAATCCGTAATTTTCTAGCAAACCTGAAAGAACAGATGAAACAAAAAATTATTAATTTGGGTGTCAAAAAACTGTAATTTTCACGAGAAAATTCAAAGATATTTCGATCGTCACTAAAGAATCACAACTTATGCATTTCTTCTTTTTAAATATGTACTTGAATAACACAAAAGAAAAGTCTCTGCTAGGCTATAGTCTTGACTTTCTGAATCACTTACTATACGACCAAACTGTGAAATCTGATAGGTAGCCATTTTACCAACTATGTTGATAAAACGGCTAATTTGTAACTGTTTAAATGCTTCTTCAATTATAATTCAGAAAGTGAATTTTTTGCAAATAATGTCACGAGGTATTAGAGATAAAGGCTCAAATGTATGTACTTATATAAAATAAATTTTATGTAAATTTTAGCCGAGATTGATAACAATTTGACCTCTAATATCCGATGAAAATATAGAATACCCACGTCATGAATGACACGTTACTTATCTTTAAAACCACCGTCTACACAAAAATCTTTCGTCTACCTGGTACGCGCCCTCGCGGGGATCCCCCGAATGTAGTCACGTACGTGAGGGCTATCCCCGCAGTAGCATCGCCGCGGTGGATGGTCGTCGTCGTCGTCGTCGTCATCGTCGTCGGCACCTCGTCAGTCTATCTCTCGCGGTTCTCCCGCTCGCTCGGGCGTATAATACGGTCTGCGCGTTTCGTTTGGTCGGAACACAGATCGACTGTCTAAAAGACACGGAGCAACGGCCAAGACAAACCTTAAATACTTGCTAAGCAAACAGTCGGAATTAGCCGCGTTATTCGGCTCGTGGCGCGCTGTATAGTAGTACGCGCCACACGGATGATGCGCCCGGAGAGGGAGAGATGGGACGGAATGGATGAGATATGCTCGGTATATAGGCGAGGAGTCTGCAGCCCAAAAAGGCAGTTTCGCTTCACTTTCAAGGGAGAGAGAAGATAGGGTGAGATGGAATCGGTTGGGATTGTGTTGTATTCACTCGCCTCTCGAGATTCCTTGACTTTCGATTCCTGCACTTGAGTCTCGTCATTTTGACACTTTTGTGTATGAATAGTTTTAGTTGGAATGTTTTGAAGAGTGCAGAAACCTTTGATATAAGAAAAGACGCCTACTTTGGGATACATATTTAAGGATTTTTGTGTATAAAATCTTTGTTTATTGAGTACAAATGATTTTATATATAATTGAATATATATAATTATACATAATACTATATATGATTATACATAATACTATATATGATTATATATAATTATATAAAGTTATATATAATTGTATATGATTTTATATATAATCATATATTATTATATATCAGTTATATTTGGGGTTTGAATATGGGTGATTCTGCCGTAACTGTCCAAGTTTAGCTTTAAAAGTATCCGAAAATTTATTAGACCAACAAAGTTTTTTTCTCCATAACTAACTCTTTCTTAGAGTTTGAGGATTTTTTGCACTCATGATAACATTTAAAACAAAATACTTGGATGGGATACATTAAAAAGTATTCCTATCAAAATGTACGCAATATTATATGATGTTAGCAGGGGACGGAACTAACATGGACGGAACTGACATGGACGAACTGACATTCCAGGTTAAAAATGCTTGTAAAAATCTTCTTGTGCTCGTTTGCAATTTTTCAAACCTTTTATAATTCTGACATTTGCATTTGTGGACTCTGGATATATATTTTGAAAATTCGTCGTTAGACACTTCTGAGAATTGCTCGTTTTTCAAAGCTATTAATGTTATTATTAACATTTTGGTGCAAATCGCTGGACAAAAAGTATGCATCCGGTTTTAATAATAGTTGTTTAGTTAGTTGAATTTCGCTTTAAAACTAATGAACATGTGGAGATTTGACATATTTGCTTTTTTTTCACATTGTATAAGGTTTTATATTGAAAATCACGTTTTGGACACGGGACGGAACTGACATTTTGAGTCTATTTTATTGATTTATTCTAAAAAACAATCAACCAATCAGTTTCTGCAATTTATCTAAGAAAGGTGATGATATTATACACACATTAGAGCCGGCAAAACATTTTTTTATTCATACACTCGTATGCGAGGTCTGGACGCCACTGGGACAGTTATGGCAGAATCACCCATATATATAATTGTATATGTCCGTATACAATCAATTTAAACCATATATAAATTAATGCCTTTAATTTTGATAATACTTTTTATAGTGTGTTACAAAACGTTTTACTTTGAAACTGCTCTTATAACTCTTGACTAAGTTTGAGGAAGCTAAGTGCCAATGAATTAATAGCGGTTTTTTATATCAGAAAGATCACTCTTTGAAGAATCCAAATTTAAAAGAGGTAATGTAATACAAGCCCAGTTTGTAGATAACTAAAAAAACTTAAGTAATATCTGTAATATGAACAATAGCTGTTAATGTGGAAAATATGTTCCTAAAGTTTCAGATTAAAATTCGGTCTCTAAAAGTGTCTACATTCATATTTATACGTGCGTGCCCTAGTGTGAGAAATCTATTAAATCCTATTCACCAATACAAAAATTGCATATACATCCTATTCGCAAATAGGATCTTCTCATATTTGGAAAAAGGAATTAATAGAATTTAATAGATTTCTCACAGTAGAGCGTCGAGCAGATCGGATAGTTACTGAATATTTGTTCTCCACTTTCAATAATAGAAATTATTACTTTTTCTAACTCCTACAATGTGGTAGAGGCTGACACATATACAGCACATATATACACCTTACACTAGAGTGATGAGAATTATATTTATTTTTATTTTTGCTCATGTAGACCTTCTTAACTTAGATGATAATATATACCTGAGCAATAGAGTCACTTTGTGTATAAAAAATTTTTAATCAGTCTTGCCTGACGCATCCGCGTATGGCACGAGTCTGCCGGCATCCCGTTTTGACCCACTTTTCCCTACATCGTAACATATCAGAATGATTATCTGATGTCAGATAATTTATTGTGATATTGGAAATTTTAAATATAAGTATGAAGCTTCATTGATAAAATTGAACATATTTTTTTCCCGTATCATGTACGTTTGATTATGAAAATAATAAATTTTAAGTAAAAATTGTATAAATTTTGCTATATTCTGTATAAATTCCTTCAAAACATCTTTAAATTTTCAGTGAAAATGATGTGTACACTATGGAATTTTGTGGCCCTTGTATAAGCAGTTATATATTATCTATTGCAGAGCAGATCAAGTATGAAAACTACAAAGGGTTTAGAATCAATACTATGACTGAAGAACACAATCACTTTTTGATATCCTTAGAGGAATCTGATGAAGGTGTAAGTAAAATAGGTCCGTACATTATGTTAATGGTATAAAATGAGAAATAAAGTTTGATGCGCAACGTATTAAACTTAACTATTTTAGTATTAAATTTTATATAAAAATTTAATTACTAAATAATGTTAACTCTTTGGCTTTTTAAGGGGTCAGGCCACCATCACAGATTAGAACTTTAAGGGTTTTTGTTGAGTATAATAAAGTAAATGAAATTTTTTTCATTTAAAAGCGGCCGTTCCACTATAATTTTCATGTGATTGGGTTACATGTTTCATGGAATACTTTTTAATAGATTATGTAGCAAAACAAGTAGGATCTTTTCAAAATATTAAAAACTCTTTCCGCAATTAAGATTTATATGCGAAATTTTACATAAACGAATCATGTATTTTTCAAATGTATTTCATTTTTACAAAACGTTACATTTAAGAAAAACCCTGCGTGTTTCTCTAAATAAAAGTATTCTGTAAAATTTCTAAGTGAATCGGATAAAAATTAGGAGCTAAATGTCCTACAGCGGAGCAACTACAAAAAAGATAGTCCATAAAAGCGGTTGTAAGTTTGAGTATTAGTGACGCCATTATATATTTAAAATATTAAAAAAAATTAATTCTATTTTTAGAACTTGCTCAAGGCGATAGATAAAGTTTAAAATACTAAAAAATTAAAAATAAAATTTTATGGCCTATACAATTGCTATTTATTCACCATAAAAGTAGACGTTTACAAACATACTTGTACCAAACCTTGTAACTATTACTCGATTATTTTAGTTCGTTGACTCGTCACAAAATGTACTCGTCGCAAAAAATCTCAAGTTATTTTCATCGAATCAGCTTAAAATTTTGACAGGGCAGGTAAGTGTATACAATGTACTGTCCACGGCGATCGGTCCAGGTGAACCGAATGAGTGACGACTGCAGAGTCTATAGTGGAGTCAAGTTAGACAAAAAACATATCATATTTCTAAATAATTCATATCTACATGAATTTCGATGAAACCTTTTGCAATACCTTTTAAAAAAATCATAGATTAAGATTACTTATAGGCAATCGAGTGCTAACATTTAATAGATGAATAAACTATTGTTTATTGCAAAATTAAATAAATTCCATAACTCAGTCGATTTAACGAATTCTGCCACAAAAAAACATTCTCTTAGGTTTTCAAGGTCGCTGATTAAGGATCTGACATCAGATTTTCAAAATTCAAAATGGCGGAGCCGAAATGGCTGACTAAAGTATGAAAATGCTACTTAAAGCACAAAAAAATACATAAGATTTTCAGTTTGTAACATAAAAAGGTCTGATGAAAATATAAAATTATTACAGTAAAAATATTTAATTCACTCAATATATACAATAATTTGTTATTTAATAAAATCACGAATCATAATAGTTAAACTATGAAACATCATTTTTTTATTATACTTTGACTAGGTATTCTATAAAACAAATTACAGTAATATATATGAATAACAAATTAATGTGATGATACTCGTAAGTATATGATAAATAAGTTTATAAGTAAATGTTTCGTTTTCTTTAACATGATTTAAAATATGCGAAAAGCCTATACATATTATCGGCATATGCTGAAAACTTTTCAAACCATTCTTCTCTGTAAATATAAAATAAATTCCTTAAAATTTTAAATAGATGTAAGTTATAATTTTCTGCAGGTCCTGCCAAGCCATATTTTCAATATAGTTTATTGAAAAGAAAATATTAGAGAAAAATAATAAGTCGGTAAGGTAGATTTCTATACAAACTGTTTTTACTTTGAAATTGAAGAACACTTTAATCTATATTTGCCACAGAACATGGGGTTCAAAAAACATTTTTGATATACAGTTAATGTACATTACTAATAACGTATTTATTTAAAAAGTATAAGCTCGTTTTAATTAACCTTTTATGCTAAAGTGTAGTTTTATTTATTTATTTAAATACTAATTCATATAACTTTGAATGACTCTTCATAATTATGGCTTATTACATAGATAAAGCGAAGCGCTGGCGGGAGCGCTGAGTGGCTACCCGCTACGGACGCGAAGATACCTATACATCTGTCTCTTTATATATACCACCAGAAATATTGATATATACGTACGCTTCATTTATTTTACCCGAGATGAGTTCTTGTAGCAAAATAATTTTCTTTTTCACATTTTTTGTCAACGATTCTTTTTATTTTATAGCATCATTTAAAATAAATTCATTACGTTTTTAATGAAATTTTAATAATTTCAACAATAATGTTAATTATTAAGTGAAAATAAATATACCAAGATTTATTTCAAGAAGTATGATATGTAGTTACATATAGGCTGGGTGCACGTAGCCTTCAGCGCACCCTGGTAGTGGAAAAACAAATCATTTGGGTGAAAAAAAAAATAGGTAACTTCGGTTTTATACATAAAACGGACAAAATAATAACTTTTGGCTTCTTATAAAACATATTCTCGGAGTTTTCATCGTTCTTCAGATTAAAATTAGAATATTTAGGTCAAACCGGATTGTTTACTTATCACTCAAATGTTTCGTTTTTCCACTACCTGGGGGCGCTGTAGTCTACGTGTACCCAGCCTATTCCAGATGGTTAGACAGTCATGGACACTTTTTTTATATTGATGATTATTTGCGCGTTAATTTCGCGTATGGACATAGCAAAAAGAATCTTTTATTAATTTTTTGTTAAACTTACTTTTACAACATTATTTTCAACTAAAATAAATAAACCATCTTAAAGTAGACATTTCAAGCTTTAAATTTACCACTTGTAAAGTTTCAAAAACTTAACTGAAAACAATGTTATTAACATTTGATGTTTAATAGCTGAGTACGATTTTGTTTAAATACATCATTTTCGGAGGCCTGTATTTTGATAAGATTTTTCTAATTTTTTTGAGCTTATGTATATTAATAATAACTGGTTCGAAAATGTAATCCCACATATTAAATTAGATTTTTATCAAATTAAAAAAAATGAAAACCGTAAAACCATTTTATTCGTAAAATTGTGCTTTGCACCGTCTTAAAACGTGAATAATTAAAAAATGTTTTCTTTAAAAGAAACACATGTACTACTTGGGGTTTAGTATCTTCTTTAAAGCCTATTTTGATTTTTTAAATTTCGTTTTGCCAGTTAAAAGTTATAGATATTTTTGTGCGTCGCGCGAGCGCACACTTCCCATTCGCGCGTCAATCGCTTGCCGCGGCGCTTTGGTCTAGAACTTTAATTATCAAATTCTAGTGCACTCAAGTTTGTATAATTAAATACATAATATACATGTTTTCGACGTAAAATTTCCTCCTCTTTCGATTGGTTGGATCCATTTTTCGAAAAAGTTGAATCCCAAAGAGTTATTTGATAAATACACAAATTTAGCATTTCATTTGTTAAATAAACAATGAAGCAGAAAAAAAAATAAACTTAAGAGTACTCTATGATTTTTCGAAAATCAGCCCTGGCGTTAAAAGGTCACGGCATGTTGTAAATTATGCCTTACAGTGCTTATTGTTTATTTAAACATAGGTTCCAAGATACTTCGCTTACTTGGAAAGCATAACAACTCTGTGATATATTTTTTTAATGGGTACTGTTACCATCGCGATTCAAGAGGGGCTGGCTTGACCTTCCGTTGCGCAACACGCGGCTTAACAGAATGTACTGCAGTCGTCTACGTGCAATCCTGCAGAATCTTGAACAGGAGGTATTAGAGGTATTAATGGAGATCACAACCATAATGGCAATCATTTGCAGTTCTTGAAAGAAAAATTCAATGTCGCTCTAAAAGAAAGGGCTGCAGAGCGTGCGACAGTAGATGAACCAAGGGCCATATTTAATTTCGTTGCTGAACAATACGAGTAAGTTTTGCTCCGACGTTTTGTGATTTTTGCTTTCTCGAAGAGAAAACTTTGGTTCAGTAAACATTTTTCTTGGTGGCCTTCCGTTATAATATATATGTTATATAACGGAAAGCCACCAAGAAAAATATTTACTGAATATACATATATGGGTGATTGTACGTCAAGTGAGCAAGTGAAAATTTTTTTATCTCTGAAACTTTTATAAAATGATGTATTTCATACCCAAAATATGTAAAAACAATTTCAAACCCCTACCTCTATATCTCTAATAGTAGATAGTAGTAAGTACTTTAGTCCGTATGTTTTGAAAAGAGAATTTGATGCAGAATATGATAGTATTTTTAGCATCACCAAATTTGATGATTTTGATTGGTCCAAATTTCTGCCCAGACAGCTAGTTTTAGATGTAAATTTTAAGATAAAACAAGATTTAGGATGGTACCATAACTCAGTTACCAGAAAAAAATAAAAGAAATTGGCTTATTTTACCAAATTTACCAAAAACTTTTGGTGCACAATATATTGTGTGTAATATTGAGCCCTATTTAACATTTATTTGTACGTGGCGTAAAACTCGACCAAAGAGCACTAATGCGTGTTACGGTGCTGATGGTAATCGAAATTGGGACAACATGTGGATGAGATAATTTTTAAAAATATATATTACTAATTTTTCAGATTTAAAGTTTATCTACTTGATTTATGTGTTCAATATTTCAATTTTAGAAATCGGAGCCAGTAAAAATGAACGCAGTAATACATATGCTGGAAGCGCACCCTTTTCCGAAATCGAAATGACATCTATGTCGGAATTTATAGCGTCGATTGGAGATAAATTATTTGCTTACATGAGCTTTCACAGTTACTCCTAACTACTTATTTTTCCATATGGATACACTGAAGAACATTTGGATAATTACAATGAAATTGTAAATTAATTTTTAATTACTATAATTTCTATTTATGAATTTGAGAATCATTTATTTTTAAGTATCATTTTTAAGTATGTTTATTAATTAAGTATCATTTTCTTCAGTTTCAAATCTTTATTTTTATATATTTAAATGTAACAATTCCTCATAACGTATCAAATAATTCCTTCACATAACCATTCATCAATTGCTTGGCTGAAAAAGGAACGTATTAATTTTCAGTATTCTATTGGTTTAAAAACAATTAAAGCTCTTTTCAAGACATATGTCACAGAATAGACTTTGGCAACATTTTACGACGCGATGTGTAAGTTTGTTGAATATTATTAACACTTTCAAACAAATCAATCCCAATGCTTAATTTTGATTGATAATAATTTAAATAGATCTAGGAAGTGTAATCTTAATGAAATTACCTGTTGTATTCCTCTTTGAACTGCGTGATCAAGGAAAATATGGATTTATACTCCCACTAGATCAGAGTATACCTAGCAGTCAGGAAATTATTGATGCCTTGTTAGTTATGTTCAGTGTAGCTAAAGAACGTGGGTATCCTAATCTATAGTTCAATATGGTTCGCTCGATTTATTTAAAAATTACAAGTTTGTAAACAAATCTTCCGTTTAGGTAAATAAGATTCATTTGTTTTTTAACTGCCGTATTTAATACACAGATTTCTGTTAAAACGAATTCTGTTATTTTGAATAATAATGATGTTGCAACATACGTATTAAAAGCACTGCACGACACATGTATAAATATTTCATTAATTTTATTTCTAATATATATTAACATTTTGTTTACTTGAATTAAAAAGTAATCATTGTTTATTTATATTAATAATATTTTAGTATCTACTTTATAAATGTTTATTGATTTGACAAAATTATGTTTAATCGAAGATTTAATCATGATCAGCAACATTAAATCATTAATAAAAAACAACGTTATTTATTTATTTATTTATATAATACTTTTGCTTAATAAAAAAGTGGACAATTTATTTCAAACCTTGTGTAAAAAACATAATTTAACTTATCTAAATTCTAAGTATTTTAATTTCAAATGAACTGCAAACTATATGCTTTCAAATATTAATATATATATATATATATATATATATATATATATATATATATATATATATATATATATATTAAGAAATTCATCAGTCAAAAGTTTTAATATAATTATTATGATGTTATCTATAAATATTTAAAATAATTTAATATCCGATAAAATTTAAATACTTTTCAGCTGCTATCATTAACTAGATAAAATTAATTAGTTGTTAATTCATAATAAAATAATTTACTCACAATTTCTAATGAAGACGTACATATAATTCAAAAATAAACTTATCAGACACATAAAACTTTAATTTTATTAGATTATTTTTCATTCAGAATGAAGTGCGGGAATAAATATTTGATTTTCAAAATAATTTAAAGTTTAATTTTCGAATAAGTAATATGCACTGAGAGAAGAGCTTCATCACATCTAGTACGATTCCTTAAGGTGATGCTAAAGCCACCAGTCACCGACAAATATGAGGAACCACTTTTCTTATTTTATTCTTAATTTTGAGTAAATATCTCTATGAAACGTTATTGTCCTACTCAAAAACAACAACTTTTCAGAGAGATATTTTCTTAAAATTAAATATTGAATGAAAAAAGTGGTTCCCCGTATTTTACGGTAACAAGAGGGTTTAGCATCACCTTAACTATCAAGTAAGCAGATTTAAAATACGGCGAACTGAATATTTCTTGAAAGTTAGTAAATTTGACTTTTAAAAATGCTAATCTAGCCTCACTTTTTGATAGTTGTGATTAGTGGCGGTTTTCCGACACAAGAGTGGGTCAGGTTTTGGAACTGATTCAAAGTTATAACGATTTCAATCTCTGTGTTTCCAAGACGAAATTAGTTTTCGATTGATGTTATGAAAAATCACAGAACGATGGATGTGGATAGTAAAAATTTGCTTGTTGTAAATTCATTACCCCTTTTATCACTTGATGTCATTTGAACATAATAAATGTAGAAACTGAATTAATTTTCGAAGTAATTGTTTATTAGCCTGTTTTTTTATTTAACCTAAAAAAATCAGAATATTTCAAACGCATCAGTTTACTTATAGTAAAGATATTCTTTACTCCGTGTGCAATATCATTAAAAATAATAGCGTTTATTGCACTATCATATACTATAATATTTATATTGTTCTTAATCTATAAATATAATATTTAAAGATTTGCATTAAAAATAAGAAAATTATAATTTGTTTAGACTTATTCAAAGGTGCTATACATAAAATGCGCAAACAGGAAAATCAAAATGGATACTAAGATAATCTTTTTTCTCTTTCAATATGTTTGTGAATTCAATTTTTCATGCTTCATGAATCCCACACTTGTGTACATAGTCAGCTGACGCACCTACTACGTATTGTTTTTCGATGCTTTATTGAAATAACTTTCTTGCGTCTTGTGGTTGAACTTGAAAAGACCAGAAAAAACAGAATGAAGAAGTTCAAAGTAAAAATTCTTGCACTCGTTCGGCTTCAGTTTATTATTCTCGATGCTCTCATAATAAACTTTAAAGAGTGATAAGTTCAAGGCCAAAGTGTTAAAAATAAAACGAAAAACAGTGACTAAAAGAAAAATCAATAAATTCTGAAACATAATTAATTAGAATCTTCAAAGCTCATATTTCTTATATTTGAGTCAATTTCAAACGGTTTTATTAATTATATCTATGGCTATGCCATATATGCATGAATATAAAATAAAACGTATTAACCACAATAATAATTTAAATTAATATAAAAGTATTATGAAAATGATTCAGATGGAGTGACGCTGCACAGAAATTTGAAAGAGACAAAAATATTGTCATATGACTTTGGCATCAATTGATTAAAATTTATATACATGCATTTTTATGCACGTCAATGATTGTCTTTCAGGATAAATTTAATTATTTTGATAAAACGAACAATGTTTTACTAATTATACAAATAAGAATGTAATATTATGTGTAATCTAAATTTAGAATATTTTTCCTCCACATAGAGGAACCTTAGTGATGGTAAAAAAGGTTATGATAAAATCATTATAGAAACATGTTTTGAGATTTTTTTTTTATTATTAAGCTTTTAAATCTTATTCGAGATTTATTCGCTGAAATGTTTTGAGATATTAGGAATTAAAATATACTATTTTTATACATGTCTGCGTATGTGTGTGTGCGTGTGCGTGTGCGTGTGTGTGCATGTGTGCGTACGCGTATGTGTGTGTGTGTGTAGTTTCGGGACTCATTTATTTGTTTTTTGTTTTTTGATGCGATTTTGTTTTTTAGCGCTGTTTTGATTTTTGAGTTTTAGTTTTTGGATTTTTTGAGCTCATAGAAATAATATCATCGATTGAGTGATAATTCATTTGAAAGAGCATAAAATTACCTATCTTTTCCCATGCGAAATTTTGAATAAACTATTTCCCTTGTTTTGATATTCACGAAATCGCAATTTTTTCAAACGGTTATATCTGTGATATATAAGAAAGAAAATTTGTGAAAAAATTGAGATGATTAGGAATATGGATAAGAATATTCAGTAAAATTTTTGAGGTCTTATATTTTTCTTTTGAATTAAATTACCTATCTTTGTTTTGCTTTGGTTTTTTTAACCTTTATAATCAATGCAGGCATCAAATCGCGAGGCCGTGGACCGCGAGTTACCCAAAGTCTAGGTGCAGAATCCGAAGCCGTAGAACTTGTGTATCCCCTTATTATCGCTTTTCTTAAGGGTTATGGCCACAGTAGAATATCCAAAAAATCGAAAAAATTTTTTGGGCTGTTTTTGATATTTTATTATCATAGAAATAAGTTATAGCGTGAAAAAAATTTTATTTTGTTCCAGGTCCAAAATTACGCACGTAATTTTGCATGCAGAATAGCGTAAAGAAAAAAGTGCTGTTGGAAACGCGCTGTGGGCGGCCATTTTCTTTTTGGAAAAATTAAAAAAAAATTTTTTTTGATACTTCAAGACATATATTTAATATACCATTGTTAATAAACTTTTTTTTCATATTAAAAAAAATGTTGAATATGCACAAGATTTTATGCCTGCTACTGTGACCATACCTCTTAATAATCATTACTCGGCAAGGCAAGAAATGGTACCATCGCGAGTGCCTGCTAAATCGAAGGATAACATATCACACTTCACTACCATTACCCTTCCCTAAATCTATACAACCACTTCCAGACGAACTCCAAATCTAACAATAAAAAACTATGAAGAAGGGACAACATTTTCTAAAAATAGTGTATGTCGATTCCATATGACCCAAAATATGAATTCAACGTGTTCTTTAGAAAATTCTCTTTTTATGTATTACAAAGCTTCCTTTAGAAGGAAGTAAAATGTAGTTACACCCGTATTACATCAACATCATTAATTTATTTGTACTAATGATATTAATTACAAATATTCGACAAAGACGTGCAACCGTCTGCTATTACGGGAATATTTTCAGACTATACTAGTAATAGTTTATTGTATACATATAAAACTGAGAAAATATATGATAGTCGGTAAACAAGATATACTAAAAATAATTGAAATATTCAAAGATATTCTTAAGTAATCATAATTATGAAAATCATCAATAACCGTTTGATTCAATACTCACTCTTTTCTCATCCTCCTTTTAAATATCATACGAAAACTAGCTGCATCTCGCGCGAACTCTTTCAAACGTCCAAAAAGCATCACGAACGAATCAACCGCAAACAAAGCCTTCCCGCAACTCCATCCAAAACCCTTTCGAAGTCAATTATCCGGGGCAACTGCATAACACAATAAACGCATCCCGCTGTAATATCGAAATCCGCTGGCGTTTGCCTGCGCGCAATTGGCCTCCCCTGTACCCACACACACACACATACATACACACACGCACAACTCAGGCAGCGCAGCGGCAGTCGAACGTCTGATCTGCTGCTGCCGCCGCCCGAGCGCAACCCTATCTGCACGGGCCAACCGCAGGAATATCGTTCCGGATCAAGATAATCCGAGCCGTGCGGCTCCATTGATATGCTGATGCGCGGTACTTGTCGCGTGAAATTGCCACCCGGCGCCGCGGCATTGTTCGCTATATATACGCGCGCGGGGAGCCAGCCCCGTTGGCCCTTTACAGCCCTTGCGCGGATTCGCTCCATCTGCTTTCTTTTTTTTTTTTTTCGAGCGCGAGCTCTTTTTTGTTTGCCCTGGCACGGCAATCCTATCGTCGCCGTGCAGCTACGCGCGCGCATTTTCATGGAGATCCCCGAGAGCTTTTTTTTTATCTCTGTGGAACTCTCTTTTTGTGTTTCGGTCGGTGAGGTGGGCGGCGCGAGTTCGATGCAAATCGAGGAGAAGTGAGGCTGGAGTGGAGGAGGGCACGGGGAGAGATTCGCAAAAATGGAATGACGGAACGGTTGATGGAAAAGTGCTGATGGTTTTGGGGGGAGGTGAGAGTTAGTCTTTTGTAGGTTTTGCTCGGTTTTGTGCTATTTCTGTTGAAAATGGTTGCTATAAATACAAACGATTGATTGATTGATTGATTGATTGATAAAAAGGACAAATATGTGGATTGATATTGTATTAGCTTAATGAGGTTAATAAGAGTTCGTTTTGTTCGAGCTTATAATATTGCTTTTCATTGATTCGATCATTGAAAATAAATATTGTATTTACTGTAATTTATTAGTATACGAACGAAATACGGAAGTAAAAGAATCCTCTTGGAGTCCTGTAAATAATATTACAAATATTGACTTTGAAATTATACTCCGTTGTACAGACAAGTTTAGGAGATATTTTTTCCTTAAAAAATGCATCATGGGTGAATTTGTAAAATAAATTAAAAATTAATACAAGAAAAAAGTATATTAAAATAGGAATCTCTTTTATTTATTTGGTTATTGATAGGTTATTGGATGTATGTGTTTTAGCCTATTTGGATTATAATTTTGTAAGATATTAAAAGTTATTCAATAAATAAAATATTTTTTCAGTTGTATATCGCATCGTCTATTACTCTTATTGTACCGATATTTTTTACAAATGAGAAGTATTTTATGATCTATAGTATTCTTCGCATGGCCAACATATACATATTGATTAAAGTATAATTGATATCAATTTGAGAATGCAAGCTCGCTTCGTTGGAGCGTCAAACTCTAGTCGTGTGGGAATAACCTATTTTGCGCACTTGTTGCGTAATATACTATTCTATAAATACGAGCATTTTTTACAAAACTGGCTAGAAACTGCCAAGAAAACCCATTTTTTTCTACCAGGGTGTCCATCATGATTTCTCGTCTGTGAGTTGCTCTTATGGATGTATATTGGAAATGAACATGCGTTTCTTTCACTTCTCATAATTCTGAGTTTGGAAATTATACTTTGACTCAATGACTGCCCACAGTTGTTAGTTTCACTTCAAAAAGCTCAATGCTTTAAAGAACACATAAACACTTTTTCGATACTTTTCATGAAAATTCTCGTGTATCCCTCCCCTCAACCTGAAAATTCAGCGAAATATTTTTCATCGATGTCGAGAAACTGGATCATGGAAGCTGCGGTTAAAATTCCAGATTCAGTGCATAACCAGGCAACACAGCAGACGCTCCGCGCGCGCGCGAGGCACGGTGCCGTGGCCTGTTTGTTATCTTTATGCCCGCGCATAGAACCCCGAGAAAAGGAAAGAAGTTGTCGAGAATTTAAAGCCCGAGAGCAAGAGAGCGAACGAGAGCACGAGCGAGGGAGAGAGAAAAATGAGAGGCCGAGAGAACGCAGGCGTAAACTGTCGAATTACGCATCCAAGTGAGACATGACGCAGACCGCCGTCGGACAAATAACAACGTTTAACAATCGCGCCGAGCTTGAGCAGTGTAAGCTGCTGCACGATTTAATTAAAAGATACTCGCGCTTACTTCTCGTTTCGCAGTAATTAACGTCACTTTGTCGAAGTAAGCGATGTTTTTCGGGATAATATTTATGCGCTCGCAAAATTAAAGCGGATGAAAAACTGTAAACGATTCGACGTGATTTCATGTTGAAGTTCAAAATAGGAGCTCACTTAAAATTGTTTGTTCGTGTTGTAATTCGTTTTGAATTAATTATCTATATATTTTTATGTTTGTTTATTTTAAGAGGAGTTCATTTATTCAGGTGTATCATGTATTAATATTTTTTATAATTGGGAATTTTCATACGTAGACATATGGAAAAATACGAGAAAGATCATTACAGAGGTTAATAATGTTTCCTTAAGTTTAAACATTTAAATATTTTGTCTGATAATATTTTATTCTTTTAAAATTTATTTTTTCATGAAAATCAATTGTTTATTGTAATAATATTGTTTCATTAAAAGAACAACAAAATAAGTGATAATTTATTGCTAAAGCTGATAATATTTTGCAAAATATAATACGAGTCTCTAAAGGAAACTTGTAAGGTTGTACACTTCTTCACATGCGTTATTATTTAAATTAATTTACTTTTTCAAAATTTGTCGCAGTGCATTAGAATTGTTAGAATTTTCCGGGAATCAGATTACATTCGCCATGAAAAAAATTTCAACAGGGGTAACTTGAACAAGACAAGTCATATTTCATATTTTCTTCATACTTCCACTGCCATCAATGTGAAATATGTCAGTAGAAAAGTATAGTCTTTCATTGAGTACATTTCTGGGCTCAAAAAAAGGTGCAAGTAATTTATTCGGGGTTTCCACTAATAATATGCGACTATACTTATTGGAATAAAAATCACTATTTGGTAATTTTTTTCTATTATTAGAAATCAGTAATTAATTGTGTTTTATTTTTAACTCAAAATGTTAATAAAACAAGTTATACAAATAATAATAAAATCTTTAAGTATTTATACTTAATAAATAATCATAGTAAAATACTAGTAAAATAATAGTTTCAACATTTAGAAAACAATATAATACAAAGTTGTTAAAATTTCTAAAACTAAGAGTTTCAGAAGTTTTAAATAAAATAATTATTAATTAATGTTTTCTTTGGTTGAGAGTAAAGATAAAGCATAGGAAACATTAATTTTTCGTCTACACCGAGAGCCCGTTTTTCTCCTAGCAGGAAGTGATCCGACATAACGATGTGTCGTGAAAAAGATAAACATGAATGGCCGCAGGTTCCTCAGCATTGAGCGGTTTATTGTTGTTGGCTGGAAAAAAAGGAATACTAACACGTGTTTTATTCCGAGTTTGGAATACATTGGGGCTAGGTCAAGGGAACTTTGAAAAGTTTATTTTCTGTGGCTTCGAAATTTATAAAACACTTTTTGTAAAGTACTTTGTATTGCCTAACTTAACGTTGCTTTTTTTATACAAAATCTTGCTAACTTATAGTGTATTATTACTATGGTAACGCAGCAATTTGATAACAATGGGAAAATATGCGAACTTCTAAGTCATTATAGAATCATATCTATTGAATTATCATAAAAAAAGCTTTTCCTTTAAGAATGCAAAAGAGAGTATTTACAAGACTTTCTACATTACATCTATCTACTCCGTTATAACATAATGTTTTGTGGATTTCAGCCAGAATTTAAATTTTGCTGAATGTTTATTTTGAAAATCCATACGAATTTATTTGACTCTTTTAAGGATACAAACGGTTATTACGGGACCCAAAAACAACTTTTTTTTTAAAATCGTGTGTATATTTTATAATGGAAGTATATTTATCTCATAAGGCAGTAAAGTATTTAAAGGATTTACTAAAACTTTCTTTAAATAATATTAATTTTACTTTCTCAAAGAAAGTATTGTTTTGATCCAATTTTTTAACGTAAAAACGTACATATGACTTGGATCAGCTACTCTTGAAAAGTGTCTGATGTATAGATGTGTGTGTGTGTGTGTGTGTGTGTGTGCATGTATGTGTGCGCATGCGTGCATATGTGAGTGGGTGTGTGTGCGTATGTGTGTGCGAGTGTGAGTATGTATGAGTGCATGTGTGTGGGGGTGTGTATGTGCGCGTGTGTGAGTTCGTGCGTGTCTGCGATTGTGTGTGATGTGATATGTATGTCTGTCTGTGTTTATGTGTGTGTATGTAGCTTGTGTGTAAAAACTAGTAGTAGTCGTACTCGTGAACTAGTTTATATAATATAATCAAACTGTGTGCAAAATATTAATTTGTAGTTAAAATTAAAACTTAACATACTAGTATAAGTTAACTACGAAATTTTGCCAGATTTATCAACAAATATTAACATATGCATAATATTATAATATACTATTACTGTATGATATGACCGCTGCCTTTTTGTAAAAGCTCAAGGCCAAATCAGCAGCGTTTTTAAGAGGGTTATGGGCCATACGTTTTGAAGGTCTACTTTAAAAGGCGTCTTTTGATGACTATTGTTCATTGGATCTATAGATGAGCATTGTTTAATTAAAACGTTTTAAGTAAATCAATTTAGGACAAAATAGTAAACAGTGAGCGTACATACGGCGCTATATCGATGTCCCTTACGAAGACTAGTATGTCTATTATAGTTCTCACCACGAAGAGAAACACATTTGGATTTTCATCACGAAGACTAGCACTTTTCATGATTTTTCCACGAAGCCTAGTACCTACATTTGGCGATTTTTTTGGGCTAATTTTATTTATTCGGGTAGCTTGATTTTCTCGGGTAAATTGATAACTTTTTGAGTACCAAAAGAGTTCCTTATACGCGCGACCTGAACCCGATAAAAAAGAATCGATCCGACTCTTCGAGAGGTACAGCACAAATTGATATATTCTATGCGAGAAGTGCTTGCCTTCGTGGGAAAGGAGGATGCCCTCGGATGCATAGTAAGTCAGCGGAACACAGGGGGCATACCAAACTGGCGCTATTGTTTAGAGTTTGTAAAAATATGAACATTAAAAATAAATTGAATACAGAGAAGTGAAGGGAAACTTTAATAAAAGAGGGTAAAATCAGATAAAATAAGTGAAAAAATCAATATTATATCAGACTCTAAGTAGTAAAATTTAAAAGAATAAATTCATCTTCACATTTTTAAATAATACAGAAGGAAATTTTGGTAAATGCTTACGATTTTATAAATTCTTAATGCGCATATGAGTTTTATAGGCCCCCCATCCATGGGCATCCTTCTTAATGAAAAAGTGCTTGTCTTTGTGGAAAACTCGTGAAAAGTCCTAATCTTCGTGGAGGGCTTCCAAATGTGCTACTCTCTTTGTGGTAAGTGCTGAAATGTGCTAGCCTTCGTAAGGGCGGTCGATATCTGCATCAGTTCTAACCAGAACGATTGAAAATTCAAGACAATATTCTTGAGATACTAACAAAATATCGATATTTAAGAAAAATCTAATTACCCTCCGACCCCTTTACACGGGTGAGAGACTGAAACGCGAATCTCATGTAACTTTTGTTATTATCTTCAAGTAAATCTATGCTAACGAAAGTAGGATTGTAAACGTTATTCACATTAGTGAAAAAGATTTAAGGTAGTTATCCTAAACTATGTGAGTCAAATCAAAGTTAAATAATAAAAATCTCAATATACATGAATTTCTTTATATATAAAATAATAATAGCTCAAAATAATTATTTTCATGTTGTTTTAATGCAATTAAAACGAAGAATATGTAAATTAGAAAGGAAACATCAACTTTTGACTCAAGTAGTTATGATCAAAAACGAGATATACGATCATTGGATTAATATTATTTCATTACTGTATGGACCAGCTTCTAGAAATGAAAATATATGCTTTATTAGTGTTCTAATTTTTCCCAGATTTTCAGACATTTCTCGAGACTTGCTCGATCACTACACCTGAAATAAACTTATATTCGTGGATTTTTCATTGAAATCGCCATATTCTATTGAAATAGGACCTGAAACGCGTGAACTTTGGATGAGTATAACTCAATATCTATATGGTACAGCGAACTGAAATTTTGCAGGGATATTCTTTGAGATAAAAATTGATTTTGCTAAAAATTTCAGAAGTTTCTCGAAACTTTTCATTTTATGGGATAACTACCTTAATACAAGAATACTTTAACTTAACATCAATATAAATAATGTCGCAAGCATACTTATAAGAAATTAGTTTACTTTTCTTGATACTCCAATTTATTCATTTGATACTTCCGTCGATTTCAATTACCGATTCTAACAATAATCCACCCAAAGAAAGTCTTATCTCTTAAAACCACGCGAACGCTATTATATAGTTTACATTGTTCAGTCCAGCGCAGCAAAAGCACGCAACAGCCACATCCCACCTTGTCGAGAAAGGAGAAAAACACCAGCAACCGCCTCGCCCTGAAAATCGAGAAACAAGGGACAATTAAACTCGTCTCCTAAAACTTCAAACGCAACGTCCTACGTCTCTCTCCGTCCCTTCGACGTCGCGGGAATGTCGTCGCGTCGCGCTCGCCGCGGGCCCTTTACGCGGCAAATTGAAAGCTGCGCACCGGCACCTAACGACGTCCTCCTCCTCGTTGCATTTAAATGAAAATTAGGCGCTGGCGCGCTCGGCTTCTCTCAACGCAGCGAGCAAGGGTGGATACGGGAGAGGAGGCGGCTGCCGCTGCTACGAGAGCTTGATCATCGATCCCGCGCTCATTCCCGGGTTCCAGCTTCAGCGGCGGCGCACACGACGAGCTGGAAAGGAGGAACTCGCTCGTGGCTCGGCTATGAATATTCATATTCCGCGAGAGAGTCTGACGAGAGAGAGAGAGACTCGCTTTTAGAGTTTGAACTCGTTAACGCTGAGAGAGCTTGCGGGAGGAGACTTTTAGATTTTTTAAGGAGCTGGTGCTCAGCTAAGGATGAATTGCGGTGAAGTTGGATGTCCTTTGTAATGTGGGGAGTTTCGGATAGCATGTGGGGGTGAATTTTAGTTGTAAGAATTGTGGAACTTTTGAAGAGAATGGTAAACATTATTATTGTGACATGGTATATGAAGTAGCGAGACTTATAATACATACTTGTATACTTAATAAAAAATTATTCTAATCGAATTTGTTTCACTTTTTTTTTAATCTACCAATGAACTTTGTGAAAACAAGTGTTCTATAAAAGAAAGTTGTTGTATTACAAACAATTGTTAATGATTCGGTCCTTCTGGGTACAGGGGGTAACGGAACTTGTTGTACAGAGATCGGTGTACCATTGTAAGATTACAATGTACCATTTAATTACACTTATGCAATGACAACTGTACATACTTATATAACCTCGCACGCGTAACCGAATATACGCATGCGAGGTCCAAATGGTCCTTCCGGGATGTATACACATCTTTTATATCGCTGGTTCCCATAAGGACCCAACGGTCCATCAAAAAAGTCTCCCGGTATCGACGTAATAGTTGATTTAATATGAATGTTCCATTATGCTATTCTTATTAGCAATATTTTAATGTCGAATTTAACCAAAAAATATAATATAATAAATAATAGCTACATTTTTGTCTAAACTTTACTAATAAACATTGTTCTTAGTCTTGATAAAATGACACTTACTTATTAACACGCGTGAAATAACCGAACGGTTGACTTATTAAATATGCATGTCGATAAAAAATTTTGATCGTGTGATTCTTATTGTTGTGGTCAATTTATTTTTAACCTTGCTTATACTTGCATCTATCAGATTTAGACTTCACTATTCATATGTATAAAAAATGACTCGTTCATATTATTATACGATCTTTATCGGGAATTTCACGAAGTCGATAGAATGGAGAAGGAGCTAAAAACAACAATAAATTGATTAATTGGCTATTGATGTTTTAACGGTACTTTTTGTACAAACTACAAACTAGCTATCAATTTAATTCAAATGATCAGGAATTAAAATCTGCGATTAATCCAATTGACCATCTATTACATTTGCTCCCGCCGAAGAATTAACTCCAAATACTTATTCACAAAACTAAGCCAATCGCGAAAAAAAAATTCGAGAAAAAACGGGAGCCCGAATTTTTTTCTCGCACTCCGCAGCGCTCCTTATACACATACCTATATCGAATTGATTGGCCCGGCAAGGAGTGTGCGCGCGCGGGGGCCGGGCACACAGGCCGCTCGCCTGCCAAGAGGATGATTAGACGATTACTTTGTCCGAGATGGGCGATCTATCCAAACAAAGAGCTCCCGTATATATCCCCGCAAGAAGCTCGAGAGACGTCGGCTGCGGCGGCGAGGAATTCCCGAAGAGCCCCTGTACTGCTCCAGGCCGCAGTCACTCTCTCTCTCTCTCTCTCTCTCTCTCTCTCTCTTTCTCTCTCTCTCTCTCTCTCTCTCTCTCTCGGGCTCTCGGCTTTCCCTCGGCGCGTCTGAGACGTGGTGGAGAACTTTAAGCAAGATGGAGGTGTCCTCGAGTGTTTTCGCAAGGCGGGAGTCGGACCCTTGGAAAAACAGACGCCAAATTGAATTCCCTCTTGCCCCCTTTTTCCGTCTTTCAAAGCGCGTTTCTTCGTTTTACGCGCGCCCGCGTCTTCGTCTTCCTCGTGCAGCTCGCCGCTCTTCTCCGCGCGCTTCTTTCGACCTTTTCTCTACGATTGTAAGGGTTGTCCAACTTTTTTTTCTTTCTCGTTCTCTCTCTCTCTTTCTCTCTCTCTCTCTCTTTCTACGGAACGTCTTTTTACCATGGGATATTTCATCGAATTCCACGAAGTGCTGGCTGTTGTTCTTGTATTTTTACAAGGTATTGTTGGGCGAGTTTTGTTGAAAGATTTTTCGAGTATGTGAAAGTATAGAAAGGAAATGTTGAATATTGGAATGTGCTCGGTGAATGAATTAATATAGATGCTGCAAATAGTAGCACGCTGAAAATATTTTGAATTTGATAATTTGTATTTTGAAATAATTTCTACACTTTTTGGTAAATGTTAATTTGTAAACAACATTCTTTTTATTATATCTCTAATTATGTTTATAAACTTTTTTATATAATGTAATTATAATAATAATAATTTAATGGTACTTTTTGAATCGTGGCTTAGATAAATGTATACTATTTAAGTTTAATATTAAAATAAGACTTTTACTTGCACAGGAAAGCATTACTTATCAAAGCAAGTAATTCGTACATAATTTCTTCTTAAATAAGAACTTATTACCGTTTACATATTAACTTATTAACTTCCTCAAATTAAATAATGGTTTTAATATGAAATTCAGTTTTGTTATAAATTAATTTTAAATTGCTATATCTTTCAGAAATATAACTGTTTAAACTAAAAATTACGTTTTCGTGTATAACAAAAGATGGGAAAGAGCTAATCCAAAATATGCGGTTGTAAAAGATAGGTAATTTTATACTCTTTTTAATGCATTTACACCAAATTAATGACAATATTTCTAATATGTCAAAAAACTCGAAAATCTAAAACTCAACAATCGTAAAATAGAAAAATCGTTTATAAATAGTGATCAATGAATCTTTAAATTTCTTTTTAATTTCGAATCTTCATTAAAAAACGAAAGAAATGAGCGCTGTTTGGTAAAAAATGACCGTGTCATTCTCGAGATATAAGCGATCAAATAAAAATTTTAAAAAATAAATAACCTAGAGGCAGTGGAAAGCTATAGTGTTGGAAAGTTTCAAATCAATTGCTGCCGATTTACTCCAGTATTCGTAGCTGACTAAAATTCGATTTTTTTTAGATAAAGATTTTATCCCTACAAAAGAAAAATATACGGCCTAAAAAAATTATAGAATATTCTTCTCCATGTTGCTAATCATTTCAATTTTTTTCAAAAATTTTGCTTGTTATATTTTACAGATATAACCGTTTGAAAAAGAACTATGATTTCGTGAATAAGAAAACAAAGGAAATAAGTTATTCAAATTTTCGAGTCGGAAAAGATAGCTAATCTTATGCTCTTTCAAATAGATTATCACTTAATTGATGATATTATTTCTAAGGTATCAAAAAACTCGAAAAATTCATCTAAAAATCGAAAAATTGCTGAAAAAACGCATTGAAAAATAAAAAAAAATATTTTTTAATATCATTAATTATTACCGTGTATATGCAGAATAATGCTGATCCACGTTCATACACACATGCAGACGGGCACCCACACACATACACGCATACACGCACACAGACACACACACGCACACACACGCACACCCACGCAAACACACATACATACGAACATTTTCTAAAAATAGTGTATGTCGATTCTAAATGGCTTGAAACATGTTTTTTAGAAAATTCTCTTTTTAACTATTACAAAACTTCCTTTTGAATGAGGTAAAATGTAGTTAGGCCCGTATTACACCAACATCATTAATTTATTTGTACTAATGATATTAATTACAAATATTCGACAAAGAAGTAAAAGTGTATGGTTCATTGGAATATGTTCAGACCATACTAGTAATAATTTATTGTATACATATAAAGCTGAGAAAATATATGATAGTCGGTAATCAAGGTATACTAAAAATAAATTAAATATTCAAAGATTGCAAATTATTGCAAAAATTATTATCCAAAAAAACATACATAATTAAAACAGTAATTTAAAATTTTCACTTTAAGATACTATAAAAATCCGCATTTCCAAAACCCTTTGTTAAACAAAAAGACGTTTTTTATTAATGTCAATATCCAAGAGTTAAAAAGATAGATAACCGTATACTTCGGGCTTGCAAAGCTAACTGATGAAAATAAAGAAGGAAAGCAAGATTGAATAAAGAAACAAAAGTTCTGAGACCTTCATTGTCTTACTTAGTCACGTGGCAGAACTGGCCCAAAACAATGTTCAGCATGTCTCATAAAACCTGAGCTTGTAAGAAATTATAAAATTAAATACACCCTTGGAGCAAACAAAAGAAATTTGGTCCTTTAATTTGAATTTTTCTAGATTTTATTTCTATAATGTAAAAATTTTCAAAAATGAAAAAGGTTTTTCAAATTAACGCAAATTTATATTCCATGTTTGGTATCATGTACAGACCATTATAAGAACATACTTTGTTTATTGATGTATTTTAATTTTATCATATCATGCTTTTGACATAATGTATACATTTCTATAAAACTACACTGCACAATATGAATGGTCGTATTACAAACAATCCAAATACACAATTATTTTAAAAAATCACTAATATACACAGGTAACCAAATTGTCGCGTCAGAATGTTCCTTTTATAAATAAATCAAATCAATGACAAAGAATCACGCGATGAATCAAGGCTGAGCCTTCGAATTTCTCTCTCCACTCCGGCACACATATCCTCGAAATTCCACAGATTCCCTCGTATCACTACCGTGCGAGAGCCGATACTCGCAAAGAACCACTCGGTTTCTTTCGCTCAGCTACCTCAACCTCGCGCATAGGAAAGAGCACAGACAAGTTCAGCAGAAAAAAATCCATCATCTCGGTTCCTCGTGCTCCAAAACGCACATTAGCATTCGACGTCTCATTCTCCCGCTCTCTCGCTCTCCCACCTCACTCCCTCCTCTTATCCCATTCAAAACCACAAAGTCCATCATCGCAGGCTCTTCTCTCTCTCTCTCTATCTCTCTCATCCTCTCCATCTCTCTTTCCTTCTCACCCACGCACAGCTCTCGCATCCGCGGCAGCGCTACACAATATCGAGTGGGTGTGTCCCGAATCTAGCTGCCTTCTCGTTCGCGGCACCGTCCGCCAGCGAACCAAACGCTACGTCCGCTCCTCGCCCTCACCCATTGGCCGACCGCTCCACGAGACGGTCACGTCCCCCTCTATCCCGACCAATCCCAGCGCTCCGTGGTTACCCCCACCAGCGCAGCATAGGTGGCGCCCAGCCGACTGCAGGGAGCAGCGGCGAGGGGGATCTCCCCGAATTTTTACCCACCGCCGCCACCGCCGCCGCCGCCGCCGCCGCTCACGCATCCTACAGTATATCGGGTACAGCTACAGCTAGAACGGACTCGGCCTCTCGACGAGAGAGATCCGTGTGTGCGTCAGTCGGAGAGACAGAGACAGAGCCCCGAGAGTATTCCCCAAAGCGCAGAGCAGCCGAGCCCGCAGTCGTAGTCTCGCCCCGTGTGTGAACGCACGCATATCGGTAGCTCCAGTCGCTCGGTGTACGCTCGGGTGTGTTGCACTCGGCGCTTGCACTGTTTTTGTAAACCGCACGCGGGGGCGTACTGAGTAAACTAACCGCAGATACAGAGAGAGAGAGAGAGAGAGAGAAAGAGGGAGAGGGAGTGTGTGCAGCAGCGGCAGAGGCAGTCTTTGTTGTCTCTCATAATAAGACGGGCTCCGCGATCGCACTGCACGCGAGAAGAGGAGCAGCCTTTACCCGGTCACCCCGTTCTTCGATTTTCACCGAATATTATTGTCGCGTGTGATATATATATTGTATTGTTGTGTGTCATTTGTGCCTATCTCGTTGAGGAGTCCCGAGTCTCGATCGGCTATTCAAAGACTGACGTTCAATCGTACGAGGGAATGTTTATCAATGAGAAAGACAGCTTACCTTCAGCGAGTGTTATAATAAATAGTTAGTGACAAGCAGTGTTTCTAAAATCGAATAGCAACTAAAGTTCATTTTCCTTGTTACAAAGACAATATCCGATCAAGATGCATACGTTATTCAGCGAGCAGAATGCCTACTACAGGCACGCCACGGCTGTCCCCATGGGCATGGGCACCCCGTCCTATCCCAGCGTCGGAACTGCTCCGAGCTACTACGAGGCCCAGTACCGTTACGGTGGTTACGCGACGGCCGCCGGCTACCCCGTAACCGGTATCAGCCAGCAGCACATGCACCATCCGGGCAAGGACATGGTCAAACCTCCGTACTCCTACATCGCCCTCATCACCATGGCTATCCAGAACGCGCCCGACAAGAAGATCACCCTCAACGGCATCTACCAGTTCATCATGGAGAGATTCCCCTACTACCGGGAGAACAAGCAGGGCTGGCAGAACTCCATCAGGCACAATCTCAGTCTGAACGAGTGTTTCGTGAAGGTGCCGCGGGACGACAAGAAGCCCGGCAAGGGAAGCTACTGGTCCCTGGACCCCGACAGCTACAACATGTTCGACAACGGCTCGTACCTCAGGCGCAGGAGGCGCTTCAAGAAGCAGGACGCCCTCAAGGAAAAGGAGGAGGCTCTCAAGCGCCAGGGCATCATCCCTACGAAGCAGCGCGGCGGACTGGACGAGACCAAGTCCTCGCTCAACATCACCCTGCAGTCCGGTAGCGCCGACGTCACGAATCACGTCAGCGGCAGTAAGAAGCTCCTGGACCAGAGCGGACTGTGCGTCAAGCCCAAGCGGGAGCCCATGAACGACCCCAACTCGGCGACGCACTGCATGGTCGCGAGCAAGTACCACAACCACCACAGTCCCATCCAGGACAGCAAGAACCCCACGAACAACAACACCCATAGCGTCATTCAAAGCTCCCTGGTACCGAATCACCAGACCAACGGCAATCCGCATCACCAGCAGCAGCAGCAGCAGCAACAGCAGCAACCTCAGCCGCCGCCTCAGCACCACCAGAACCCAACGCTCCAGGACGTGACGATGGCCGGGCTGGATCCGACGAGCTTCAGCGTGGACTCCCTGATGACCAACAGTCGGGAGACCAGCAGCCAGATGATGAGCAGCCAGCTGGCCAGAGATCACCAACAACAGCAGCAGCAGCAGCAACAACAACAGCAACAGCAACAACAACAGCAGCAACAGCATCATCAGCAGCACAGCATCCAGCAGCACGCGCACAGCATCATGACGACGCGACCGGAGCCGCCCATGAGCAGCGTCGTCTCGGCCGTCGGCAACACGAGGGAGCTCTCGGCCGTGGTGGCCGCCGCAGCCGCCGCCGCCGCGGCCACGACCACGACCACCGCCACGACCGCGGCCGTCGCCGCCATGATGGCGTCCACTGGATACGGCCACGTCACGACCAGCAGCATCGCCCGGGGCAATCCCTCGCCGACCTCGACCATGTATCCGGCGTACTGTCCCTCGGGGTACATCGTCGATCACATGGAGTACAACTCGACGACGAGGAGTCACAACAATGTGAGCCACGCGCAGTGGTACCAGGAGGCAGCCAGTCCGGATACCGCCGCCATGTACCAGGAGACCCAGTCACCCAGCTGCCAGTTGTACAGGTGAGATTAGAGATCGATGATTATGGTTTTTGTCAATGAGGAATGTAGCGATCTGGGAGGAGAGCGTGCTTGTGGATACTTTAATTTCGTTAGTGACTTGGTAATGTTTACACCCTAGTTCATATTGTTCTTGGAGTATGAAGCTTTAGAACAGAATTGCTTATACAAAGAGGTAGCTTTCTTTTTTGTTGATGTCGTTTTAAAACACCTTTTTAATATGGTTTTCGTTTTAAAGTCATTTATTATTGATTATTTTTACGTAAATGATCTAACTTTATTAAAAATATTTATATTTTTATTAAAATACTATAAAATGATTTATTACATTTATTATAATATTCATAAAAGTAACAAAAATATCTTTGAATCAAATCTGAATAAAAATGTAATATTTAACGAAAATTCGCAAACCATATACGGTGTAATAACAGTCGACATTTTTCGGTATTGCACTGTTAAATTGCGTATATAAATGCTCATGCATTACGCGTTATCGATTAAAAATGCATTCCATTAATTTTACTCGTTCAATCACTGTGAATGGAGAGACGACTAATTATTCCAATACCGCAGCAGTTTGCTATCTTGCATTTCCACATGAAACACGCGTATGACGCCACTTAAAAAATGATTCGTGTATTTATTTAGCCGAGGTAACCGTAAAAAATCGGTTAATTTTTCAACACTTTTATTAAACTTGCTTTGCTTTCTGAATCAAATCGTGTAAATGATCTTTTAGGCGCTTCTCATCCGTTTAGAGCTTTAGAATATATACAAATCTGTATTCTGGATAGTAATATGATATTATAAGATAATTCAATATATTCAATCAAATGTTATACATATAAATGATGCGGGTGTCAAGAGGATTGATCAATTTACTTAATTAATGTAGCAATGTAATATATAGTATGAAATTATAATCCTGGAAATACTGTGATATCAGAAACAAAAGATTTTTGTTCCTTTATCGTACATTTTACTAAAACACAGTATTTAAATATTTCTCTATTTATTTAAAAGATTTTGGAATCCTTCAATTATTAATTTTACTACGAACAATCTCATCAAAAGTATTCAAATTTACCATCCAGTAATACAAGTGATTATAGTCTACAAAATATCGTGTATGCTCCCTCCGTCTCAAAGCACAATAAATAAAAGCTCAATTTGTCACAAGAGCAAGTTTTCGAGCGTATGAATTACTCCCGCGCACTCTAGCTTATCAGCGCATCCTCTCATAAACATCATAATGAATTCCGCAAAAGCATCGCCGACAAACACCCGCATTCGCAAAAATTCTCGCTATACACGAAAATTACGAGGGCAATCGAACGAGGCGCGAAGGCGTCGAAAACCCGCAGTTTTTACGTCGTCGGTTGGGAGAAGACACGTCGGAAGCTCAACACTTATACGCCGCCGTCGTGCGCATGTGGTTCCTATATATTTGTTCCCTCGCGCTATGGCATTTACGTCTTCGCCCTCGTATTCGCGCCGCTATACCCGCGGGTCTCTTTGACGCGTCGCCGAGCCGATGATTTCTCAGTGCCGTCGCGACGCGGATTTCGCAAATTTGCAGCGCTCGGTGACTTATGCGATGAGGGCGCGACGCGACGACGAGTGAGACTCAGGGAAAATATTATTTGTCTTGATTGACGCGTTTTTCTGTTTTTTTTGGGGGGGGGGGGGGGGGGGCGGACAGAGAGAGAAAGTTCGATAACCTTTTAATTGCACATTGGCGAGTCGGCGTGTTCTCGAAAAGATAACAATAAACGAACAAAAAACGCGAATCTTTGGAAAATAAAACAATTTGTTTATTTATGTAGGTAATTTTAACATAAATTGAGTTTTATTGTAAAATATGAATATTCTTACAAAATATTCAATTAATTAATTGCTAAATATTTTAAATTGTTTTACTTGATATAAACCATTGAATGAAATTAATTATTTTATTTTATGCTGAATAATTTTACGAACGTCATTATTAAAATTATAAAATAGTATTTCAAGAATTAATGATAGAAGTGCAATATGTATTTTGTTTATTGAACGCTAGTATTTTTCTTTTGGATTATTTAAAATATTTGGCACTGAGGCATTTAAAACAGTTTTTTTTAGAATATCAGACTCGTTTAGCGTCGACTGTCCGAATATTCCCAATAAAAGCAATTAAAGCAAAAAATAAAATAACGACGGCAGTAATTGAATTCTCTTGTATATTAACACTGGAATTCAGCTGCATTGATAAAAGTTTCTCTCAGAATAAATGTCGTTCAATATTGCAAATATTGAAACGTTGCGCATGTGATAATATTGAAATTAAATTTATTTATTTTAGTGCTCGGTTTATCTTACAATTGTTTTGCACCTGTCGATACCCAAATTAGGCACTATAACACGACTCTTTACGTTGTAGGATATTGCTGTCTATTTTTTAATGTTGAATGCATGAATATTCATACTATATTTAATTTAAAGTTTTAATATTATATGAATAATTTAATAGTACTTTTACAATTAATGTAAAAACTTTAATACAATTACTGACTATATAAAGAATTAACTTCAATTATATTCATATAGTTAGTTTTATGCTTACAATCCCTCAAAAATATTAATCACAACTCATTTAATTCATTACTTCCTAATCAACTATATAGGTACTGATTGGTTTTTCGACTATAAAAGACTAATAAATCAATTCATTGACAAAAAGT
The DNA here is from genome assembly GCA_949152435.1 of Gastracanthus pulcherrimus. Lineage (NCBI taxonomy): Eukaryota > Metazoa > Arthropoda > Insecta > Hymenoptera > Pteromalidae > Gastracanthus > Gastracanthus pulcherrimus. The sequence goes on along the minus strand of OX424572.1, from coordinate 194,987,915 downwards.
GATGATTTAACACATGCCCTTTCAGTATCTGAGGTCAACTTTTCGATTTTTCTTTATTGGAATTTAATATAATAATCTGATCTCGGAATCTGTAAGGGCGGGTATTAAATCCTCAAAAATTGTTACACCGAGTCCATAATTTTACAGCTTTAATACTTCTTATATAGTCAAGAAACCAATTGGTGTGAGTAAGTTACTGTGTCCGGCATAAATTACTGCATGTACCCCTCGACACTTTAAAAAAAGTGACAAAAAGTTATAGTACCTCGATGAAATAATACTTTTTAATAAAAATTATTGAGTTATAATAGAATTTTACAATCAATGCAGGGCTTAATGTAGTAACTAACTTACCCTCCACAGCCTCTTGGAAAGCATGCAGTGCGTAAAACGTTCAATCAGTCCTCTCACAAACCTTCCAACCCTGAAACAAAAAAAATCGACAAATCAATAAAACCGTGCATCTCTTTCTCTGTGCTTGCAGGTCGAGTCCACCGACGCCGTTATCCTCTGGCGCGGCGCCGTCGCCGCCCCTCTACCACCGCTACTACCAGGACTGCAACGCGATCAGTACCAGCGGCAATCTGCCCATAACGCTGCACAAGTACTGAGAATACCGAAATTCAAGGCCCCACCCCCGGGACCTTGAACAGCAACAATCGCAGCAACAGCAGCAGCAACAAGGCGCCAACGGTGTTACCAGCGTTGGCGGTAACAATCCCTACGACGCGAGCCTGGTCTACGTCAAGCAGGAGTGGATACCAACGAGCGACGACTTCTCCAAGGACTGGAACTGAGGGCGCGATTGAGGAAACGAGGATTTTGAGAGAGGGGAGGCTGAAGTGGATTATACAATGGGAGAGAGTAACGAAAAAAATGAGCGTATATGTATAGATGAATAAGTTGCACTGTTGATATCGTTCACTATTATTATGATGCGAATGTTTGTTGATGTCTATCGATGCGAGAGAGTTCCGCTTCGTCTTCTTTTAGTTTTCATTTTTATGAAACGTGAGTGATCAGCGATGCTAGTTATCATGGAAGTTATCGTGAGAAGTGATGATCTCGTAGAGTGGATTTTCTTACTTGGTCGGATGTATGTTTTCTGGATAATACGTAAAGTCACGTGAGTTTGTTGCAAGACTAATCATACAACATTTTTACTTCGATATGAAAGCTGAAGTAAAAACCGAAGAAGTGAATTGTATAAATCTCAAAATATAACAAGGACTTGAAAACTAATCGAAAGTTATGATTGATTTGGAAATTGTACATATAATTAAATTCAATTTTTATAGTTGGTTCACGATCTTTTGTAGCTTTCGCACTAGGACCACGAAGCTGAAATAAATGTTCCGGATAACGTTAAAGAAAAAAGTCAGCTTTGAAAGTTATATATTCACTCGTGAAGAAAATCAAAAACAAGCGTCCTAAAGCTGCCTCTCATTTGACGTGAACTCGCGAGCATTGCGCGTCACATCGTTAAACGCTATGTAAATACCTTTTGTTCCTTCGTTCCGCGTCTCGGCAGAATGCCTCGGATCAGAAAATTCTGGAGCGACGAAAACAACAGCCGCGGGAGGTGGAAAAAGAAAAATAGTCGGAAAAGAACAAAAGCGCGTGGTGCCCCCGACCTGGGCCAAGGCGAATAATTTTTCGTGACGCTTATCCGATTCATTCGACCGATTGGCCAATTTCTTTTTCCGGGGCACGTGCCATCTGTGCAAACGATTCGCGGGATGCGCGCAAACAGCTGCAGTGGCTCTTGTTTGCCGATCGTCTGTCGAGTCATACCGAGGACAAACTAAAGTCACTGCGCGTCTGTTGCTTTCTCTCTCACCTCTACCCGCGGTTTCTTTATTGTTTTGTTATCTTTCGCGTTGGAAGTCATGCCCTTCGGTGGAATTACGTTTTTTCTCGTAGAGTCTTTGATTTTGTGATAACGAACGCGTTAGGGGTGAAAAACCATTTCTGTACTCGCACTTTGAGTGAAACTTAAAGCAGAGCATTTGATTGTTAATTGTTTATAAATAGAATAAAGGAGTTTCTTAAACTTTCAGTGCAAACTAACTTGTTACTGATGAACAATAATTACCAAAAAACAGTTATTCCATATCTTTTATTAATTTTTACTACTGATCAACTGCAGTGAAAATAAGTTTTACTCAAGGTGTTGTCGTACAAAAAAAGACATTTGGAGGTCCGATACCTTACATTACAGGAGATCGGACTATGTATTATAGGACTGTAATAAATGAAAATCAAAAGTCGTATGTGTATAACTCGAACCACGTGCATTTATAAAAAAGAGAGCTGAGATATATTTATTGATATGTAGGTGATAAAACGAACGACATGATGAATACATAGTGTGAATAGATAAGAAAGTTAGGCTAGGTATATATATATATATATATATATATATATATATATATATATATATATATATATATATATATATATATATATATATATATATATATATAAAGCGCATCAACGTCGATTCAAACGCGGCTCTTGATCGCGTTTTAGTACGTTGTGTACTGCGACTCGGGCCTGAAAAGGTGGATCTTTGACACGGCGATGGGGTGAAGCTCGAAAGGGCAAGTGTTGCGGGGCGATCGTCTGAATGACGAATGATACGGGGGAATTTAGTCGGGGATTAAGGCGATGAATTTTCGAGGCTGCGTTTCGTAACTAGAGTATAAAAAAGTGTCATAATAATCGTAAATTTCTTCTTTTTTTTTCGTTGAGTTCAAGCATATTTTTCATTCTAGTATAGAAATATACAAATAATAATAAAGTTTTAAGTTAGTTTTATACAATTGCTTTGAACTTGACTAATTGGAAAGTTCCTTGCTTATCTTTGACTAAATTTTCAAGTGTCGTTTATATTAAATTCCAATTTCATCAGTTAACTAAGCTGTAAACTGAGTTGAAATTATTTGTTGCAACAAATGAAAGACTTTTATTCACTCAAAGCAGCTCAAAGTATATAGTGAGTGATTTATAAGATGATGTTGTGAATCATGAATTGTCAATGGAAATGCGTCACATTTAAAAAATGCGTCAATTTTTCATTCGCCGGATTCACCGTATTGAGTCGTAAGGGGAAGGGGGAACCGTCATCACCTTTTTATAAGGCGATCAAAGTTGTGCGTGAATCGAAAGCGAATGTCATCGTGTGCAGTCAAAGATAAACGGTTTTCAGCTCGAAAGTAGTTAGATCTCTGTGTGTATTATAAATAAAAAAGCGAAACTGCAAATATATATAGAAACATTGTATAGCGAACATAGCGCGATAAATATGAAAATATTATTATTATTAATATTATTATTAATAGAAAAAAATAGGCGAATATATGATCGAAACTCGAGATACGCAATTTCTCGAGAACCGAGCGTTATTATTGTAATATCGTCATCGTAACAAACATATATTAGGAGATGAACATGTTCAAAAAATAAATATATTATCGATCGAAATTCATGCATTTATATGTTCTTAATTACGCCCCTACTACTATATTTCCTATATTAATAATATTAATTTGTTATTGCACACTGCTCTATCAATTCTTATACCAATGGTACAATTTATGTTTATCATGATACAAAGTTAAAGATTAATTCATTAAAAAAGCATAAATGTATTGATAATTTTTAAATTAATTATTATTGGGATTTTTGCAAAAAATTATTTAAAACATGCTGCTCATATATCATAAAAGAAAATTCAATTGGCTGTATAAAATTCAAAGAAACCTATACGAGCAAACAGGGAAACAAGTGTGAAAATTGAATAAAACCTCCTTTGAATCGTCTCGACTTATACACAATGAGCACCCAGCGATATCGAGTTGACAAACTCTCGAAGCGAGAGCAACAAAAAAAGAAGAGATCGAGAACTGCTGCTTCCACTATGTGGCGACGACAGTATAATAAGGGGCTACTCCAGGGGTCATAATGCCGGCGAACAATGCCAGCGCGATCGGCCGCACGGACAAGTCTCTCTCTCTCTCTCTCTCTCTCTCTCTCTCTGCTCGGCGCTCTCTACTCGGCCAAAAACGCCAAAGCCCCCCGCCTTTATCCGAAGCACGTGTTTTGGCAGATGCACCGCAGTTAAATCCAAATCTTGCCCCGCAGCGTAGTCTCGTTTCTCGAGGGCTGCTGTTGCTGCAGAGGCTCCTTTCTCTGTCTCTGTCTCTGTCTGTATGCAGTGGTAGAGTATATAGTAGCCCTGTTGGCGCAAACACGGCCCGGCCGCGATGATCTACATTTCAAACGAACCGGGGACTTTTCCGATTTTAAAGCCATCGACCCCCCGACGGAGGATGCGGGCGAATAGGCCTATATACCGCCGGGTTTTTCAATTCTTCTCATTAACGCTCTAATGCCCCCTCAAATCTGTTATAAGTGTAGGCTCTTGTATGCTTGGCGTGGATAATGCAATTTTTGACGACGATTATGACGATTTGGGGATGAGCAATGCGATGAGCGGTAATTGCATGAAAATGGACTGATAGGTGGATGTAAAGTGTGATAATGCTCGAGGTATTTTAGAATAATGTTTTTTAATTCTTTAAGTTGATTTAATAATTAACAAAGTTAAAAACATTCTTCTTTCAGTAACAATAATAAACAAAACTTAAACGAGGTTGTAACTTAGGTACACGAGGTTTTTATATTAATATTGTTAAATTTTGGAAATTCAACAATATTCTTATATAATCACGTAAAACGTACAGAGGTAAAGACCTTTCAGACACATTGTCCATTGAAATAGACATTCTCAAAAAAACATTAAAAAAGTTTAAGGAGAGGCCGGAGCAAACTACCATTGTTACCTTCACCTCGCGTTGTAGTTTTCGGTATACGTTTAATTACGTGTTAACACTAACGCCGATGATGATAATGATTTATTATCATGTAAAGAATTGCGGACTACAGCTTTTTTGGTTATAAATAGCTTAAAAAGTTTTTTATCATGAAATATTATTACAATTGACCAATGAAAAACGGTAAAAATGACGGTCATCTTGCCGTTTTCTAGCCCTCACCTGGTGCCGTATTTTTCGATATTCTATGAAATTTTGCTTAAATATATATAGATTTTAATTTTTATTAACATTTATTATTATGTCAAGAAGAGTGGACAACCGCGTATTTGCACTATAAATTCAAAAAAAAAATTATTTTTATGGTATAAATTTTGGAAGTTAGGTTGACTCTCTACCAATCAGCGTTGGCTACGACCTCCCTTTAACAGTAGTAAATGGCATTAAATCTCGGTTTTATCGATCTTAATTAAGGACGTAAAAGGGTGTTTACGCCTGGATAAAAAGAGAAAAACTATTAGTATAATTTATGTGTGACATGGATTCAAAGTGATTAAAAAAACAAATTTTGTATTGGAAAATAGAGTTTTATAAAACATTTTACGTTTATTACAGCTCTATAACTATTGCACATAACTCAAATTAGCAGTAGTCGAGCTCCAATGTACCACTTTCTCTCCAAAATAATATTGATCAAAATAACCATATCTTCATAGCTGACCACTAATATGTACAAAAGTTTAAACACAGAGCTAAGAATATTACATATTACTCCAAAAATCAGATTTTATTGAAATTCAAATCAATAATTTAATATAGTACAAAAACATTAAAATAGTGGCTTACATTTGAGCAATTTTAAAAATCACAGTCATAATAGACCATTATTTTGAACAATAATACTGATGGATAAACTTTTACCGGTATTATTAAATGTAATTGGGACGAAGCGCCTCTATCCCCCAGTTCATCGCTATTAATTATTTTATACTCCTCATTTGAATGGATGCTCTATTCGGTTCCAAGGGTGCATTTAATGAACTTTGTAATAATCCATCAAGTAATACTCGAGTAATTGTAATAGTATAATTTCATGTTCATTTTTATGGTCTTCGTCATCGTCTTTATCATGAATTCGGATTTATTTTTTTAGAAAAGTTAACATTTTGCATTTAAATATATCTAAATATATCCGTCTTATATAAGATCCGATACTTATTGGCACAAAATCAAACTATCCATCAGTTCCAGATTTTTATTATCGCAATATTCTTCAACACTATTTGTCGGATTTACATTACTTATCGCAGGGATGTTTTACTTGATCCCAAGGTTGAATACATTAATTTTTATGTTTATAACTATAACCGTACCTTACCTCGAAAGAAATCACTTTACTCTCAGGAATAGGCCCTTTACACACACTTCAACTTTACACACACCTGGGCAAAATAGTAGTTTATACAACGAGGGCATAACTAATTTCTTTTTTATTTTCGACTCAACCATAAAGGCCACTTTATTGACCTGAAAAGCGGGATAAAAGTAGCATATGTTTCCCTCTCATCTACTTTTCTCCCGGGCAGGAAAATAGTAATTATTTTCGCTTTCTATATATTAATATAAATTTTCAATAAATTCTAGTTTTTTCGGTGAATCCCACTTTTCACGTCAATAAAGTGGTCACAGTTAAGTCGAGAATAAAGTTCTATATGGTTTTTTGCATCTAACAGGTCAATTTCGAGTTTTGTTATACAAGAAATAAAAATAAAAACATTTCAAAATTTTGACATATACATGTTATATATAATATATAGAATGTGTATGTAGAGTGATCGTACAGAATTGACTCATTTGGTATAATTATTGGGCTTACAACATTTTTTGATACAAAAATTAATTCTTAATGATGGTTTTCACTTGTGTAAACTTCTATATTTGTTAAAACAAGTCACGATCATACGAAATTAGAGACCCCTCATATGCATGCAAAATTGGTAAAACAGATTGAGAAACTATAGTACAATAATAAAATTTAAATAAACAAACTTTTTTTCTTAAAAAACGAGAGTTACGTGCTTGGTTTTATAAAAACGTAGAATTTGGAGTTGTCATAATTTTATTCCAGGGGTGCGTATTATATATGGGTAATTTGCAGGAAATTGTCAAATTTCGTTTCCTTACTTTTTACTAATATTTTAAAGCTTTTCAAGTTAAAAAATACGATATGTGTGTTTGAAAACTGAGTTTTTTATTTTATCGGCTAATATACTCATAATTACTAAAACTTGACCTTTTTTTAAATTATGAATTATAGCAATATTTATGTTATTTTTAAGTTGATTTTAGTGGTGTTTGAGTTACGCGGCACCTTTTAGGCGCATGTAAACAAAAACTAAAAATTCAAAATATTAAGTAAAATACATTTTTTGTATATGTTACACGAGAAAAATAGTGACATTGTTACTTCAGTGGACTAAAATGTCATTTCGATGGTCATGATAAATTTACTCTTTTCAAGAACAAGAAATTACATTTAAGGCATATTTTGTCTAGGATAAGAAATATGATTGTATGTCCTAGATAATAATAACGTCAGTTTTGATTTTACAGTGACAGTTTCCTGAGAATCACCTATATATAAATAAAAAGCGGACTGTAATTATACATTATAACATATCTTATGTTTGAAACATAAATATTATCCCAAAACTACGTTAGAATAATAATTTTATGTATTGAAAGCTAAGACTACAAATTATATTAAAATATGCTACATTCTTATCATAAATAACAAAATGTGAAAGTATGAAGTATGATTGTTTAAAGCATACTATTATTTATATATTGCACACTTATTCGTCTTAAAATATTGAGTTAATTGAAAAATACCCATATATAACACGGGAATAAAGTCAATTAATTCCTTATTACATAAGTAATGTACTATTAAAAGTGAAAGAGTAAGCCTGAGTTGCATACTACACTTTTTCGCTTTACGCATCACGTGCGAAAAAAATTATTTTATGCTCAGAAATTTTTCCTTTACACGCGTTTTACACAAACTCGGGTGAAAAATAATGTACGCAACTTGGGCATCACTTTACGTCCTCGTTGTATGAACTTCTATACTACGTATAGAAAAAATAAATTTTTGTAAATACAAGAGTCTTATACTTAATCGATAACAAGTAGAAATATATTAAAAATGTTGTATAACAATTTTTTAATTAGGGCTTGAAAAGGTTAATAAAATTAGTTAACCCTGTTACTGCATAGGTAGATCATTTCTTTTTCGGATATCATTATCAAATTTCAAATCCGTTCTACCTTCTCTTATACCATATTACCCTATAAACAGATCAGACCTTCGAACCAATATTTACTCAACACAAAAATCATAATCCTAAACACTCCAAATTGGTGTTACGTAAAAAGAAAAACACGGAGAATAGAAGAAAACTCAAAACCGACAGTTCCCGGAAAAATCGGACGCGCGCGTACCTATACCTACGCTCGGCCGTCTAAAAATAAATTTTCACCGACTTCCGCTCCCGATTCCACCGCGCACATAACCCGCGGCTGTCGGCCGCTTATACGTGTCTATACAGTTTATACGAAGAGCGAGAGAGAGAGAGAGAGAGCGCGAAGGGGACGAGCTCGGAGCGAGCTGCAGCTGACGGCTCAAAACAAAATGTCCGCAGATTGTTAGCATCTCGCGGCTAGCCTCGAGAATCCGCAGAAGTACCTTCGGAAGTATAATCAATGTATCTTCTCTGCCGAAGGAGAGCGAACGGGGAGGAGGGAGAATGTTTGATCATCAATTCCGGAGCGCGGGCGTCGGGGCAAGTGGATATCGCGGTTCGGAGTTATGCCGACCCCGTATGGAAAAGTTTATATATCTGTATACGCATCCGTGTGCGATCGCTTTTTTTGCGTTTCTATGCGTGTGTAGGTATATGACGTCGGATGAGTGCATCGCGGACGTTGGTTCTCTGGCTGAATCGCCTAAACATTATATTTTGAGGATTTCATGTTTGCATTTGCTATTACTGGTGAATCTTGTTTAGGTTGTTTTATACATGGATTTATCATGCATTTGGAAGACAAAAATAATTTGCAATTAGGGTTGGTTCGTTCATTAAATGAGCTAATTATTATGATTAGAAAATAATTATTGATTGTCTATATGTTTATTTAAATTAATGTTATTAAAAGCCAAGGACTAGAGAACCCAGGTTTAAGAAATGTTTACCATTATAAGAAAATATACTAAAATTAGTTTCTTGTCTTTTTTTTCTTGTCGATTTTATTTTGCGTACTGCTTAATTAATTTATATAAACTATGATTACTTCATTTTTTTTCTGAATAAAGCATGCTTACCTTCCTTGATTTAGGTTTTGTGGTAGTTTTCAATCCCATTTCCTGAAACATTAGCTAGAAATTGGCCAGAAACTCGACAATGTTTCTACCAGGTTAAGGCGAATCTCTACCGAATTTTAACAACATAATCGATTCTTTTTTTGACTTTTCGTAAAGTTTGTAATGCAAGAAACGGGAGCGGCACGATCCGTCTGGATGGTCTGGAAAAATCAGACGTTACTCATGAGTAGGTATGCAAATCCAGACCTCAGAATTAGGAAAAAATAATTTTTTTAATTTTTAAATTTTAACCCAAAAATTTTAACAAAAATTTTTATTTAACAAGTACATTTAAGTAATAAAACCATAAGCTACAAACCTTACTAACCCAAAGACAATAATTTTTAATTAATAATAAATGTTGAAATAACAAATCATAAAATTCCACTAACTCAAGAACAACCATTTTTATTAAACAAATAAGTTTGAATAATAAAACAAAAGTACGTAATTCCAACTATCCCAGGGGCAGCGATTTTCAATTAAGAAAGGTTTAAATACGAAAACCATAAAGTATAATCCTTATTAACCGAAGGACAGCAATTTATAATTAAAAATAAATGTTGAAATAAAAAGTTATAGGGGAGACATGCCACCCATAGCTATTTTGGCTGTAACATTTTAATATGTAGCGGAAAATTAAAATTAAAATACGAAATAGAAAAATCATATTCTTGGGATTTAAAAAAAGTTTTGCCCTGTACCGCTCACTATGAGTTTTTAGTAAAAAAAATCTGGTCTACATGATTAATAATAATACTAAAAACACATTCATATGTTGGAAAATAGTATATTTTTATTAAGAATATACACTTTAGCAAATGTTATAAACAAAAGAATCACTATTATTACCCTCTTTGTGACATTTCATATATCAGTCGTTATTTTATAGCATTTTTTACAATCTATCCCGTTTATTTTCCCCTGTATTCAATTGCTGTTTAATTGTAGACTTTTTTCTGCTCAAAAATGAAAACTATAACTCAAGAGTATCTTACAATATAATTTAAGTTGCTTAAAAAACAACTTCAATTACGAAAAATATATATAATAATATATGGACGGTGCTGGACATAAGTTGTGCGGGCGGTACTGGACAAGAAATACATTTTAACTATTTATAATAATTATTAAAAAAATCGGGGCACCGAGTTTTTTTTAATAGATAAAGGTTTAAATAGCATGTATAAATTGCTACAAAGACATACATTTATCTGTACAATAAGTAGTGAGCTCTGAAAATTAAGTTTCGACGTTGGCAAAATTAGCCTAACGGCTATTTGTCCGAACAACTTTTGCAGCTTCGAATTTAAAGCAATGATCTCGAAGTATGTTTAATAGCACTATAATATGCAACAAATTACCGTACCTACGAGCTTGTATCTTACTTGCGATACTGGGTAAGTCTCCCCTAAACCTTACACTCCACTAACGCAAGAACAACAACTTTCACTAAACAAATAAGTTTCAATAAATTAAACCGAAAACCCTAAATCTAACTGTGTACTTCAAAGACGGTGATTTCTAATTAAATAATGTTTAAATAGTATATTAACCATAAATTCTAAATTTAAATAATCCAGGGGCGACTTATATTTACGTTGAAAAAACATTTTTAAATAATGAAATCATAAAATGCAAACCTCACATATACAATAAGAATTGTTGTTTTTGCGTTAGTGGAGTGTAAAGTTTATGATTTTTATTTCAACATTGCTTTCTAATTAAAATTTTCTGTTCTTGGGTAAGCAAGTTTTTCTACAAGTCAACCTTCTCCCCCTCCCCTCCCCCGATCACGGCTTCCAGTCCTTAGTGAAAACTGTAGTGCCGCCCCCGGAACGAAATATTTTAATAGGTATATCAGAATTAAGGATGTAGACCTGAAAGCTACATCTAGGTGGCGTGATGGTGTTCAGTTCCATCCCCTGTGTATAAGCATAGGACTTATACACGTATGCGTGTGCATATGCGCAGACGTTTGTGCGCGCGTGCATGTATGTATGTGTGTGTGTGTGTGTGTGTGTGTGTTTGCGTGTGTGTTTGTGTGTGTGTGTGCAAATGCAAAATATATAAGTGTGTAGATTCTTTTATTTTGGGACGAGAGACGATGTGTTTCTGTCAATCGTCGTCAAGGTACTGCACTTTTCTGCTGCTGCAGAATATATTGCAACTTATCGCTAGATATTTTGAGGAGGAGCATATTTTACATTATTCACCCTATTGTGAGAAAAAATCGTAGATACCCGCGTAGCGCAGGCGGCCGGTCAAAGAGTTGACCGCCATCGGAGTCCGTCTCCGGTTCGGGGCAATAAAATAGCGCGAGGCGCAGTAGCCCTGATACATGCATTTGCGCTCCTGCTTAATCCGCGTCGCATGAAAAAAGAAACGAAAGCATAATACGCTTATTTACATTTAGGCACGAAGTTACAACTGAGGAAGTGTTTGAGTTTTGCTCGACGACGTCTATGTTTTGGAGGTCGCGTGAACATTTAACACCCATATGCCGAAGCGCTGCATTTGAACGCAATGTATTTTCAAGCTCGATTTTATGAAGACAGATACACGCTACTGTAGAATGTTACAAGACAAATTTTAAGATGCAAAACATGAATATTATTAAAAACAAATATATAAAGCGTATGTGTGTATTTGTAGAATATAAGCTCAATTTTCTTATCGATTGTTGGATTATACCTAACGAATAAATGATGAACAATAATCGTCAAATTATAATAGTAATGCTAAAAATTATTCATATCTTATACAAAAGTGCATAGATTAACTACATTTATATGAAAATAAATGATAGTGAAAATAGAAGTATCCAATATTATTCTATACAGTAGAAATATATCTATAAATAAATATACAAAATACGCGCGTACAGTAAAGGAATGTATCATTCTAATGAACATGCAGTTTATACTATACCAATATATCCTCAAAACACGGATTTGTTTCATTATGTTGCTGTGTGTCAGTAAATTCTTTATAATTTACTTATAATAATACCATTATAATAGATTCAAATGATTACATCAATTCCCAATACTCAGTTCTATAGCAATATAATATCTGCTAATTTTGACAGCGTACATTAAATAAGATACGCATCCCCAACAAGTTCGATAATTAGCTGAGAAAACAATTATGTTCGTCGAGTCCCCTCGAGGCAGGCCACGGAAATTTTAATATTTGCACATAGTCGAAAAGTTCATCCGCGAGCACACACATGCACCTACGGGCATCCTGTGTGTTTTAGGACTTCGCCGCAGCGAAATGCTTGGGGTGCGAAACTCCGCTCTCTCCCTCTCCCCTCTTTTGTGTTCTCTCTCTCCTCTCGCAAACACTCCAAGTTATCCTTTCTAATACGCCGGGTAAATAGCTAAAAATCGTTCCGCATCGGGGTTTGCGCTGGCTCGCCACGACAGGAGAGCAATGTGTGCACAGAGTATTTTGCTCGCTTCGCACTCACGTGGGGCTGTTGGAATTATTTTCATAATTATATTTTATCGACGACGTGTAATAGTTAACTACTAACGATTTGCAGTATAAAAAATGTATAGATTTACCAAATACTCGACGTAAATTGCTTTATAATTGTATTTTATGGACGAAAAGAATAGTTGTCAACTATTCAATTCATATTATATAAATAATAATGTACAAATTTTGCTTCAGTAACACAGTTTCATATTATCGTAACAGAGTATGAAATGTAAAATTTGCTAGAAATAGATGCCAAAGATTCAAAAAAGAATCAAGTTGTCTTGATTAATAGAGTGGTGAGTCATTGATAAAAGTGTATTTGTAACCAAAATACTTGGAACATATTATTCTTTTAGTTTTCTAAATAGATTTGCAACGCCAATTTCACTGTAATAATACACAGGAATAGAGTAAATTATTATTTTATAGACCCATCGTACATTTTTATAAATCAACAAATTTCATTAATATCCTTACTTTTTATCATCTTTTACCGATCGCTAGTCTAATGCGATTCGATGCCACAATTCACAAATCATTCGCCATTAAATTTTCACCTATGACCATTTTGGCAGCTAAATGTAATTTCTACAAATTCTTTCCTGTTTGCATACTAGAGTACCTACGGGAGACCGAACGAGATACAAAGCGAAGGGACAAAATGATTCCGCAGTTTAGCAAATCGCCTGAGGGTGTCTTTGGGAAAACCAGCACCTGCTGGTCTTTCCCCATGCGGGATTTTGAGGGAAAGTCACCGTTGCGTGTATGTTGCATGGAGGAATTAGTTAGTTCTACTCAATGATAAAGTTGCGTGATGTACACCCTACTGGCTACTGCAATGGATATTTAAAATTATTTTTTAAATAATTTTATTGCGATGAAATTGTTTACATATCAACTTTTTCATTTTTGCACAATTAATGTGGAATTCCATGTGGGATATAAAACACACCTGTGTACAACTATATATATAGCGTTAAAATTTAAAAATTGTATGTGCAGTAGAACATAACAGTATTGCGTGTTATACGTTGCGATCACGCTTTATAAAGTATATGTATTCAGTATTCGTGAACAAGCAATTTCAAATGCAATTTTTCGATATTTAACAATTCAAAATAATGGGGAATTTTACTGATTATATATTAAAATATCATATATATTGAAAATAATAATATTCAAGTACATGAAATCTATATATAAGGATCTATATAAGGATCTACGGAAAACAAGAGAAGTGTCAATCTTTAAGATTAAAATTAAAACTCCTTGACATTCTTCTGTACTCACTTTATCATTAACTATAGCAATGTAAGCCAGATAATTGTTTATGTCGTAATAGCTGTTGAAAACTATAGTAAACAATAAGAAAAATGCAAAGGATAAATTCGATTGAAAAAGATTTCTTTTAATTCGAAACTCATACACATAGCATTCCCCTAGTATCCCTTATAGATTCTCCATACACGTTTCTATTTCAAATGCAAGCTTTAATTCACTATCAACTCTACTCAATTTTAGATTAAATATAATAAAATCATCTACGTCCAAATCAAATAAATGTCAATACGTTCTGCTGTAACCGAACCCACCCCTACACATCCCTTGAAAAAACAACAGCTATTTTCCGCGCACCGCCCGTTTAATGTCTCAATAAATTCACGAAATAAAAACAATGACGGTTAATCATTCCACAACGATTATCAAGTCGCACAAGTCTCTCGCGTCGACGGCTTAATCCAAAATAAAGCAAACAAGGGCGTCCCCGCCGTGAAAGCCCCGGCGCCGACGACATTATGACATTAAACGCTAAATTGCCCGTGCACAAATACATACACGTACATACACGATGAGCATACAACGAGACAACACCGACAGTATATTCGACCTACAGCTGCTCGCGCGCGTCACAATTTCCGAATTTAATTGACCCGTGCACGCGCGTGCGCGACCGTCCACCGCGAGAAAAGTCCTACGGCCATTCTGGCGCTTCGTTTCGCGCGTTCCCGCCTCTCTCTCTCTCACTCTCTGTTATGGTTTTCAGCGCCCCGCGGCTTGGGTGAATTTCAGATGGGACGAGTTTGAAAGCGAGGGGTCGTGACAATTATTCTGGACACTTTTTCTTTTCTTTCGTTCGAGCTTTATTGTTATTCGGTGTGCGTTGGACGCGGTCTTTTTGGTTGTTGCGTTGGCTGGATGTTTGTTTCAATGATGCTTTTATCAACTCCATTTTTATACAAAACGCAGCTCATTACAACCGTTCGTATACTTCGAAAATTGATTAAGAACAATTGAAAATACAATAATAAAATTTAAGTAAAATTGTATTTCGTGAAACATTGACGTTACTAATTGCTTGGATTAACAACAACATTGCATTGTGAATTGTAATAGTCTTTTCCTAATAGATATACAGAAGATTGGCGAATCTATAAAAATACATTTTATATTACTTTTCAGACGCTTAGGCGGTTGAGTTTTGAAAAATCCTTTCTTAGTGTGTACATCTCATGATATTCTTAAAACCTTTTAGTATTTGACAATAATATTATAAAGACATTAATATAAACATTGGAGCCATGGAAACATTTTTGGAATACGTTCGTTTTCATGAAAAATGCTCTTTTTTCTTTTATTATGAATTTCTATGATTTACGTACTTACCTATTATAGGCGTTAAATATAAAAAATGTAATTAAGTACTTGAATTGTACTAGTAATTGTAATACTCCCTCAACTGAAATAATAATAATAATAATTCGTAACAGCACGACAAAGAACCTCCTATATACACATCGCAACTTCCACATACCGAGTGTTTACACCAAGTGAGCTAAAAAACTAGCTCGCGATAAGGCCGCAAGAAAGTGCGCGTATACGCAGCAACTCAAGCTGAGAATTTCGTGCGTCGGTCTCCTCTCGCGGGCCACCCGCAACGTCTACACACAGAAGAAACGTCGAGCACGACATGTAGTACAAGAAAAAAGAGAGGCGCAAGAGAGGAAGAGGGGTTCTCTACACTACCTATATACTCGAGGCTTCGAGCCATTAGCGCTTGCGGCTTGTTTACGAAATTACGGATGATAATGTAAGCATTTTTTCACGCACTCTCGCGCGACGCCGCACATATGCGGACGCGGCGCGCGGTGCATGCATGAGATATATAGCGGAGCGCGTTGCGCGCGCGCGGGCTAATTTTAGGGTGATCAACCCCGCGAACCACGTCAGCTATATATATATATATATATATATATATATATATATATATATATATATATATATATATATATATACTGTATAGTGTAGGCGAGCTCGTTCTCTCTCCGGCCTCGTTAAACGACGAAGCGCGCAGTCGATTGCACGACCGGCGGAATTCGCTTCCTGGAATTGTTCGGCTTTAATGACAGAGCGCGTTTAAACAGCGTGGACGGGTTTTGTGCACATGCACGGCGCTTGTAGGTCGGGGATTACTATTTTGGCCTACGATTGATCGTTCGGGTTTGACCGAGCCGTGCGATTGCGCGCACGCAGGGTGTTTATTGCGTATGGTTTTAACGGATTTTCAGTTGGGAGGTATAATTAGAGGATTTGTTTGTAATTTCGGTTTTGATTCGCAGGGGATTAGGGTCGTCGATTGTGCTTAAACTGTTCTTACTAACTAAGAGAAATAAAATCGAATTTTAATAATGATTTTTTTTAATTTGACTCGCTAGTCTGTTCTTAAAAGATTATTAAAAAATGACATTTCCAGGTTTCAAATAAGATTTTGTAAATCCGCACAAGTACGATTTTTTCTGCAAAGTTATGAAAATTAAGTAAGGACTATATCTATGAGTTTTAAAGACATGCACGAAAAGTTATTTGATCAATAAAATTTTTCTACAACGAGAATTGTAGTCTTAGATACCCTCATGGTCTTCTAAATATTCAAATCGAATGGCTATATAATAAGCCAACTTTAAGAATATAATTATTTGCATATATGTTATAGTACATAATTTTTCTAGCATCTGGTATAAAATTAATTTTTTTTATCTAGGTTCCCAGCTCATTAAACTAGTAGCCCATAATATAAGCAGAAAACTTAGACAATATACGTAGATAATTTTTTACCAGAATCGTTTTAACCCTTTGCATGCTGGTCATCACACGTATGAATTAACTAACCATTGACAATGATTTTCAGTCTAATTTAAATAGAGAGTTATAGATAATTATAAGAATTAAATATTACTTCCATGAGTTAGAAATATACTTTAATAAATATGTAAATACAGTTGTTAACATAAGAAAATCATCTACTCAGTAAATTAACTGATTGTACCATTCACCCAAATTTTCATTAAACCTACACGTCAAAGAAAATCATCATACACTTCAACAGTCAATAAAATTAGCTCAGAACCCTTATTAAACAAAACTTTTGCATTGAAGCTAAAGATCCAGCCTAAGTCGCACATCGCTCCCGACCCAATTGAGCCCCATTATACCGCTGGACTAATACCATTTTCGATTCTCCAAAAAAAAAAAAGAAACGCAACGCCTAAAAAGAGGAAAAATCCTCACCCGAGGAAGAAAAGTATATAGCGCGTGCGCGACACCGCGGGAGGCGCATCAAAATCCCCATACCACAATGCGAACCTGCTCGGCAGGAATCCGAGAACCTCGCGGGCACACGCGTATAACATGATGTGTATAAAGGTGCACGCTCGATTTAACGTCAAAGTATAGAAGCTGCGGATGGAGCCGAGCATATACGCAAAGGAAAGTCTAATTTTCTCTTTTATAAGGTATGCCCTGCAGTGGCTTGCGCGCACGCGTCTTATTATGATATTTTGATACGCTGGCGGGCTTTTGGGGCTTTCTTTCTTTCTCCCGGCGAGCGAATTGATCTTTTCGACGAAATTCTCGACGCGGCTGCAACAGGTGATGCGTGAAATTCGGGCTCCTTTATACGCTGATCTTCCTGATTCTTCGATGTACCTAATGTGGGTATAATGCGGTGGTTGGTGATTCGTCGCGCATTTTACAGATTTACTTTTTGGGAAATAAAAGCTTTTTGCAACTCTTTACATTGTTTATAGGTTTATTTAGCAATCACGGTGGAACATTTAACGTAACTATAAATTTATAATAGCAGGAAAATCTATATCCTTTACAATGAATAAACTAGTTTTGTATTTATATCATCGCAATTATATTATGTATACAACAAAGATACTAATTTTTTAAATTAATTTTTTAACTACTTCACGATAAGCTGCATAATTTAAACTTTTTTGGTACAATTACTGTTCAGCACCAGTGTATGTGTGTGTCTATAT
The DNA here is from genome assembly GCA_949152435.1 of Gastracanthus pulcherrimus. Classification (NCBI taxonomy): domain Eukaryota; kingdom Metazoa; phylum Arthropoda; class Insecta; order Hymenoptera; family Pteromalidae; genus Gastracanthus; species Gastracanthus pulcherrimus. Next base: position 194,969,841 of record OX424572.1, on the reverse strand, counting down.
GTGTAATGTATGTGAGCATGGGCATGTTCATGTTCGTATATGTACGAGCTAAAGCATGTGTGTGTATATGTGAGCCTGAGCATGTGCATGTGCGTGTGCATGCGTATCTATGCACATGTCTATATATGTGTGTGGGAGTCTTAGCCGGGGAGATATCTCTGATAGTCTCCAAATACTAAAGCATCATGCTCATACATATACAGTATAAACACATATATCACATACAAATGCCCGTATGCACATGCATCATGTCTATGGTGTGTAAGTGTGTGAGGATGAGTAATTGAATATATGTACGTGAGCGTGAGCATGTGCATATGCATGGGCGTATAGGTGTATTTTAGTGTGAAAATATCTAACACTAAAATAAAAAAAAATATTTTGTATGAAGATATATAATTTTGTTAGATATCAAATAAACTTGGTCTTTTAATATGAGTTGAAATAAATCCGTAAGAGATATCTAAAAAAATTATCTTCTTTTATCAGTATAATAATACTAAAAGCTTTTTTTAATCTTTTTTATAACTATTCATTTAAGTAAAACTGTCTTCTTGAAAATGGCAAGAAGAAAAGATTTAAAAAATTAAAAATTGCTTCATAACATGAATGCTTTCATATTTTCATTTAAATAACAAATAGCATCTTTAATCAATTCGATCTCAAACTAACTCTCCCAGAAACCTTCACTTCAGCATACACCTTGCAGCATGAAGCTTCCGTGAAGTTCCCACATACCAAATCCAGCTAAATCAAACTCACGCTCTCCTACACCAAAAAGGAACCTCGCATCCCTAAAGCAAACCCGAACAATACCTCATACGCCAAGCGCACGCGCGCGCGCGCGAGTTTTTCACCGTCGAAAAAACTACGCATGCGCCCATACACCCTCGTTACAAAAAAGAGAGAATTATACCCCAGACGTGCGGTGTTACAGAGCCTCGCGCCCGAGCGGCCACGTGATATTTCTCTCTCCCTTACACATAGTGTCGCCCGGGCCATTATGTTCCAATATAAAACGATGCTCGCGTCGCGCCCGGGGCTCCGAGCCGCATTAGCGCCGCCGGGATGATGCGGCACAGCACAATGGCCCGGGCATTGTTTCCGCGTCGTGCGTGCACGGTAGACTGCCATGCCTGTGTGCGGGGCAATGCGCACGCGGGAGCTTAGCTTATATAGCCGTTTCTCTCGGTGCGGGATAGCGCGGGGAGAAATCGCTGCATCGGAGGGAGTATGCAAGGAGCTGGAAAACGGGAGAACGATCGAGAGCGCATTCCGATCGAGATTTGGATATGATGCGTGGATATTATATAGGTATTATGCTTTATTGGTTGAATGGAGTTTTGAGGTTTTGTAGACGCTAATTTGTGGATGATTAAAGTTGTCTGTCTGGAGTGAATTGAATTATCAGTGCTTTTGATTCGTGGAGTTTGTTTTGAATAATATATAAAAATATAAATGTAATAAAAGTAATTGATAGTTAAGTTTAGTAGTTGAAGGACCGGGTGCAGTAAGGGGCTACAACTTTTTTCAATTATAATTTTGATATCAAATAATCATAGCTCGGCTGAATAAACAAGAAATATAATGTTGTTTAGCTCGCTTATATGTTTTCGAAACAATATCTTTTGTATCTTTAACTGAAGAAAATTTATCAAAAAAGTAATTTTTGTATTAATTAAATTATTGACATGGACAAACATATACCTATTAGAATATTGTAAAGGCTCTATGGCAAAAACTATTTTTTGTCCTATACCCGCATCGAAGGTATACTTTTTCATGTATATTTGTGTAAAAATATTAGTCGGACATTAGTCTGGTACCATAAGTCTGGCGGAAGTCTAGCAGAAGTCTGATATTAGCGACTATGGCAGACGATATGCCAAACTTTATTTGAAATCCCTTCAGAACATTGCATATTTGTCTAAAAAAATCATACTTTTCGATTAAACAGTAGAATCATTCATTTAAATATTGCAATCGTACTTAAAATTTAAATATTTATAAAAATGGAAACCAAATTTTAGGTTACTGCAGACTTAACAAAACGCGATGCTTTTGTTTTGTAATTTTTGCTAAAATTCTGGCATAGTTAGCTAATGCCAGACTTCCGCCAGACTATCGACAGCCTTCTGGTGCCAGACTATTGCTAGACTGGTGTCAGCCTAATTTTCTTACATATAAAGCAGTCGGAAAGTAATTCTTTTCCACCCTCGAGCGGACAGTGCGTTACTTTCCGCCCGCGTTTATATATGCACGAAAAATCATCCTTTCAGTTATACAGGTATGGCAAAAAGTATCGTGAGCACCACAGGCAGAAGACGATTAACGCTCGTGGTGGTTGCAGCCCTTGTCTCGGTAACCCTCGACATCCCTTGTCTCGCCTTGGGCCGTCGGGTGACCTCGGCTCAGCCTGCAGTACGCACTCGCTGTAATCGCTTACTTTTCGCCCTTGATACACATACACAATTTACTATTTTGTAATGCATGCATGATTTTCGCGTTTTCTCGCTCTCGAAACCGGACCTAAAGTGACCGTTTTCCGACCGACAGGCGTAAAGTGAGTACTTTACGCCCGCTCGTTCAGGGGTCAATATAAATGAGAATAAAACTCGTTTAAACTTGGTTTATGAAAATCAACACATTTTTTAATAAAGGTCCACTTCACGCCCTTGCTACACAATATACTATTATTTTCAGTAATAATTTTATGTAAGGGTTACTGGGATTGGTTGATGCTAGGACAACGTAGACACATACATATTTTTATAATTACTAATTTAGCTAAATATTTCCTAATGTCATTATATTTAAGGATAAGTCATCTGTTGTTGCAAGTAATTTTGTATTTTTTTCAAATATGATAGGAAAGCTAAATTGATTGGCAGACTTTAATAATTGTTACTATCGATTAAGCAAATGTTACATCGATTTCGCTCAGATTTTCTCTACTTCTAATAATTATATAAAGTAAATCTTATTTCTCACTCAAGTTAATTAAAATCTAACTCAATTCACCTCCCCATTTTCCCTCTATATACGCTCACATAATTTAATTTAGCTAAGCATTCATTCCAAACCAGATTAAAAAGAAGCTTCAAGACCAACCGGAAAAGAACCCCGCGCATTTTCTCTGAAAACAGAACATTGACACTGGAGCGCCGCTCTCTCTCTCTCTCTCTCTCTCTCTCGGTGCATCTCGCGCGTCTCCCGCGGAAGCAAGTCGCGCGCTCCGAGATATATACCTCGCAGCCAGGACGTCGCTGGGCGCAAAATTCCAACTCGCGCGCAACGGAGACGCCGAGTTCGTGGGTATTAAAGCCCGCGACGACTGCGAGGGGATCCGCGGCGAGACGGCGGCGCTGATTTAATATTTTCCTTGTTATGAGTGTAAGCTCGCCGCGGTTTGCTCTGAAAACAGGCGGTCCGGCCCTGTAGCCTCCTTATTCTTCTCCATCTCCGGGCGGTGTATATAGGTATATAGTCGCGGGGGGTTCCGCGTGTAACCGAACTGCCCGACCACCTGCGAGTCTGTATGTCTCTTCGAGTCTGCGCTCGGGGTAAAGATTTGCCCGTCGATGCGCGTTATCGGGGCGCTGATACGATTTTGCCGCGCGATGACGCGTAACGAGGTGGACTATATTGAGGCGAACGGAAGGAGCGCGCACGTGCGAGGATCTCTATGATAGTTTGATGGGTGCTAGGTTCAATCGTTTGGAAAGATAAGGTTTAATTTCTTTTTTTGATTATGCTGAATTGTAAGTGTTATTTTACGTGATAGGACATTGAAAAAGGTGATTTTTGGGAATTTCTTTATGGAAAAGTTGATATTTCAATAATTCTAAGAAATTTAAACTGAAAGTTGTAACGTTTTTTAAAAGTCCCATTACTTAATTAAATGATTTTTCATTGAGCCAAGATTTGACACAAACTCATAAATTCGCAATTTATTGTTCATTAATCATTATTTATTTTAGTTATTATTTCTTAGAGAATACATTATTTATAAATGTTTAAAAATATATTAAATTAAAATGTTTGTTAATTAAATATTTTAATTAAATTTAATATACATTAAATCACACTAATGTTTTGGTAAGACGTTACTTCTTGTCCAATTCGAAATCCTCAAAAATCAGCTATTTTCAGTGTCCTAAAATAGGTTCCCTTATTAGAACATCTATATTGGACATTTATATTATAATCTGATGTTCTTAAGAACGTGTACCTATTAGGCTGCTACGGTGTAAACCTTGACCCAGATGGCGTATGGGTGCCAAGTCCAATATGGCGGGTGTGTGATGCGCAGCATGCATGCAACAGACATGCGCGTTACGTCTTCGTCGGCATTGTTGATATCCGTGTGTGCGCGTATCCCTGGATACCGGCATTACCGACGTACGCGTATCGCGCATGTCTGCTGCGTGTACACTGCGCAATCACAAACCCGCCATATTAGTCTTGGCACCCGTGCGCCATCTCGACCAAACTTTACACCGTAGCATCCTAATTGAATAATTTTCTTTTATTATTTATCGCTTCTGACGTCATAGAAAATCAGATGGCGAGACCTCTCGGGGGATACAATATCGTATTACTAGGTTACCGACTTTCACTAGCCAATCAAATGTCGAGAACGCTGTAAGAACAGCTGTTATCTCGCCATTGGGTAGAAGTGAGAATAAATTACTTATATAATAAATTAGATTGAAATGTAATATAATAGCATTGTCTAAGAAAGAATAAATAGTATTTTTTTTTTATATATTATTAAAACGGGAAACTAAGTGAATTGCACATGGAAAATTATCAAGTTGAATGTTATAATAGAATGAAGAACTCTGGTATCAACTAGTTACTAGTCACTAGTTTGGAATAATAAGTACTCAGATTTTAGTCATACATTTACATTTTGAATTTCGAAAATGTACGTTTAATATTGAATAAACCATTATTATTTCAATCATTTGAATGCATTCATATTATAATGTTGTTTTCATTGGTATAAAAGAAAGCGTACAAAGTACACAAAACTTTTGATTCCAAACAATAACTGAAAATACAATAAGGTAAACGTACCAATGATCGGACACGTCCCTATGATCGGATAATATTGAAAATAAGTGTTTATTAGATATATGAAATAATTCGTAATCACCCCAGATTTATAGACTAATGATTGATTAAATGATTTTTATAGTTAACGTTACGAATATTTTTTTATTTAAAAATATGCAGAGCTATGAACAACTGTCCGATTATTGGGCTTAAGCGTCCGAGCATCGGTACGTTTACCTTATTTAACATACATTAGCAGATTTAATGTTATACTAATACAAGCCCAACAAAACGAACAGCTTATTTTCTCACAACACTAAACATCTCCTTTACGTCTACATACTAAATCATCTCGCCCAGTAAACACGAAGCAAGTTCAAATTTCAAGCATACACTATCCACCTCCGCTCGAACACGCTCGTAAACCAAAATCCGCAAGCACGCCGCGAGGCTGCCGCAGAAAAAGGAAAGATTCGCTCGCGCGCCGGCAGCGGCTTGCCTCTCCGTCTCGACGCGACCTGGCGATTATTTCGAGAAGCCAAGGCACGAGACCGAGCCGCGGCTCCCCTGACGAGGTCCCGCTAACGACTCGATGATTGACGAAATATTCTCAGTGCAGATGCGCGCACGCTAGCGTGACGAATTCCGTGACTGCAGCTCGTTTTCGCGCGGAATTTGCGAGCGGCGCTGCTTGAGAGCGACAATAAGCGCTGCGAGGACCTTCGCACGAACGAGCGAGCGAGCTTTTTCGACGCCGGGCTTTTGAAAGTTTGGGTCGCGCGAGAGATTTCAGGAAGGAGAGAGGTGGGAATAGTGGTTGATGATGATGATGAGGCTGATGCTTGGAGGACGGACTGGTTTCGCTTCCGCTGGTTACGTTTAGTTTGTTAAAAATAAACGAGATTTTAGAGTGAGACGTCGAGCGGAATATAATTGTGCAGTCATTGTTATGCACGTTGAAGGTCTTTATTGAAAATTGAGTGGTCTGAAGTGCTTGTACCGTAATTATTGTGCTAATAATAAACAACTGATTCAGAAAATAAATTTATGATTGTATGATAGGTTTATATGTTTCAAATGTAAAAGTTTATATATAATGTCAAGGGTACTTGGAAAATAATATTTTTGATTACTAAAATTATATCAAAATAAAAAATCTGTAAGTTACGTTCGTAACTACTATTGCAACTCGAGTTCATATACAATACGACATTAACTTGAGTTTGTGTGCAACACGATTCTAACTCTAGCTTGCGTGCAATTCAATTCTAATTCGAGCTTGTGTGCAATAGGATTCTACTCGAGGTTTTATTACAATATAATTCCAGGTCGAACTTATATTTTTTTATGTAAACATATAAGCAAGCTAGCTCGAGTTAGAATCGTAATGTAGAAACGCTCGAGGGCATGATATGAATAGAAGGCATCGAACATATTCTACAATTATAGATAATGAAAGCAATTAAAATTGAACGTAGAGCTGCAATACGTGCAAACACGCAAATAAATGTCAGTTAAATTCATTGCGACTGCATACCGAGTGTTGAAAACTTTTCACGAGCAAGTAATATAATCCGGTTCTCTTATAAAGTTTTCCTCGAGCATAAAGATCTATACAGTCAACATTTTCTGTCAGAATCAACGCGTATATCGTAATGTTCACGTCGATGTATTGGTACAAGTTAGGATGGCTGACTGAAAGCAATGTCATAGTGCAGAGTCGCAGTACCTGCAATCATGCTCAAGTTTATTGCATATCTAGTGGCAACCAGACGACGTTATAAAAAAATTCTCAAGAAAGCAATAAACTAGAGCTGCCAAACTTTCTCTCGAGCATCAAGATATGTTGAAAATCCCTGTATCGTTAATTATATGTTTTGAGATCACGATATTATGTAATTTATTTGCTTAAAACCACCGCAAGCGTAACTTAATTTCGTGATTTCCTGAATACCCTATAGCGGTTTATAGTATCTGCAGTTATAAATTAAAACTTAAATTTTACATATAGTACCCAAAAAGGAAGGTTTTCTCACACTATTGGCTTTTACACTTGAAATTAAATTTTTGTGTAATTCAGACATAAGCTTTAATTATAATTTTGTTGTATAAAGTTTCTAGTAAAAAAGTAAAATTTAAAGTGAAACTTTTATTTCTTGCTAAGAATAATTAACAAAAATAAATTCAGTCAACTAATTAAGAAAGTTGTTTTGTTTGAAGATAATTTATAGTGAATGTTCACGCTATATGACTAAAATTTTAGAAAACAGATGTAGGTAGGAAAGTTATTTTTAGCATACAAAATTTTCTTTAAGGGGACACACCACATTTTAATCCAAAAACAAAACTTATTTGCATGAGTTCATAAAAATTCTTCCTTTTAAAAGCAATCATTCTGAAATTTTATTTACTATACTTGGTAATACCTTTAATTTCACCGTCAAAAACTCTTGATCCACACGTCATATAAAATCCCGTCGACCAAATTTCTCCAGGTTTGGCGATATTACTTTTCAGTACATTAGTTATAATAAAATAAATACAAAAAAAATTACTACGTAGAACATTTTTGGCATACATATATATGGTAAAAATGATTAATAATATTAAATAATTAATTAAAAAGTCAATAATATGTGTGTAAAAAGTTTTCTACATATGTAGTAAAAATTAATTTCATGTATTCATACCATATTTAATGTATTGAAAAGTAATATCCCCAAAACTGGAGAAATTTGATCGACGGGATCACTTGGAATCCCGTGGGCAGTGGATTGGTGATTTTATTTGATGTGCTAGATAGAAATTAAAGGTGTTATCAAGTATTTATAGTAAAAGAAATTTCAGAATGATTGCTTTTAAAAGGAAGAATTTGTATGGACTCATATAAATAAATTTTGTTTTTAGGTTCAAAGGTAGTTTTCCCCCTTAATAACATGCGGACACATTTTTCTGGTTATCACAATTCCCGCAAGAAGTGTACTTCTTGTTACCACAAATTTTCAATCAAATATATACCTAATCTAATCAAAACAGTATAATTTATATTCATTTTAATCGAGATTGGTGAAATAAAATAATTCTAATTAACTATTTCGCATACAATTTCTGTCAACTTTGACTCATTCAACATAACTACTGACTTCTGAAAATCTACGTTACATTTTCGAGTCTATTTTACTGCCATAAACAGACGGAATCTTAACAGGTCCACTATACGCAACACGGCAAAAGTCCTAATTAAAACGCAACTACTCCGCGAGTATCTCCTAGCTCGACGTGCAGCTGCAAACGTATACACACACTACATACGCGTGTAACTGCATCTTGTTGATGCTGGCAGTGCTCGATGTTGACACAACACGCTGGGTGCACTTACGCGCAGCGCGGGCAATCGCGCGCTACGCTGCACTTACGGTGTATCGCGCACGCGCACCGATCGAACTTCAATCGATCGCGCGCTCCCTTTGACGTGCCCTGTATCGCAGAAGTGTCAATAAATAAAAGGATCATGCGGTTCAAAGGTTCGACGATTAATTTGACTATACGTAACCTGGAAGTGCTATTTTCAGTGCCTGTTACAGTTTCTTCAGTTTTGTTTTGAAAGAATTATTGTAGTATTATATTGTTATATTATCTGTAGGATTGGAAAATGGGAATCAGAAGGAATTTTGTTATTTCCTTATAAAATACAATAAGTAAGTATTTCATATTCACTATGTGAACATTAAATTTAACCGTGGATTACTCGAGATATTGTGCTACACACACACACGCACGCACACACACACACACACACATACGCACATGCACACGCACACTTAAACGCACACGCACACGCACACGCACACGTACATGCACACACACACATACACTTACACACGCACGCACGCACACTCACAAATCCATACGTCATTTTTTATTGTTCATAGCTTTGCAACAGAATAATATTTTTATATGAAACAAAGCTTAAATTAAAGCTCTTTTAGTCAACTTTTTTATCTTATTAAATCATTTTTCTAGCCAAATAACTTGCAGAGTGATGATACGAAGTATAGGTACTACTTTTTACTGAAATAGCGCGTATTTTGAACAGAAACGGTTATATATTGTCCCCAAGGGCCTATGGGATGAAACTACAGATGCTATATACGCTTCATTTTTAGGTACCAGAAAGCACCAAAGCACCTCCCAAAGTTTCATCAAAATCCATGACACTCTCTTTGTTAGTATGATTTTTCGAAATGGATCTAAAAACCTCCTATATATCGTTTATGCTCTTATGTTAAATAAATTTACTTTTATTTAATAAACAATTATTGTTCCTATGATTGTTCCTGTTATTGTTGAGTTTCCAAGTTTTTAAGCAAAAATCTATTGCACCATACGCATTGCTTTTTGCCACACGCTTGCTTTCTTGTTACGGCATCACCATTTGCATTATCGTTTCAAACAAATGCTCTCCGTCGGACTCTAAAATATACTGACATTTTTTCATTGATACCCTGGAAGTGTCTTATGTGCTCTCACATACTTTCTGATCAAATAACAATTTTTTATATTAGTCTAAACCGCCTGTACTTGCAGGCACACTTGGAATCTACAGGGTTCAGGAGATGTCAAACCCACCCGTCACGTTCAATTACATTTCATTTAATTTTTAAATTTGAGTAAATTTTTCTCTGGAACGTTGTTGTTCTAATAAAAAGTAGCAACTGTCCAGAGAGTTTTTTTTCAAAATTGAAAAATAAATGAAAAAAGTGTTTCTCCGATAACTCGAGAGTTTAGTGTTACATTAAAACTCGCTGATTTTTCTAGCAATATTGAACACTCATCAAAATACATTCATAACATCAGTGAACATAACATTTTTACCGATTTAACTAAACAGTACCAGTATTCACCATTTTGCAGTTTATAACTGATTGAATTAGAAACTATTCACTTATAATCAGAGAATTTTCACAGATTAAATTTAGAGAGTTATGAAAAAGATAATAAAATACAAATGTGGTATTTACTCACGAATAATTAGTCATACAAGATTATTTGCTCAAACAACCGTCATTGTAAATTACGCAAGTGTAAATTAGCAAGTAATTGTACAAAGAATGTCCAGCTTTAATTATTACATCCACAAATAAGTGCCAAAAGTACTTAAAGCAATAGTCATGAATCCCTGCAACAACAATCAAGCCCGAAAATTCTTCGGATCGCGGGGCGATTGTTCCGGCGTTCGGCAAGCAAAACAAACACGCCACTTCGATTAACCGCGGCGTTTTGTTTCTCGCGGCGAGACGAGACCGGGGCCGCATTCATCGGTGTTAATTTGTAGGTGGAGCCGGAGAAAGGAGGCAAATATCCTCCGAGCGCAGCAAGACAGCGGATAGACGAGTGCAGGAGAAACCCACGAGAGTAGAGTTGCAGAGACTGCGAGGAATATAGAACGATGAGAGAAAAAAGAAAGATCGCACGCGACTCCTCTCAAAGCGCCGGCAATGAGGCCTGAAAGTACACACACACACACACACGCATCGTGCATACGACGAAGATGGAGAATGTGCATTTGGCTCTCTTGCTCCCTATCCCGCGACGACGACGCCGACGGGGGGTGAAGCTGAAGCCGGAAAAAGGAAGAGGAGGAGCGAAAAAGGAGCGAGCGAGCAATGCAGATGCCGCAGAGAGAGAGAGAGAGAGAGAGAGAGAGAGCAGTCAAAAGAAAGCGTGAAAGCGTTACACGAGAGGAGCTCGTGCGTGGCTCGTTTGTCTTGCGGGCCGTTTAAAATTGCTCTGATGGCTCGATTTTGTGCTGCTACTGCCGGTAGTATACGTGTGCCCTACGCTCTCGGGGAATTCCGAAATAAAGTTAGGAGAGATTTTTAAACGACGATGCGTGTAATTCGTGGGATCGCAACCTTTGTGTTTACTCTGTGTTTTTTGGAAATTGGTAGTTTTGTAGTTGTATGTGTTACGATAACACTTTTCGTAGGATTATAAATTATAAATACTATTATGAATTATAAGAATAAAAAGTTTGTTTAATAAACGAGCTTCACAAAATCTTATTTATTGCACAAATAAGTTTTCGAAAACTATCAGTATTCATGTCAATATAAGATTAGAATGATCTGAATGAGACAGCTTTTCACAATTTATTTAAACTTCTTAAAAATGTCACTATGAATATTATTTGAAACGTAAATTCTAGAGACTTCAATTTAATTGTGACATATAAATCGTAATTGGGCTGTTTCATGATTTTTTTATATCATATTCAGATAGATTATATCATTCTTCCTTTGTAAACTTTTTGAATTTTTGCAATACAACCAAAATTAAAGAAGATACAGTGCTTCGAAAATCCTCGTGACGTCATGGTTCATACGCGGCGTCTTTGAAATCGCATTAATCTCGTGTCATCATAAAGAAACTTTCGATAGCTGTAACTCTTGTAAATCTCGTTCATTTTGCAAAATTCAAACAGATTGGTCAATCGGCTCAAGTTCTCTATCGAAATCATCGATACCGCCAAAGATAGAAAAAATATGAAACAGACTAATTTTTTTAGTGTGAGTGATATTGTTTCTTTACTTTTTTAATGTTGATAAAGCGAGCATTGTATCAGTGCTGGACTGAATGCTTGCAATTTCATCGGGGCAGTGCAAATTATTGCGCTAGGTCCGTTTTGATCGAATCAGTAAAGGTTGAATACTGGCGAAGATCAATTAAATAGTTTAAGGATAAACAGTAGTCGATCAATATTTAGCCGCGTACGAGTCAGTGCTGGCATTTCTCCCATCTACGTCAAAATCTCTCTCGTCACTGTTATATCCCATATCATACTAATTCTATCTCTACCACATACACGTATTTACGCTCATCTCGAATTTAAATCCTCATCACCTCGGAAGATTGGAGTCGTCGCCGACGTGTCTGGGGCGCTCTTCTTTCCGCTCCAACGCACGAACCTGTCCGCGCGCTGCCCCGAGAGAGTATAGAGACCCGCCCAAGGGAGCTGAACACCTCGCGGGCGTGGAAATATATATAGTCACGTAGGACGAGCCGTTTCTCTTCTCTTTTTACGCGGGAGACGGGTACGTATGCGTATGCGTTCGGCGCCCAGGATTTTCCTCGCCTTTCTGCGCTTTGACCGATCGACGAGCGTCGACGCCTTCGAAGGCGAGCAGCTCTTCTCAGGGCGAGAATCACGCGCGGATAATGATCGATCGGAAATCTTCGTGATCTTTCTCATTGCGGGGATGCGAGGATTTTTATCTTCTGGGTTAATTCTGGTACATGCGGATTCATAAATTTGTGGAGATTTTAAATTTCGTTTGAGGAGTTTTGAATATATGCATCCCTTGTGGATTTAGAGGCTTGTGTGAAAAAGATGGAATACTTTTTTGTTAATCCGAGTAATTTAAATTTACGTGCGAGTAAAAAAGGTATTAAATACGTATAAGTGGTTATGATGAATGAATGCTTAAGACGATGAAAAGTTTCTAAGTTCATATATTGTAATGTGCTTATTTTAATGTTTCACATCTAATATTTATATATATTTTTATAATGTACTCATAATGTACAATTAATTACATATGTAAGAACGTTGCGGGTTAAACACTGACAATTTCACAATTTTTAACAATTTTTACAAAATCAAAATTTAAAAAAGAAAAATTTTATTCTTCATTAAGTATTTACAGGGAATTTTCAGCGTTAACGAGATCTACATACAAAAGTTTTTGTTTATTATGACTTATAAAAAGGCATAGGTTAATCGAAGTAACAAGCTACCATGCATTTAAAATGTTCAATTTACTGTAATGCTTTCATCATATAATATAAAGTTATAAATTCTCGTTTAAACCGTATCTATACTGAACATTTAAGCAGCATCTGTAAAGCACACACTCGACAAAGACGTCATATCGCAGCGGACTTATTTGTAATCCCATGAAAATCAAAACCACTAATTTACGTCTTTCACGATCATTCAATCCCGCAGCTCAGCAAGCCTCGTCGAATACTGTATGACATATACACAAAACTGCTGATTAATAAAGAAGAAACATATCAATCTTGCCGGAGCTATTTACATTAAAGAAAGTCACTCGGGATACTTCCTTCTCCGGCAGCTATTCGAAGGAACAATATTTTCACGTCAACCCCCGCACACGCTCACACATACACATGATTCTCCAAAAAGAGAAGCTTCTCCCTCTCTCTCTCTCTCTTACACATACTCTCTCCCTGACCACTCGAAAGAATTATACAAGTGAATCACGCGACTTCCTGCGCACCTTCTCAACCTGTCCTACCCAGACGCACGGACGCGTCTCAGGGCCTCTCGCGCATGCCTGCGCCCGCAAGAAGCCGTATCCCTTTCAAAACGCTCCCAATCGCACGACGATGATGATTTCGTAGCGAGTCACGCGCGCGTTCTTCCTTTTTCTTTTTCTCAATGTGCAGGAGAGGCGTCGAAGGAACGGGCTCGGAAAAATGAAAATAAATCGAGGGCCTCAAGTTCCATTCTCGTTGCTGCTGCTGCTGCTGCCGTTGCGAGCGAGCAGAGTGACGCGGCGAAATGCCGCGAGGAGAGCGAGAGACTACTTGACGTTTATGTGTATGTGTGTGTGTGTGCGAGGGAGCGAGAGAGGCGAGCGATGGGACGAGTGAAGTGAGAAAAAATCAAACATTGAGACAGAAAAATAGTGAGAGGTTTGTGACAAAGAGAGAAGAGAGAGAGAGAGAGAGGGTAGATGGGGATATTGTGAAGAAACTGGGAGCGAGATGCATGAAGAAACGTTTTATAAATCGGAGATGTTTCATCAGCAATAAAATGGCATCGTATTGTTATACTTTCGGAAATATTTTATTTTATAATAAATGTTTGTTAATTAAAATAACTAATTGGTTGCATTTTCGAACAACAAATCAGTATTAGATAATAAAAAATGCTTTTCCAACGCGTTTTTTGATTTCAGATAATAGCGGAACAGGTTGAAAATCAAATTAGATAATGTTTATATAAATACGAAAGGCATAGTCATTTTCTTAAAAAATTGAAACTTTTTTACATGGATATATGTTAATGACTTTTGTATTTTAAACAACTACTCGAGATTGAAGAAGTTTTTTGAATTAAAGGTTCTCATAGTTTATGTGTATAATTGTAGATATAAGAACATGTTTGATTTTAATAAGTTCAAATTCAGATAATTATTTAATTATGCCATTCTTATTATAAACACAGGAATAATAAAGATAAATTACATATATCTATCACATACTATTTAATCCATCGCATCCAAATAAAGTCCGAACCACTTAAAATAATTCCGATTCAAATATGATAATGCAAGGGCCTACATCCTAATACACCATTGAGCAAGCCGGACCTCCACTGAAAATTCAATTGCGAAACCACGCATCCGATCAGTTATAAACTCAACCAGCAACAATTGAACTCAGCCCAGCGCCGCAGCAGAAGTGGCATATATAAAGAGTCAAGGCTAAACGGAAAAAGGAGAAACGAGAAACGAGAAACGAAAAAAGAAAAACAGATATCTCTTTCGCTTTTCATTGAGCGAGAAGCGCACTGCACGGCGCGAGTTGAAGAGGCCCCGGCGCAACTCGCAACAGCGGCAGCGCGAGAGTCACTCCTCGAGTCGTAACGCTCCTTCTTCTTTTCCAGCCTGGCTGCCTCTCATTGATTCGTTTCATTCATTCGTTTATTCATCCTTGGCAACGTCTTCGCGGGCCCCGGAGATCTTTTCTCTCTCTCTCTTCCTCTTGGTATATGTATAATATAGACTTCGGGCCTCAAGTGGGATATACACGCGAGCAGGAGGAGAGCGAGGCAGAAGTGGATATCGCTCCGAGTGGAATTTCGTTGCCGAGTGTATTATATATGCGTCATTTGGTGTCTTCTTTTTACTGGTTGAGGGCTCGAGCGTTTTTTTTCTCTACGTTGGTATTCCGAGAAAAAATATCGATGATTTGGATGCAAATATATCGCTTCCTCGGAACGAGTCTTTGTTGGATCTTCAATTTTGAACTACGTTGGGTGTTGAGCACACAAAACTACGTACTTAATGTGTAAATATATACCTGTCAAGAATGTTCATTTTAGTAAATTTGCATTATATTAAAGTAATTTCAAGAAGTAACTGCAGATTCTGAGCAAACAATAGGGTAGAAGTCAATACGGGAGTACGAAGTTTGGTCAAAACTCTTTTTAAGAGGGTATTACAATCTAGAAGTGCGGACAAATCTATTTTTTCCTGCTTTCGCTGATAGTTAAGGTTATTGAAAAAGTACCTGCAAAAGGATTGCTCCAATGTGAGTATATTATAAAGGAGTTAGAAAGGTCTGATAAGTAACAGACAGTGAGATCAACTGAAAAAAATTTAATCCTTAGCTATCGTGGTGGTAAGACAGGAAATGTGAACAAACGACATTTTGAATTTGTAATTAATGTTTAAAATTATTAACATTCGTTAAAACAAAATATATTGAAACCTATTATTGAATACTAGCTATATCTGTGTATTAAAATTTTGTTTACTCATGCAAATTACAATTTATCTATAGATTTTTTTAATTATAATAGTTGGGGTCTGACGGACACGACCTTAATAGGAGTGTTACTAAATTTCTGAAAACGGTATTTTCCATGAAGATATCTCAACTTCTAATTGATCGACGTGGTCCAGCTTTTTCATAAAGCTTTAGTAAAGTTAGTAACGTATAACTCTAACCGATGTAATCTAAAGGTAAAAATTATTAAAAAATAAAAGTCTACCTTCAAAGTGCAACCAATTTATTTTTTTCATAAATCTTCTTCTGGTTATAGCTACACTATTTCTGAGTAAAAATCTTTTTGGTTTTATAGTTTAGATCAGTAGATCAGTAAGAATCATGTACGCTATGAGGAAATTTTTTGTGATTGATTAACGTAATAGTTTAGATCAATAAATATATGTGAATGATTTATGATTCCCATAAGTATAAACAGTGCATTTTTTTGCGTGACAGTAAAAAAAAGTAAAAGATTTATCCCGCTAGTCTAAAATACCCCTTCAAGCTATATTCTTCATAAGTTCCGGCTTGAAGCGCACTCTCCGTAAGTTTTATTTGAAACTGATTTCGAACAGTCATTAGTCTGTAAAAAATTAATAATTCATGCAGCTCCAAATGCTGTCCAAATAGTTACACGGATTCCCAAACTTGACAGCCGAATCGTTCCAAATCAGTGGCTTTTCTTGCGCAATGAACGCGCCCTTGAGAGCCGTACAGTAGCTCGCGCCCGAACCTTCGAAAAGCCATTCGTGCATCTTTTAGTCAGTTTAAGTGGCAAAGTGCCTATCGCCAGTTGGCGCAGATCCGCGAGAGCGAGCGAATCGCCAGCGGGTCGCTGACAGTATAATGGAAACTGCTGAATATAGATAATGCGAGAAACACGCGGAAAGTTAAAATAAGACTTTTTGCGTTAAATGCTATATAGTAGAGTTTGCTGAGCTGCAATCTGGGAATAAATATATCGATTTGATTTTTAATTTACGGTCTTGACAGTTTCTGTCTTATTCGTTTTTATAATACCAGACACTACTGTAAACGTTGAGGTACTCAGCCTGGGTTATAATCTTGAAAATGAATGTAAATGTTCAGGGCCTATTGTCAATTATTATCTTTTGTAATTAGTTCACAATTCTGTGAATACTGAAATCAAAGTTTTAGTGTCAACGTTTAATTGATCTGAATCTGCCAGAGAATCTCTATTACATACTTATACAGATCGAAAAATATTTAAAAAATATCAAGTATAAATTCAAATATTGGTCGATTATTACTAGTTTAATTAAAAATAAAATTTCGACTAATCCAAGTTAATTCATAGAAATAAAGATTTTCTGAAAGTTTCAGATTGGTTCCGTAAAAACTACAAATCTGCAAATGCGTATCCAGCGCTGATATTAAAACTTTGATTTTCATAATTCCAAGAATCGAGAGCCAACTAAATGATGTAATAGAATATTTTGGACTACCTCTTACTATCAAAGGTAAAATTTCACTTAGCTCTTAAATATTTAAATTCATTTTCAAGACTTGTCCCATCCTAGGTACCTTAATCCATGTTTTCCCATTAGAATAAAGACAAAAGCTACACAAACAATTACATAAAAAGGACAACAAACATTCGCAATAACCTTTTAATTCACAGAGAATACAGTAAGTCAAACAGCTGCGGGCAGCAAAAGTTCTAAGAGACGCGTAGACGGAGAAAGACAGATTGAATCGGCGAGAAATAAGAAGCGAGAAGCCACACCGAAAAAAAAAGAGAAAAGCGAGAGAGAACGACGGGAAGATGAGCGCGGGGCGCCTCGGTGGCTCTAGTGTTGATCTTGGCCAGGAGCCGGGGTTCGCGCGCGCGTTTAGGTGGCAGAACGGATGGAAATATCGGCCGCGAAAATAATTCGACGGCGCGAGCGTGCTTACTGCACTGCGCGTGCACACGCTGCAGAGTCGCTGCAATTTTCCGAGCGATCGCTGGCCGCTGGACCGCGCGTTCTTTTTTCTACACTTTCTTGTTCTCTGTCCGCGTCTCGCGAAAAATCAAAGGCCGACGATCCACTTGGGCGAAGGCGCTCGTTGATCTCGTTTCGTGATTTATTTCGGTGGGAGTTGGGTAGACGCCTGGAGACGGCGTCGTTGCGAAACTTTACGATCGGACAAACCTCGCGAGCGGACGTTAATGAATCTGTGATATTCGGAAGCGATTAGAGATTTATGATTTATGCGGGCGAGGACGTGGAAAAGATGAAAATAGCTGACGCGGATGTAAGATTTATGTTTGATTGAGGTGCTGACAAATTTGAGCTTTTTGTTGTGTATTTTTAATCGATTGAGAATTGTTGTTATTGCGATTTGTTTAATTTTTAAAAGTTTAAAACGTCAATAAAGATAGATAATTGAAATTTGTTGCTCTATAGTTTTTTATTGTTTATGCAAGACAAAAAATAGCTAACAAAATAAATAATTTAGAAATTAAATTGATTCACCTATCTATGTAGTCTTAATTTTTATTTTGTGTTCTTAAAATCTTTAAACCCTTTTAAATATTAGAAATTAAATAATTATCGTTCACAATTCTATTTTCATTGTTTTATTAATCTCTAAAATTAATAATTATATAAATAACTTAAAGTAAAACTTATGCGTTTCGTCCCAGGACTGCCTATTAGATAATAAGTATCGAATATAACTTTACGAGTAACTTTATGAAATTTTGTATAAATATTTGCAATATAAAACCATATCTAGTTCTCAAACGCATTTCAGCCCATATGAGCCACTCGTTTTGTTGATATGTGTTGTTGATAAAGCAAAATATGTCAAACGATAGGATATTTTGAATAGTCTTTGCAAAACCAATAATATTTTTTAATTTTTTTGAGCAGTCATGTTTACGATACCATAGTAAATTTGTAGCGATATTTCTTTTGAAACATTTATTTGTTGGAATTGTTTAAATTCGTTAAAATCTCAGTATTATTCTTAAAAAAGAAGATTTTTGGTCGTAGAAAACGCAATTAAATAAAGAACAGATTAACAACGAAAAGAATGCACCCGTTTTAATATCAGTAGACTACCAAGAAGAAAAGCCTAATCTCTAAACAGCAACGAATGTATAAAGCGCGCGTTTAAGAAGACACTGCGGGGGGAAGAATGGCTCAGCCGCGAGCCCCAAAAGATATACAGACTACATCGCGAGGGAAGTGTCAGTTTATACGTCAGCCTCGCGAGTCTCGTCGCGTTGAGGTGATGTGGGCCCGGTATATTTTCGTCGCCGTTTCTCTCTCTCTTACTCGAGAGCTGCGCGTCCACGAGTATATACGAGAGCGAAGCAGCGAGAGTGAGAATTTGTAAAAGGGCGCTGCCACTCGCGCGCCCGAATTCCAAAAACTCCCGAATTATAACAGACCTCTAAACTCTCTCGTGGCTCGTGGTGTGCGCCATGCACACACCTCGTCAAAGTTTATAAAAGAGAGGACGGTTTATCGCGCACTGTGCGCGCGATGATATTGGTTTTCCACGAAATTGGGCAATTCTCGGCCGGAAAGAGTCGCGGGGTTACTGGAAATTTTCGGGAAATCGTGTTACGTAGCGCTGGTCGAAGCTTTTTTTCAATATTGTTTCAGAGTTGCTCTCTGTGCTCGCGGGCTTTATTGCCACAATCAAGTTAGGTTCGGAGGAAGGCAGGAAATTTATTCCATTTGTTTAAATGTTTTTCCTTAAATGCTACTGCATTCTTTATGCGGATATGGTTGATTATGTGACGGAATTTATTTCTATTTGCAGAAATAGATTTACTGTTTTCAATCATTAATAATTCAACAGCATGCATTTAGTTAATCTTTTTATAAAAAATTTTTGAATTATTATAAATATCAAAAACTGTAAACAAAGTCAAATTAAAACGTTAATTGTTGAGTTATACATTAAAAGTAAAGATGATATTGAAATGAAAACTAAAGACTCGACAGAAATGGTTTGAAATAACAATTATTTTTATGAAACGCTTTTTAGACTAGAAATATAAATTATTCTTCCATTAATTATTAACATTCATTGAAAAATATAGATTCAATATTTTAAATAATCTTCTTCTTAAAGTGAAAATCCTAAGGTATCCTACAGGTATCCTACTCTAGTGACTATTTTCACAATTTTGAAATGTAATTTCTCTTAAAAAACGTGTAGAAACTCGGTCACTGAAATGGCATTTTCACGCCAAAAATTTTAGAGAGTACTAATTATTTGACTAATATTTATTTTACATTCGCCTGTAGTTTATAAACTTATCAATATTTATTTTCAATGCCATTGGCCATATTTCACTTCGATTACATAATCTATAACCATTACCTTGCAAAAATCAAAACCTTACAGAGCACAAAGAAAATCTTTCAGTAACCAATCGTAACATCCCAAGTGCCTCGCCCGTTGCGCAATTCTCCCGCAAGCGTCACGGGCATTCATACTCAAGAGAGCGAGAAAAATCGGCGCACCCGCAAGAGAGAAAGAGAGAAAGAGAGAGAGTCCCAAAAACCTGCCTTGGTAAGCTGCTCACTTTCAACGCAATCGAGCGCACAAAACGTGGGAAATGGCGCGGGCGCGCGATCACCACCAAACCACCCGCGCATAGGTAGAACCCAAAAGAAAGGGATATATATATAACAGCGCACGACCCGACCGCACCGCATTCACCTGACAACTCACTCCTTTCTCCTCGCTATCTCTCCCTCTCCGCTCACCCTCTTTCTTTATATTTTCTCGTCCGCAACTCCTGCGCACAGCACCAACTCGGCACCTACCAAAACATCTCCTCCGGACGACCTCCGCCACGCAGTTTGACTCGCCATTCATCGAGGGATCCCGCAACAGCTTAATATAATCCTATTTGACGCTCGCTCGGAACGTGACCGAAATTATTTACTCGTTTATTAGGAAATTAAAGTCGCGAGTTAGCGGGGCTTTTTGTGCGCTGCTATAGGTATATAGGCCTGCATTGGTGGTACTGTGCCTCTTTCTTGGAGCAGTTTTCATAGTCTGGTCGATTCTTGTGGAGGATTGAGCTGCGCTTATTGTTGCCGGGGTTCTGAGAAAGTGTTACGTCAGAAAGGAGATCGATTGATTGAGGAAAGGCAGATTACGATATTATTCTTGATAGTTATTGATGTGTCAATCCATGCTGACGTACAAATGTGAAGCAATTATTTTTTATATTTAACTTATCATTAAGTTTTTAGCGTTAACTTGTATTGATATGCTAATTTAAAATAAATATAATTTTGTAAATAATTTGGCCCCCATAGATTATATTTGTGTATTTCTTATGTTGATTAAGTTCATTAATATTTTACTCGCCTTTATTTCTCATACTTGTGTAAAAAGACAAATAATGTTATGGTTTTAACATCGTGTAATACTATACATAAGATAGTCTGGTTCTGTTTTGTTTAACTCGATAAAGTAAACAGTTTAAGTAAATGACAGCAGTCATTAGTAAAGTATCGAATAATAGATAGATAAATTACAAACAAAATTCTGCAGATAATTCTATAATCATCATTCATGTTATCTACGGTCCAAACGAAGGGTCGAAGTTACTGAAAAGCATTTGTACCGCCCACATAGTGGACGTAATCACTAAACGCACCTCATATCTTTTCCATCATAATTACTAAGATATTTCCGCCTATTTTCTGTCCCAATATGTTTAAAACAGAATTTTGTAAACTAGCACATTATTTACTTATATCGAATATAGTTTAATTTCATTTATATATAATGTTACCCTAACAGAAATTAAGCGTTTTTTTCGGGACAGTTCATTAGTAATTTTGTTAAAAATGTTATTTTATGATTGAGGAATAATCTTTTGGTAACTGAATACATGCTATTAATTAAAATGATGCTAATTTGAATTATTCAAGCATATTTATTAACTATCATCAGTCGTTTGTCTTCGAAATTATCCACCCTATAACACATTTTTATATAACTTGACAGAAACTGCCAAGAAAAAGGATTTTAATTTTCTGTAATAGGGTAATATTTATTATAAATAGTAATAGTTTAATGTGTAATTGTTATAGTAAATATTTACATTAAAAAAATAACTTATTTTTTATTTTCATGCATATTTTATTCAATTACATGCAATTAGTGCTGACTTGCAGCCCATGCTTTATAAATCAATTCACTTGCAAATAAAAATCACATGTCCCTCTACACAGCTATACCGTAGGTATCATCTTTCATAAGAAAAAACTATTAGCGCAATAAGCGTACAATTTATCAAGTTACATCTCAGTCACACTTCTTTGCGATTTGACAGCTAAAATTTTAACGCTTGTCTCTTCTTCCCAAATTTTTTTTCTCCAAGCTCCATTCACCACCACCACAACACACGGACCATAAAAGCAAGCAAAGAAGAATCTCGTGCAAGGCCAAAGGAGAGACGCAACCTATATACGCAAGACGTGTCGCACACATGGTGCAGCGAGCGCTCGACTACAATATAGGTATACCTCGCTATAGCCGAATGTGGGCCCTCTGCGAGATAAAAACCGGAACCGGATGCCCCATCAGCCTAAAGACAAAAGGATCATATAGGCGGTTCGTGTAGCATTGCGACCGCTTCGAGAAACACTCACCGATAAATCCTCGTGCAGCTTTCGGTCTCTCCCACTTTTTCTCAAGTGACTGTAAGAATTCACGCGAAAAGCGCCTTTTTGCTCCCTCTGTTGTTTTACTCAACTTTGTTCTCTTTCTTTCTATTTGATCTCTTCTAATTTCTAAGATCCGAAGTGTTACATTATAATTATGTGAAGAACTGTACAACAGTTTTGCTTCTACATAGAAGAAGCTTTGTGATTTTCTATTTTCAAGAAAATAATTAATCTTTTGCTTAAGTGAGAAGGTAATCGCATAAACTTTATTTCAAAGAAACTGAATATTGTTAAAATATTCATTTACATTTGTTTAAATAAAATTTGTGAAAAAAGTAATTCAAATTCAGTGTTTTTCCAACATGCTTTTTACATTTTACTGTACAGATCAAGCGATGCTTTACAGAGTCCTGCTATATGACAGATATGCCTTTAGAAAGTAATGTTTTTTTTTATAACCAATCATATCTTGTACAAGTATTTCTATTTTATGAATATCTAAAATAAGCTAAGTCTAAGATATTTTGCATCTTTTTAATATATTAAATAAATTATAAAAAATGTATGAATTGTATATTAATTATTACTTACAGAAAGAAATTTGCGCAGAACACTAAGTTCAAAAGTTTAAGATACTTTATCGTATACAAATATTTATGTACAATATTTTTTTTAAAGAATATATAATTAATTACTAAATTAGTTACGTGATAATATTGATGGTCAATAATAATATCATTTAAAATTATAGAAATTTAATTTCCTAATTTAACTTCTTCCAGCACTCCTTCAAAATTCCTCAATCAGTCTCTGGCGTTTCCTTCTCTCAACTAGACATCCTAAAAATGCCACTGACGATCCCCAAGGAAAAAAATTTGACACCCCCTCCTCCCTTCGACAAGTGTCGGATACGCGCGTTTACGTGTAACACAAACAAATGTCACACGCCGCGGTTTCCTACGCTAAGCAGCAGCAACATAGCAGCAGTAGTGCGCCAGAGCATGAGCGGCCAAATGCCGGAGTTCGAAACAAAGTTTATCTGTTGATATGTTTTCGAGAGCGGGCGATGAACATGAATATATATATATATATATATATATATATATATATATATATATATATATATATATATATATATATATATATATATATATATATATATATATATATATATATATATATATGTTGTGGCGATGTTGCGAATCTATTTGTTTGTCGATCAACGAACAAGTTGTTTTAGGACTGAATCCGAATTTTTCAAAGATTCGGTCAGGCTGATTTATGCAGCTTGTGAAGTTTATCGTTTTTAAAGCTTTGTACACGAAGTTTAGTTTCTTTACTTAAGTCTTCATTAAATTTAGATTTCGATGTAGAACATTTTGTTCATAAATCAATCTTAATTACTTGACTAATAATAGATAAATAAATGAAAATTTTGAAATGAAAATCTGGTGTAATTATATGTAATTTATATTAGAAATTTACGATAAATATTCTTTCAGCGTGTATTAATTAATTAATCGGTTATAAGTATAGCTGTATATTATTAACTATAGATGATTGATATGTAAATTTCAAATGTATTTTGGAGTTTTTGGATCTTGTGATGTTAAAGTCAAAATATATCTACTGAAATTTATGTTCTAAACATTTTGAGTGAAATCACCATTAAACATTACATATCATGTTCTCATACGTATATATAAAACCTTGGTCAGAAATTCTTGATTATGTATTTTTATATCCTAAGCATACGTGCAGACTAAAAAGCATATGAAGCTTGGTAGAAAATTAACAAATTCTGTCTGGAAACTGTTTAAAACCCCACCAAGTCTTCTACCAGGGACATACCCTAGAAAAATAAAAACGCAGGTCCAACCCCATCTATCAATAGTTTGCAAGCTATTCGTTGTGCGCAGGTGCCTCCAACACAAACCGCACTGTACAAACACGAGCCACCGAACGCTCGCGCTATCAACGAACGATCCGTCGTCAATCCAGCAGTTCTAATAAACACATTTATAATTTCCGCACCTGACGCTTTCCTCCCTATGTCCACAATCTGATCCCTCCCTCGCTAGCCACAGCCCGTCTGCTACACGTCTTAATTCCTCCAGTTCTCGCCTACGCTGTGGCTCTTTCGCTCCCTCGCACCCGTGGATCCACTTCGTCACGCGGGATAAGACACTCGCGCACTGTTATATCTGCCAGTGGCTCTCGTCGGGCGCGAAAGGTGTCTTGAATAAATACGAGGGAGAGAGAGAGAGAGAAAGCGGGTGCCGCGCGTGCAACGGATTCCTCGGCTGTCATTCGCAACGAGGCGAGGAGGAAGAACGAGAGAGGAAATAACGGAGGATGAAGTGAAGAAGAAAAAGTGAGGTGACAGGGGGATATTGTATTCAAGAGGGATAATTTATGGATAAGTGGTATTTTGATAGATGCGTTACGTTGTATTTTATAAAATACATCCGTAGTTACGAAATATTTCAGTTTTAAAGAAAGTAGGTTATGATTCATATAGTTAAAAGCTGCTGCATTTTTTATATCTTGAAGATCGTAAGTTTCAAAACAGAATCGAGGTTCAAATAAATTTTGATATACATAATAAACCAAATTATTTAAACCCGCCTGGTTCAAAGAGACTGATAAATGTGGTTAAGTATAGCGAATATTTTGTTAAAATCAGAATTCAAAAAAATCATCTATAAGATGAACAGTGTCTTTTAACATATTGATTATCTATTTAACATATATTGAATAATCAATATCCATTAAAATTATAATTATTTTTTTGAAATTATTAAAGTTAGACCATTATTTTAATATTTATAAAAAATAATAGAATCCACGGTAATTAAAATTATTATGGATTAAAAAAAAAATAGAAAAATAAAGAAGTATAAAATGATGTTGTAAAGTTCAGAGAAGACAGACAGAAAGTAATAAAGAATAAGCGAGAGAGGAAGAGAGAGAGGGAGAACTTTTGATCCGCGATGACCATGCGAGATTGACGCCTACGGATTATAATTCGTCGGTTATGCTGGGTGGCTCTGCGAGGCACTTACACTTGACGTTGCGCGCGCCTCGACAGACGCTTCTCTAACATGAATAAGAAAAAAATAATGCACGGTCTTGCTAGGAGTTGCGTTAATGCCTGCACAAAGATGTCTTTGTTGTCAGTCGAGCATACACGTGCCTAAAATTATTTAAAATAACATTCTTGAATTAAAAGTTTGATCGAATTAAAAGTAATATTAGTGCAGAAATAAAATAAGTGGTATAAAACGCTCTAATTAAATTGATTTACAATGAAATTGAATTGAATTTTTTAATTTTTAGTAATTATATGTGTTACGATTAGCAAAATACAATTGATTTAAATATTATAAATGACTTATCTTATTGTTATATCGCTTAAATATGTTTAATAAAAATGTTATATCAGAATTTATGTAGACACTAATTATTCCTGGTATTTGCACTAAATATTATCTAAAGATTGTGTTGATCACTAGTAAAATAATTAAGTCTTGAAGATGGTGATAGTCGCTGTAAACTCAAATGCAGTAATAAATCAAAACAATCCTACGATAATATTTAATCTAAAAATATTATTCAGTCCGAATCTCTTTATCACAGCAATTGATTCGCAGTCATTGTATCACAATACCACAATCTATAAAACTTTATTATTCAAAACTATAAAAATAACAATGCAACGCGCCCAGCTTGAATCTCATTCAAGAAACCAAGCGATCAAGTACTCATTCTCCTGCAAAACACAACCCCGATAATCGCTCCTTACAGTGAATCTCACAATGCGACTCATTGTTCCCGAGCACGCGCCTCGCACAATTTCCCCGCGCGCGCGGCGCGAAATCCTCATTACAGGAAAAGCGGAACATTCAACGCGAGGATTTGGTGCAAATCCACCAGCAAAACCGGTAAACACAGTCAACCGGTGACAATCGCGAGTCGGCAATTTTCCGGCCGAGCTGACGCGTCGCACCAACAGTTAAGGTACGACGTCAATCGCCTGCCGGGGAATCCCCTGATTCCTTCCCTCCCGTACCCTGTAGCTTCCCTATATAATCCAGCCGAAAACCATTCCCTTAAAATATGCGGCTTATGTACGAGCTCGAAATCCCGAAATGCCACCAGCAGCACACGAGCCCACTATATATATATACCAGCTTCCATAATGTCACAAGCCAACGGGAGCGGTTGCGCGCACGCGCTCAACCCGATTTTCGCGCAGCACCACCAGCACCGAGGATAGGAAGAGAGTGGCCTGTATCGCGCGATCGGGATTATTGAGTGCATTATTCACCGGGTCACCGGCACACGGGTCCGCAGAGACTCGTGCCGTATACTAGTGTATACCTAACCACGGAAGGAAAAAAGAAGGAAAGAGGAGAGAGAGAGAGAGAGAGGGAAGACCGCCCGGCGAGTGACGTTTAACGGATTATCCCTCGAGGTGCCGTCTTGTCAAAACACACCGGTTCTCTGCTGCGCCCGTGGAATATGGCTTGACTTTGCCTTTGCTGGTTAGGAATTTTGCCAGCGTAGATGGACAGATTTTTGCCGAACGTTTTTCCGGAGACGGGTTTGCCCTGTGTATACTTCTTTAATGAAATTACGCTAGCCTGTAAGTAGAAGGAATAGCGGGCTGGTGAGGGTTTTGGGGAAGATTGGGTGAGTGGTAAGAAGTGTTAAACTTGCCTAACGAGTATTAATTTAAATAATAATCTTTGAATACGATACAACGCACATCTTACAAATTACAATTCAATGTAATGACAATATAATTTAGACAACTACGCAAGTAAAGCTTTTTCAATATTCAGATTAAATCAAGCACTATTGAGATTTTACTGTTTGTCTTATCAATGTAGATTTTATTAGTTAGTTTAAATTCACAATGTAGACACTAATTCATTTTTCGATAAGGATTTCTCGTGTTAATTATTGAAAATGAAGAAATATATTATTGTATATATCAAAATTATTCTTCATATACTTATAAAAAATACATTTCTCATGACTATAGGTTAAAGCATTTTTCGACCCTTTCATTGTATCACGAAAATAATGAAATCTGAAATATTATATTTATGATAATTAGCGGAGGCAGAAAGAGCGGAAGAAAGAGGAAAGAACAGTATGAAAAACGGGGCAAAATAAATACAAGAAAAGGTAGAATAGAAGAAGGAGGGGAAAAAGGACTCACTGACCGCGTCGTCAACGGCTGAGCCGACGCTAGTCATCTTTCTCGTTCTTCCGCATTGTCGCAAGGGCGGACTTTTGCACTGGGGGGTCTCCTTTATCGCGGGAATTTTCGCACAATGGAAAATTAACTTTATTTTTTGGATTAACTGTGTTTTTGTTCGTCCTTTAAAGCGCTAATGAGGCGTGAGCTATGAAAACACATTTTGTGCAAAAGTTGACAGGATTGAATAAAGTTCAAAAGTAATTCAACGTATATAAGAAGTTCAAAGGACTTGATTTGCGTTAGCTGTATTCATACTACTTTTATTATTAAAAGGTACGCTTTATTATAATTACATATATGGTAGATTGTTATTTTGCGTTTAAGGCATATGTTGTATTTAAAGAATATGTTAGTTTTATGATGATGTGCGCTAGAAAATAATGTAAGTTTTGATGCCATCGAAGTGGTTGTCTTCAGAGTATAATAATAAACTGCTGCTAATTGCTATAGCAGACTGTTTTATTAAAGAGAGATCCTAAAAATCGAGTTTGAGAATTTTATAATAGATATTCGCATTAAATAAAGTAAAGCTAAAATTAACTCATTAGACAAGGCATTTACGTATTGCCAGTCTGAGATAATCTTAAAACGTAATTAAAATAATTTTCACCATATCTCTACACTAAAATTTCTTATAGTCATTTCTTATTTAATATTTGTCATTAAAAAATAATACACTACTCATCTTTAATAGTATATTTTATTGTTGAGGTCCATCGGAATAAAAAATTATTTCTAAATTTGCTAAAATTACCGATTTTCAAAAAATACGTATGCAACATTCAATTCTATTTATTCCACTAAAATAGCATTACGGTAATTGCTAGATATAAAAATTGTAAGAATATCACGTGGTTTTTAAGAAAACTTACATATTTTAAATATGTTTGACGTATAAAGAGACAAAAAGAATTTTCTTGATTTTTACAAAGATTGAATAATTTATAATATATTTTTCTATTTCTTTTAAAACAAAATTTTTAAATAATTGCTAGATGTATCAATTGAAAAGAAATTAAGTATACTTTAAGTAAACATATATATATTCAACATATTTAACGTATAAAATAAAAAAAATATTTTGAATCGATTTTTAAAAATTTTTTTAAGTAACTATTTTTTTTAAATGTACTTTGTATTATTTAATCAGTACCGAAATCTAATCAGTTCTAAGTTAAGTATTACCTCACATGTCTGCACAATTTCAGCTCGAGAAATGCTTCCCTTGAAAAGTTATCGTGTACACAATTTTTTGTCACACACACGTACACATACATACGTACATACATACAATCATACAGACAGGCATTGTTTAAAAACATGTTTTTCTGACTCAGAAATCTTGAAAACATTAAACTTCAACAATATCTCAGATAAAAGAATTTCATCGTTACAAAGCTTTCTCTTTTAGAAAGCGAAAATTAACGTAAAAATTACTATGATTCCTTATATTTCAAAAGTAAAGATTTAGTAATTCTAATAAGTATATTGGCCGATAAAATAAAAAACAGTCAGTTTTTAAATATTGCAGTTTTTTATCGTAGTTATTGTTTATCGTTCAAATCATACACTTATGCATTGAACAATTATTAAAGAAATTATTTTAGAGTACTTGATCATTATATAAACAAATTTATTTACTTAGTAAGACATTCAAATTTTCAGTTGCAGACTTCACCGAGGTACGTACATAAAAATAGCAAACGCATTATTTTGAAGGATATAACATTTTTACAAATAATAAGGGGAGTAACAATCATGCGGTCTTATACTTTTTCATTGTGTCCTTGATCTTAAGATATCAACTGCTCTACTCCATATATCGACGACCCTTATGAAGAATATAGCAACATTTCAGATTTCTCACAAACACTTAGTTCTTTTGAGAGTCCTCAAAAGAAAACTAGCACTTTTTAGATTTTATGATTTATACTAACACTTTCTTAGACCCTCTAAGAAAATTATAGTTTTGTCTAAAATTCGTGAAATTTTTTTTTTCGTGAAATCTGAAATATGCTCTTCTTTGTAAGGGACTTTGATATATATTACCTACATTATTTTGACTAAAAATTATACCATTAGACTTTTGATCATAAATCTGCCTGTTTAGTTCTTATACTGACAAAATAATCTCAAAACAATGTAAAATAAGAAATTTAAGTAAGCAGAAATAGTTTTAATTTAAGTTATGTTTCATATAAAAGTACTAATTTATTTCAAAATTATAATCACCATTGCTTATAATTTTATGAGAATTATCAATTCATTAATATTTTTTATTTTAGTCACCGTCTTCGAGGTTTATAACTATGGAATATAGTATTTTTTTCAGACAAAACAAAACTTTTTCTAACGTAAAATTTTATGAGTTAATCAGAAGTAAATAATACATAGGTACAATTTTTCACTAAACTAATACTATACTTGAAATACACCTAAGTAGAATTCTAACCTATATATCATAATATTTAACCAAAAACAATTAAAAAATAATACTCTAAGAATTTATACGTACACGGGTAAAATGGCGGGAGCAGCAAAGCACCGAGCTTACGCGAGCTTACCCTCAATCTCAAAAAGAGCAATCAAGGAGAAGGGCTCGCAGCTCTGCATCAGCCCGCGCTTCGAGGCGCATTAAATGAGCGACGAATGAGAATCATCGGGCACTCCCTCGCTTTACCCGCGTGCACTCCATAGTACCACTGCACACGTATACCGCATTCCCCCCCGCAACAAAAGGCCTCGCAGCGCGCCATATTATTTTTACGCAGCCCGCAGCCGAGTATATATACCTATACGCGTTCGATCGAAAACTCGAGCAATTACGAGGCGCTTTCGCGCGAGCGAGCGCACGTCAGCTCGTTGGATTGACAGCGTAGCGGCTACCGAAAGAACGCCGGAGAAAGAATTAAAAACACACCGAAGCCGACGCGACTCCTTTCTTTTTATCTTGTGCTTTTTAAACGAAGGTGGAGAAAGAGAGAAAGAGAGAGAGATGGACGGCTCTGATGTTTAAGCTCAATTAAGGACTCGTCTCGCGAGCCTTCGACTTTGGATGTCTTTGTTGGTCAGTACAGGGGGGGAGGATCGATGAGAGTTGACCGCTGTGTTCTCGATGTTACGTGCATTTTGTTACTTTAAGGGGCAAAGTTTCAATTATATGTTTAAATTTTGTTTTTAAACAAATTTGAACTACAGAGTTTTATGTAACTACAATTTAACGCGAAAAATCGTTAGCCTATACAGAAGTTATTATAAGTATCATTTATACAACTATAAGTTTTTTTAGACAAATCTTATTCATTAGTAATGCTTCTAAATATCCTACTTATATATTTGTGGATTCCAGGAAAAACGACTTAAGTCCATTTTTTGAAAATTGAGTGTCGAACGATTTTAGTATCCTTTCATAGTATATTTTTAGATAAACATGCAAAAAATCTAGATAGTGTAAAAATTAGTGACCATATCTACTATTGTTTAGTTTTGTTAACATTAGTTTAAATGGAAATATTTGAAAACTTTAAACCTTAATATCTCAAAAACATGAAAAGTGGGCTTAAGTTGTGTTTCCGGAATCTTTTACAAATTCAGAACGACATTTCATAAAATGAAAATAAATGTACGCAACGGAATATAAAATTTATTTTTAGTTTAAAGAAGTGTGAATTTTAATTATACGTTTTGTTATTAACTCATCTTAAGTCAATAAGGAAATTCACACGCAAATTCGGCAATTTAATGTCACCAGCAACAGGTCAACGTCTTCTCTAATTTATGACACAAATGACTTTCAACTATTATTGACATTTCATATCTAATTTTCCGTTTCAGCTTTCATATCCTGCTCACGAATTGCCCAAACTGCATAACAATTTCACAATTTCCCTCTTTATTCGCACGGCAGATCGATCCACCCACCCAACCCTGCCAGAGATGAGTACCGAAATCTTCATTTCCTCCGCGTGGCTTCTCTCCTCTCGTTCTTTTTTTCCAACGAAAACAAAGATTTCCAGGGGATTTAGACGGAACGTGACCGGCTCGGTGGCCTGCCCGCAGGATTTCCCACGTGCCGACGACCGACGATACGAAGGGCTTCGGAGAGGAGCGGCCAACGTTATCCGAGATGCCGAGCATCCTTTGCGGAGGAAGGAGGAAGCAGCGCGGACCGGTACACACCCGTCGATTGACCGTACTTTTCGTCAGGCCGTTAATTAGGCTGTCGGAAGAAGACGGACGAAACTAGGAATAGCGAAGACATAAGAGGTGGAGTATTTACAGAGAAAGGAGAAAAAATGTTGGAATTGGTAGTTGTGTATTTTCCATGCAACAACTTTGTTGTTTATATGTTTGGTGTCGATTTTTGGTAACTGTTGTTTTATGAATTTTGTATGACGTCTGTTTGTTATCAGATAAATCTTGTATGCGTAATTGTAGAACCCTTATCGATATCGCAGTCAATATTTGACAAATATTAATGTGATGAAAATTGCAAATTTAATTATGCGCTGCATTGCGTTTATCATTATGGTATCAACAAACATAAGTTTATGACGGCATGAGAAAAAAGCTTATTGCTAGTTTAAATAAGTATATTTTTTATCATGAATCAACAGTTTTTGTCGTATGAATTAATACTTATGATGTTAAAAAACTAAAAATGTGAAACTGGTTGAAAACTATAGATTAATTGTGTCATCTCTTTTAATTTTAATTGCATGTAAATATGAATGAATTGAGATTGGTTTATGTATTGGTTATATATGGCTCATCGTCGATTATAGTAATTGATATTTCCCAATATTCTAATAAAGCCGATAAAGGTCATCATTTTAGTTTCAGTTGCTTTAGTCTAACTTGTTTATAGTGCATTGAATGGCTATTGAGTATCCAGCCGCAGGGACGTTATATGATACATTATTATGCTACTAGGTTCTATTTCCACGATCCTAATTAATAGATTCATTTCCAGTGCAATATGGAATGATAATTCAGTCAGGCCAATTAAGATTATAGATATATTAATAATAACAATAACAATATAATTAACTGTGAGCATTCTAGTTTCGTAATGAAGAGAATTTTAGGATAGATTATCGTTTTAAGCTAAGTTGTTTTAAGTTGTTGCCGTTTCTAAAATTATAGAAATATGCAAATAAATGCGACATCGTATATTTTCTAAATGATTTTAATGAATATTTGTAAACATATATTAGCTTTTGTCCATATTGTTGAAGTATTTTATAATTAATACATACGCAATAAAGTTTGACAATTATATAGGTTTAAACATAATCATAGCTGATTTTCAATTAATTTGAATGAAATGGAGCCACTTAATCTGCTCATCGCAAGGATGAGAAGCGAAACAGGATACAACACTGCGATAAACATTCTAA
The DNA here is from genome assembly GCA_949152435.1 of Gastracanthus pulcherrimus. Taxonomy (NCBI): domain Eukaryota; kingdom Metazoa; phylum Arthropoda; class Insecta; order Hymenoptera; family Pteromalidae; genus Gastracanthus; species Gastracanthus pulcherrimus. The sequence goes on along the minus strand of OX424572.1, from coordinate 194,936,869 downwards.
AATAGTCTAAAACAGATTTCAAGGAGGAGTCAGAAACCTATATATATATATATACATACATATCAGCAAACACCCATATGTTTACACGGTGGAGCGCTCACGCGCGCGCGAGTTAGTCCGACCGAAAAAGAGAAATGATGTCCGCCCACCCCTCGACGAGTATAGGTGCCGACGCACTCGATTCCCTCGGCTTTCCCTCGTGCGTCCTCCAATACACCCCGTGACCATATCACCAACACGAATCGGAAATTCCACTCTCCGGTGCCAAGCTGTCTGGCCCAGAAAAATTTAGACGCGCGCGCGCGTCTGGCTCCACGCTGTCTGGGACTCTCGCAGCACGAGATGCATCGCCGCCAGATAATATATGCGTTTGTGGGGGGAAAACAGCTTCGGGACTTCCCTGGACTTTCGGGGCTGCGTCAACAGAGTCGGCGTTTTTCACGCGCTACTCGTCTTGCGCGCGCGCACGCGTGGTTACTGGATTGAGGATTCATCCTTTGTGTGGGTGTGTACGTGCGAGTGTGGGGAAAATTATCGTTTCCTTGATGGGCAGCTCGGTGGGCGGTGTTTTCCTTTTTAAATTGACTGTGTACGTTTGGAGATGGGATCTCTTCACGCTTTCCTTTTTTTGACGATTCGTTTGTCTCACTGGCTGCTTATGGGAACGGTTTTTAAATTCTTTTTGTTTGTAGATGATGACTATGAATCTTTGACTATAACCGTTAAAGGGATGCCCGATACCGACATAGCAGTGTTTTCTTTTTATTTAATGTATAAATTACATTTTAAAATTTCACGATTTAGTCACATAGTGCACCAAATTGGGTGAATTAATCACCCCGACTATTATCTTTTCTACACTCATGTAACCTCAGTGTGTAATTTGTACCTACAACCACTGTATAGCGAATAAACCTATGTAAGGTATAAAGCGTGCGAACATATCTTATCTTTACCACGCTCATGTAACCTTACTGTATAATCTGTACCTATCTCCAATATATAGCGAATAAATCTACGTAAGATTTCAAAGCTCTCAATAAAAAAAAAAAAAAATCACCCCAACGAAAAAATATAATGAACCTAACGTTTTTACTTTGATCAGTGATTATAGGTACATAGGTTTTAGGTATCGCTGAAAATGGCGGATCTAGTATAACTATCCTACATTAAATATATGCGCATGTTAGAGCCGCCATTTTGAATTCCAAAATTTGGACTTCAGATTCGTAATCAGCAACCCCAAAAACCCCTGTACATACATTTTTACGACGCTCGATTCACCCCACTTGGTAAAGCGATTGTTAACGTAGAACCTAATTTTCGGTCATTCTTTACATAGGTTAATGGTACTAAGATATCATTATGAAAAGTTAGTTAAAAATCATTTTGATGTACTAGTATAATCGGTCATATAAAAGAAAGATTTATAATAGTAAAAAAAAGTTTTGGAGAAAAGTTAAAAGCAGTACATTGAAACAAATATTTAAGTTAGAGAAAGTTATGTGATGCCAATGAATTGATAGCAACATTTTTATTTCTCAATTTATAGAAAAGTTATTATATTGTTGCAGGAAAAACAATTTTTCACGTTTAAATAGATTTTCTATTTATAAAAATAAAAATATTAGAAATTTATAAATGAGAAAAATTATGATAAATATCCTCAGAATTCGACAATTATTCCTTGTAAAAATAAAATAATTAGAAATGCAAGTTTATGTCTAATATTATATGTAACTACTTGTATCGTAGTGCGGGAATAATTTAAAGCTTATATAAAAAATTAACTAATTTTTTCTAATTCTTTGTTAACTTTTAAGATTTTATACCTACCAAGATAATAAAAATAAGACCCATGGTGGCTTGTGAGTAAGGGCTCGGTTTTCGGCTTCGGTTATCGTTAGTTGTGATGAAGACATACGCCACACACAACAAGTGTGTGAGGGGTATACCTATATTCATCGTAACTATAGGGATATACTCACTGCATATATAAAAAAGAAAATACACGAATGAATTGTGGCATATCGGAGTCCCAGAAAGGGACCCACGGCCATTCACACAAAGATACAAAGGTACAAGCAATATAAAATATACTATACATATCTTGTAATACGTTGAAATTTCAGTTTTCTTACCTATTCCTACACTACATAAAATCTTGACAATCTATAAGATAGTTCAATCTTCCGGTTACACTGGTGTGGACTAGATAACAGTAGGAACAGCATTGAAAATCTATCCTCCGCTCAATTCACGATTAGTCCTATAACATTCCAAAACCCAGCGAAACCTCATCGATGAAACCTTCCATCTACCATCACGCAAACGGAACATCGTCAATATACAGAAGGCTTGCACTCTGCCCATGTCCACGTGGTCGTCCTCACCCGTACACCGTACAAAACTCCGAAAACGGCGACTATTTTCTCAGGCTCACGTCGGCCTATATCCGATATTAGCGCGGCCGGGTCTCCGGCTGTTTTTTCAAGCGCAGCGGGCCTTCCTTATTGCTCAGGCGCGCCCCGACATGACACTCCTGTCTTTCTCTCTCTTTCTCTTTGCTTCTTGCGGAGGCAGAATAAGGGTCTTGTGGTGCCACGCTGTCTGCCGTTGGCCGTGTATTTCGGGTGCGATGTATTAGTCAACGTTAATGGCCCGATTCCGGTGTCCCCTGCGCGCGCTTCCGAACTCGGTTCTGATATGCTGCGTAGGGTGGGGGAAAGAAACCGTGTGCGTTGTCGCAGCAAATTGGGCATGATGCGCGAGGCCTTTGGCGGCAAGATCGCAGCTAGCTTTGAATTTCGCGCGCGCGCACTGATGTCTTTCAATTCTGTTGGTGATGGATTTGATACGAGGCTGGCGGATGAGATGGTGGAAGTGGGTATAGGGTTGAGATTGGTGGTTTATTGAATAGGCGTGAAAGTGATTTGTATTTTGGTTGGAAGAATTGATATTATATCAAGTTTGAGAGTGTATAATACATAATGTTTAAAAGAGTTTCATTACATATTAAAAACACAGATTAAGTATTTTATGATAAAAGCATTATATTACAAATAACTATCACAAATTATTTTTTTTTACTATTATTTAATTCCAATGGTGTTTCTGATCTCTTTATTCCAAATAATTGAGGCAACGTTTCACTTCAAAAAAAAAATCTTATTTTAAGATTGACCGATCTTAAATTTGTTGCATCTTAAAATTTCAAATGCTTGAAAAACATAAAGATAATATTAATATTAAAATAAAAATAATTAACAATTAATATTAAAATAATTAATATTATTATCAAAATAATATTAATATTATTTTTATGTTTTTCAAGCATTTGAAATTTTAAGATGCAACAAATTTAAGATCGGTCAATCTTAAAATAAGATTTTCTTTTTGTAGTGTTCCGTCTTCTGAAGCTATCGTTCTAGGATTTGGATCGCTTTGAAGAAAGTAAAAATAACACACTTATCTAATATTTACGTACATTTCTTTAATGCCGGACAATAATCGGAGAAAAGATCAAGTTTCTTAACTCATATATATATATAGTTTTTTTAATTTTTGTATATTCGACAAAGTTTTTTCAATTAAAGAATGTATAAGGATGATAAATTATAAATTTAATTAAATGCAAAGAGTTGGCGTAAAGCAAGAACGTCTTCGTATTTTACATCATATAGTAATAGTCAACAAGTTTAGAATAAAGTAATAACTTTTTATTTAATACAAAATCTCTTTTTTTCTAAGAAAACTTTTTGACGAAGAGAAGTAAGAGGGGAAAACGGGAAGGCGGAAGCAAAAACGGGAACTAGGAGATACGAGAGTAGAAGGAAATATCGCCTATGGATCGGTTCCTTTGTTTTGTATGAAAACAGCCGCAGGGGTGACGGACCGTGGCATCGGAGCAAACCGAATATTGCACCCGCACTTATTCGAGCAAACATGCAGCAATATACTTTTCCATGGGTTACTCACGAAGATCAGGAAAACTGGAGGAGATGAGAGAGATCGATGCGATATTGTTAACTAAGATTTGTTTAAATTTTATGAAATATCTTGCTGTTACGATTTTATAAATAATATAGTTCAATTAGTTCAATTAGTTCACATTTTCAATACATAAGGTTTTAGTTGATGTGAATAAAAATTTATTTATGGATGTGATAAATTTTATATTATATCGACGACCAATGCGAAAAGTAACGCGTTTCAAAGTTTAAGACGAAGAATATCGTGCGTCAACGTTCGCAGCGAAGTCTAACGCGATTCAGGAACTTAAATTAATCAAACTTCGTAATCAATTTAAGACCTATTTTACACATTTGGCTAGTGTTATAATCATTTTTGTTAACCTTTGAATTGTGTTACTCTTCGTCGCAAATGTCCGAATCACGTTACTCTTCATCACAAGCCTCTGAATCGCGTTACTCTTCGCCGCAAATGCTGAATCGTAATACTCTTCGTAGCGAATTGAAATGCGTGTTATTCTTCGTATTGGGCGTTGTTATATCCAACTTTTTATAATATATTTATGTATCTTATAAGGGATAATGAATAAAATAATAATAAAAATTCACTTAAATGCTTTTTTCTAAAATTCATCAAAGTAATCGAATGATTATTCTTTGTGATTCTTAGAACTTATACAAACATCTTATATTTTCTTTCTTTTAAATTGCAATTTAAAATTATATTGTTCACTCTTTGTTTGATAAATAATTTGTTTGTATGTTTCTTCATTTACCAAATAAATAAAAATTTGTCAAAGTTACAAAATAGGTCGTGTAAGAGAATCTATTTTCAGCCCCGCTCCTTCACGGTCCTTCATCAATCAGAAACTCCTGCGGTACGATGAATAAGTAGTTTATTTTCTCGGAAAACATTTCGCGTGTTTTTTTTGAGAACTCTCAAAGGCCGACAATTGAAACAGAGTACGCTCCCAAAAGAACCAACCGCAGTAGTTTCCCGATTGTCAAAACTTACACGTTAAACGTTTAATCTTCCACAAAACCAAACTGAAGCCGCATATCCATTAACCCTCCCCCACCCCCGTAAAAGAAAACAAAAATAAAAATCGAAAGCTCACAACAACCACGTCGCAAATCTCGCGAATTCTTCTCGCGCAAAGCCGCAAAAAGAAGTCGGCGGAGCGCGAACGAAGGAGCGCGAGAGCAAGCAGGAGGGAGGACCAGAAAGACGTAAATCAGCCGGCAATTAAAATTAGCGCGACGGCTTCACGCTAAACGGCCGCTTACATTTATCCGTCCGCGGGTCTTTGATGAAGAGAGGGAGCAGCAGAAGAAGCCGTCGGGCGGCGTGAGTATATTCGCGAGAAGAGGCTGCAGCGCTCCTGTACTCACGCGGGGGCAAAGGTTCGGCCGTTTATACGCGCGTATCCGTTGTCGCAGCCCTTTGATCTCTCTCTCTCTCTCTCTCTCGCGTGCGCGCACGACCGCTTTATCGACTGCTTCCTATAGACACGCGCGATTTCTCCATCCGCCTTCGCGCGCACCTATATCCTGGTGCGGCTCTTCTCTCTGCGAAATGCATCGGGCGGAGAGTCGTGAAGTATGGAGGAGGCTTGCGGCGTCGAGAAGTGCGCAGGAGCTTACGAAATCGTTTGGGCGAAATTTTAATAATAGACGATTTATTTGGAATTGTATTTAGTGGCGTGGTATTGTTGAGATAGTGGTTGATTTGTATTTGTTAGGAGATTTGGGTATTGTTCGTTGGGAGTTAAGACGAATTAAATTACTTAGTTGGAGATACTAAAAGTAATTTTATTGTTAATTCAATTTATTATTTATTAATAAATAGATTAATTAGAAATAGATATACAATTTATGTGTATGAAAATGAACAAAATTGTTATTTAGTAATAAGAACCGTGCCAATTTTTAAGCTGTCTTTTAATCAGACAATAAATAAAATTATAAATAAAAACTATTATAATATTGGTAATATAAAATAGATCCAACAGCTTAGACACTATATAGGGGAGAGTACCACAGTGTGACCACACATAGCTATTTTAGCTGTAACTATTGAAGACAAATGTGAAAATGAAAATTTCAAAATGGAATTAGTTGTATGAATGAACTGTTTTGACGTAGTACATTAGTTCTGGCTAAAGTTAATAATCTGAGTTAAATATTAATTAATAACGAAAAATGAAAGTTTTGAATTTTTGAAAAAAGTGCTTCCCAGTACCACACCTGACGTTTATAGAAGAGTATTTTGGCTCCAAATGCTTAAAATTGTTCTTCAAAGACAGATAAAAGTTATAAAATAGTATGTTCTTTAAATTTATTTTATTCTTTAATTATATCATATATGAGATAATTAGTATAGTAATTAGCTTATATACTGGGCATGTATTTAACCCTCAGGAAATAACTTTTGACACGGAAATTAACAGCTGAAAAGCTGTTTCGCATAAGCGAAAGCTTATTCTCACAAGAATCTTCGGAGTTGTGATTTAAAAACAAGAACCTCCGATAATATTTAATAGAACTATACCATGCATCTAATCCAGCATATAAAGTAATGCCAACTAGCGGTGTAGTCATGGGTGATCATACTGGTAGGGGTGTCATACTGGAGGACTCTCCTCTAATACGATAAATTTGAAATAGTTTGTTGAACAAAACAGTTATATTATTTTTATTGTAAAATATTTAAAATTGTAGGAAAATTATTGATTTAGCTATTATGTAGAATTTTTTTTACTACGATTGTAATCATTTTTATGAATAAGTTTTGTTTTTCTCTTCTATGAAGAACAAAATACGAAGCTAACTATTTGCTATAGTTGCGAAATTACTTCGAAAGATTTTTTTTGTAACCTTTGTTCAGTAATGAATACTTTTGATAAAATCATATACCATATATTCAAACTCGATAAAATGATATTTTTTTTTTAAATTACTGAATTAATAACTTAAAATTGTATTCATGTTTATATTTATTTATTCGAAAATAACGAAGCCTCATAGTAATTATAAATATTTGTGTTGTTTCCTTCGCAGCAAACCAGCAATAAGTATATATTTCTCATAAATATACAATTTCAAAATCGGCAAGTCATGTCAATGACCCGTGTTAATTGTTCTCTCCCAACCCCGACAATTCAGTGCAAACTTCAACAGAAACCCATAATCACCGATAGATAATTGCCCAAACCCGCCCCGAATCTCAAGAATAGACTTCAATAATCATCCTGCCAGCCTATAAATACGAGACTTCAAAGTGCAACCATGCTGGCTTGCAGCAGCTGGCCCCGCCCCGTATATCCGCACACTTTTATATTGCACACCTTCGAGCGAAATCAGCGCTGGCTACTGGTGGGCCGCGCCTTCTACTGCGGTTGCACACCCTGCACACCCGTATATATAACTATATACATACCTTCGAGTGGAAGCGGTCAATTTTGCGGCCCGCAAAGTGTCTCTTTGTGCCGGCCATTATGCGCACGTCGAAAACACCATTAGCGCCTCCATTGAGGCCCGTTTTATTGCCCGAGATTTATTGCTTGACTTTTACGATCGCTCGCAGGGAGCGATTCGCACTTCGCCTCGACTCGTTATATATATATATATATATATTGTTTGCCGGGGGATTATGGAAATGAGAGACGCACCGCGCGCTCGGCGAGACAGATAGCCGGGGCTTTGTTTTTTGAGAAAACTATCCTTAATAAGTCATCAAAACTTTTGAAGCTCGAGTAGCGATGCTATTTTCGTGCTTGTGACAACAAACCTCGAAATATCTATCGGGGGGGCCTATAAATATGAAGCGCCAAGGATGTGCATGGTTGCATGCAGTAGGCTTGTTGCTAAAAGATAATGCAGTTCGAATAATGTCTAATAAAAATAGTTTGAACGGAAATTAAGGTTCGGGCATAATTGTCGTTGATAATTTTGAATATAATAGTTTATTTTTGTTTGAAATATGATAGGTTATTGAATACATAAAATGTAGCTAACAAAACTAAATACAATGACAGCATAAGTAATTTTTTATGATTATATTATTTATATTTATAAGAAATAAACGCAAAGCGAAACTATGTTATTTGTTCTACACACGTATTAATACGTTATTAACATCACTGCATTTTTATAAGAACAATTATTTAAATAATTAGTAAAACTTATGAAATAATAAGCACTTACTGTATATTTTATCCAATGCAATACTAGCATTAATGGCAATAAATATAACAAGGCTATTTTTAATTGGTATTTCGGTTATAAAATAATTTCTTTTAGTTCAAATATAATAAATATCTTATCTGCAATATTCGAAGAATAATATTTTTCTTTTTTAAAATTCTTCAATTTGTGATGCAATGCACATAAATGCTTTAATCATCCATCCCTATTAAGTTTACGTAACAATATGATGGCATTATAAGCTAAAATACTATTTCAGCCTTCTTATATAAACTGTTTTCTTTTGCATTTACGAAATATGACGTTTTACTAATTAGAATTCATCTATTTCCAGAAACACACAGCTCCGTAAAAAACTTGAACCAAAATTCCAATATAGTACCAATAGCCATCAAATTAGAATCGACAAAAACGTTAATACAAAACAAAAAACCTCTGTATTCTTCAAAAACAATGATCAAACGAAGGCAAACAGCAGCTCAACGCAGTCGCACCTCGCCGCCATACTTAACAATGTTTTTCCAGTCACGCCACTGGCACTATACACCGGCAACGGTTACGTAACCAAACCCCACAAAAATCAAGATTTCCCCCGCTCTAATTCCCAATTAAAGCTGACTGCAGCAAGGCCGGCAGTCTCCTTGTCAATTGCCTCCGTCACCTCAAATCCGACGGTACATCCAAAAACCCCATGTAGACATACCTACTCGCCAAGGGACTTCCCCGCGCGCGTGACCATTCGCGGAAGCCCAAATCTCGAGCCCCCCCCCAAGTTCCACTTTGTCCCAAAAAGATTTGCGAATTTGCCCGCTGATCGCCACTACGACTCCTTGGTTTCGAGGCCGGCTGGAAGCTGCTAACTCTATCAGGGAGATTAACTGGTGGCGCCTTGGCTCGTCCACCCGTTGTATCGATAATCCGGCCCGGAACAGAGCCAGAGCCTAATCTACATCGGGGCCTCACGCCAATTCCCGGGTTACCCCGTTAACTCTCGGACCGGTCGCTGTGTGCGGAATATCCGGCGGCTCTCGGCTCCTGCACGTCTGTCCCCATGCGCGCGCAGTTTTTCCAGAGGCTAGTTCGCTCGCTCTTTTTTCCTGTCTGGCTTGCTGGAGCCGCAGCGCGCTTTTAAGTCCTTCCAGATGGGCCGTCTTTTCTCGAGGCGCGCGCGCGCGCAGGTATATCGTCCGCTGCCTTGTAAGCCGAAACAAATGTTGGAATGAGAGAATGCGTATATAAGCGCATGGGCGTTTTATGCGTGGATATGTACATACACTCGAGAGGGAAACAGAGAATGTATTGTGCACATGTGTGGGAGTGAGAGTGTGTATGCGCGCGGATACGAAAAGTATCCTTTTGTGCGAGGGTTTAAGGCTGCTTTGCTCCTTTTTTTAACGAATTTTTTTTTCTTTTGAGGATTCCGACTGATAACGAGATTTCTTTTTTTCGAGGGTGCAGCGTTGTGAACATGTGTGAGGCAGATATATTAGTTTTTAAAAGATGATAATATCTTGGCGGGTGGAGATGGGAAAGAAGAGTCCGTTATTTCTTCTTGTTTGAACATATTGAAGAAGTGCGTGGAATATATAAGAGTAAGAGTGCAAATGTATATTTTCTAGACTGATAACGATTATAAGATATTTTGCTTCTATACGGTAAACGTAGATGAATAACTATGCTGCAATGTATTCTCGTAAGAATTTAAAAATGTTATGAAGTCGTACTCGGCTGCTCTTTTATTACTTTTATATCCCAGATGCAGCTACTTCCACAACATAAAAGTTGATATGTGGACAATTTTATAGTTTCAAAACTAAAAGAATTCTTACAAAATTCCATTGTCCCCAACAGGATGTATATGTGTCTCGCAACGGTGTGTAATGCATTGTATTTCTTTTTTCATACATAGATTGATAACTGTAATCAATAAACATTATATCGATGGGTCCTAAGAGAAAAGACATATCTTACGCGTTACGATTGGAAAAGACCTATCTTGTGCGTTGCGATCAGAAATGGACTGTCTCTTTTCAGGTTGATTTGTAGGCTGTATTATTCAATGCTGAAAATTTGTTATAAAATGATTGGACACCTTACTTTTAAAGACATGAAGAGGATAATCTTACATCAGTATTATTAAAACGTCAATAAAAGTTATAATTGAAATTATCTTATAATAATTATATGACCTCAAAGTTAGTGTAAGAAATAACCTCAAAAGAGATGGTCTGTTTCTAATCATAACTCGTGAGATAGGTCCTTTCTAATCGTAAGATAAATCCTTTCTCTTACGACCCATCGATATTATATTATACATTGCGGTACCCCCTGCCGTACCGTCCGCTTCGGCACCATATAGTTAAAATAACACATAAAGGAAGTTTCTGCTAGGCTAGTCTTGACTTTCTGAAGCACTTACTATACGACTTTACCATAAGAACTGATAGGTGGCCACTTTACCAACACTGTTGATAAAGTGGTCAATTTTCAAATACTTAAAACGTCTTCAATTAAAATTAGGAGAGTACATTTTTTTGCAGTAAAACTCATGTGGTATTAGAGATTAGAGTTAAAGGTTCAAAACCTGATATATGTCTGCTGGGAATCGAAAGTTCATTAAGTAGGGCACATTACCTGCACCCTCCTTATTATTCTTTGTATTTTATGAGAATAAAAAATGACAACTCCTGAAATGTTAGTTAACATTAAAGAAATCAAAATAATTAACATTTTAAAAAATCGTAAAAGTAAGAGGGGCCATGTATCCTATATCGAAGTGTTTGATATCTAAAATACTTCTCATAGCGTAATAAATATATCGTAAACGTAATTTTTACAACGAAAGGGCCAAAAAACTCTTAACACCATAATTTCTCCCAAATTTTACGACTTTTCGAGCATACCTATAGACCAAATGAAAATTTGTAGTTCGCTGCGATAAAAAAGACAATGAACGTCTCATATTCATCGATGCACCCATGATGCACTATATCATTATAACTGAGCTTCGAAGCGTGCGACGGACTCAAGTGGCCTGGATACACTTTTGAGATGCGACGTGAAAAGTCTCTTGCATATATAAAGCTTACCTTTCGATCTGTCGCCTGCTTGTCGCTGGCGAGTCGTTAAATTCGATTTTATTACTATGCAGCTATTTTAATTGCGCCCCCGTTACTGTTTTCTGTCATGGAAGCTGGACGTGCGTCGCTTTCCCAGAGTGCAGAAGGTCCCGCAGTCGTGTCTCATTTGCGATCGAAAAGTAATTTTGGCTGTGGATTCTATTAATATTCTACTACAAGTGAATTAATTAATAATGAACATTAAGAAATAGAAGTACGTATAAATATTTAATATTTGTTATTAAGTATTTGTGTAATTTTTATCTATAGATTATTTAAATCAATTAATCTCACTAGTAGTCGTATTTTCAAGAAAATAGTATAAATTAACCTGCCGTGATGTTTTCTTGATTTAAAAATGTAAATGCGTCATTAATTTACATGTCAAACCACTGCAAGTTGTACATATTAAAATCACATTGGGAATTAAAATTTTGAAATATTGAGAAAAAAGTAGATCAGTAAGAGAACTACCTGTTACTCCAAGGCTACGCAAGGACTTCAATATTGATTCAGAAAATATACGGAGGGGTCCAACAATGTTTTTATTTAGTCTGGGATAAAGTCCGTAAGGTTGGCTGCGTCAATTTAACTTTTTACTTAAAGTGTAAATAAAATTCAATAAAGTAATTACTTTTATAATTAATATGTATATAACAAAAACATAAAGAACTACTTTTTGGCAAATCAAAATACATAAAATACACAAGTGTTTATACTAATCGCTTAAATCAATTGAGAATTAACATTTTTAAGAGCAATTGATTACATGGTTGTGTCAAATATACCTGTAACTATGAAACGAAAATATTATTACACTATAAACGATATATAATTTTCACTGGTTTGTTGAGATGAGTCGATGTCAGAAAAGTTAGGGATCTTCTTCAAGTAGTCTCCAAACAGGTTCTGCAGATGGTACTTCAGGTTTCTATCAGGGCTACCTACTTTACCAACAAACGCTTCTGAACTTCGGGTAAGCGTAATTTACTCTCTGCTGGTACAATATATTTTTGAGTTTTTAATATAAATATTAAAACGTCTTTGTAAACAAAATTTTCGAATTTATATATTAAATAAAAATAAAATAATCTTTTGCGAGATTGAATTAATTTCAGGGTATTACATTTTTACTATTCGTGCTTACTTAGATATAAATATTTCCTTTTATTAAATAATTGTTGTATACATATGTATAAACAATATGTAATTTTCTTATTCAATTAAATCAAATTTTTTCCAATCAAATTTATTCAATCTACAAAATTAAAAAATTTCTTTCTTATCAAAAAACTGTAATGTTGTGCCATCTGTGAGCAAATTTACGGACTATTACAAATTATAAATTTTGAATTATTTTTTAATGTTGTTCGCTGGTAAAATATTCAGTAATTATATTGTAAAATTAATGAAACCTAAAATATCAGATTCAAAAAATATATAAAACACAACAACAACGTGTTTAAATTTCGCTTTCTCAATGTGAAAGCTTTGTAACTATGATTTTTTCGAAAATCAGGATTTTGATGAATAAAATTATGATGTTTGCGAGGCCGAGGAAACACAATACGTAGGTTTTACAAAATGTGTATCTGTATGTATGTGTGTGTGTATTGGTGTATGTGTATATATGCATGCATTTCGGACTGAAATATTGCAGGTGTAGTTATAACCAAATATAGAACTGATTAAATATTGGAGATAAATGGTCGAAACTTACTGCTTATTTAAAACAAATTTACAAAAATGTTTTCTTTATTGTTTTATGCGTTATATTAGATGACAACAATATGCATACATTCGTAAAGTAGACGTATATTTCCTTCTATTAGGGTATCTAAAAATATCATTAAAGTTTGTTTTTGTTAAAGAGTTGCGATTTCAATTTTTTTAAATTTGTAAAAATTGTAAAAATTTATTTTTGTCATTTTATACGCTGGATATATCCAAAATTACTTAAAAGTTTGCTTACGTTAAAAATTAAAATTTTGATTTTTTAAAATTTGTAATAATTATAGACAGAAATATTTTTGTTATTTTGTACGTTTGATATGTTAATAATTTGCATATATCCGCAAAGTTTCTAGTAATTTCCTTTTGATTAGTGTATCTTACAATTACTTTAAAGTTATTTTTGTTCAAGAAATGCGATTATTTTAAGTTATTTTTGTAAACAAAAAAAGCAATACGATTTAAAATTTTGATTATGCATCGTACATGATCAAACTTGGTGGTCACCATATATTTTGCACGCATTTGTATTTTTTATTAAAATTTCGTAGTTTTATCAGACTTGACTCCATGTAGAAATGAGCCACATATCTGTTTAAGTTATTGAACCAACAATGGACCATTTTATCTAGCTTAAAACCGTAGTCTATAACATTGTCTATAACATTATCGATGGTCTCTAAAGTCACTTTTATCAATGTAAATATTTAATAATTGATTGTGCATTAAATCTCTTTGAGAAAGCATTGTGCTAAAGCAGTTAGCAGTGGTATTTTTTATATGATTATTTAAACAATTATCATTTTAAACTCAAGATACAATTTTTGTATGGTTTACATATATATTATATTAAGTTTTATAATATTTATTTTATTGTTTCATTATAGAGTAAGCTTGTGATAGTAAAAAAATTGTGCTAAAATCATTATAGAAACATGTTTTGAGACATTAGGAATCAAAATACACTATTTTTAGAAAATATCTGTATGAATATGTGTGTGTGCGTGCGTGTGCGTGTGTCCGTGTACGTGCGTGTGCGTGTGTCCGTGTGTGTGCGTGTGTATGTGCGTGAGTGCGTGTGTACGTGTGTGCGTGTGAGTGTATGGGTGAGTGTGTGTATATATGTGTGTGTGTGTGTGTGTGTGTGTGTGTGTAAATCGTTTGGACAAGATATTTTTAAAGTCGACTGTATGTAAGTTTTTCAAATAATTTTGTGACCCTCGAAAAATTTGTATAATAAATTTAAAACAGATAGAGCAGAATTTTTTAAAGATGTAAAGTAAATTAATTAATTTTACTAAATTTATTTTTGTAGAAGACATGACATGAGTAGTAGATTTTTACATTTTCTTTGAGTACAAAATATCCATGTTAAAAGAAACAATTTTTACATAAATCTATTTCTGATAGAAATAGCTTACTTGTGAAACCATGCATGCTCATGCATGACTGTATGTGGTCATGTTTGATTGTATAAAACCAATTAATTTTATGAATAAAAGTATAGAAAGGAACATTTTCAATATTCTACCCAAGGTTTTCTATAGTATCAAAAGTTATTTTCCATAACATAAGAACGTTGTTTACAAAACTGTCTAGAAACTGCTTAGGAAAATTGTTTTAGTTTCTACCCGGGTAAAGTATTGGATATCAGCGTGAAAGGATACTAAATTTTATTACAATATTAATATACTATATCTAGCCATAGCACTGCTAATAGAAAGCAAAGTTTTTTATAATTATTTTATATTATAAGAAAAATATAATTTATTAAATAATACAATATTATTATAACAATGCTATTATTGTTCTACAATATTATGCAGGTAAATCTGTTTTATTAAGAAAAAAGATTAACAATAAACTGTATTGAAATCCTTTAAGAGTACGTACTTTGGGGTGATAAGTAAAAATAAAAGAATGCATTTTAACTCAATATATTCCGAAGAAAATAACCAGAGTGAAACTTTCATAAACAGTAGCAGGTTGATAATAGCTTCTTTAAAGTGAAGAAGACTGTGGTCATTAGTCAAAACAAGGAGGCAACGAAAAATCAGCCCTGGATACACAAGTGGCCTACAGGGTGGTTTTCTCCCTTCAAGGAGCCACTTGAAGCTGCGTTGTCGTTCGGTAGTCAACGTCGTTGGTGGCGCCGGTAAATGGCGCCAAAAGTTCCTCCTCGGATTTCTCGACTGACACGAACGAAAGCAGTACTTGAAAAATTCACCTTATAAGAGCAGACGACCAAGTGATTGAAAGGAGAATCTAACCAACATTAATTTTTTTTCCTGATCAAGTAAATAACTGTATGCTCATTTTGAAATATAATCCTCTAAAAATATAATGTATTAAAAATATACTTTATCAATAATTTTATGAAGTGTATATATTCTGCGAATATATTTTTAGTTCACTTTATTACACAAATTGCAGGTAAATTACGTAATATTTATAAGGGAGCGTCGACCTGTATGAACTCTTTCCTAGTATAGACACCCATGGGTAGTGAGCTCCTATCGGTACATAGCAACACTTTACATGCTGGCTTATGTAAATGTAGTTAATGTTATGTCATATCTGTAAATTTTGTAAAAACAATTTTTTTATTTGTAAATCCTAACATTCTGTTATCCAGGAGAATCATTCAAAGTTAGATCTTGCATGTTTCTTAATGTAAACATATATTTTTTAACATTTTTAATTTGAAAATGATTGCATTGGTTTTGGTAATTTAAATTTAGGTTCGTTTTAATACACTTTATAATAAAATACAACAAATTTTATATTTAAAATTTTTTTGGTGATTTAATGGAAACAAAAGAAATTCTAATCTGATTTTGTGTTAATTACCATTAACAGCCTCAATCGCATCAGATTTAGTGCTTCATACACAGATGGCGCATCAGATTTCAATCGCGCGTAATCATGTAACCCATTTGCATCCCGCAAACTCATCGCGTGGATATCGCGCGTACTCCAGCGGGCGAGCAATTTGTAAATGTTTAACGCAAGACTGTTTACTACGGTGGGAGGGGAAATAATATACAATAGTAACGAAGCCGCTTTTACAAGCAAGGAATCGAGGAGAGCCGCGGGTAGACGGCGACGAGACACGCTGTTTATCATCATCAGGCGAAGAGAGAGAGAGAGAGAGAGAGAGAGAGAGAGAGAGAGAGAGAGCGAGAGAGAGAGAGAGAGAGAGAGAGAGAGAGAGAGCGAGAGAGAGAGAGAGAGAGAGAGAGAGAGAGGATTGGAATATGATTCACTTAGCCGTCTCTTGACTCGATCGTTGGACACCCAAACCCACACGTAATAGCCAAAACGTGCTTAGTTTTTTTTCTGATCGTATCGTTAGGTAATCTCAAAGGATAATTCATTGATTTGGCAAGGCATTACAAGATGAATTTACCATAATTTTTAATTGAATAATATAGCTGAATAACAAGATTAGTTAATCGTTTTGTTGGAAATGTTTATTCTTTGACGGATAGTGTTTGAGAATATAGATATTTCTTAAACCAAACAACATAATTTTTAATTTTGCATATTTTTAATGTTTTGCGTAACGAATCATATTGATTCATCCGATTTATTTTATCCCTGAATTGTTACAACCTGGATACTCGTTGTTTTCACAAGACGTATCGGCATACCCCAGCACTTTTAATTTGTTAATATCTCTGAGTCAAAAGAATCAATTTGATATTTTCTTTTTTAAATTGTAATGCCAGAATCTCAATAAACTACAAGAATTATTAGTCAAGCAGATATTAAATTTAATATTAAAAAGTTTGAAATATGGTGAAACCACTAACTCCAGGTAACCTTTTTTAAAATCAATAGTTATTGTGTATACAATATGTAAAACATGACAAATTTCGAAGTAAAAAATATGGATCATAGTAAAAATTCCGGAAAATTCATTCGCAACATCCGGGACATCTGGACCATGCCTGAGATTATCATCTCGCACGCGTGCACGTATACTCACTATAGAGAATATCGATCATTGTAAAAATCATTTGCAGCATCCGAATATCTGAGTCACGCCTCGAATGATGTTCTATAAGTAGGCCTTGAAAGTGCCTGTACGTACGTATGCATGAATGTACGGACGGACGGACGTACGCTCGAAGATCTGCTAACATTGTGTGTAGATAGTAGACAAATGCAGATGAAATATTTTAAGAGAGGGGGATGGAAGGTAAATTTATAGAGTAAGGCCGGAAGGTAATAAAAAAAAATTTCAGAAATTATAACATAAAAAGATAGTGTATCAGAATTTTTTGTACACCAGTGGTATTCCGTTAATATAATAAGAGATATTATATATTTTTTAAATCAAAATTTTTCAATGTATTTTATCCTTATATAATATATATTATATGCTATAAAGTTCGTTATAAATCACTTAATGTTAAGTGCAATTTAATTTTTAATTGAAAAAATTTATCAAATCAAGAGAATTATGACATTGCTGCCGCTTACGTTTTTATTGTAATTCAGTAATTGTACATTCAGAGCACAACAAAATTTTAAAAATACGTTCGTTAGATGTCAAACATTATATTAAAAAAGTTAAAACGAAATGGGACTATCTAAACCAATGAAAATAAAAGGTGGTGGCTAACTATTATAGATCCAGCGTTCGACTACATAATACATTAAATTGGCTCCATCTTAATTCTAGAATCTTTTACAATTTTCTTTTATATAAAAATATATTGCACTGTTGCTTGCTGTCACCATCGGAACTACTGCGGATACCATTGTTCAATAATAAAAATAACCAATTCTACATTTTTAATTGTTATTTTTTATTAATTTTTTATGACTGTAAATTGCCAAATTAATAACAGCTGTACTTTTTTCATAAGTGGTAAAGAAGGAATGAGTTGTTTAATTTTTCTTCACTTCATAATGAATTATAAAAATTAATAAAAAGAATGGGCTAAAGTATTAGCAAACTATGGTTAATAACTTTCCTGTTGGTGAAATATGTCTGGAAACTTTTTCTATTTCTAAATAATGCATTTTCTTAGAACAATAATAAATACGGAGATTTATCACGGGTCCTATCCACTTTTACATGTTTATTTGCTTGGGAGTTTTCT
This sequence comes from Gastracanthus pulcherrimus, assembly GCA_949152435.1. Classification (NCBI taxonomy): domain Eukaryota; kingdom Metazoa; phylum Arthropoda; class Insecta; order Hymenoptera; family Pteromalidae; genus Gastracanthus; species Gastracanthus pulcherrimus. The sequence continues at coordinate 194,918,728 of OX424572.1, read as the reverse complement.
TGAATCGTTTTGTTTAAACGGACGCTTATCTCATCAGTCACCTTTCTTATTGTAGAACTGTCCCGCTACACTTAGAAATACAAAAATAAATTTTGGACCTAAGGAAATAAACGTTTATGCAAAGTTCAAGTATTTAATATAACTCGTAAATGTCCACTTCCTCCAAACATTTTATACATTTTCCCTTCATTATTATCTTCTTTTTTTAAAAAATATAAGAATTGAGTTGTCTATTTGCGTACATTATTATTTCCCGAGATTTTGTCATTATTATAATTTAGCACATACAATGCCAATAAAGAAACAGTTTGAAAATAAATTTTGTTTAAATATTTTCAAGTAGCGCTCGATAACACTTTTACCTTGAATACCCAGACTATTGTTGATACAGATTGTTAAAAATAAAAAGAACGAGCGGATCGCGTAACAAAGCGAGTAAAAAAAAGAACGCCAGGCCGCGGAGGAAGTAACCATACATGCGTCTCGGGCCGAAATTTCAAAGAATTTCCAGGACCACCTATAACCCCTTAGGCGCCTATAAAAAAACGGAAAAGCAAACAAACAGGCGGGGGCTGCTGCTGCTGCTGCTGCCGGCTTCGGATTTCGAAATTTCCTTGCGCGCGCGCGCGCGCGCCCGCGTGCTGCTCAATGTAAAGTCGCGCGCGGCTTTCGACACTGCGAGACGCAGCTCCGGCTCCTACACAGCCGGGACACGGTTTATTATTTTAAAGCGAACCCCTTCCTTCGTCGGCTGCTGCGAGCTGCTCTCCTTCTTTCGTTTCCTCTCTCGCTATCTCGTTTCCTATCGCCGCTCACTCCTCCGAGGCTCTGTCCTATCGCACTCGCATGGCGCGGCACATGTCGTCATCGCAATAATGTACGTGCAGTCGGCTTCTATCTCGGCTCTCTCGATTCTCGAATTGTTTTGGGACTGTGAAATCCCCGGCTTAATCAGATGGAGATATTTCTAGAGGTGTTTTATACGATTGCTATTTTGGAGCGGAGGAATAATTGCAAGCGGAAGTGGATGGGTGATAAGGAAAACATAAAATATAATGATTAAAATGATTGTGGTGCGAGTGATGCGATTCTTCGAACATTCGAATCATTTACTTGACGGGCGCAGACAGTTTTAAAATAGAAGCATTAAATGGAAAAATTCTTTTGTATGTTAATTTCACCTAGAGATTTTCCGTACTTTTTGTTATAAGATAGAAATAATAAAAAAAAAACATTTACATAATACGTTGCATAATTATATTTTCTTTCAAAATTGTATTATGTATTTATTTATAGAAACGTATTTACCAAGCGTACTTGGCACATGCAATTAATAACTTTAAATTTAAATTGCCATGTGATAAAATGAAAATCCTAAAAAATAAACATGTCCATCAGGTCGAAGTAGACCAATTCCGTTCTCGTAATGTGAGCCGAAGTCATTTTTGGCTGCATAATAGCCGAGAAAACTCAAAACATTGTAAAACAAATATATTATATGCTAAAACTACCAAAAAGTTCTGAAACACATTGTTAATTAAATACTTTAGGGAAGTTTCTTTCAACTTTTTAAGGGTCTGGTAAATACAAGGTTAACTATATTTTAGCAAATAAAAGATAAATTAAAATTCACTGCACTTGAGTAAAACAGTTTCATATTTTGTAAATATAGTAAGATTATAAATATGCTTGCCGAATACGGTCAGCTGCTCAAATGTAGATTGAAAACATTTTTTAAGCTGGGTACGTAAGATCGGTAATTATAATAACTTAATTTCTTAATAAATTTTAGGTGAATTTCTTAATAAAGTACATCTTAGAAGAAGAAAACAAAACTGGATGAATCAATTATTTTCTATTATAATACAAATTATAATCGTTAAAAATAAAATTTTATAACAAAATGAATGAATTTATAATTTTTTCTATCTATTGGAAGAAGCTTAAGGGATCATGCTTAAAAATTGCAAGATTTTTGTTTGCCGTACAATAGAAAACAAACAAGGAGAGGGCACACCTTCCGGGAAACGCAATTCGGTCAGACTTTGGAGGTGTTCTATGGTACCCAAAAATGAAGTCTAGTACCCGTAATTCATTCTAATGGACCCTTGATCTCGAGATATGAGGTAATTTACTCGTAATATTCGTTATTTTAAAGAGAAAATATATATCTTCTTCTAACCATAACTCTATAAGCTTTTACTATAGAAAAATGACCGGAAAGATAATAAAAAGTAGGCAAAAAGAGCTTTAATTTAAGTTCTGTTACGTATAAAATTAATATTAATCTAATCAAAAGTTATTAACAATTGAAGATGGTCACTGAAAATACACGGAAAATCAACGAATTTAAAAGAATTAAATTTCTTTGAATATTCATGCAATTTCGGTCACCATATTCAATTGCAAATAATTTTGGATCAGATTAATATTTTTATACGTAACAGAGCTTAAAATAAAGGTCTTTTTGCCTACCTTTTATTATATTTTAGTCATTTATCCATAATAAAAACTTGTAGAATTATGGTTAGAAGAAGAGGTATCTTTTTTCATTAAAATAACGAATATTTCAAGTAAATTACCTCATATCTCGAGAACAAAGGCCCATTTCATTTTTGGGTACCAGAAAACACCTCCGAAAGACTGACCGAATGTCATTTATATTTTGTAATTTGGGTCTTGTAGGTATTGAGCAAATTTCTAAATTCAATGATTAACCTTATTAATTACTTCTTTTACAGTACAAGAACCTACATTAAATTGTAATTGAAGGACTAAAAATGGGTATATCATAAAAATTACGTCTGAAGTTATAGTAAAATTTAGTGAATCACACCATTTTTTAAAGTATATTTTTTATGATTTTCATACATTGTTAAACCGAAAAAATAATGTAAAAGAAAAAAACAAAAATTCAAACGTAATTATGGCTTCTAATATCTCGTAAATGAAAGTCTTTCGGAAAGTTGTATTGAACATTATGATACTGGGTAATTTAATTAATGAATTTGTGAAAAGAAAGTTATTATTGTTCTGTAATTTTTTTAAATGTGATTATACTGATTTAAAGTTGCATAATAAAAAAAATTTAATACAAATTGATATCTTTTTTTATAAAAGTGTAGTTTTCTGAGAATAAGATTTACATCACTTCAGAAGTCTCTTGCACACTTCATTTTAGTGGATCAGGCTAAAACTTATTAATTCATAGCAAATCTTGGAAATAGACTTTTTGTAAGGTTAACATATCTTTATTAGTTCATAAAGTAATACAAAAATCATGTACATGCAGTAAAGAAAAAATATTCTAACTGTTTCATATTTAACGTTTTTTGTAAAAAGACATTTTAGCAGATTTGCTAAAACTGTAAGGGAAAGCGGAATACTAATGTTTACTACAGCATATCATAGTAAAATTCAGCGTCTATAGCTTGTTATTAGTTATAGTTTGTGAATATATTGCGCTTGTATATTGTAACTATTAACGTACCAATATTTTACGTAAAAATATGAATATTTACTCTTTAAATCGTACAATTGGCCAAAACCTAAAATATGTATGTTAATAGTTAACATATATATATTGACAACAATAATATTCTTTTTCCCGGGCATTGACGAGTTTTTTCTCTTTACCCTATTCCGCTTTCTCTCGCAATGATTTTTAAAAATATTGTATAAATCAAATGGAGTATATTTAATAAAAAGGTAATACCAGAAGTTTTTACTTAAGGGGGTATGAGCGAAAAGTAATTTTAAACTTTAAGACCTAAATCTATTTTGTAATTGTTAATAAAGATTATTTGAATCCAGAGACAAATTTTCAGTATAGGTTGCCTTGCATTTCGAAAAGATATTTAATTCTAAAGTTCGCCCGTTTAGCCCGTTTAATATGCAGAAAACGCATTTTTCGCGTTTGAAATAAAAAATTCATGCATTTGCAGGAAACTTTTCTAGATTATTAAAGTATCAAATTAATCTTTAGCTTTCCAATTTTATGTACATACAATACAAAAATAGGGTTGCCTTGCGTTTTAGAGAGATATTTATAGAATAACGCAAAAAAGTACTGAAAACAGAGAATCACCTTAAAGGTTAGAGTCAAATCAAGGTATATATTGATCTTTTCAGAAAGAAATAAGATAAATATGCGTTTGATATAAATATGAATATTCAAAGTTTTTTAAATATTTAATTTGTTAACATGATACATTGTCATAAACTTCTCTATTGAATAACGTTTTTTCATAAGTTACTGTTTTGACTAGTATGCCTCGGACCTCCTTAAGGGGTAACACCATTCTAGGTCTACCTATTTTTGACGATTTTTTGTGGGAAATAATAACCGAAATGAAAAATTAGTTTAAAGAACTTTATTGAACAATTAATGATGCGTTAAAAAATTTTTTTTTTAAATGGCGGTCACGGGAGTCCGTATTAGGCCGTTACTTTTCTGTTGACGCTCAAACGGGAGGACAGTTTTCTCGTACATGATGAACCCTAGAACAAAAGAACAAAGTTTTTCTCAAAGTATTTTTTTATTTTTTAAAGTTCTTCTTAATTGATGCACATATAAAAAAGTTACGATTTTGACAAAAAAATTATTTTTTAAATGTGCACCATTTTTTTAAAATTTGATTTGAAAAAAATCCCTACGTTCTACCACGCCTACTAATATGTACTTTAAGAAAAACTTTGCATTTTTGTTCTAGGGTTCATCATGTACGAGAAAACTGTCCTCCCGTTTGAGCGTCAACAGAAAAGTAACGGCCTACTACGTGCTCCCGTGGCCGCCATTTTGAAAAAAAATTTTTTTTACACTTTATTAATTGTACAATAAAGTTCTTTAAACGAATGTTTCATTTCGCTTATTATTAAACCACAAAAAATCGTCAAAAGTAGATGTACCGAGAGTGGTCTTATCCCTTAAACCTATCAACGATGTTTGTATCTATGCTCAAACAAATATCAAAAGTTATTCAAACATATATCAAAAAGCAATTAAAACTCCAACGCAACGTCTACACAATTTTCGGATATTATCAAATGAACATATATTCAATTATAATTATGTTGGTGACGTATGTTTAAAAGTGGTTGTTTAATTGATTTGCTTCCTCATAGAGGAAGTTTTGTGATGGTAAAAAGAATGTTTTGCTAAAAACATGTTAGAAACATGTTTTGAGACATGAGGAGTAAAAATACATTATTTTTAGAAATGAAGGTAAGAGAAGATGAAGACAAATTCAAGTTCATCTGTCGAATGAAGGTTTGGGCTTATGCGAAAGGGATAAAATGTTACTTTTAAGTTTCACACAGTTTATATACATTTTTTTTAATTTCGTAGTTTTACGAAAAAATGAAATTTAATGAATTTTAAAAATTTAGAGAAAAAGTAAATTTAAATCATAATAAAAAACAGAACAGAAAGGTTCCTCTTTAAAAAAGAAAATTTTTAATAATTATAAACCCAACGCGCTTACAGCAGTATGTCTATAGAGACGTGAAAAAATGTAATGTAAACTAAAAACTTTTATTTTTAAACTTATTCTTTTTTTAGATGCTTTTTAGAATCTTTAGACAATTTACAAGATCTCCATTGTTTCAATTTTGAAAAAATGCTCAATTAGTAAAGAACAATGTGCATTTGTTTATAATATTTTTAATCACATTTCTCTTTACCATATGTCATAGTTTATAAACAAAGGCATATATTTTTTCAAAATTGAAAAGTATATAAAAAATCATAAGTTTGAAAATACAAGTTTATTGGGTTGTTACGTGCCTTAATTTTCCCTACTCCAAGTAGAAGTTCATTTGTTGTTATTTTTTGGTTACCGTAAATCTGTATAGTTATTTTGCTCTTAATACTTTATGAAAATGTAATCATTTTTTCTGTATTTGATTGATTTCGACGGAATTTATCCCTTAAATTTTGGTAAGGTGGTTGCAGGTTATGTGACCATGTAACTGCACCGTATCTCCCACAGTATATGTATTGGCATGTATTGTACATACATTATCAAAAGATGTTCAGGCACGCGGCGACTCCGGTGCTAGTACCTTCTAGTTATACAATAGTGATAGTATCATATTTACGCACGAAAGTATCAAAACACTGATTTCTTAGCAGTGCATGCATATAAAGAAACCACTTTTGTCACCGTGATACAAGCGAAAGAAAAGCATACGGTACATAAAATTGTATTCTTTTTTATGTACTTTAAGCATCTTTTATTAACGCTTATTGGTTGGAAAAGTGGCCATACAAATATGTTGCAAGGGTGGGGGGACAGTTTTCCAAATCCGGGTTTTCCAAGCAACATTTTTCCAAATCGACTTTTTTCTCAATCGTAGGTTTTTCCAAAGAGACTTTTTTTCCAAAAATATAAGATTTCCCAAAAATATAGAAATTGACAAGAACACATTTTTTAAGCGTGCATACTTTAATTTTTAATTTTTCATTAAAATTTAATATGATATCCAACATTTTTAAATATGTTAGTATATCATCTTCTTGGAAATATCTGTGATCTCCTTCGACTACGGTACGTATCTGTTCCTCTGTTTCTCTTTTATTTTGACCTGACCTTTTCTTATACGTTGACCCAGCTGCAGTTGGTGAAACATAATTTCGGTGTCTCCTTGCTCTTTTTTAACTCATCAAAAAACACGTATAAGCTCGGATGCTGCTTGCCTACCACCACTTGAAATCTATTATGCCAACCTTCCGGCAAATTGTTTGTACGTGTTGATCCTACAATACAACGTCGTACATATTCCATAACGTCGGGGGGTATCTCGGTGGGCGACGGACAATCGTAAGTGCAGACCGACTTTCACTTCGCCTTCTTGCACTCAATCGACGAATGTACGTCGCTTTAAAGTAATCAGTAACAGGATTTTACTTTATTTTTTATTTTTTGATTTTATTTCGCGCAAAAGGCGGAAATGATTTACGACTTGATCGCAAGGGACGAAAGCTAAGGCACATAGCATGTGTACTCCTTTTTTTATTTCACGATCTTCGCCATTGTACTGTCATTTGTCAAATTTTTCGAAATTTGTCAATTACAACTGGATTTAGATGTTGCGTGTTGTCCTAACCGCAAAACAAGAATAACAAAATAATACTACGAAGTTAGTTACAAATTGCAAAGCAACGTTCTTATTTGGAATTTCTTATTTTTTCATTTTGGGAAAAATGTCCACTTTTGGAAAAAGTCTATTGGAAAAAATGTGGCTTGAGAAACCCGAATTGGGATAACTGTACACCAATCGTTGCAAGTCAAAAGGTAATTGACACCGTTAAAAATATGCGGTTGCTCTTTTAAAATTCCTAGCCATACTAATCTTTAAAATACTAACACCAATGTGTATTACTGAAAAAATGTATTGCTCAAGCATCCAGATTCTGGTTAATCGAACTAAACTGCGTATTGCTGCTGCAACAATATTTTGTTATTGCTCCCACAGCAATATTATTTTGCTGTGACAACCATACAATATTACCGATAACTATGATATAGCTACGACAGCAATATGTACGGTTACTCGAGCAATTCAAATATAGTTATCATATAAATGTAAAAGTATTGATGTGAGACCCATTCATTTTACTCAGAGTACGTTACAGCACCGTGTAGTTAAATACGACGCTTCTAGGTTAGTCTTGACTATTTGGAGCACTTGCTGTACGATTTGACCATAAGAACTGATAGGTCGCCAGTTTACCAACATTGTTAGTAATGTGGCCTATTTTTAACTACTTAGAACTTCTTTAATTAAAGTTCAGAGAGTAAATTTTTTTGCAAAAAAACTATTGATGTATGAGAGTAAAAGGTTTGAATAACATGTCTCAATAGTTTCCGAAGACCCAAAACCCAATTCTGTTCAAAATTAAGGTCGGTGAAAAAAATTGGTTCATATCTGTTGTAAAATATATAATTAATTCATAAAATGGCAATGACAATAGTATCTATATGTTGTAAACCACGATAATATGTATGTAGCGTAATGTAGTCTTAGTGTCCGGAGGTGACCACGGCGGCGCTTGATCGGGGACGCGCCGGTCCACTCAGGCAATGCCCATTGTGCTATATATAGCGTAATGTATACAATAATGAATTCTCAAAATATAGATGCAAAATTGTTTTGCGAGTACAAACTGATTTTTTATTTGTAATTTTAATGTATAAAAATTTAAGTCAGTTCCGTAGCCATATGAAACTATTATAAATAATATTTTTTTTAAGTAAAATGTTTTTGTAATTAGATGGTAAGTAATCATAATATTTATTAGTACTTAGTTTAATATATTGATCACAATACAGTTATATTAGTCACGATTGTTTCAGTACATGAAGCTTATGTGCGGGAAGGTTTGCATGTCAAATGTTCGAGCTGTAAGAGCAATTCATTTAAATGAGAAAATTTCAATTAGCACTTAAATGTAATATGTTAGTAAACATCATAAATTATGTTAAATTATGGTTGATCTGTTCTTTTTTATTGTTTTATTGCAAGCAAGCTTTAGTACTTTTAACAAAAATCAATCCCATACACTTTAATATTAAAAAAACGATTATAATGTTGGTTTTGTAACATTATCGTTTTATTTTGTAGTAAATTTGTTTTAGATATAATATGATTTTACATATTATTACGAGTACGAAAAACTTTCAAATACTTCATAAAAGTTAATTGCACTTAGAATTTATTTTATTCCTGAAATGCGTAAGTTACAGCTGAGCTGTTCAATTTTCTACAAGGAAAAACATTATGTAAAAAAAACGTTTATAAATGATAATTGAATTATTAAATAATATTCTTTCTTTAAATACTATAGGATTATAGTTCCCAAAAATAAAAAAAAACTATAATGCGTATTTTCGATTTTTGTCATAAACGTTAATCGAAAACATTGCAAATCAGCTCGACGATGTTAAAATCATGAAGTCGTGCGTCGGCGGTCCCCAACGGAGTTGCTGCTTAAGGTGCCTTCACTGGTGAAGTTCTGCTGTCAACGAGATCGTTGAGTGGCTCAGCTTGCACCTCGTTGCGCGTATCGGTGATTCTAGGCCAAAGTCTGGTCTATTCGGGATGCCTGGAATTCTCTTTTTCAAAGAGACGAACGAGAATTCTGCTCAAATAATTTTATCGTAAATTTAGGCGTACTAACTAATTTAAAGAAATTAGTATGTTTATGCGATTTTGAACTAAATTATTATAATTGAGGAATTGCGTGCAAAAATTACTTAAGTCGATTTAAGAAGTATTTTTAATTACTTGACTGTTTCTTAAAAAATACTTGCTATTGTATTCTACCATGTGATATCTATAGAATTTTCTGTTGTGGCCTTATATTTTATTGTATAATGCGATAATTAATTATCAATTTTTAATGCAAGATTTTTCAGAAAACAGAAATCATTCAAATCTGCTTTTGCACGTAACTCCTCAATAATATCTCAAATATAACTGCAATTTTATTATTGATATATTTTTTCTGTTAGACTTAGTATTTTATTATTTTAGTAAAATTCAATAAATAATTTGTTCTTACATTGTAACAATGTGGAATAATAGTAAATTATAAATATTATAAATAAATCATAATTTTTGGTTATATATTTATTTATGTATAAATGATAAACATCGTATCTTTAACGTGTTACTTTGTTTCAAAGAAAAATATTTTCAATCATCCATTCAACTTCACATTACAATCGTTTACAATATTTTTTATAATTATTAGATTCTAATTATTGTAATAGTACTAGTATCCGATCTTAGATTTTTTAATTCTAATTTCTAGATCGATTTGCAACATGCATATGAATAAATGATTTAAAATAATTCTAAAAGTGACTAATTTTAAAACTATAATTCAATATAATATAATAAGTAATTGTGAAATAATACTTCTATGATAACCTGTAAATAACATTAATAACAATAATTTAAAGATTAAATTGTCAATTTGATGTCAGTTAATACGTTAAGGAGGTTCAGGGGTTACAAAACAACAAATTTATTTTAATTTTTCTTTCTATTTTGTTAAAAATTGTTAGTGTCAATCATTATATATCTTATACTAGTATACGTCATGTACATAAAAGAAATTTTAATTAACAATTGTGATCTTTGCAAACACAATTATTGTTAATTGAAAAAAAAATCATTAAAAATGCAGAAACTTTTTTGTTTTTAATTCAATTTTAATGATGGGTATCTTACTTTGTTCTTTAAATATTGTTTGATAGATCGACCGAAAGAAAAGTTCAAAATAATTTATAGGTGCTACGGAAAAGCTAATTGTTTAACTAGATTACGTGTTTAGTTATAAACAATAAGCTTCTCTGTAGCATTCATGAATTATTTTAAAAAAAATTTTCGGTCTAACTGTCAAACAACATTCAAAGAACAAAATAAGATCCCGAACATTAAAATTGGATAGAAAACAAAAAAGTTTCTGAATTTTTAATGTTTTTTTTTTGATTTGACAATAATCCTGTTTGCAACCTCACAATTGTTGATTAAAATTTTTGTTATGTACATAAGGTATACTGTATATATATACTGGTATAAGATATATAATGATTGACACTAACAAGTTTTAACAAAATAGAAAGAAAAATTAAAATAAATTGGTCGTTTTGTAACCCCTGAATCTCCTTAAGCTAAATTTACGAGCTGTATAAAAAGGGCACTAAAACCTCGCAAGTCCGAGGTAAAAATCACGTGTTCTTTTATGGCACGGATGGAAGAAGAAAAGACCGCGCAGCCTGAAAATCTGCTGACAGCATGTGGCGTCGGCTTCATTTTTCTCTCATGGAAAAATGATTTGAATAGTTTTAAAAACGGAACACGAAACATATACAACTTAAGGATTATATTGAATATTAGACACATATGACATACTTGGGAAAGGTTACGAAAAATATACAAACATATTTTTATCAAATTATTGCTGTTTAATATGACAATCATTCTTAACGTACTAGAAAACTTAAATTAATAACGACATAGATATATATTCAATATTTTATATATAAATAGAACGGAGATCGTCGGGCTTTTATTTTATAAGATCACCGCTGTTTTTGATTTCAGTACGCTAAAAAAAAGTACGCCGTTCGTTTCTTTGGCTTTCGTATATCGACGAAAATATTATATCAAACAACTATACATATAATAACCGTATAGGTAGTTAACAAACTCGCTTTTTAACTTTTTAAAAAATTTTTACAACGTTTGGTATATTTAGAAACAGATCACTAGAAAAATTCTTGTGCTGCCGTTACTTTGATTCATGCATGTTATAGTATATTGACGAATTATCTTTGGTAATAATATTTGGTACTTAAACATTCTGACATAATTCATTAAGTTTGAAACTTATATAGAGAAGCAAACAAATTGCTAAATGCTGAATAATGAATAAAACGTTAGATGATCTAGAAGAAAATCTATTTTGAGAAAAAGACGATTTTTTAAATTTTATTATTTAAATTATGATAAGATGATGATTAATGCTTTTGCTAATTTTGTGTTGTAAGTAGTATAATAAAATAAGTATTTGGTATTATGACAAAACTGAAAGTTGAATATTTTATCCATTATTATATAATAGAATTTTATGATCTTTATGTACGTCCTTTGAAAAATCAAATATCAATAACCAGACTGCAAATTTAAAATAACATAATGAAACGACACTGTTATCATTAACGCAAGCATTTTCAATTTTTTAGAAAATTATACTCCTTATAAACAATTATATCAAAGTAATCTAGATAAATAGATTAACTAGGTAACTGATTTACAATTTCCTGTAAAACAATAATTTAACATAGTATGATACATTTATATAGCCGTCATAAAATGGATCTTCAAAACACTTTTTATTGTTCATAGTTAATGATTCGGATATTTAGAGTGATTTATACGCGTAGTATTTATAGTTAAGAAGAAAACTTAATTATAAAGCATAAATTCTTAACTGTTAAGTCGCCAGATTATGAAAAAATGAATTTATAAGCATTAAGAAATGTCTTAACTATCAAGAACTACGACTTTCGCCGTATTCAAAGTCATACTTATTAATAGTAAAGATTTTTTCTTAATTATTAAGAAATTAGGTACAAACTTTCTACCAGTATACAAACAATTTTTTACATCCTCAAAAATGTCAGCGCTCGAAACACACCAGCTATCATAACTACCGCAATATATTCACAACGAGTACCTATATAAACTCCCAATCACACCTAATAACCTAAAGCGAAAGGCAATTACATAAGAATCCTCATTCAATCACATTTCTCACCAACTCTCTCGATACTCCCCAAAGTACTATATATATACCGACTCGATTCACATGGAGTACTTGATCTGATCGTAGTACATGGACGCGACTGGCGTCGCGCCGGCGTGGATGTTGTTCGCGAGCGGACCGCCGCCGACGCCGGTGCAGGAGATGTTTCCCAGGCCGCCGAGCGAACCGCCGAGGGCGCCCAGGGCCGAGGAGTTTAGGGCCATCGAGCCGCTGCTCGCGGTGTGGCCCAAGTACGGTTTCCGGTCGACTATGCCGCCGCCGCTCGAGCTGCCGCCGCTCGAGCTGCACTGCAGCCTCATACCTGGAACAACAATTGTTGGGTTGTGGTTAGGAAGATTCGGTGCTTGGGCAATGAGTTGGTTTTGGTTCATTCGATTTTCTGGGGGTTTTTTTTTAGTTTTCGTTAATGGTTTGATTGCTGAAGCATTTGTTTTAGCTGATTTTTGTGGTAATATTTTGATTGGTGAAAAGTGCGATGAAATAAAACATTGTTTCAGTTACACGATGTTTAATGAAGTCGGTTGCAAATGGAGCTCCACCGAGATTGGGTTGAAAGGTGATTTTTTTTGCAATATCAGCTATATATTTTTTAACTAGGAGATATGATTTATTCGAGATTTTGATACATTTTCTGTTCATTGCATAATATTTTTGAATTTTAAAATGTTTCATGCGTTAAAGTTGTTATTGGAGCTTAATTAAAGTAAGGATAGAGTATTAACATTATTTAAAAATGTTAATCGTTGAAATTAGTAACTTCATAAATTTGATTTGTAAAAAGAAAAATTATCAAATGTTCATGTAATTTAACAACGAATAGGTTTTCAATGTTACAACTCTAAAATAACAATACAAATTGAGGTTTGTATAAAAAACTATCTGAGTATATTTAACTAAAAGTAACATATAATTTATAATAAAGTTAATTTTTAGTTATAACAATACTATAAAATGCCCATTCAAAATAAAAATTAATAATTAAATCTTATCTTTGTAAAAAGACCAAGACGTTCTTTAAACTAAATTATTTTATTCTGTTTATTGTACCTCTCTTTATATTGATTAAAAATAATAAATAATTTGCAAATGTAAGTTGGTAAAAATTTTGATTATAATTTTGCTGCAATTTAATATGTGAATTATGAATAAAACCCTGTGTTTTTCATAAAATAGTTCTTAGAAGGACGGTAGTTCTGGTTTGTATAGGCAAAAGAGAAACTATACCGACTAGACATTATCACTTTGAATTGCTACATTTAAAAATAATTTTTTTATTATTAAAAATTTATAATTCATTTATTATTACATATCGAATAATGATGCATTTAAATTGTAGGTAAATAATTTAAAGATTGCAATAGTCTCACGAATAAATCGTCTTAGCAGCTTCAGTGACTGTACTGGATTTCGAGTGCGCTTTAAGCTCAAGTGGACACTCCACTAGAGGTCCGGTTCTTTATCAGTCTTTTTCCCTCGTACACTATCGTTTTTATTACCATCTCGATCATGCCTCGAGTGACTCAACGATATTACACGGAATCTTCGCACGAGCCAAATTTTTTTGTTACTTCACACTTACGCTAATCTCATACATTATGATTATTTATATTATATTAATTGCATTTATTTAGTTTTTAATCAATTATTATATTAATGTTACTCGTTATGGATGCTAGCATATTTTCTGCATAAATTTATTTCTCTCTCAAGCGAAGGATTACTCATTCGCAGTTCCGCATGTTCGCACATGCTGTGTCATTAAAGGTCTTAGGATAACAAAAAGTGGAGCAAGAAAGGGTCTAAGAATATATGATTGCAGTTCAAAATTCTGCTCGTGTGTGGTCTATTTCGACAGTGTCAAGCCTGCCATTCAATGTGAGATCGCTGTTAGCACGACGAATACTTTCAATTATATATAGAGCTTGTCATATTGCACCGATGAGTTTCAGTTTAAAAAATGTTCTATAAATAGAATATCATTTATTTTTTCTATAATGCTTAAATGGACAAATTAAAATGAATCAATATTAACCAATTATGCATTAAAGCAAATCTAGGATGATGTTTATTAAAGTATTAAAAATTAAATTTAATAAAATGGTTATAAAATCGAGTACGTCGCATTGCATGATTCTAAGACTTAAAATATACCTTCCAATTCATTGTAACAATCAATATTATAGTGTATTTTCTATGTCAATTTCAATATTAATACATAAATAAAAACAATTTTCTCTTTTTCATCAGTCAATATTGTTATTGCATACTATTTATTGCACAATCCTAATATTTTTCAATATAGTTATTTTCATTATGAATTGAATTTGGTTCTATTATATTTCAAATACTATATTAAATACTGATATATCATAGTTTATCCTCAATACAAATATTGTTCTGCGTAATGAAAAACAAAATTATTTTACGAACTTTTAACGTAACTCGAAAGAAAACAATGCTATGGTGTAGTCTAGACTACAACACAATATTATATTACTAATCTTAAGTTTCAGTTATGTATATCCAGATGTTTTTCTCTGCGTTTCGGACCTGTAAGAAAATCCCTTAATGAGCGTTGAAAGCTCTAAAAATTTTGAAAGGCGGTCTGTATTCAGTTTAGAAATGTCAACGCTTTCCCCCGTTTTTATGGCGCTAAGGCTGCCACCCACGTGTATGCGTCTATGTTTTTAAGTTCTCATATTTTACATTTGAGGAACAGGCGTTACACGTTAACCTGTTGCTGCGGAACCGTATGAAATTTAGAAGAAAATCAAAGTTGCTAGTAACATGTATTAATACCGTAAACTAAATAATTCTTTGATATTATTTAAATTTTAAAAATTATGCAATAACTTGTTATTGTATTCATCAGGGTAAAAAGTCTATCACTATGAACATATTATCGATTAAAATAAAGATGATTTATTACGTTACAAATTTTAATTTTTATTTTATTCATAACTAAATATTTATTATACACTAATAAGTTGAGGAACAAATAACTTTACATACTTCTACTTTTTTCTTATAATATATTTATTTTATGTTTCTCATAAAATATAATTAATATCAACCAAAATACAAATACATGCTTCTGCTCCCAAATAAATATAGAATTGAAAATCTTTGAAGATATGTAAATAGTTTTAGCTTTACTGTATAAATTTAACTTAGATTATTAACTTCCACTATATTTTATTTATATTTATCATATATCTTTATATATTATATATATTTAATTTTTATTTAATAAGAATATCTTTTCGGATCAAAAAATATTTCAATTTAAAATGTGTCCAGTAATTGACAAAATAATCACAAAATCTAAATATAGGTATACTTCAATCATACAAAATTACGTTATTTTTGAATTTTGTTTAATTTTATTTATGAATACTTGTTAAAAATAATATTCAGAAATTATAATCGCTTGAGAGTGTCGACTTATAATTGAATATTAAATATTTGTCATTACTGAACTATAAGTAGTCGTCTTTATGAAGTGTACATAATTACAAAAATATCAAAACTAGGACCATTTTCACAAAACTCATTCTGCTATTATTACCTAAAAACGGGAAAAATCGTAAGAAAACTTTTGACACAAATAACTCGTACATTCTGAAAACTCACTGTGATCGGCGACGGGCGTGTGGCAGCTGCTGTGCGGCGAGTTGACGCCGGCGATGGGACTGCTGGAGCCTGCGGGCGGCATCGTCTGGATGGCCTGTATCGCCGCGTTGACATTGATCGCCTGATTGCTCTGCACGCCGTTCCCCGACAGCGCCCCGTAAGCCGCGTAATAATCCTGACTCTGATTGCCGCTGCTGCTCATCGTCGTGGGCACGGAGCTCGAGACGTTATTATTGCACTTGCCGTAGGCACTCGCGCCGATGTTCTCGCTGTCCGCGTCGATCTTGAACCCCACCTCCTGGTGATGCTGCTGCTGCTGCTGCTGCTGTTGCTGTTGCGTCAAGTGCTGCTGCTGCTGCTGCTGCTGCTGCTGTTGGTGTCCGTGGTGATGGTGATGCAGGTGGTGGTCCTTCGGATTGCTCTGAAAGCCGTCGGCGACGCTCGCGGCCCTGAACGCCGGCGTCTGCTCCTGCGGACTCCTCGCGTAACCGGGCTCGTTCTTGAAGGCCGTTATCTCGCCGTTCCTGTAGACCGCCGCGTCCCCCGTCTTGTACGTCACCTCCGTCGTCTTGTACGTGACCTCGGCGATCGGCGGCGTCTTGTACGTTGCCTCGGGATACGTCCAGTCGGCGGCGAGTCCCGTCCCCGGCCCGTACATCGCGTACTCCGGGTAGTTCTGATACTGGCTCTGATAGCCACCGGCACCGCTGTAGTCCACCCCGGCCGCGAGATTCTCGTAGCCCGTGGGCGTCTGCACGCCCAGGCCAACGGTGCCCGCCGCTCCGGTTGGGAAGTACTGCACCGGGTACTGGGGCTTCAGGGCCTGGCACTTGCGCCTGAAGCCGCGGGGCCGGCGCCTGAAGCTGCCCTCCTCGAACATGAACTCGCTGGCGGGATCGATGGTCCAGTAGTGGCCCTTGCCGGGGCGGCCCAGGCCCTTGGGCAGCTTGATGAAGCACTCGTTGAGACTGAGATTGTGGCGCACGGAGTTCTTCCAGCCCTGGTAGGATCCCCGGAAGAAGGGGAAGTGCTGCTGCAGGTACGTGTAGATCTCGGAGAGGGTAAGACGCTTGCCTGGGCTCGACTGGATGGCCATCACGATTAGGGCGATGTAGGAGTACGGGGGTTTCTCCTGGCGGCGGGCTCCGGGCTTCCGCGGTGCTTCTTGCGCGCTGGCCGACGTGGAGCTCGTCAACAGTGGGTCCAGGTTCTGGGCCTGCGCCAGGCTGGATATGACGCTGGATACGTTGGTGGTGGCTCGGCTGGTGTTGTTGGATGACATGGAGTAGCCGAGGGATGACGCTGATGGGTGCGAGTGAGCGGAGCTCGAGTTGTGATGGGGGTGATGGTGATGGTGGTGATGCTGCTGTTGGTGGTCACGCAGGTGAAGGTGCTGCGAGGAGGCCACGGACTCGGATTCGTTGGTCATCGTGGCGGTGAACTTTTACGCTTATTTTAATTCAATTATCTTCACAAACTTTGTCGTGTCTCGATCGTATTTATATTTAACATTTGTATTTCTCTTAAATTATTAAAACACAAATTTAATTCACTTGGATAAATGGAGTATTCGTATGCAGTAGAGCATTACAACACGCGACAGAGTTTAAAGTTCGATTTGTTCGTCATCGCACGGAAAGCAGCACTTCATCGCGGCCTATATCTTTACTTCCCGCCACTGTGCTTACACGCGTGAAAATCTTTATTAACCCGATGAGACCCGGCGACTTTGATCGTGCTCGCGGGCGATATATAATTATTTACACGAGGCCGCGAGGGTAAATTGTTTAGCCGCTCGTACACAGGCGCACTCAACGGCGACGGGTTCTGGTTCGCCGACGGGCTCACTGCGCGCCCGATGGAGCTCTTGTAATTGCCTGCAGCATGCACTCACGAGCGCGCGCGCGATCGCTCTTTCTCTCTGTTTTCGCTCGACTGCAGGAGAGCTGGGAGCCGCGATCGAGAGCTCGCCGCGCGCGCGGATGCTGCTGATGAGCGCGCGCGCGCGTCATTGGGCGAGCCGCGAGAGAAGTGGGCGGGCCGACGCCGCGGGGGTGGAGCTGAGTGGGTGAGAAAGCCACGGAGCGCGAGCGGCTATTGGTGCGCTGGGCGGCTCAATCCGTTCGATGGTGGATCCGAGAGGAGATACGTATGCGCGCGTGTGTAGCGTGGATACTTTGGAGAAGAGATACTTTGGAGCGAGCACAAGCGATGTTGTCGAATGGTTTTTGTGATTATTTATTGTTGAATGTGAGGATGATAATGCCGTGTTTAGGGGCTTGATTTTTGTTTGGGGTTAGGAGTCATGGATGGAGCACCTGTTAAGTGTATAGTAGGAAGTTCGCTGAAGTTAATGTTTTTATAATCGGTCATTCGGTATCTACGTTTTCCTTTTCTGCCATTAATATCAATCCTTATTTTAGTTACAGTTTTCATAAGTATAAATACTGTATAAACAAATTTTATTTTATTTAATTTTCTAATAGTGTAATAATTTGAGGTGGACCTTTCATGAGAATCGACATTAAAAATAAAAATGTATACAATGATTTGTTTACGTGTTACACAATCAGGAACGTTATAGTATAAAACAAGGATGCTATAAGTAATAAACAAAATTTTCGTCGTGAAAATGTCGATATTGCAAAATTAGATATCGCGTAAATTATAGAATAATTTGACAAATGATCCGAATCTTTTTTATTTGTTATCCGATTTTTATTTGGAAGGTCTCATTATCTTTCTTGAAAGATTTCAGGGGGACTTATCCCTATATAAATTGAAACACATCGAAAAACCTGCAAAGTTACAGCCTACAGATTTTACTTGTAGTACACATATAAACTTACAAAAACATGTGTACTGACTTATCAACAATTGACGTTAACCTTGCAGGTTTTTCGATGTATTCAATTGTATTTGCTTTAATAATTTCTTAAATTTTATATTTTGCAACTCCAAAATGTTCCAGGTGTCTCTATTATTTAGATAATATGTTTAAACTTTCAGGATATATTTATTAACATTATGTTGTAAACAAAAATTTGCTTGCATTTTAGTTGCTCATTAAGTTAATGTGAAGTACATTCGACGTAAAAAATTCTGGTTGAATTTATTTGAATGCTTTTGAAATCCTGCAACTTCATTGAATCGAATGCTCGTTTTCGTTAACCTCATTGGAGGATTTCAAAAAGTTGAAAAAGATTCGACAAGATATTTTTAACGTCGAGTGTAACATACGCTTTATATAAATATGCTCAGAAACATTGATTTTTAAAAAACTTTACAGCCTTTTTTTTGTTAAATGTTTCATTTCTTATAAAAGCAATAGTATATAAAAAAGTAAAATTGAAGTAAATGTATGTTGCGATCAGTGTCAACAACTGACAACAAATTTTTTACACTCTTTAACTGAAGTGGTTGACGAATGGGATATTTTGAAAATATACCAAATTAAGGAGTTTGATTGAAACTTTGGGAATATATTCTTTAAGGTATTTTTACGAAAAAGTCACTTGTTTTATTTGTTAATATTACAGCTGTTTTTAGTTTCTAACATATTATAGAATTTTCTCAGTACTATGTGCCAAATGTGATATGTTATATGTTATGTATTGAATAACTTTTAATAAATATGAAAGTTAAATTAATTTGAAAATATCTGTACATTCTTTTAGTTATTTTTATACTAAATTTGAATTTCGCGGTCAAATGCCTAATCAATCAAATCATTTTTTGTACAAAGAATTTACTTTAAATCACGGTTTGTAGAAATAAATGAGTAAATTACAATATATTTTCTACTAATTGAAAAAGCGAATTTAAGAACTGCAAGATTTGCAGACAAGTCGAGCCGAACATGAGAATGCTGGGATCACATGTTCAGTTGACTGTCATGTCGCCCGCCGCTAACGAGTCCACGCAAGTTGTCGCTACACGGAAAAAAATGTTGAACTCAAAAGTTACGGAATCTTTGAATTTTATAATTACTAAGAAATATTGAATTGAAACACCACCTAAAATGACATTTCTTAACCCCAAATTGATAATACAAGCTATCAAATAATATTGGGATGAAAATATTTAAAAAATAAGGATATGATATGACCGATTCGGTTATGCGAAGAGGCCAAGATTTATTGAGCTACTACAGCGCTAGACTAGTGCCGCCGCGTCTTGGCGTTGGGCACGATTCGCGCCCAACGCCGGAACCGCTGATGCCGCAGAGTCGTAGAAGTATCCCGTGCGCATGTTACATTCTGCCTCATCTTCAATGATCGAGATTGTTGGTTCATAATGTTGAAACTAATTTTATAATATTATAAGATATGTATTATATTTTTTTAAAGCAAAAAGAAATCAATATTCTTTAAAGTCATGAATATTTGAAAAATATTAACTATTTAACAAATTCGCTTTACATACAAAAAAATTAATTTTAAATTCTATCATTGATTGTCAAATTTAAGTATAAAAGTAAATTATTAAAAGTACGTAATAAAACGTAATAAATCGTTACTGATTGTTAATATTTCCACGTGATTGAAAGTTAGTTCTGTCAGAGTATGGTACTGTATTATGAACAGGATAATTAGGCCAGGAAAGCATTGCTGGTCTACTGGCAGGTAAATAATTAGCGTTTGGAGGATAAAATTGCAATGGAAGTGCTTAGCTGCTTGAAGGTAATTGAACAGAATGGTATAAGTGTCCGTAAACGTTATCTGTAAGTTGTAAAAGTTTAGCATACAATAATAATATAAGTGCATAAATAAGCAAATTGGTTTTGAGTATTCAACTCCGGAATTAAACTTTTCGGTGAATTATTATTCGAATCCATGTTGATATAAGTATGCAACGACATTGCAGTTTTTCATTTTACTCGATGAAATTTAAGATTGCTCAATTTATCGACCACAGGCACATTTTTTGTGATCAATAGATTCCTCTGGTCGAAAAAGTACGGAAACAAAAAGAATTCATTGAGTAAAACGAAAAATTACAATGTCGTAACTAACTCCCCATTATACTTAAGTCTTCATTTTAAACAAAATTATTACATTTGTATGCTATCTGCCTAAATTATAATAATAATAATAATATCAATACAAGTTTATTAACATTACTACTATACACTCAATCTAAAGTAATAATACTTGTGCTATTATAAAAATTCAAAAACATTGAATTACCTTGAAAATCAATATTTATAAGCCTGCATAACCCTCAAACCATGCTTGCAGCATATAGCAGCAATAAATATTTATATTTAACGATTCGCGCCCAACGCCGAGACACGGCAGCACCGCCCTAGCGCTGTAGTAGCTTAATGAATCTTGGCCTCTACGTGTAACCGAATCGGTCATACGTAATCCTTATATTCGAAATATTTGCGTTCCAATAGTTATTGAAACGATGTATTATTATTTTTGAAATTTCCAATTACCAAAATAGTGGTATAAAGTTATTGTTTGGTTGAAATAAATAAATACCAGTTTTACTTTAAACATTTGAGTTCGACATTTTTTTCCGTGTATAGCCACTACATTTTGATACTTTTGGTTATATTTTAGAATCAAAAGTTGACTTTTTCTAGTTCTTCAACTGTTTAACCCGTCTGTGTACTTGATATTATATAGTAATATAGTCAATATGGGATAGCCATGTATTTTAGACGAATATATTCGTCCTATACTGCACAGGAGTGTTATAGTGGTTTTCGTCTGTACGTGAGTGTTAGTGTGAATAATTTGCTCAAGGCACCTAGCTGAATTATTATGCTCTCTCTCTAACACCATTATTGTGTGCATACGAAGGTCTTGTGTCAGTACTTCAATCGTCGTCTTAAGAATGTAAGTATATTAGATTAAGCAAGCATCTTTATGGGTAGTTACTATTTATATTATTTCTTTCTTTTGCTTTCTTCTTAATCATAACCTCATAAACGAGGATATGTCCGTCTAAGCTGTTATTTGGTACTGGATATAAAAGCAAGGTATTAACTATTATTTTTGGCTAAAAGTTTTATAGCTAACTGATCAGTTCGACTAGTTAATTATCTACTATGGTAGGGTATCAGAGTATGAATAAATTGCTATTATACATATATGCGAGAAAATACGTTTTGCTTCATGATTGCGAAAAGTGCTTATAGGTAATTATATCACGATTATCTACAATTTTGAGTTCCAATAAATCAGTTTACTCCTAGCGATTTCTAGTCTAAAAATTATTTTATGAAAGGTCAGATTTTCACTTTATTATTTCATCATACATATTTTCATAAACTGCAAGAGAATGTGAAGTTTCTGAGTATTTGTAAAATTTAGACTGTTGTATCTAATATGCTTTTTTCACGTGACGTAATGTTGGGAGTAAAACAATAATATAGACAGATATCAAATTAAGAAATTCTTTAAGATTCTTTACAATAAATTGGAAATATTTTATGTGTTTATAATATATTTCAAAAATGTTTCTCTCTTTGCATTTTAAGAGGACAGGCCTGGGTTAAACAAAAAAAAGAATACTTTTTTACGAGTCCAGAAAACTTTGTATGTGAAAAAGCAATCATTCTAAAAAATATTATGCTAGCAATAAACAATATTTTAAATGTTACTTTTATAAAACCTCAAAATCTTGATCCCACACTTCATAATAAATCATTATTTTCAATGCCATATTTATTAAAGGAACTTTGCTCCTCACACGATTCTAGGTGACATGATGAACGTAATTTCTTTTTTCGACGGTTATTCGCCTCCTTTTGACATATATTACAAAATGAGCAGAGCACTTTTTCGTTAGAATTTTTTTTATTTTTTTTTCGGATATCCAATTAATTTTTTGGAAATTTTTTTATTCATATGTTTAAAAAATTGATTAGATTTACGAAAAAAAAAAATAATAAAAGAATAAATTTAAGTAAAAATGCTCTGCTGTTTTTGTAATACATGTCAAAAGGATTTGAATAACCGTGAAAAAAAATTGCGTTCATCATATCATCTGGAATTGTGTGAGGAGCTAAGTTCCTTTAATAAATATGCTATTTATTTTGAGGTTCTATAACGGACAAATTTAAGATATTGTTTATTGATAGCATAGCACTTTTTAGAATGATCGCTTTTTAACATAAAAAGTTTTCTGGACTCGTAAAAAAATCTTTTTTTGGGTTTAACCCAGGCCTGCCTCCTTACATGCTTTGTTCCTTTATTTAAATAATGTAATAGCTTATAATAATTAATAATACCAAAATTATGCAGAACTTTCTTAGCTTAAAGGACAGTTATACGTTAAAATTTATCGTTCACATATAAGAGCTTGTATACAGACTCGACATTATGAAAGATCTCGTGAGAAAAAATTGATACGTATAGCACACTTCATCTCTTCGTCATCTCATCGTCAATTGGAATCTGACACGCAGTTACGTGGAGTCGGAAATAAACACCTCTGATACGTGTTTAATCCTCGATGACTGGTTCGTTCGACAGACGAATGCCGAGAGATCCGACGAACTCTTTTAAGGTTTCGCAGCTATCAGTTAAGGTTACGTCATTAAAAATCCCGACAAAGACATTCAAAAAGCATAAATGAATAAAATATATAGTCAAAAGTTATCAGCTCAATATAATTCAACAAAACTATAATAATAATATATAAAAACAAAATTATAGAATTAACAATTTTTTTATGATTACTGTTAATTTAATACAAAATAATATTTCGTTCTAACAATATTTTTCAATGTATTTTTTTATAGTTTGAAGTATTAACATAAAGTAAAGCATATAATATTTTACCTTATAATATATCAAAAACCTTTTAGCTCAATATTGAGAAAAGTCTTCGAGGTGGGCCACTTGTTGTGATTTATTGTGGTTTCGAGACAGTAGTTAGGACTAGTAGTTCAAGGATTGATTCGTTTTGACAGAAAGGAAACAGAAAATAATCTTGAAATTTTTTAGGTCTTGCAACACTGTGCTGCTGTTTACTGTTTCGTTTCCTAGCGAGAAAGATACAAAGTCGTGACGATTTGTTTCAAGTGTCTCGACACGCTCCAGGTTCTTGACATCTTCGAAAGGGAACTTTCTGCGAGTTAAGTTTTTTAATTTTGTTTTCAGAACTCAGTAGTATAATAGACCAGGTTCATACTACAATAACTTGTTATCTGTAATAATTCGTGTGTTTGCAATCACGTTTATGAGCAATAAATTAATACTCATTACAAAAATATATGCTATAATTAAATAAAATTATAGATAGATCGTAAAAACTTATGTGAATTCAATGTTACATATTAACAGGGTATATGTATTGTTTTTCTTTTCGTGATATATAAATGTTGCACAGTTTAACGAAAGTTTATGCAAAATAAAATTTTTGAAGTTAATTAATTGGTAATTAATTACTAATAATTCAAAATTCAATTAATAATTAATCTTCTACATAGAGTAGGACTGCAAAAAGAAATTGGAGTTAATTACGTAATTATTAATGGATTAATTAGTAATTATTTGATAATTAATTAACTTAGAAATTTTTATCTTACATAACTTCCGCGGTCTAGTTATTACTTATCAAAAATTAATTATTGCAAGAAGCTGCATAATACTAATACAAAATAAAATAGTATTTATGATGAATTTTATAATTATTTTAATATTTACATCTTTGAATCACAATGTCCCTTTAAAGGGACCTTAACTGTTTTGCTCGATTTGGGGTATCAAACACATTTATATACCACAAGTGATCATTTTAACGCCTCTCTTATCAATAATGTATAAAATTCAGTCATATAAATATGTGCTAAAATTTTGGTTTTCTTACGCTTTTGGAAATCTAGACCCTCATTCCTGCACTTTTGCGCATTTTCACTGATTTTCCTATGACTTTAGTACACACCGTAATTCCAATAAGAATGCACCCTCTACCCTCAAAGCGTTACGTAATTTGTGAATGATACCTTTCAATATAATAAACATTGCATATATTCTTCCAATGAAAAGTTGTGGCTCACAGGATTCATTGAATATATATTTATATATTTTACAATTAATGAAATCAGAATATTAAAATTTGATTTTTTTTAATATATGCTGTAGAAAATTAAATTAAAATCAAAAATATCAATATTAGATTTGATAGAATGCATATGCGAAAAAATAAATTCTTAGCTAGTAATAAATATCATAGTTAAATAAGACGTAGAAACGCGTGTTATACCATGATAATAATTCGAATCCAACGTTTTACTTTAGAACAATAATTTCGGTTGTTATCGAAGCGTGAGATCCGTCATAAGTATGCGAGGATGCGCTGGGTTCGCAAGTGAGACACCCGGTTTTTACGGCCCCGCAGCACGGCCTTCGTTAGTTTTTTGATAATAAAAATGGGACCGTGCAGCAAGTATATGTGCCGAGATCACAGACCACCCGATGTGGAAAGCTCGCCGGTTGGCCGCACGTGTTCCCGGACATACATACAGAAAACCGCAGACCGAGAACACAGATCGCCCTCGAATTTCCTCCCTTTTAGTAGTTTCCATACTATGTAGGTACGTAACTGGTCCATAGAAAGTAGGACTGCGTGGTGTTATTTCCTGCGTTATGTATTTTCCAGTCACATGCAGCAGCATTTTCACAAGTTTAATGGGGACTAGATTTTTAAGAACATATTTTCGTGTACTGTGCGTATGAGGAAGTAATAAATGTATTTTTAGGAACTTATTAAAACTAAAAATTTTCTCACACAACTTAGCAATGCATAAGTTATATAGACTTTTCGTAGTTGAAATCCTTTTAACTTGGCGAAGAAAGTGTGGAAACCATATTGTAAAAGGTTTGAAGAAGAAAAGGTATTTAAAAATGAGGTTCAGCTGTCATTCATGCTTTCATCTTCAATCAAAAAGACTGCAGTTCTAAGAGTTTTTTGCGTGATTTAACCTAGAGAATATTCTTTTCGTTTTACCAGTAAAAAAGTATAACTCAAAAAATTGCGTTTTGAGAAAAAAGTAGGAAATCATGTTAGAGAAGATTCGCGCTGCTACAACGTTCGATACGCAAGAACTAAACAAAATAAATTAAAAACCAAGCTGAAAATAACAAATGAAATTTTCGAGAAAGCCATTTTATCATATATCAAGTCCACTTCTTATTCTTATACCGACTTTATTGCAACAAAAATATTTTTTATGAATAATAATAAAAACTTATATACGATATACCATATTATTTGATTATTATTTTATTATATTGTACATATATATTTATATATTATATTCATTGTATGCAATGTCTGAAAAAACTCAACTTATATCGTTTTACCGCGCATTCCCTCAATTATTAACTGTTAAACCATAAAGTATAAACTTAAACCTCACTACTGTTAGGGACATCAATTTCCCATTAACAATAAGTATTGGAGGTGGACCTGTACCAGATATTTGCCAAAAATCGAAATTTTATCAGATTCTTGTAATACTTACCGTTTGAGGAACATTTTGGAACATGCTGAATGTAAAAATTCGATGATTTAACAAAGTTATAGCCGGTCAAGTAAGATAATTATGGCATGCAAAATTAATACTTCAAACACATTGTTCTCGAAACACAATTTTCTATTTTGAAAAAGTTCCTTGTACATTTCATTTTGGTGTTTCTTTTTAAATTTGTGGGAAATATTGCCTGAAGTATTACGACAAGAACTTGTTATTTTGATTTAAGATATACCGTAAATATTTTATTTATCTATTGTAAGTGTTTAAATATGATTTTCTTTTTCATATTATTAGTGTTTAAAAAGTATTTTAGTTTTTACAGACCTAAAATTGAGTATTTATAACTTAAAAAACCGCATGCTTTGTTCAACTTGAGTTAATAAGTATCTCTGAATTCTTTAAATAGGTTCGGTCAGGGGGATTTGCTCAAGGAACTTTTTAAAAAACCCTTATTTAGGTCATAAAATTATGCATTTTCTTCTATAACTGGAGTTGTCAGCGATAAGATACGTTCAAAATTGGTATATAACCTTTTCTAATCATGACAAAAATGCTACCAAAGTTTTAATTGTTTTGGTTGAAAGAGAGAGATTTTTTCTAATCTGGCGCAGGTCCACCTTAAGTTATGTTAGAGTAATAAAAAAGTAAATAATAAAGTCAAATACCCCAAGGTCAGTAATTTCCTATCAACAATAAATGATTAAATAATACAATCATAACATAAGCTAATAAAGTAATAGTAAAGATAGAATATAATATATTCAACCCACTTTTTCGAAGTCGAGACCGACGTAGTGACTTATTTACCTGGCTCACAAGGAGAGTGCACATTGCACACCCTCCAGGAAACAAATGATAATGGACCCTTGTTGTCCAGATTTGAGGTAATTCACTCGAAATATGCGTTATTTTAAATAAATAAGGTACTTCTTCTTTTGACCATAACTCTACAAGTTTTTATTATGTATAAATGACCCAAAAGATAATACAAATTAGGCGGGAAGAGCTTTAATTTAAGCCTTGTTACGTATAGAAATATTAATCTGATCAAAAGTTATTAACAATTAAAGATGGTGATTGCAAATGCATGGAAAATCGATGAATTTAGAAGAGTTAAATTTCTTCTAATATTCATGCAATTTCGGTCACCATCTTCAATTGTAAATAACGTTAGATCAGATTAATGTTTTTATGCGTAACAGAGCTTAAACATAATCTTTTTCTGTCTACTTTTTATTATCTTTTGAGTCATACCTTTATAATAAAAACTTGTAGAGTTGTAGTCAGAAGCAGAGGTACCATTTTTTCACTTAAATAACGCATATTAAACCACCTCCCAAAGTCTGACCAAAATTCGTTTCTCGGAGGGTGTGCACTCTCCTTGTCAGTCCATTGTGTTCTAGGGTGAAAAGTATTTTAGGCGATTATCGAGAGTGCAAGTTGCAGGTCGAGTAAAGGGCTGCAACTAGCAGAAGTGTTAATCGTCTTTCACCCGTGTTGCAGAAGATATTTCTTGTTCTACTGTGCATTGAAAATAGGCTTTTTGTAACGTATGCACGATTATCGCATTCTTTCGCTCTCAAAACTGGACCTAAAGGGACTGTATTTCAACCGGAAGGCGTAAAGTGACCACTTTTAGAAGCCAATAGAAATGAGAATAAAACTGGCTTAAACTTGGTTTATAAAGTTATTTACGTATTTATTTTACTTAGCAAATCTAAAATTAATGTTTTTCATGATAAATAATAACTACATTTTGTTTCAATATATAATAACTAGCTTTAAGAAATACTTTATAAGCGTGGGAGCGGGTGAGAGAGCCTTTTTGACCTCGTGTGTTTGAAGTACTCATCTCCGGCTCACTGTACGCACTCGCCTTCAGTTCGTGCTAGTTTATTACTTTATTAGTATTTTTTACGTAAGTAGTTATGTTCACGTTGTACGTTGAAACAGACAAAAGCGCGCGATATTGAGATTCCTAACCTGAAATAAATGAAATTTTTTAACGTATACAATAATAATAAAAATGTCATTTTAGTTAGAATGAAGAAATTTTTTTATAAACTTGTATGATTATTGTGTTTAGTGTATTTCCAATTTTATGAAACCAAATGCCACGCCTAAAATACAAAGATAAATCTCGCTGATCGGATCGGTAAATATGACAAAAGAATACATTTACATTTACGTTTTTGTAATATGATTACCCTAGTAGAAATTTTCCCCAACAGTTCATTAAACCTTGGCAAATCATTTTGGGTTGGCCAGTGGCCGCTTATTTCGTCACGGATTTACTTTCGCCGTTGGCCAACGGATGGTGAATTTTGAAAATTACGATAAAAGCATATTTAATATAACTTACTTTTCAAATAGCTTATTTAACATTGCATTATCAATAAATAGTCGCTACATGAAATAAATAATATTGTTATAAATAATTTGGATACGCGCATACAGGCATACAGCTATCTAACTTCGTGCATGCGCAAGATGACCAGTCACTGACCAACGGTTGTCCGAATGTGCAGCCAACGAACATTGATGAAAGGTTGGCGAATATGCCATTTTGGTTGGGCTACTTTGTACCAGGGTATAGATCAACCAATTGAGGGACACTAATTTATTTCTAATATTAAACGTTTAATTTGTCTAGTCTAGCCATAAATCTCAAATCTAAGTAATTCAAAAGTAATTTTGAAATAAATCGTAAACTTAAGTACTTCAGGAATAATTTTTTATTAAAAATTAACGTTTAAATAAATAATAAAATTCTAAAATTTGAGTTAACCAATTGCAAAAATAATTTTCTATTGGCTTGTTCGATCCTTGAATCTTAAAAGATTAAACAATTATTTTGCTGATATTTCTATTGTTAATAAAATTAAAAAATGGCTTTTAATAACCCATACATCAGATTCAATACTTATTTTAATATTAAGAAGTTTTACTAAGTAGATCGCTCGAGAAGCAGGTGATAAGAAGGGCAAGCTTACGCTTATAGACTAGAGTTATCGTATAACCCAAAAAACCATGGTTTTAAAATATAAAACTATACATTCAATTGGCATTAAAAAAGATTGAAAATTTACTATGACTATTACTAATTAAAAAGAATATTTTGCATTACATTCAATAATAAATAATCGTATTTAAAATACAACAAAATAAGAAAACAATTATATGACAACATTGCATTCATGTGGAAAAGTTAATTGTCATGATTTATGTTTATCAATGGTTTTTATTTCTAATGGTCCGTTTTCATGCGGCGAATGCTATGCTAACATATAGGTGCGGGAGAGAGGGTATAATCACACTTTCTGTCTCGTACCTATATGTTAGCATAGCATTCGCCGCGAATAATACGCTGCATGAAATCGGACCTTAAGGTAGTTCTCCGGTTGCAGTGGTGCTCAATTCGGGGTTAAATTAGAAAATTTATTTTCTAAGATATTATACGTCGTTATCTAATGTGAAAATCTCACAATTAATAATTTTAAACATTAGAATTTCGATAGACAATGTCTAGAGTATCAAATATTCCCAAAAGTTGAAAGCGAGTGAAACATTGCGTACATATATATTATACCTCGTTATCTAATGTGAAAACCTCACAATTAATAATTTTCAACATCAGACTTTTGATAGATGGTGTCTAGAGTATCAAATGTTCCCAAAAGTCGAACGAGAGTGAAACACTCCGCACATATATAAAATAAAATAAAATACTGCAGCATGGAATTAAAACTTTGGACGTTGTATCTTAAAAAATTCCGGAGAACTACCTTAAGGGTTTTGAAATGGGAAGCTATAAATAATATGGAATATCCTATGTCTTCAAGTCGAGGAAAAGTAATATCACGTCACGTTCGATGACAAAATATCTTTATTCTCCATAGAGAAGAAATGCGTTAAGAATGCGCAACAACAAGACATGCGAGTAAGCTGAGCGTCATAAAAACTTGAGCAATAGAGCATAGGTACGCACATATGACTGCATAGCGGTCGAGCCTTGACGCTTCAACAGGGATAAAAGAAAAGGCGGTTGTGCAGTAAATTTGATAATACATACGTATAAGTATTTAGATGGTTAGTTTAAGTTTTTCTTTGAACTAAACTTTAGCGTCATCTGTTTTATCTTCTTTCATTCTTATAACCCGTAACCGCCCAGTATTAGCTGTAGGGAACGCTAGGTATTATTTCATAACTCTAATAATATTCATTTATATCATATAAACACGGGGTACTAAGAATTCGCGAAATATATTGATAATTAAAGGGTAAAGTACTATATCAGATATAAAAAATTGTAACTGCGTACATCGAAAAATTTATTACGACAATTGTCAAAGCAATACGTATGGAGAAAAATAATATATTTGGCGCTGTCGATCAATCTGTAAAAATTAAAAAACATTTCTTTTTTTAATTCCATCTATTAATATACTTCTATAATAGCCTAACAAATTACCATATTAATTATTAAAACAGCTTAATTATTCAAGTCTCCCCAATCATTTAAATAAATATTGTATCACTGTGATAGCTATAAGATTGTTGATAATTAGTTTTAATGACCTATTCTTCAGTTGTAACTGTCATAGCTGAAATTGCTTAATGCAAT
The DNA here is from genome assembly GCA_949152435.1 of Gastracanthus pulcherrimus. NCBI lineage: Eukaryota > Metazoa > Arthropoda > Insecta > Hymenoptera > Pteromalidae > Gastracanthus > Gastracanthus pulcherrimus. The sequence goes on along the minus strand of OX424572.1, from coordinate 194,887,633 downwards.
CGCACAATTGCAGTTATCGCCTTCTTAATTATAAATGTATCACAAATTATAATAAGTGCAGATTGTGGCTCCTCTAGCTGCAATTATACTATTACTGTTACTATTACTATTACTATTATTATACTATTACTATACATTATTTCATGATGCTTTTGGCCACTTTTGGTGTAATTTACAATAGTAATTTTAACAGTTCGGAAATTTGTATATAATTTGGCCAGTTAGAACTGTTTCAATGTCTTTTAAATAAATATTTTAATATTTTTTATATTATAAAGGCATAATATTATGAAAGTTTCTAAATTTGAAGAATATATAATAAATTTTTCAGCAACCAATAGTTAGTAAAATGTTCGACAATGCATGAATCTCAAAATCCACATTCTGTAATACAAAGACAGTACACAAAATTGTAGAAAAATCATAAATGGTTAATTATTGTTATTTCCCATAAGACTCCGTATTAAACACGTGTATTGACAATGTTTATAACTTTTCCCTCACGTACCTTGGCTTTGCCAAAATTAATATAAATCACATTTAGACTAACATTCACCAGTATGTCGAGTTATATAAAAAAATTCGATAACCGAGAGTACTACAAAAAAGTCGATATTTTCTAATTTGCATAAAACAATATTACCCCACCTAAAAAAAAGTACAGTTATATTTAAAAATTCAATATGTTACTTACACGCCACATATAAAATAAACATACCAGTGATTGGACACATGGACACATTTCAGTTGTTATAACAATTTTATTGTGATAATTGTATTTGGGTAATAATTAAAGAATATTTATACATTAAGCTATAGTATCATAGTTTATTTAACACATAGCATTATAAATGTAGACAGAACACTGAAGTATATTTAACGTAATATTTAGGTGTCCGGATAAATGGCTTAAGCATTCAGGCTTAATCACTGGTAATTTTTTTACCTTATGAGCTCGTGGCACCGCTTTTTTGAAATTGGCGAAAAAGATATCTCAAAACCTATTTGACCAAACGGATTGGACTTGAACGTACGTATATTCTATATGAATTAGAAAAATTACAAAAATTACTAATTTAAACAACTTTTATTGCGTTAATAAAATAAAAAAATGTTGTGCGAAACTGGCACTATTTGTAATGTGCTGGCATTTTATTGAAATTTCATTTTATTATTTTTAAAAGTTCAATTAGAAATTATGTTGATGAAAAGTAAGAACATTTTCTCTTTTTACTCTTAGATAACTGCATACTAGTCAATGTATTACTTACAACGGAGCATCGACCTTACACCTTTATTACTCCGAACACACGCGTCCTTGTGAAATAAGAAATCTTTTTCACTTTCTCTAAATAGGAAATAAAAAGACCTAAACTAAAATTTCTTAAAAATTTCTTAATTTTCAGCATCTTCTACCAGGTGATCAAAATTATCCCGAAGCAACTAAATTTCTCAACGTTTCATAGTACACCATTTCCGAAGTCAGTCAAACGTCAAAAAAGCTTGCGAACGTGCTCATCCCAGCAAGCTCAATGCGCCCGCGCTGATACAAAAAGGATACAACAAGTCAAATTAGCCAAGGCGCGCTTTCACCGCGAGGCACTGGCGCTGATGGCTGTACAAACTCCACCCCCTTCTCTCTCCTCGAGAGAAAAAGACAGCGTCCGCGAGAAAGAGAGAGAGCGAGAGCCGCACGGCAGAGCTTTGTGCTTCTGGGCAGCACGTGAAGGCGCGCGCTGTAAAGCAGGCCACCCAGGCCGCGAGCCATCACACGCGCCGCGCCGCGCCGAGGATACGCCAGTGTTTACACCGGCACCGTAATTTTATACCGCTGATCGCGCCAGCAGCAGGAACAGCCGCTGGCTAGCACATTACTGACGTGCAGTAATCTTCTCGTAGCGCCGCGCGCGCCGTTTCCTGCGCGCGGATATCTTTCCCGAAGTCGTCGCTTTTGGAGCGCAGCTTTTATGAGGCCTCCGTCAATTTGTTTTCTCTTTCACCGACGTTATACGGACTTAGCGAATTGGGAGAGCGAGTGATTTTAGATTTTCCTTTGGGGCTTGGATTTTTCGAAGTTCGGTTCTTTACTAATCGGGCTTTCTTTTTCGATGTTTGAAAGTTGATCTGATACTTTTTACTTATTATGACGAGGGTTTCATTTTCAAGCAGATTGGTATTTTTAACCGACTTCAAAAGAGGAGGTTCTTTGTCCCAGATTACAAATGGTTTACATGTAATTGTATGTAATATTATCTACAGAGAGAATTGTCTGATAAAAAATTACAGGGTAATTTTTCCCAGATGGCTCGGATTGATGATGTGCCTATTCAAGGTTTCAGGTCTCCTCCGTTTGCGGTTCGAATGTTAATATTTTTTAAAGAAAACACGTGTATCTTTAATATCTATATATAGAGGAGAGACACCCACTTTGGGACACTTAAAGATTTTTTTTATAATATCTTTGTTAGTCGTTTAAATTTAATTTTACAATTCCCTATAGCTAGCTTATAGTGATAGGAAACAGTGTACCAACGTTTGATTAAGGTTAACGAATTACAGTGAATTCAATTTAAGGTAAAAATGACGCTTAGGAGTCGCTTACCATTTACTTGACCTAAGTAATTGTTTACTGCTTTACTAAACTGTTTTTGGTTCAAAATAATATTTATTTGGTTTCAATTAAATTTTATTTTATCCAAAATTGGTTGTGATTAAATAAATATATCCTTGAATTAAATGACATTCTCTTAAACCTAAAAAATAATTTTCTTCAATTAAGATATTGCATTTTTTCAAAAGTAGAGGCCAATTTTCAGTAAATTTTCTTAAATATAAAAATTGATCATCTTAATCAAAAAATATTTCCTTCTATCGAAAACATGCGGAATTAAAATTAAACAAACCAAGAAACATTTATTTCGAAACAAATATATTTGCTTTTTTCAAGCAAGTCTTTTTTTAAAAACTTGCATATTATATACTGAAATTAATACTTATTTACGATATATCCAGTAATAGGTATTCGAAATAATTACTTTTCATTTAATAATAGGTAATGTATAATTTTTATAAATCTGATGGAACAAAAAGAACCCGATACTGTGTGTAGTAATGTCTTTTTACCCGATTTTTGTAGCCAGTTTTCGTGCTTCTGGATAATGTTCCCTTGAGGAAGAAAAAGCACGAGACTGGCAATAAGGTGCGCCAAAGTAGGAGGCAGAGAGAAGAATAGCAAGAGTAGGAAGAACCGAGAGCGAGGAGAAGACTTTCGACGAAAAGCTTGCAGTGGCGAGAAAAAGACAGCAATAGGAATGAAAAGGAGGGAAAGAGAGAGATGGAAAAGGACCATAGGCGATCTGAAAATAAGATCTGTTTATCTCAAGTCGATGCTATTTCAGAAACCGCGTAAGATTCTCGCGATTGCAGCGAACAAATGTTCCGTAGTCCGTGTAAATGAGCCGTAAAATTAGTTATATGCTGTCCATTAATTTTATATATAAAGATGATCATCTGTTTTATTTAACATCTTGAAATTTGGTATTTTAAATAAAAGTAAATTTTTTTAATTATAAATAACTAGCATCCCCCGTATATTATTATTTTGAATTTAATTTATCGAACATTTATTTATAAAAAGCAGGAGTAATTACATTTTTAAGAAAGAAAAACCGCTGCCAACTGCTTTAGCAGAATGCTTTCTCAAAGAGATTGAATGCACAATTATTTATTGAATATTTATACTAAATTTACACAAATGTAAGCAAATTACGCCTTCTTTATGAATAAATGCAGGGGAGACCGGGGCCTGACGGTCATAGCTTATGTTTAATGCTATATTTCTCAATATTTATGAATAATAATGGACTGACAGCAATGCATTTATGTTATTAAACTATTCAACTATAAATTGCTCTTTGTTTAAGACAAAAACATACTTTCATTTTTAAGTGAGAACCAAAAACTTAAAAAAAATGATTGTCCCCTTAAGCCCCGTACACTGGGGCTAAATAAGCACAGCTTCGGGGCTCAACAGACACCCTTCTTTTCCGTCATAATTAGTAAAAAATAACCTTTTAATATGAAAGATGTTTACAAATAGGTATTGATGATCGAATTATCAATAATTTAGACTAGCTAATAGGTAATCCTTGCTTCCAATGTCACTCGGATCGGTATATGCATTTATCGATTTAATAAAATGAAAATTAACAATTATTTACGCTCGATCGAGTCCTTATGCGTGTCCTATTGCACTTTTGCAACATGTTAAGCGTTGAGTACAGTTGAAGGGGCCAAAAATCAATTTTTTATTTTCTTAAAAAAAGTGCTTTATATCCAATTTGCCATCTTTGAACCAATTTTTCTTACGACTTCATTTTTGGCCTTAGAAATGCTTCTTACGAAGCAGTGCTCGATATAACTTTTACATTATAAACACATTATCAGAGCGAGTGTTTTATATAACCACTGTATACAAAATTTACTCGCAAATATACGTAATACGTAATTTTGCTTTCTGAAAGAGAAAGCTTTGTAACGATGAAAATTTTCGGATAAGAGATTTTGATAAATCTTGATGTTTTTGCGGTTCCTGAGTCAGAAAAATATATTTTTAAAAAACGTTTGTCTGTATGTGTGTATGTGTGTGTATGTATGTATGTATGTATGAAACCAAAAAAGCAAAATTTGTGTCCACCATAACACATGCAAGGAAGCATGTTATGAGCTGAAATTTTGCAGACATATTAGGTACGTTTAAACTTAGATCTGATAGAAATTTGGAGCTAAATGGATAAATTTAGAACGCTTTTTGATAAAATAATCACTTTTTGAAAAAATGTTAAAAGAGAAAAAAAATGTTGTCTTTAGATTTTTCGTTTACTAAAGATATATAAAAGATAGGCACAACTTCTTAAAGTCCGCGTAATTTCCTATTGATTTATGTTTTTTAGAACTATTCTTAAGCTATTTTTAAGAAATAAACGTGAATTTAAAAACTTTTCATAATGTAGCTATTTTATCAAATTAAAAATGATTTTTTTCGGAAGCTTGTATTAAAGATATGCATGTTTGTATTAAAGTGCGCATAATTTCCTTTCGATTTATATTTTTTAAAACTATTATTAAGTTATTTTTAAGAAATTGTAATCAGTTCGTATTGAAGGTATATATAAATTAGACATAAATTCTTAAGGTGGCTCTCTGCTTAAATATTGGTCAAAATGTCGAATTTTCTTTTATTGTATTATAAGATAGTTAAATCCATTCTTCAGCTACAAAAATTATTCGAATAATGGTATGAGCACTCTAACCTTAAAAAAAAGCACATGATTAAAAATATTTTTTAAGAATTTTCGTAATTCTTTACGATTTGAATATCATTATTATAGAATATTTGCAATATGTTTGTGTTAAGACTTTTAACCTAAATAGTCATTCAACTACCAAGAAAAAACTGATTTTCAATTTTTATATTAAAATAATACGTATCAAATACCCTGGTATAAAGTTAGCTAAAATGGCTGGTTAGCTTATTAATTATTAGCTAGATTAATAAGCTATTAATAAGTCAAATTATAACTAATATCTGGCTAGAATCTGCTTAAGACTATGCTTTAAGCAAGAATGAATTTTGTTTGCAAATCTAATCTATTTATACTTTGTTTTGAAAAGTTTTTAGTTTTTAAAGAAATATATTATTATACTTTATTGAATGTTCAATATAGTATGCCGCCAAAATAAATATTTTTATCAATAAATAACAACTTACGAGATTATAGAAATATGTATATGCAATACTAAAAGTATTTGATAACTAATAATTTCTTTTCCGAAAATTAGTCAATCATAACTTAGTCAACAAAAATTTTGTGATTGATGTCGAAAATAAAACTTTGTAATAAAACTTCATTCGTGTAACAGTCAAGACCTCTCTTTGAGAAAGCATCCTGCTAAAGCAGTTAGCAGAGGTTTTTTGTATACGGCGGTTATATACAAAATGGCAGTAACAATGTGTTTATAATGTAAAAAAACATAATTCTGTAAAGATTAAAGTAATGTTATCGAACGCTGCTGTAAACCACATAAAACCCATAAACCTCATAAAACCCATTATCCCCGTAAAACCCATAAACATAGTAACCACATAAATCCAATTAACACCATAAAATCCATGAAAGCCATAAAAATCATAAACTCCATAAACCCATCAACCCCATGCAAACCACAAAAATCATAAACCCCATAAACGTCATAAATTCATAAAGCTCATAAAACCCATAAACCCCAATAACCAATAAATCCCCTAAACCCCATGAACCTCATAAACTCATAAACCCCATAGAATCCACAAATATCATAAACCGCATAATCTCAGAAACCCCATAAAACCCATAAACATGGTAAACCCCATTGTTCGCGCGTTTGTTAAACAAAAGTAAACTTTATTTAATTAAAATACGACGACCTGTCGCGTAGCTGCGATAACGATTTGCTATTTATTAAATATGAGCATGTGAAGATAGAAACGGTGACTATTAGGTCGATAAATAAATACTCACTTCTCTGGTAGAAAGATAGCTAAAATGGCTGGTTAGCTTATTAATTATTAGCTAGATTAATAAGCTATTATTAAGTCAAATTATAGCTAATATCTGGCTAGAATCTGCTTAAGACTATGCTTTAAGCAAGAATGAATTTTGTTTGCAAATCTTACCTATTTATATTTTGTTTTGAAAAGTTATTAGTTTTTAAAAATATACATTATTATACTTTATTGAATGTTCAATATAGTATGTCGCTAAAATAAATATTCTTATCAACAAATAACAACTTACGAGATTATAGAAATATGTATATGCAATACTAAAAGTATTTGATAACTAATAATTTCCTTTCCGAAAATTAGTCAATCATAACTTAGTCAACAAAAATTTTGTGATTGATGTCGAAAATAAAATTTTGTGATTGATGTCGAAAATAAAATTTTGTGATAAAACTTCATTGTAAAACTACAAATATTTGTTTACCAATTCTCAAAATTTTGTCATAACTCACATTTTTCTGTTTTTATTGTTATTTTAAAAATAATAATAATTATATGACTACATGCATTCTATTATTTATAACATAAATTTCTTTAATAAAGACACATAAATTTTACTCGGGGCTTTGGTACTTTTTGTGTAAATAATACTTTTTAAATGCACGCGTCGTTATGTAAACAAATAACTTAACCTTCATTACTACTAGACATTTAAGGTACATTTTTAACTTTAATTAAGTAAAATACTTAATGTACCCTGGTAGAAAATTATCTAGTTTTATCGAGGCCCTCGATTATTTCCTTGGCAAACTAGATAGATCTACATAGTTCTAGATTAATTTTCTATCAGGGTAGTATGATTAGAATTGCGTATTACTTTGATTATTATAAAACTGTTACTATTTCCATTATTAATTAATACATAAATTCATTAGTTTATCAATTTTATATTAACTAGAATATTATGCAGAATCTAACTAGAAATTAGATAAAAAGCATGTAGTTCTTAACATATTTCTAGCTAATTTCTTAACCAGAATTAAAGCGGATTTAGAAAATCTAGCTAATATCTGGCTAGAAACCAGCTTAGATTTCTCTCAGGGTAGATTTATTTAACAATAACAAAATAAAGGAACTTTATTGTTATAAAGTTCTGAATGTAATTTTAATAAAAATAATTACTTTCAATTTCGTTTCAATAAAGATTTAATTAAAAGAAAGGATAGCAGGTCGCGAAATTTAGGCGTCATGACGATACGCGGAAAGGTCCAAACTTGCCTGAGTCGCGGTCTAGCCGGAAGAGGGGGAAATTGTACATTGCAGGCATTTTTGATGCGCATGCGACACTTTCGCTGATAAAAGTAGAGGAGAATCACCACATACCCCTCTTGCAACGACCACCAGCGAAGTTATTCACTAGGTTGCGAGGGAAAGAAAAAGCGACACTCGAAAGAAAAGACTTTTGCCGAGCTGATTTGAACTCGGTGGCCGCAACACCCATAAACACCATAAAATCCATAAATATTATAAACACCATAAATATTATAAACACCATACATATTATAAACACCATAAATATTATAAACACCATAGATATTATAAACACCATAAATATTATAAACACCATAAATATTATAAACACCATAAATATTATAAACACCATAAATATTATAAACACCATAAATATTATAAACACCATCAATATTATAATCACCATAAATATTATAAACACCATAAATATTATAATCACCATAAATATTATAAACACCATAAATATTATAAACACCATAAATATTATAAACACCATAAATATTATAAACACCATAAATATTATAAACACCATAAATATTATAAACACCTTAAATATTATAAATACCATAAATATTATAAACACCATAGATATTATAAACACCATAAATATTATAAACACCATAAATATTATAAACACCATAAATATTATAAACACCATAAATATTATAATCACCATAAATATTATAAACACCATAAATATTATAAACACCATAAATATTATAAACACCATAAATATTATAAACACCATAAATATTATAAACACCATAAATATTATAAACACCTTAAATATTATAAATACCATAAATATTATAAACACCATAAATATTATAAACACCATAAATATTATAAACACCATAAATCCATAAACACCATAAATCCCATAAATATCGTAAACACCATAAAACCCGTAAACATAATAAAACCCGTCAACCCCATAAAACCCATCAAAACCCATAAAATATGCAAACCCCATAAAAGCCACAAAATCCAGGAAACCCATAAAACTCCATAAAATTCATAAAGATCATAAACCCCATAAACTCCATAAACATCGTAAACCCCATACAAATCATAAACACCGTAAAACTCACAAGACTAATAAACCCCATAAAAAACGTAAATCATATAAGCCCCATAAAAAACGTAAATCATATAAGCCCCATAAAAAACGTAAATCATATAAGCCCCATAAATCTCATAAATCCCATAAAAGCATAAGAAATATAACAACCATCAAACAATAGAAACCATAAAACAATAAAAACCATAAAAGCAATAGACCAATAAAAATCATAATAATCATAAAACAATAAAACAATAAAAGAATAAAAATCATAAAATAATAAAAACCATAAAACAATAAAAATCATAAAACAATAAAAATCATAAAACAATAAAATCCATAAAACAATAAAAACTATATTTATATACCTTCTATATATGGGTAAAAGTCAAAAAGTCGACCAGGTCGTATCCCCGTTATTTTACACAAAATTAAAACGATATATCGGCCTAACTAAAAATCAGATGGATTTTATTTCGAGTTAATAGCCAAAACACAATGAAATGTCATGTGTATCCCGTGTCCAAACCAACTTTCTCTAATATTATTTTATAATTATATTCCAAGATGATGTTCAAGAGAGAAGTAGGCAGCAGGCAGGTTGCTTAAACTTATTTTCAGATATCAAATAGATTAAGTGTAATATCTTAATTTTCATGCTGTGAGAATTTAATAATGACTTAAAATCTGTCCTTTGATTTAAGCGTCAAATGTGTCCCGTCCTTTAAAATTAATCTTAGATATATAAAGATGTGTAAATTGATTATAAACGCAGGTTATATTTGTTAATTTAACCATTTCTTTTCATTTATTGGCGATTTTAAAAGGTTTCATTGTCAATTTTTTAAATAAAGTCAAATTATAAATGTCTTGCGTATCTTAATTGATGTCATGTATTTCCGGATAGTTCAGATCAGTAGCGGTGCACTTATGCAGGGACAAATTATTTGGAAAGAAGTTCAAAAACTCTTAAAAAAATGTAAGTATTGTCATTGTAGGTTGTCGTCCTAAAATTGAATAATAAACAATTTGTAAAGAAAATTAAGATTTATTTCAATTTGCGTATACTAGGTGTATGTCTAAGCTCGTTCAGCTCCGTTTCAGCGCGGTCATTTAGCCCCAAACGACTCTTTCACTTTGTATAGAGAAAACTTTATTTGATTTCAAACAAAACAAAAACTCTTTTTTTAAAATAAAGTATGTTTGGAGGTATTTCTATTAAATTCTAAGTGAAGCTCAACTTTGATAGTTTACTTAGATTGTTTTTAGTTACAATTACGATAAAAATCGGATTGACACATACAAAAAATTACAATGTTTTGTTAAAACTTAATTCGCTTACTTTAGCGTACTTGCAAAGTCATTAGATAACTTAACAACAAATACTAATGTATATATATATATATATATATATATATATATATATATATATATATATATATATATATAAAAAGAGCACATAAATGATGTTAGAATATTCGAAAATATAAAGGGGTGTCCATGTAACCCGGTGCGGCTATTTCGCCTCGGTCTCCCCTACTGGGATTCTCTTCCCTATACCAGATATAGTCACGAGATCTGACGCTCATCCAATCAGCGCATTGCGCGGCACACACGAACACGGGATCGGAAAATGCAGCAAAGTGGTAAAACCGGAAATGCCCAGTTTTGGTTAATAAAAAATCCAAACAAACATTAACATTCACAATATGTTAAATAGGCATTTTTTAACAAGTTTATATAAGTTTTTAATAAATTCAAAGATTTTAGTTAATGTTCTCAAGCGAAGTGGTAAACCCGGAAGTCTACTTATTTCGATCACTGCTTGGAATATCACTAACAAGCGCAGCCAAAATCGACACCCGACCCGTGTAAAAGTATATATATATATATACCATAAATGTGTAGTGCCGGGCGTCGCTTATGGCTACACGGTCACTAACGGACACTATCGAACACTACTTATCGAACACTACACATGGACGCCGTACACTGTATATACTAAGCATAGACGCCAACTAATTAGAACGTATAGGTCTAACAAAGACAAAATCTTATTCAAAGATATTTTAAGAATAGAAAAGAAGATTAAGTGACGTATTAAATGTATTTTTTAGTCAATGTATACTCAACAATATTTATATATACAGGACGAAAATAATAAATATAAAACATAGGATAAGATATTTAAGGCAAACCTTTTTTTTAAAGGATCGGAGTGTTTATTAAACAAAACACAGTCGTCTAATGCACGAAGGGTTCATAATTTTGGGGCCATCCGTATAGCAGCAAGATCCGCAGTGCAGGTGGCTACTGTTTACGCGACGTCTTGTACACGCACCACTTAATCCGATGTTTTGGTATTTGGATTTCAACAGCCACAGGGGGGTTGTCCTCGATACACGAAACTCTCGAGAAGTTCCTCTTGACTTCTGGAAACAATTTTCGGCAACTATGACACGATTAGTGTCTTGTGTAGATTTTTGTTAATGACCGTGACAGAAAGATTAAAACATTTTTATTTTAAAAGATTCAGAAACAATATAATATAAGACTTTTTGCTATAAATTTCGTATACATAAAATCTTCCAAGTTTTATAGTAATGTCGTTTCTTTAATGAAAAATAAATTAAAACCTATAAGTATATACCTAATATATATCGGTTTTTTATTGACTTATCTTAAAGTTTGTAATCAAAGGAATATTTTAAGACTAGGGAGATGTCACATATAAAAATATTAATGAAGTTATGATAATTTAAATAAATGAATTAACATTTAGTAGTATGCAAAATAATAACATTAAATGCATTTTTCTCAAAATACATTTAAAATGTTATTAGTTATGTCATAGTTTTAAAATGTTCCAGCGTCTACCGTCTCAACCTCAAGTCCTTAAATACATTTTTTTAATTTCTTTGTATTTTAAATAAAATAAATTTGCTTGATTTTGCTTTCTCAAAGAGAAAGCTTTGTATTTTGTTATTCAAAAAGTATATGTCTAAATATAATTACCTATGTAATTTTACATGAATAATTTCTTATTCAAATGGACTGCTTTTTATTAATAGAATTAGGGTACAAAAAATAAAAAAAAACAAGCGACTTCTTTTAATTTACGGAACAAAAAAGTAAGTTGGTGAAAAAGTTGTTGATTTCGATAATGAATAAAAAATAACTATAAATTTATTCGCCATAAATTGTTTTTCGCATAATAAATGAAATGGTAAGAATTAGAAGTATTAGTAGATCTTAGAAGCTCTGAGCTGTTTGAGAAAAACATCAATGTTTAGAAAATAATATAAAGTAAAAAAAAATGTTACATACATTATCAATTATATTTTTTTATTTATACTGTTGTTAAAAATATAAATAGCTTAAAAAATTAGATTCTAAAATTAGATTCTAAGTCAATGAATGATTCCCAACATTAGTGTAAATGAGGCTTCAGCGATCAGATTTTATAATTATCTGATTTTCAATCACCTTGACTTTGGTTACAAAATATACATAATTTTTAAGATGTAAGGTGAGTATTAAACTATTGCTGGTAGTGTTAAGTACAAACTTTAATTTATATGCGCAGAACTCTTATTCGATCGTGCCTGTTTTAAAAGCCGTAAGCATGTTTTAAATGCGTCATTGTTTTATCGCAAACTAGAGCGTAGACCGGAGAAGAGAAATGCTGCAACCATTTTGGCGCTTTGAAATTTAACGATGTAATTAATCTGTATTATGGACATTTGTTAAAGGCTTCGATTAAACAGGAATATAATGGCCTGCCTTAAAGTCTGTACTCAACATTTCAAGTTCTGTATTTTTGTATTTATAAAATTTATTATAAAATAATATTATATTTTATTGTCAGCGCTGAAACTATAAATTGAAGTTATATCTAAAAGGCTTTTATTAATTGAATATAAATAATTCAGATATTAAATGCGCGTTCATGTTTGTTGTAGATGTTCAACAATTTTCGTTTTCATTGTTAACGCCAATACATAAAAATGGTTGGTGTGTGTATGTGAATGTGCGTGCGTGTGCGTGTATACTTGCGAGTGGGGGTATGTGCGTGCGTGTGTGTGTGTGCATGTGTACATGTGTGGGTATGTGTATGTGTGTGTACGTACATGCGTGTGTGTATGCGTGCGTGCGTGAGTGTACGATCGTCTGCGTATGTGTGTGTGTTTTTGCGTGGGTAAGTGTATGTGTCTTGTTTATATAGATTTATTATTATTAAGTAATTTATATAAAACAATTGGAAAGGAAATAGCTAAAAAAATCTTACTCTTCTAACGAGGTTTGATATGTTTGTTTCTAACATGTTTTTTAAAAACTTTCTTTTTACTACCACAAAGCTTCCTCTTTGAAGAAGCAAAAAATCATGAAAGATTCGTTTTGACTGACGCTTATAATATAATAGAAGATTGTATTATCAAGAAGCAATTTGTAAGTATATATAATGGGCAAATCCACAAAACTTTTTACTTTTGGCATTAATAGATTGTAATTTTCAAACAACTGCAATTTGGTTTTATAATTAGGTACATGACTGACCGAAGGCTTACATTTTTTGTTTTGATGTCAAGAAATCAGTTCTGATTTTTAATAATGGGACGTCAAACGGCGCAGTTGATATTTTTTTAGGTCTCAAATTTAACCTTTTTTCAAAAATGGTACTTTTTTCCGTAGTCTTATGGAAACATTAACTGTGCCGTTTAATATATCCTTATAAAAATATCAGGACTTATTTCTTGTTACCGAAACAAAAAATGTAAGTCTTGGTGCAATCATGTGCCTAATCGGGAAACCGAATGACAGCTTTTAGAAGATGATAAAAGAACTTATACAAATAGTTAAAAGTTTTGTGGGTTTTCTCATATATATGTATGGGTTAGACTAGAAAACATTGTGATATCGGCTAAAGTCAGGTATTCCAATTTTTTCCGTCTAATTTTTATGTGAAAGTATGTTACATCATAAAAAGTACTTTCATTATGTTCAGCCCAAATAATAAGGATTGTGACACAGAATTGTTTTAATTTTTATAATTGGCTTAAAAATAGCAATTTTTGAAAAATAGTTTCTTCAGCTCACTTATCCTCTCCATTTCTTTTCACGTGTTTATAACTAAGAAAGGATGGGTGCTTATTCACAATAGTAGTGCATCAGCTTCTGTAGGGCTGGAGAGAATTCGGTTATTCAGTAGCTTGTTCACGGTAGAGGCCTGCGAGACAATATTTTTGCCGCGGGCGGCACCTGTGTTTACAAAATGGAGTATCGTTACGAGAGAGCCCAGCCGCCAGCCACATGCTCGCTTAGCTCCGATTGTAGAGGAAGAGAGAAATATTACATTATGCACCGAGGGAGTACAGTGAGCAATGTACAGTCTGTGTGAAGTTGCCGCCCGAGCGAAGCGAGTGCCTACCTTGCTCTTTGTACGCTCCCGTGGTGCATATACGACTTTTCCCCACATCACGCGGAAACTGCATTAACAAAATATTATTCATGTTATTAGAAATAATTTTTGATTTTGCATAAAAAGAAGTATAGCACAAGCGCCCAGCTGGTCGAGCGCTTGACGCTAACTTCAATGTTTACGGCGGGTTTTCAAGTGCGATCTCATCTACCTATGTAACCTACTCTATGACACAAGTAAGTCACTACAGATCGCTCAGTATTTCTAACCTACCTATACTGTTTTGATTATGAATGCAATTGTATGACATAAATATTCAGTATTCTTCTCATTTTCAAAGAGTAAAGCAATGTGTAATTTTATGAAATTATAGGATCAAATATATTTTTTTAATAAAATACCCATTTATATAAATATAAATAAAATATTTATTATCAATACAAATGAACAGCTACTAATAATATAAATATATTCAGTGTCTTTCTTCTTGATTGTAGTGCATGAAGTGTCTTTCTGTTTGTTTAATTTCGGTGAAACTTGATTCTGTGTAACTTGAATAAAGTGCATTGAAAGTTTGATTGAGTGAAAATAGTTATATTCTACCATAAATCTTAGAGATAAATAAATAATTATAAATAAATAATTATAAATAAATAAATAATTATAAGATAAATCTTAGAGTTTTTATAACTTAGTTTTAAAAAGTCGTTTGGTTCATCATTGCAACAATTGAAATTTAGCTTACATGCAAAACATTTGTCACGTATTTCATACATTTTAAAACTTTTGAAGAGCGCATTGACTTACACTTTCTATCACTAATAATACAACAAATTAACTTTTGCAAATACCAATACTAAAGACTCCGACAATATGTAACGATACATATAAATTAATATATTTGAGCACTTTGGAGAATACTTACACTTTCAACCACTGAGATGACTGTGAATATTTGAATAATAATTTTAGAAAATATTAATATTAAGAGTCGAGCATGAACAATACGTGAACTTAAATACACTTTACTGTAAAATATTGAACTTGTGAGAAAATTCTAAAAGAAATTAGTCTTATACAGTCAACAATTAAAATTCAGCTTGCGTATAAAGCACTTGCGTGTTGAATATATTTTAAAATTTTCTTGGTAAACAGCGATACTCAAATCCTCAGCATGAATAATATGTAAATAAAACTTTTTATGTATCCTTGTAGCATGAGCAGTAATAATTGTTGTTAATATTAACATTTTGTATTTCACAATGTTGAAAGAGTGCTGTTGAATTAGTTTTTGACGTTGAGTTTGATTTTATTTTTTTAGAAAGAGGCTCATCAAGCTCATGATTGTTATCACACATGTCACGTTTTAATTTCGTATCTGAATTCTGATATGTATTTTCTAATAAATTTAGATTTTTGTCCTGGGAATGAGGCTCGTCAACTATTATATTTGGTGAAATATTTTCATTTGTATCCAAATGTGTGTAATTTGTTCCAGTTTGATTTTTGGAGGTAGATCGTGCACATAAAAGATCAGCAGGCATATCTATATTTTTGCTGTTTAATACTTGCTTTGCATTTGAAGTAGAAAGAACATTGATTGGTGGATGGTTTGAAAAATGAGTCTTAGTCACATTACTTGAGTCAGATATCATATTAAAAATTTTATTTTTACTCGCTGTAGAGAAGTCTACATAGCCTTGGGCTACGGAGTCAGATCTCCATCCGCCGTGCTGTTTTAGTAAAAGCAAGTTTCCACCTGCGTTGGATAAAGCGGTTGGTGAGCTACGCCTGTAGCAATGGCCTGTATAGTTTTCTGGTTCTGATAGTTGTAAAAAAGTTGCAATTATACTAGGTATTTCACTAATTTTATTTTTTCTAATAAACTGCTTTGTGCACTTTCCTTTTTGGTAATTAACACAAAATCTGTCAGAAACTGGCATATCCTTAGGTCTCAGTAATCTATACTTTTTTATAATATTGTAATACTTATCAGAAATTACAAAATTTCTAGAAATATCAGTTTTTGTCTCCTCGATTGTAATTATAACGTGTTTTCCAGTATTCTCAAAATTACTCAACTTTAAGTTGAGTATTTCTTGACATCTAAGGCAGCCAAAAAAACCAACAACCAGAATTGCCTGAAATGATTAGTAGTAATATATAATAAATATGTAAATGCAAGTTTAAAAGTTAATGAAATTAATAAATGCAAACTTTTGTAGCTAAGCAGATATCATCTCCAGCAGCCTCGAAAAATGTGTCAATTTCTGATAACGATAGAGTCTTTGATTTTTTCGGTTTGTATCCTTTATTTTTATTTGATAGGTAATTCTTTAGTTTTTGGTATTCACTCAGATCAATATTTTCTTTGATACGCAAGGTCGCTCTTAGTTTGGACCATATACTCCATAAGGATGTAGGTTTTAATATTTTAGACAATTCTTCGAAGTACACCAGCACTACACTTTCACTGAATGGTGCACTGTTTGCCTTTTTCCAAGACATAAAATCATTACAAGTTTTTATGTATTTTTCTTTTGATTTCTGAGGCAACAGGTTATCGATAAGCAATTGTGCCTCTCTTTCAAAATTGCGAATAAGCAATTTGTCATCAAAATTTTCCTCATCCGAGGACTCTCCTGAAGACATTTCCATTTTAGTAAGTAATTATGTTGAGTCTCTTGAGTAATGAGTTTAGTTAGCTATAAAATTTTGAAAAATACTTAATATGCTTTCTATTTTTTTAAGTAAAAACTGATTTTTCACCACACTGCGCGTAAAGTGCTGACTGTACGCCCTCTCATCAGGCCGTACAGTACCGCATGGACTGCCTAGGGAATAAAGTGACTTGCGCATGCGCGATGCGCCTTTTTCCGCTCTCGACTGCGTCTCGAGCGGTAAAACAGCGCGTCGCGCGTACACAAGTCACTTTACTTCTAGACAGAGCATGGGGTACTGTACGGCCTGCTGAGATGCGTACAGTCATTTCTTTACGGGGGTGTGGTGAAAAGTAGTATACGCACCTCTGGAGTACAGTAGGCAAGCATGCACTGTGCGTACGTCGTGCGAACGTCACACAGTGCGTACATTGCCCACTTTACTCCCTTGATGCATAATGTACTATTTTCTGAAGTTAGACAGTCAACAGAATCATCTGTGCGATGTGTAGTGACTCGCTTTAGTCTATGAATAAGTCACATAGATAGGTCCGAGCTTGGAAATTATCTCGCCGTAAAGTATTACCTAGGGCGTCCATTGGCTACTTTACCGCCCGTTAGGGGGGAGCACAGTATGCACTTTACGCGTGGCGTGGGGAAAATATAATTACTGCTAAAGGAGATATATTCGATCATAATTTTTTTCTTATATATTGGTGATAATCACTCGTCAATGAAAAATTTGTGTACTATTTTTGTATTTCTTACATATGTACGCACATTCGAATCTTATTAAATGTAATGAAACATACCGCCACAGAGCCAGTTATTTATCACTTTAGAATAGTTGTCATACTCTTAGGATTTTATAAAAGAAACTATTGCATAAATAAAAGAAAATTGAATATTATCATCGTATTTTGTCTTTGATTTGACAACAAAATCCCACAGAAGCAATTGTTGATCATTCTAATTCTGCCGAATAATATATAAAAAAAATGTTTGCTCATGTTAGGAGCATGGAGGATTTATTAAGGAATCAAAATACACTATTTTTAGAAAATGTCTGTGTGTGTGTAAGTGTATGTGTATGTGTGTGTGTATGTCTGCGTATGCGTGTATGTATGTGTGTATGTGTGTGTGTGCGTGCGTGTGCGCGTGTGTGTATGTGTGTGCGCGTGTGTGTGTGTGCATGTGCGTGTACGCGACTACGTATGTGTGTGTGCGTGTTTGTGACAAAAATTGTATTCACACTAATTTTTCAAGGGAATCATGCTACGAGAAGAAATTTCTATTTTCTAATGTCTAAAAGTTTGTTTAAGACTAAAAATATATATGTAGTTAAATATTAATATCATATTATACATCGATTTATAAAAAGCTATCATAAAATGAAGAAAAACTATGAAAATCTTTGAGATGTCCAAATTTAAAACCTTTTTCATAGTTCTCTTTTTATAATTTTTCCATTGGTTTTCATAGTATTTATGGTTTTACATAAAACATTTTTCTGCCAGGGTTTGATATTTATAAGCATTCATTATTAAGATAAGAATATTGAACAACCACATTTTTGTACTATAAATTCCCATCATTTTTAATAACATCATAAATTTTTGTTTTTGTAATATTAGTTTTGGAATTTAGGTATAATGTGTAATCAGGATAAAATTAAAAGTTAAAATCAATATCTTGAAGAAATGAGTAAAATAAATGCATGTCACTTGAAAGATGTATATAATCTACTGTAGTATTACTAAAAAGATTGTTATGAATAAGTATACTTATGACTTTCATACAGAAATACGAATTCAGATAACAAATATCAGAGTTTCTGCTGTGGCCAAGTAGTAGGACAAGCGAAAAAATACGCAGGTTGGCAACTTGACCAATAACTGGGCAGTTGGTTAATTATCGGACAGATACGATTTTCATGTACCGATGCCGCGTTAATATAGTACTTAATTATTAAAAACGGAGTACAAATGAATAATTTTTTGTTTTCTATTTATTGTAAATATTTTTAAGATTCTATAAACATATTTATACTTAAGTTCAAACATCTTTTATTATCACAGTACGTTCTTAACCAGCATACCATTTTCCTTAGCCTTACCGTAAGAAATCTGTAGAGTTTCATAGTGCAGGTAACTATGGTATTTTAAACAATTATTTTATGCTTAAACTTAAAAAAATTACTTAAAAGATTACTTAGCAAAATTTTTTATACTCTAAACTAAATGGTCGAATAATAGTAACTGGAAGAAATACATAGCATATTAATTTTATCTATAAGCTTATTAAAAAATTAAACTTCATTCAGTGGACAGGTACTGCCCAGTACTTGGCCAGTCAAATAGTAGTATAGTGCATGTAAATTTTGCGCAATTTCAGTTTTAGTTTTTAGATATGCTATAAGTTAACTAAAAAATAAATAAAGGCAATATTAAAACAATTTCTTTCTTATTAATGTTTTGCAAACAAGGTTTCATTTCTGTATAAAAACTCATATAAAAAAGTAGTTGATAAAAAGAGTATTTATTATTTTTGCCAATTGAGAGAGCAATATAATGCTCGTTTAGGTGCAAAGATGTTAAAAACATTTTACGTGTGTACATAAATACACTCGACGTGGAAAATATCTAGTCGAATGCGGTTGAATTTTTTTGAGATACTGCAATTTCATTGAATTTTATTGGATCAAACGCACATTTTCGCTAACCTCATTAGAGAATTTAAAAAATTTTCAAACGCATTCGATCAGATATTTTCTACGTCGAGTGCACAATCTATATTAGGACAAGGATATTATGACGGGTGCAATAAAAACATGAAATATATTTAATTATGTGTAATAATTTAATCGTTTTCTACAAGTTGATACATTATAATTAAAATAACCTTGAGAGTATGCGACGCGATGTTGGTTAATGCATGATGTTAACTGCACCTATATTTACGTCTCGGGTACCAACATCGGATGGCATTTCTCCCTTGTTACGAAAAAATAAATTATTCATATAATATATTAAATACATTGTCAGAGACCATTTGAGTCACTGTCGTTTAAGCATCTCGTTTACTCGCTTTCACGATTAAAAATTACACTGGAAATAAATTAATCATTTAAACGTAATGGTAATGGAGATGTTAATTAGTATAATAATAACAATTAATAAATATTTATAATATTACGGTAGTTCAATATACATACATAAAATACGTTGCAAGGCTTATAACATGACGTTTTCTTAATAAAATTCGTACAACCTATACACGTAACAAACTTTGATTCACAAGCGAACGATTATTTTATCACATTTTACTCGTCGTATATCAATGATGAAAAATATTTACTCGCACGAGTTTATTCACTCTTTCTGTGAGGCTTAGGACTTGGTGGGGGAAACGGGGGTCATAGGGAAGGTCCAACTTCCTCTCTATTATCATCTAAATACTTAACGTCTCTAAAAAAAATAATAATAATCTTGGGGAACTGAACAGTTAGACAACTTTAAATAAATCACGTTAACCAATTCGAGGACATCGGCGTTTTTCTTGACCTGTAAAGAGAATTTTCGTTTCTTTTGATCTGCACCTCGAAAGGCGCAGCTCGAATAAGGCCCTCTACGCTGACTAGACTTCGCACTCGCCCGGTACTCCAGAGCTCAATTTTTTTACAACTTCGGCTTCGGTACCTCTACAACGATACTCTTAAATACAAATGACCTAGTCGTTATGTAATGCTCCTTTTCGCCTCCGTGTACCCACCTCCATTGCATCTCGTTTATTAATTCTTTATACAAGGAACACGCAAGGAATTTTCATTAAGGACAAGCCTCGTGGCTCGAGCCCTAGTCTTTCAGTTTCATTATTACATTTTTTTTTTATTTCTTTTAAGTCTTGCGACAAAATTGACGTCGTCGTGTGCACCTTGCGCTCTCTGTTTTTTTTTCGGTGTGAGAGAAAAAGGTGGCACATACATGCATCGTCGCCCTTTTATGAAACAGTAAATAAAATATGCATATATATAAATATCTATAATAGTCGGAAGGAAAGCACGCGACCGAAGTTCGCGATACTCGTGGAAATGCTTATTATTTATTCGAAGAGCTTCTTGGCATAGTGCCAGATGCGGAAGAAGTACTCGTCCCGTCGCAGCAGTCGCGCCCTGGCGTAAGAATGGATGTCCGCGTCCATGTTGTGGTCGCGAAGCCAGGAGCTCGTATTCTCCGTGCTGAAGCTCAGGGACGTCGTCTCTCCGCGATCTGGCGTCTCGGCAACTGGCTCTATGACCGTCAGATCTGTCGAAATACATTTCAATTAATTTACTGCCTGTCGCAAAGTTGATGGGTTGAGTCTTTAGTGCCCACAAGATCATATGGACGCATAAGATTCGAATACGCTGATAAATCGAATTCATAAAATAAGTTGGTAGAAATCTGATTTATTGTTTTATTTCACTACAACGTCAATATTAAATCAGCGCCTTCCCGAAAAACTGAAGAAAATAGTCTTGGGGCGCGGGGATAAGATATTTATTTAACTAGCAAGGAGAGTCCGCAACCTCTGCGGCACGTTTTTTGACTATACTTTAGGAGGTAGTTTTTGGTACCTAAAAATACAGCCTAGCACCCGTAATCTTGACTAATAGGCCCTAGTTCTCGAGATACGAGGCATTTTACTTCAAATATGCGTTAGTTTAATGAAAAAATGAACCTCTTCTTCGTACAGCAACTCTGCACATTTTTATGCTAGAAAAAACGACGCAAAAGATAAAGAAAATAGGTAACATGAGCTATAATTTAAGCTTTGTTTTGTATAAAAATATTATTTTGACGCAAAGTTATTTACAACTAATATTTATTTATAACTGAAGATGGAGACTGAAAATGCATGGAAAATCATATAATTTAAAAGAGCTAAATTTCATAGAATATTCACGCTGTTTCGGTCTCTATCTTCAGTTTTTAATAACTTTGCATCAGAATAATATTTTTATACGAAACAAAGCTTAAATTGTAGCTATTTTTATCTACTTTCTTATCTCTTATATTGGCAGCATTTTATATGAAACTTTACAAAAAGGTAGCTTTTATTTTTTGAGATATCGAAGTTATGTGTGTTCAAATTTTTTTAACGCTTATATCTCGAGATAGCGCGTTCATTTTTTACCAAACACAGCTTATTTTTTTTTTCATTTTTAAACGAAGATTCAAACTTCAAAATAATTTTCTAGATTCATGGATTTATTTTTGTTTTATAACGATTTTTCACTTTTCGATTATTAAATTTTAGATTTTGGTGACTTTTGGTGTATTGGAAATATTATGATCAATTAAATTAGAGTAAAACAGCAGCATTTTGCCTGAAACTTTCCAAAAGGATAGCTTTTCACTATCGCATGGCTGATTTATTTTTGTAGACACTGAGGTCTTGTATATTTCAAGACATTTATAGTAATATGTAACTTTTTTTAATGTTCGTATATCTATGAGAATTTGAAAACAAAAAGAATTTTAAAGATTAAACAATAAGAAAATCTTAATCACAATAAAAAAAAAGAGAAAGCTGTCTGATTGAAAAAGCGATAACACTAAATAATTTTTAAAATAAAGAAAAAACCAAACGCGTCTATAACAGTTCCTCTTAGGCGACGTGAAAAACTGTAAGTTAAACTGAATGTATAATTTTAGTAAAAAATTATCTTTTGGCAAACCATCAATGATAAAAAAGCACAGTTTTTTTGAGCTATTAATTTATAAAAACAAAAACATGAAAATGTGAATTTAAACATTTTTTACTACTGAATGCATGATAAAAACGTGATTTTTTTACTTATTTTCTCTAATTTAACTCTCCATGTTAAAGTTTTCCTTCTTTTTCCCGAATAAAATTATTTTTTAATCTTCAAATGTTGTCATGTTTAAACAATTTGTTAGTTTTATACGTTTCTCTGCATTTTCCCACTTACTACATATTCGTGGGCATCCTCGTTTATCTAACAAAAATATTAAAATGATAAATCTGAATTTAAAGTTATTTTTTAGCTGAAAAATTATCACATGCACGCTTATAGTTTTCGAAATAAACATTATAAAAAAGTTGTAAAAGCTCTTAAAAATTGGCTAAAAAATAATAGGTTTATAACCTTACATTTAATACATAACAAACTATTGCTATAAATTTCACAGCAAAATATCAAAAAGTACTCAAGTTATCGAAATTATAGAATAATTATAGAAAAATAATATCATACAAATATAATTAAAATTTCCATGGTTAGTTTAGAAGGTATAACCTATTAAAAAATAAAATATTGTTTCCCAGTATAACAAAATAACAACGAGAGCTATTAAAAAAATCTTGTGTTAAGAAATGTTGATTTCACGCTTCTTTATTAACATATGCACTGAGCTAAGTATACTACATCGTAGATACAAACAAAATTATAATTTTATGTTCATAAGTTGACTTATCAATTTCAGAATATCATATTAAAATAGAAAAATCGTTATTAAACAAAATCGAATTAATAAACCTTTAAATTTCTATTTGATTTCGAATCTCTATGAAAAGTACGAAAAGAATAAGTTTTGTTTAATAAAAAATGACCACGTTGTTCTTGAAATATAAACGACCGAAAAGGAATTTCAATAAATACATAACCATGCAACAAATATCTCGAAATACAAAGGACGTTATACGATCGGGACAAAAGATTCAGCCGAGATATAGAGAGAAGTTACCTTTTTAGAAAGTTTTATATTAAATGTTGCTGATGTACTCTCCCTAGTAATCGTTGGAAAATCGATATATATATTAATTATAGATATATATATATATATATATTAATTATAGATATATATAAAATTAATTTCTTTTTATTTTCGGTGCGTTTTAATAAAAGAAAAGCGTGAAAATAAAAATAAATTAATTTGAATCCCCCTTCCTTTGAAAATAAAATACAAATAAAATAAGTCCAGAAAAATTAATTTTGACTGCGTATATTAAGATATGCTGATTGATCTACAAACATACATACACGCACGCACTCGTGCATGTATGCACGCACTAAAATGAAAAATTAAATTTTTTTATTTTTTAAAATACTGTCCTAGCCGGGCTCAAACTAACCCAATATTGCATGAACTAGCCCAATAAACCATAATATATTGTCATCTGACTTATAGCTGTTCTGACCGTTTCAACATTGTACATCATCGACAAGTAGATAAAAAGGGATTGCAAAATTTGATTTGACAGATAGACAGGCAGACACACAAGTCAAATTAAATAAAAGCTTTAAAATATGAATGTGACTATTGAACTCGATTATAGGTAATTTTATTTTATTTTATTATAGAAATTTACTTCAATTTTGTGCATTTAAACTTTAATTTAATTTGATGAAATAAAATAAATGAGGGGATGCGCTGAATAATGGGTATAGCTGGAGAAATGGAATTTTTAAAAAACGTAAAAAACGTGGGAATCCCAATAAAAGAGATGAGTTACATCAAAATACTTTGATAGGAACATCAAGTACTTTATTATACATCTACGTATTATACAAAAAATGATATTTTCGAGTTATACCATTTCTTCAAAGATTGAGTCTATTTTATATTGTTTATAAATTAAATAAATTTAATTGAACAAAATAATTATTTGTTCATATATTATAATATTGAATATATACTTTACGTAGATACTTATTTCGTTGATTTTTTTTCTCAATTTTTTGCATTAATTTTAATATTTTGCTCTTGCATCTAAGTTTTTCTGCATTTTCGTAGATGTTTTCGTTTTTTTTCTTCAGTGGTATCAATGATTAGTTTTCTCTTATTTGTTTTATTACTCATAACTTCTTTATTACTAATTCATTTGTCTTTCTTCGTAGTATATTTTGACTTATACCATTATTCGATAGATTGTTTTAAACACTCTACTGAAATATATGTAGGTGATCATGTAGTCAATATATTATGTGCATCTGGTGTTGCTGATTAATTTTATTACATTAATTCAAAAGTGTACTAAATCGAGTTATACCGTTATTCGGTGCATTCTCTCAAATGATTAAGTTAATTTAATTTTTTAATTTATATATTTGATTTGTATAAAGAACACTTATTTTTAGTATATTACATTTTAGGTTTTTGTACCTTCCTTCAAATTTCCCTAGAAAGTAACTTATATGATTTTGTATATTATTCTGAATAAATATTTGTTAGCTCATTTGGTTAATAATTTTCTGCGATATTTATATACAAGACTCATTCTTGTACTTTTTTTGTCGTTCAAATGAGCCACTGATTTTTTCTATGAAAGTATGTATCAATCAAAAGAAGCTCTCAAAAAATTTGTTTATCCTCTCAGGTCTCCTGTGCGATCTAGTAGAGTGTTCTGAATTATTAAAAAATGTTCAAAAATGACTATTTTCAAAAATTCGAGGGAACTCTCATTCGTACTAATTTAATCCTACCATAAAATGATTTTATCGTTTTTTTATAAGATTTAAGAAAAATTTTCTCCGTGTCAGCTCAAATTTTGTGTTTTTAGGTTCTGTTTGATTGTTTGCCATTTTACGAAATCGATATGGATGTAGGTCTACCACGTCTCAAATTATTTGTCTTTAAAATACCTTTTCACCACACTGCGCGTAAAGTGCTGACTGTACGCCCTCTCAGCAGGCCGTACAGTACCGCATGGACTGCCTAGGGAATAAAGTGACTTGCGCATGCGCGATGCGCCTTTTTCCGCTCTCGACTGCGTCTCGAACGGCAAAACAGCGCGTCGCGCGTACACAAGTCACTTTACTTCTAGGCAGAGCATGGGGTACTGTACGGCCTGCTGAGATGCGTACAGTCATTTCTTTACGGGGGTGTGGTGAAAAGTAGTATACGCACCTCTGGAGTACAGTAGGCAAGCATGCACTGTGTGAAATGCCGACCTCGCTTCGCTCGGTCGGCAACGTCACACAGTGCGTACATTGCCTACTTTACTCCCTTGATGCATAATGTACTATTAATTCTTTTTTTGGTACGTTCAAGTCTTTGAAAATCGTTAAGTTGGTACCCCAATAGTTTTTATTTCTGTGCACCTTTTGAGCTCTAACTTTCAGGATACAAAGTTCAAACATTCTAGAAAACAATGCACTTGGTTTGGTTTTGTGTATTGGACTTATTGAACGTATTATGCATTACGGTCAATTCTGTTGTATCTGAATGAAAGCTTAAGACCTTTAACTTTAGAGGTCGGATCATCTTTAAGGATATTTGGATGAAAAGTTATGCTCGATTCAAAATTCCGAAAAAATCTAGGTGACTAAATGGGAGAGCGCAAGTTGTCGACGACTGTATTTCTAAGTTGCTGACTGAGGTTGTACCTTTAGTTATAATGAACTGATTTGAACGTACCAATAAAGCAGTTAATGGTCTTTTAAAGACGTAGAATTTTCGTAAAATGGCAAGCAATCAAATATAACCTAAAAATACAAAATTTTAGATTTATATTCAGCTCTGTAAGGGAGACCCAATGAACTGACAAGGAGCTCTAATATTTTTTTTCTTAAATATCGTAAGAAGACGAATTTAGAATTAATGGGAACTCTCTCGAATTTTTTGAAAGTAGCCGTTTTTTGGTCACTTTTGATAAGTCACTTTTTTTGATAAGTCAGAACACTACTAGATCGTACAGGGAACCTTAGAGGCTAAACAATTTTTCGAGAGCTTCTTTTGATGGATACACACTTTCATGGAAAAAAATCAGTGGCTCATTTGGGCGACACCCCTAACTGCAAGGATACAATTGAGAGAACAAATTTACAAAAAAACTAACAAGGAATATTGGGTTTAGTGTATGCGTTTGTTATACCATCTTCTGTCTCAAATAACTTTTGTTCTAAGCTACACTAGTTTTATAAACTTGATACTGCATAATAAATTGATTGAGATAAAGACGTTGATTTTTCTTGTTCATTAAATGTTCAAATGATAGGAAAAAGTGCTTTATCGCTACCGGAAAACTGGACTATTTTTTGAGATTTTAGTTTCAACCTAGCTATTTACTGGTTTCAAATGAAATCTTTTCCTTCCACTGTACGCACTTAGACAAATTTGTAAATCAGTAATTTTGATAAATTTCTATTTTTATGAAGTTGATGAATTTTATGTGCAATGTTACAATTCTAAATGAAAATATACATATATATATATGCTAAATTTACCTGATGCTGGTAAAATCTTGAAGGGCTCTTCAGATTCTAGTGGTTCGCTAAAACCAACTTCGTTCTTCGCATAAATTCTGAAAAGATACTCATGATTTTCCTGCAGATCTCTAATCGTTAGCCTTTGTATGCCAGCGTTAACCCGTCCAACTTCCATCCACATTGTCTTTTTGATGTCCCTTATAGCGATCTTATAGGCCTCGAGCGGGGCGCCTCCATCAGATTCTGGCCTTCCCCAGCCTATCGATATGGTGTTTCCAGCTATCTGCCGAATCTCTAAGGGCGCTGTTGGCGGCGATGGAACCACTAAGAAATGAATGAATTGGATATTAATTCTGATGTTCTCGTTAGTATAAAGATTGCGAAATTAGCTGTAATGCAAATTATTTGTATTCTTTGTAGAAACTTGAGCATTCTTGATCTATCAAAGAAATTAATAATATAAATGGGATAATGCTATTTTTACTCAGATCATATACTTTTATCGCATATCAGGTCTCGTGACTTAAAAGCGTCGACTTTTATACTAATATAGTTAGAATTTTTTTTCTGTGTATACCCAAGTTCAGTTAAAAAAATCGTTTTCATTTTGAGTTTTTAAAAAGCTTATAATTTATTTAAAATATTTTTTAAGTGTAGTTATTATGTTGAACTATGATGATAAAAGTATCTAGTATATATGATTATAAAATTGAAAAGAACAGTTAATGTAAGGCGATAATTGTAACTTTATAAACTTTGTAAGTATCTGTTCTGAGTGAAAATTAAAAATGGTTGAAAAATAGAGGATCTGAACTTTTCAGTATCCACATACCTTTTATATATATATATATATATATATATATATATATATATATATATATATAATGCGTAACAATTTTTTCTTTAATTAGCTTGATATTCCTAAGATATATAATACAGTTATATACATTAATTCTTCATTTATTTCTTTATTGCCCTCAAAAAATTATCAAAATAATATTTTTCTGAACATATGCAGGAAATGGGCCCTTCTACTTAAGGTGATGCTAAACCCCCTGTCACCGTCAATAACGTTTCATAAAGATATTTGCTAAAAATTGAAAATTAAATGAGAAAAGTGGTTTCTCGTATTTGTCGGTGACAGGTGGCTTTAGCATTACCTTAACCTGTGATGCGGGTGAACAATTACGCATTTTGAGCATATTTGACTTAAGTGGTGAGAAATGGTTATTTCTACTCACTTTAGAGGATAGACATGATGAAGCGGATAGAAGTGAACATTTCTTATCTATAAACTGGATATAAATGGATAATTTAAATCTTTTTACAGGGTAGAAATACCTATTTCTGCCCAGCTTAGAAAGTAGAAATACTCAATTCTACCTTTTTTTACCTTTTTGTTTATGTGGTGCACAACTCAAAATGCACAATTTCCCAACCGACCCACATGCAGGAAAAATAGCCCAATCATACATTTGTTAAAAAAATATGGTCAGTAACACGGGGGTCCCCTTGTTGTACAATATAATTTTATTTAAGTTTCTTTAAGTTTATAAAGTGTTTTAAACCCTTAACTTAAATTTAAAAAAATATATTTTATTGTGACTTTACTTTGAATTTTATGTAGCGTACACTGACCAATTAAACATGATATTGAAAATATTCAAAATTATACTTATTATTAGTTTTAGTAATAAATATAATATTTATCTTACTGGCATGTGATTTAAGTAGAACAGGCTCTGATGTTGTTGGCAAGCTTAAGCCTAAACTATTCTCAGCAAAAACTCTAAATAAGAATTCACTTTCTTTCAAATTCTCGATGACATGAGAATGCGTTGTGCCATCCAAAGTAACAATTTTTGTCCATCTTGATCCTTTACCAGCTAGTGGTCTCTTTTCGATTATATAACCTAAACAGTAATGATCAATTAATTTTATTTCTATAGAAAAACTTTCCTTATTTTTTGTAGGACCTTTATTTTTATTGCTTTCATTAAGCTACATATCGTATATGTATTGTTGGACATAAATTCAGTGATCACTTTTATTTAAAATAAGAATTTCTTTTATCATTAATTGCTTTGAATTTTTCATTGAACTTGAATTCGAATGAATATTTAAATTATAAACGACTTACTTGTTAATACGAGTAAGTAAATTTAGTAAAATATATTTTTTATAATCAAACCATATTTTTTTATCCATAACATACTTAATTAAGAGGGAATTATCATGTAAAATGCAAACAACGAATGGATTAATTTGAGAAGTGTTTTTAAAGAGCCAGTACAACGAATATTTTTTAAACTTTTTAAGTTTATTTGTACATATGACAAGTAAAAAGAAAAATTATGTATTAGATAATGCATGCTCTTTATTGAGAAATTAGCAGACTTCGTCGTCGCATTTGCGGGAAAAAAAGTAGATTTCCGGAGTAAAAGTAGATTTGCGGGAAAAACGTAGATTTTTGGGAATCATATGCTACTTTTATCCCGCTTTTCAGGCCAATAAAGTGGTCATTACGGTTGAGTCAGGAATAAAAATTTGTATGCAACTCGGGCGTCACGTTTCGGCATTGTTTTACTCTTGCGATGAAGTTCATTTTACGCCCTCGATGCATAAACTACTATTTTTACTTCTTAATATATGCACAATATACTTAAAAAGTTTTGAAAAAGATTCATTGTACTGGCTCTTTAAAAAAATCCAAAACTCACTCTTTGTTTTTGCGTTTTACATGATAATCCCCCTTAATATAACTATTATCAACAATCCGGAAACTTATAAGATATAAGCAAGCTATATAGGAACGTGTACAAGAATTTCTACTGGTGTAGCATGTGAAAGATCGGTGCTTTGAAATTTAATTAGACATGGGTAATAGTGAACTTGCATGAAAAAATACGGTATAGCGCGTTTCTTACACATAAGAATTATACACGTAATTATTGTACACAATTTAGTATTGGTCAAATTATATATAGATATATTTGACCAATCCTAAATTGTGCACAATAATTACGTGTACAATTCTTATGTGTAAGAAGCGTACGATGCCAAAAATACATTAGGTCCGTTATATATAGAATATCGCAAAATAATTGACACGTATTTTTTGCTTTCTCAAATAAATTACTATTAACAAAGATACGGTAGATTGAAATGTCGGGTGGCGTCACAACACTACACTATATAGATATACTACGATGGGGTATCGTCACGTCAAGTGAAATTTTTATTTGCAATATCTTTGTTTATAATCATTTAATTAAAAATGAAAAAATACGTGTAGATTGTTTTTCGATATACTATCTGATGGACCTAATGGATTTTTCATGCAAGTTCCCTATTTCAGTGGATTTTAAACAAAATCTTCGCAGGATGTTTACGAAAATTTTGCGAAATTTTTAGCTCAAACTTCTAGAAAACATAGTTTTTATGAAGTAGAAAAACATCCAAAAGTTCCATTAGATTATTGTTATTGGTTTTACAAATAAGAAATTATTATATTTGTTTATAATGGAAGAACATAGTTGTTTTTACTTTGGACACCTTAGACTGAATTAACCTCATAATATGAGGTACTTCACTATATTATAGTCTTTTTCAAGACAATGATAAACGATGTTTCCACTTTTCAGCATTTACCACGAACACTCACACTTTTTATAGTTTCCCACGAAGACTAGGACTTTTCATGAGTTTTCCCCGAAAACTAATACTTTTTATGATTTCCCCATGCATTATTTGTACAGAATATATAAATTAGGGTTATGCGGATAAACTCTCTAAGGATTCGGTCGATTTTTTTATCAAGTAGTTGGAGTCGGGTAACTAGACTATTGGTACTCAAAAAATCATCGGATTACCTGAGAAAATAGGGTAACCTAAATAAATAAAAATAGCCCAAAAAAAGTCAGGTGACGGAAAATCGCCAAATGTGTTAGTTTTCGTGAAAAACTCATGAAAAATTCTAGTTTTCGTGAGAACTCATGAAAAAGTTTTTTTGGTGAAAATCTACACGTGTTACTCTACGTGGTAAACGCAAAAGACTAGTCTTCGTAAAGGCCATGGTACAATAAGAAACTTTTTTCAAGCTAAAATGATTCAGAATTTTTAAAGTGATGACCTATAAAAAGGCAGGGGATCTTTTCTACACAGAGATATTATACACATTATACATTCAGATCATTAATTAAAAAAATTATTTATAAATTAATTAAAAAATGCAGTAAGTAATTTAAAAACCTATAAAAAGACAAAACCTATTTAAGGTTTACTTCTAAAAAAATTAATTATTTTGAGCAACATTAAGTACAAGTTAGAATACTGAGACGTTAGTTTGTAAACTAACATTATTGTATAAAAATTATACTTCATGAATTATAAGCTACCAATTAACAACAAATAATGTGATGTTGATTGATTGATAATAATATTTATTATTTTCAATTTTCATGTAGTTTTGATGTTTCTAAAAAAGCTTACCTGTAAGTTCAGTTCCCCCCGTACTTGTAGGTGGTGACCAATTCAATGTCACACTTCTACTTGTAATATTTGTGACGTGTACATTGGTTGGCGGTGATGGTGGCGCTAAATTAAATTATAATTGTTATACAAGAATCGTTTGCATGAAAATTTGTATTGTTACTAAGTGTACGGTATATAATACAAGCGGTTTTAGACGGCCATGCTCAACTCACTTTTGCAGCTTATGATTTTTGTACCGGGAAATGTTCCAAGCAAAGCGTAAATAGTCTCCTCCGAAACTCTCTTTATTTCTAAGCATTATTGAAGCAGACAAATAAGCAAATTGATTTAATAATAAAATCTCTACATAATAAATGCGGGTTAGTAAAAAATAAAAATATGTTGAATTATTATTCTCTGATTGAATAGGGTTGGAGGCAATTTAAATAATTAAATTACTTTCAATACTTACTTAGCCTTTTGCCCGCTATTATAGGTTCCTCAGACACGTATGGCGGTCCTGTGCCTATTTTGTTTTTTGCAGTTATTCTGAAGTCATAAGAAATATCAGTTTTTAATTCTGATACTGCAAAATATGTTGTATCTTCTTTTGTTGTTCCAATCTGTAGTAGGCATAAAAGATTTAAAAATAAATTTTAAATGCTTTATTTATTATTTAGCACGAATAAAAAAATAATATAAAACATAGTAATACCTTTTTCCAAGTTTTTGTTGAAGTTTCCTTCATTTCAACTATGTATTCAGTTATCGGTGATCCTCCATCGTCTTCAGGTGGTTGCCACTTAATGGTAAATGAAGTTTTGGTCATTCCTGAAATTTCTAACGGTCCTCTTGGTGTTCCTGGTTTATTTTCTGGTACTTTAGATGATTGAGAAATTGTAATGCTCTTTGAATTAGGCGAGGGTTCGCTCGGTCCAACTATATTGACAGCCTTTGTTCGGAATGTATATTCTGTATTGGTTGTCAGTTTAGTTATGGTGTGCGAAGTTTCTGTTATTTTATCTGATACTTTGACCCATCTGTGAATTAATTTATAAGATTTAAATAAAATTATAATACGTATGAGAATCAAATTTTTTGTTATTATTCTGCTGAGAAATAATTGTAACGTACGTTGTTGTTTGTTTTTCATGATATTCCAAAATATATTCCGTAATTGCTGAGTTGCCATCGAAATCTGGTTTATTCCAGCAAAGTGTAACAGAGTTGTTTGTAATGTTACTTGGCTCTGGAGCACTAGGGGCACTTGGAACCTCTATTTTTTCAAATAAAATATTCAACTTTTAGTATTTTATAATTTTCAAATAAAATAATATTATTTTAGAATTGAAATTATGTCACTTTAAAAAAAATATTTATAAGTTTATTGAAGAAAAAAATGTTGTAAGATATGAAATACGTCTTTATTAATAGGATCCGTTGAAATATAAAAATATTCTCGTAGATAAAGCTATATAGAAGTATTCTCAGGCACAAGAAATTAAAATAATATTTTTGCAATCGTATGAATGAATAATAAATTAAAAAAAAGCTTGTAAGCAATAATTGATAATTGGGATATGTATATTATATTCTATGATTTATTTATATATATATATATATATAAATATATACATGTGTGTGTGTATATATATATATATATATATATATATATATATATATATATATATATATATATATATATATGTGTGTGTGTGTGTGTACATATTTATTTCCCGCAAATTAAATCAATAAAGTGGCCACAGTTATGTCGGAAATAAAGTTCTATATGTAACACGGGAATAAAGTCGACTTTATTTCCTTGTTGCATATTATATTATTTTACCTGCTCTTGGCAAAAACGGTTTGCCCAGTGGACGAAAAGAGTGGCCTTTCGCCCGTCTGAAGTCAAGCCCGCTCCTAGTCAAAAGATCAATGTATATCGAAATGCGTGCGCGCGTGATTGCGTGCGTGAGTGCGTACAAAATTTTTGAAAATTTTATTGATATTTTATTTTGGTTCTATAAATATATGTTTACACCGATTTGAAAAACAACCATAATTACACCCGCTTTACGGGCATAAAAAACGCGAAATCAAGACATATAACAAAAAGTACGGTGTGTACCTTGGGTCAAAAGTCTTTCTAGCCCTTGTGTGATTGCAGTACTCGTCATTGGCTTGCAATACGCACTCGTCTTCGGCTCGTGCTTGTTCGCCTCGACTCGTATTCCAAACCACACGAGGGAAAATAAAGGCTACTTGTAAAAACTTGTATAAGTTGTAATACAATTATTTTTATTATTTTTTTTACAAAAACAGTTGAAACATAATTGTTTCTTTCATTAAACTCAAAAACCTCTAGGATTTTTAGATCACTGCCATGAATACATATAGGAAAATATCCACATCCAATATCCACTCTTTAAAATTTTTTTAAAATTTCATTTTTAGACACCCTTTTACCCCTTAAGGTGGCTCCTACATATATGTACCTTAAGTATAAATATTTATATAATAATCTCTTCTCAGATTATTATATAAGAAATGCTATAATATAAAAGAAGGACACTTCAAGTAACAAAAAAATTTTTTTTCAACAATATTTCCATATTGTAAAAATGATTATCATTAACTAGAGAAATATTTAACAAAACGCTGCAGTTTATTTCCAATTTTTATATCGGTAAGTCCCCTTGAAATGATTCAAGGAACAAAATAAGACCTTAAAAATTAAAATCGAATAAAAAATAAAAAAGTCTACAGTGTTTTGTTGAATATTTCTGTAGTTATCAATAATCACTTTTGCAATATGGGAATTTTTTAAAAATAATTTCTTCTTCATTACTTGAAGTAACCCTCTTTTATATTATACCATTTTTTAGATTATAATATGGGAACAAATTATTATATATAATTTTATAATTAAGGTACATATTTATGTAGAAGCCACCTTAAGAGGACATTCTACTTATATGGATTTAAAAAAATTATTTTTTTTATTCTCTAAATCAATAGCTATTTACGGGTAGAATATGTTTCAAAAGTTACAAATTGTTATTCGATGTTTAAATGGACATAGAATACAGTTTACAGCTACACGCATATTCGAGTAGAGCAGAGTATAAAAGCTTTAATGGCGGGCATACTACTTAACGGGTAGTATCTCTATATAATAGTACATTATGCATTAGGCTTAACTGTGGCCACTTTATTGATTTGATTAGTGGAACACACGGAAATAGAAAGAAATAGCCCAAAATTGAAAAAAGGAGAGAAAACATTTACGGGAAATAAAAAAAACTACATTTGCGGGCAATATTTTTTTTTACTTTTTTTTCGCGAATTTGTTGGGAATAAGTAGAGTTGCTGGAAAAAAGTGGACTTGTGAGAAAAAAGTAGATTTGCAGGAATCTTATGCTACTTTTGTCCCGCGTTTCAGGTCAATAAAGTGGCCAGTACGGTTAAGTTGAGAGTAAGTTCTATTTATTAAGAGTAAGAAATTAGAGTTAAAAAGAAACAAATATGAGAAAAAATACATTTTTTAATTAACTTACCAATAGACCGACCTCAAATTCATTAGCATACTGAGATATTTGGTTTCAAACATTTTTTGCTTTCATGTAGACTACAGACTCACCCGATCAACCAATTTAAGTTTTACAGAGCTTAAATTGTTCGTTTTAGATCCTATTTTGATCCTATGCTATTTGTATTAGTTATAATTATCAATATCATGTCAGTATTACTGTATAAGAGGAAAATTACGTATATTTTAATCTTTTTACTGCTTTCAGATCCTCACAAAAACTTCAAATAGTAAAATTAAGTTTTCTAAATAGCATAGGGAAAAATAGGATCTAAAACAAACAATTTAAGCCCTGTCAAATTTAAATTGGTTGATCAGGTGAACCTGTAGACTACGTGAAAGCAAAAGAGGTTCGAAACGAAATATCTCATGATGCTAATGGATTTGAGGTCTGTCTGAGAGTAATTTGACTAAAAAGTGTATTATTTTCTTCATATTCTTTGTATTTAAAACTCTAATTACTTACTTCTTTCATTCACAGCAAAAAATACAAAAATAGAATTTATTCCCGATTCAACCGTAATAGTCACTTTATTTGAGGCCCTAGGTACTATAATTAATCCAATAGTTGGAATCAAAGACGCGCTTTAAAAATCGCAGATTCTATCGTTTGCTATACAGGTATATGGAAGTTACACATATTTATCAAATTCCGTCCTCTTTAGCATACATAATTTACTTACGCATGATAATAAGTTTAATGTTTATTGTAGCATCTCCATGAACGTTTATCAGTTTCAGTATATAATCTCCTACATCTTCTTTTTGAACTTTTTTAATAGTCAGTGTTGCTGATTCTTCATCTATTGTTGGTATTATTCTTTTTGATTTTTGGATTACGTGACCATTCACAGTCCATTCATCTGTTGGATTAGGTGCAGCCGTAAAGCTTACGTTCATTTCTACGTCGTCACCGGCTTTAACTTTGTACACCTTCGGTGAATCCATACTTATTGTTGGTGGTGCTTCTACGACTACAAATTTCGAAACATTTTTCGAGTTTTATATACAATATTTAATGAAGATTTGTCTAATAGCGTTAAAAATACTAAAACTATACCTTCAACTTTTAATTTTGATGATGATGTAACGTTAGTGGCAATCACGCTATATTCTAAAGCATCCTCCACGGTGCATTTTTTAACTATAAGCTTCTTTCTTATACCTTCATCTATAATGGTATATTTAGGTGATGTATTAATCTCTTGCCCTTTCCTAAAATCGATAAAGTTTAGTTCTCTAATATAATAATAACATTAGCTACAAAGTAATTCATGACATAATGTTTATCTTTGCTCACTCACCTTAACCATTTAACTGGAATGTCTGGTTTTGACAGTTCTACTTTAAACGTGGCATCTTCATTTAGTGGAACTAATGTTACTTCAGGTAAGCGGCTTATGAATTCAACTCCAGGCGCTTCAACCGTTAACTTTGCAGCTGAAGTTTGATCACCAACTTGACAAGAATAAACTCCTGCGTCTTCTATTTTTGAATTGTAAATTTTCAACTTTTGACGCTTTCCGTCTATAGATAGTTGAACATGTTCTGAAAATTGAAGTTCTTGATCGTCTTTAAACCATCGCACCAAAGCATCACCCTTAGTAAGCTCAATTTCGAATGTTGCTTTTTCGCCTTTTGCTATTGTAACATCCTGCATTTTTGTGATGATTTCAGGTGGCAATTCTGAAAAAAAAAATCATTTTCAAATATATTGAAGATATTATGGAATCGTTTACTTAATGGAGAGTAATAATAATAATAATAATAATAATAATAATAATAATAATAATAATAATAATAATAATAATAATAATAATAATAAAATGAAAATAATAATATTGTTACAAAAATTTTCGCCATTTAGTATAGCGTTTCCTTTATTAAGTATATACATGGGGCCTGCGGCGGCTCAGTCGGTAGAGTGTCGGATTCCCACGCCGGTGACCCGGGTTCGAATCCTAGTCTCTGCCGATTGATACAAGCACCACTGTAAAAATTACATGTGCTTTGTTTACAAACACACCGCAGACCCCCGTCGTCGATTAGCACCACATGGGAGCACAAACATGGCGACGTTAAAAAAAAAAAAAAAAAAAAAGTATATACATACATCCGCGATTGTAGACTCTTTGGTTAGATCAGAAAAAATAATAGACAGCAAATTTATTTAAGAAATTGAACTTTGAGGAAATATTTTCTATTTCTGATTCATATTTAGCCTCCCTTGCGGAAAAGAACTCCGAACCGTAGTAAATTCGTACCCCGGAATGGGGTTTAACCAAAAAATAATTAAGGGACTATAACTATACATCTTATATCCGGGGTACGAATTTACGTGAAATATAACATGAATATTTACCCCGAATTTACCCCGGTTCTTTTCCGTAAGGGTAGAGCTGTTTTGAATAGGGTTACCATGATATATTAGTAATAATAACCTAAGTGCAATATAATTTACAATGGAATCCATTAAATAATTCAATAAAATTTATGGTACGAATAAAAATATAAGAAATGATCAAATCAACCCAGATAGAAATATTTATATGATAAACATCTTTTGTCTTTCAATTTATTTATGTTGACATTTACATATTGTACTTACCAACCACAGTTACTTCTGCAGTACATTCTTGATCTATTAGAGTACACGTATACTCCCCTTCGTCCTGAATTGAAGTAGATCTTATCAAAAGTTTTCTTATAGTTCCATCTTTAATGAACTCCAATTTTTCAGTTGATGAACTCAAAGGTACACCATCTTTAAGCCATGATACATCAGCAGTTTGAGATGTTATTTCAACTTCTAGAATAGCTTCATCTCGTTCTGTGACTTCGAAATCTTGTAATTTTTTCACAAACTCGGGTTTTGAAGCTATAAACAATTATTTCTATTAGTATAATATAAAACAAATTTATTTATTTATAATAAATATACTACCTTTAACTGTTACATCGCAGAATGTTTTTTGATTTTTCACGGTGCATTTGTAAGTACCTTCATCATTTTGACTAACGCGTTTAATAACAAGTCTATGAACTTTTCCTTCCTGAATAACTTCACGATGATCCATGCCACTAATCTCCTTATCACTATGCCACCATGTAGTAGAAACTGTGTGTGAAGTTTCACAAGTCAGTTCTAATGACTTATATTCGTCGATAGTTTTTCTTCTTTCGAGTTTCTTTACAAACGAAACCTTGTCAACATCAACAGTAACTTTAGCACCGTGAGATGTTTTACCAACCGGATTTACAGCCACACATTTATAATCTCCGGCATCAACTTCGGAGTTAGCATTTCTTATTTCAAGTACAATATTTTCACCGTCATAGCTCTGAGAAATATTGGGTGATTTTTCTAAAGGTTTGTTATTTCTACAATTATAAAGAATTTAAATATTAGATACAAATTTATAAATAATAAGTTTTGACCAATAAAAATTTACATTTTAAATAATTAATATTATTTACCTAAGCCATGTAACTTCTGGTACGGGATTGCCCGTAACTTTAGCTGCGAGCTTGAAAGTTCCTTTTTCGGGAACTGTCAATTCTTGGAATCTTTCGGTAAATAGTGGCGGTTCTGGTGCACCACTTGGCATTTCTATCATAATATAATGATTTTTAATATACACATATGTATAAAAAAAGAGAGAAAAGGGGGCAGTGAATCTCCTTTTTTAAGTAAAGCGTATTAACAATAACCTGGAAATAAATAAATGAAATTCTTTTATTTATTTCATGGTTGTTGTTCATACGCCTTTAACAAAAAGACACACTAATAGAGACAGGTTCACTGATACGGACGATTACCCTACATATACTATAAATCATGGTGATTTAGTTACTTCAAAAGTGATAACTATTATTCAAAACATAATAACCAATATTACTTGTAAGTTTCAAAAGGATTCATTAAAACATCATGCTGAAGCTCCTTCTTAAAGTTGAATAAATTTGTTTCGAGAAAGAAACATTTTAAGATCCAATTTTGTATGTTATATAACGTAAATAATTTTCTTAATCGTTTATAACTTTGGTAAAACATTGAGATATGATATCTGACAGGTTTTAAAGCATTCTTACAAATCAAAGATTAAGAAAATGTAATAAAATTTTGTTTTATTTTTTGTTCGAAGAACACCAGAGTCTTAATATACATATATAATTTATATATATAATTTTAAAACTATATATATAATTTTAATTATTGTCAAAAATTTATTCAACGTTTTTCTTTAAATTTGAACAAATTTTAAATCATTTAAATTATTTTATTTTTTTGCTATTTTATTAAAATATATCTGTACCATGGTAGAAATCTTGACGGGTTATTAGCTAGATTCTACCTAGATTTTCATGATCTCACCAGATTCTGGGTAACGGTTCTGGTTAGAAACCCGTTAATGGCGACATGCATTTTATATGAAAGTCTAGGCAGAATCTGATCCAAGCATAGAAATAAGTTTAAAGCTTCTTATCGTCGTTAAATAAACGAAATAAGGTTGTAAAAATGGGTTATCAGATTAAAGAATAATATTATGCTATTAGAATTAGTTATTTTTTTATTTTAACTAGTTTTAATAGTGCCCTATAAATTCGGTAACCTAACCTACTATAACTCACTTTTTCGGAGCTTGGTTATAGACAGCACTTATAAATACCCTAAGCAAGTAAATTGTATCGAAAAAGCAAGAAGGATTACATTAATAATTGCATCTTAAAACTATTTCGTTCATGAAATACGTAAATATATTGTGAACTTTACGTATTTAAAATAATAACGCGTTTCTTACTTTACGTACAAAATACCTAAAATGACATACATATTTAGTCGCAGATACTTGTAATAAGAAATACATTTTTCTTAAATACTGGAATAAACAATAAATTTGACTTATTACACCGATGTCGTGGTCGCCACAAAATTAACCGATCTTTTAACTTTAGCTAGGTTCGGTGGTGCATAAAATAAGAAAAAACATAATAAATAGTATTTGAAATGTAGTAAATAATTCTTATACAGTAATATTGTTTGTATAACTTGTAATTTTGTTGAAACTTATATAAACCCAAACAAAATGAAAACGTAACCTCATATTTTCAGAATGTAAACAAACATTTTATGGAAACAAATTACAAATAAAGAGAATAAGTTTATTAAAATACGAAGCTTTCTAGCATAACTTAATATAATAATAACACTGTTAAATTTGCTTCATATTACTTAAAGAAAAATTTGTTCTTAACATAAGAAATCCTTGCCGTGTACTTAACAAATTATGTAATTTACTTTATACAATTAAAAAATTTCTATTGTTACGTTTATGTTTATTAAATAATTTGACTAAATCCTTAATTATCATACTAATTTAAATTAATCCAACGTTTTAACCTTTAGGTCAATTTTTTTATGATTTGGTATATACATAAGTATATATACGCGCTTGTCGGGTTTTTAACCAGAATTCACTTTGATTTTCAGCTGAATTCTAGGCAGCAGATCAAGTTGAATTCTAGTGTACCGACTAGAAGATATCGTCAATTTTCTACCAGGGTATTTATAACTAAAACTATTTATTAATTATGAAATTTTAAATAATTCAATCAATACCCTTAATTGGATGAAGTACCACGTAATCTTCTTTTGCTAGTTCTACTGCAATAGCTAGCGCAGCTTCTAAAGTAGCAGCAGCTGTAATGCATGTTAAAGCGGAAATCTTATTGTTAGTATAAAGCACATTATTCGCATGACAGAAAAACGCAAAAGCTTTAATAAAAATATCTTATGTTCTAGAAAAAATTCTTGTTATAAAGTTTAGTTTTAATTTATTTTAAATGGGAATAACATTAGCATATCTATGTACCTTCGACAGTAAGCGTTGCTTTAGTTTCTGCTGTACCAAGCTCATTTGTAGCGACAACAGAATATTCTCCAGAATCCGGAATTTGAGGTTGAATAAGAGTTAATGTATTTATATTTCCATCTTTTTTCGGTATGGCTCCATGAAGTGGTTGCCCATCTTTTAACCAGGAAATTGTTGGAGGTGGATTTCCAACAATTTGTGTTGAAAGTACTACTGTTTCTCCCTCTCGAACAGCAAATGGTTTTAATGGTTCCAATATTTCTGGTGGTTCTCTATTGCCAGTTTGGACCTATATAAGGGCAATTTAATTATTAGTGATGATAATTGTTTACATTAATAAGTTAATTTGTCTTCTTATTCAATTATATAAGATTAGAATAATCTATATAAGTAAATCCATTGGCTGTTATGCTGATTTTAGATGTAGCATATCAGCCATCTGGTTCTTAAATGATTTGTTTGGTCATGTTACTCTGATCTTCCAATTTTTAAAAAGTAGAACCAAAGTAATTTTCAGAATCTTTAAAAAACGACTCAATAAAAAAAGTCTTATAATTTA
Organism: Gastracanthus pulcherrimus; assembly: GCA_949152435.1. Classification (NCBI taxonomy): domain Eukaryota; kingdom Metazoa; phylum Arthropoda; class Insecta; order Hymenoptera; family Pteromalidae; genus Gastracanthus; species Gastracanthus pulcherrimus. The sequence goes on along the minus strand of OX424572.1, from coordinate 194,845,929 downwards.
CGCAAGGTCTTTTTCAATTACTTACCAAAATTTTATAGTATACTCTTTGAATGGAGGTCAACAATTTAAGCCCATACAGAATATTATGCCTTGTTTGGTTGTTTCTTTATAATACTTTAAAACTTAGAAAGTAGCGAGATTTTTAAATTTTATTACTGGTCAATCAAACAAGGCCATATATATATTGTAATGGCATAAATTGTTGCCCTCCATTCGAAGAATATGCTGTAACATTTTGGTAAGGATCGAGAGAAATGCTTTTTTTTATTCATAGATTCAAATACGTCACTGAAAAAGACCCTGCGTGATTATAATGACTTTGATTCTACTTTTTAAAAAATTGAAAGATTAGAGTTAGAGGACCGAATAAATCATTTAAGACCCAGATGGCCGATGTGCCATACCAGGAATCAACGTAACAGCTATTTTATAGGTGGTTTTCGAAATGTTAAAAGTTTCGCGTATTTAATCAGTCAATATAAATAATTACTAATTTGATCAATTTCTTTATAAATTAGTGATAAGATAACAATTTGATTTGTTTACCTTAAGAGGTATTTCTATAATCGCTTCTCCTTCTCTATTTTTAGCAACTATAACGTATTTTCCTTCTTGCTCTTTTAATATTTTCGTAATTTTTATAACACTACAGTACATGTGCATATCACTTTCCGTTACTACAGTAACGTTTTCTTTACTTATTATTTTCTTCTCATCATAGAACCAAGTAATTTCTGGTTCTGGTACTGCAACCAATCGACATTCAATGATAACATCGTCTCCTTCCTTAACACATTTAGCTTTCGGCTGTCGAGAGAATGTAGGAGGTATTCCTTCCAATATATCTGCTAGTGATGATTCTCTAAAAATTGAGCACCAATAAAAGTTTAAAAATTGTTTCGATTTTAAAATTGGTATACATATTAAACTTCTACTTTTTACTCTACTATTGTAATGTTAATTTAACTTGAAAGATTATTTAATATTGTTGAAAATTGATATATTCCAAGTATCAGCTGCTACGTTTACGAATTGTTGTAAGTGGACCCGCTTATGTCACTTGCGATATCATTAGAGAATTTGTGATATTTAGTATTACATGGAAAACAGTATGGATACACCACTGCGCTTTCGGCGTTATTACGGTGCACATTTTATTTGCTGGTGACGCCATTTTCGAGAGAGCCCTGAACACGCGTAGAACTGCTGTCCTACGTGGCGAATCTGTATTCTTTGTTTTGGTATCATATTTATATTTATAAAATACTCAACTAAAGAATGCTTAAAAATTAATAATATTTGCAGCTTCTATATTAAGTTTATTTGTAGAGCCAGGTAAATACTGATTTCTTTTAAGGTTATGAGGCGATATAATGATAAATATTTAAACTAAAATAATTATTATATACATTGTTTTTCATCTTTCTTTATGATTCCACTTGAAGAATAAATTAAATAATCTACTCTAATATGTCATTGTATAACTAACTACAGAAAAAAGTAAACCCAACTATTCAGGAAACAAAAAGTTTAAACCTTTAAATAGAATTTGGACTATAATTTAATTTTGCGAAATATCTGAGGAGTTGGGCAGTGAATAACAACTTATCTCGAATTGAGTCGTTATTGAGCGCCATTAATTTATTCCGTAACGCTAATTTTCAGTATTTATTCCTCCCTCCCCGTAACATCTGTCATGTTGCTCGTATTCCCCGCCCCCCCCCCGCCCTATAAAATTATGTAAAATTTCTATACATTCATACAAGTAAAAAGAAGATATTTATTTTTTTTCAGATATATTACCAAAAAACATCAGATTCTCATTTTATTTAAATGAAAAATGTCAATGCTCAAAAGCACGGGTTAGAAAAAAAAATTTTTTTTTCGAGGTGTAAAAATCATTTTCTTAGCATGAAGATTTATTCTAGGGGGCGGTAGGACCGTGAAGTTTAGTTTGGGAACTAACGGACACCTGAATATATATATATATATATATATATATATATCGACATTTTCCATTTAAATAACATGAGAATCTGATATTTTTTGGTAATATATCTGAAAAAAAATAAATATCTTCTTTTTACTTGTATGGATGTGTAGAAATTTTTTTTAAACCTCTAGATTTCATTTTGTGTCCCCGTAAAATGCTTGAATATTGACTTAATTTACTGTATGTGATTTACGTCACATCTATTTACTTACAACTTTATATGAAAGTTATCATCGAGAGCTTTAATTTAAGGGGTCTAAGAATTTTGAGGATAATGTGATCAAACGTTACACCTATTTTAAGATTATATATATATATATATATATATATATATATATATATATATATATATATATATATATATATATATAATATTATAGAAATATAAACCTAATATTTTGTATGATACATGAGTGTTTTCATTGCAGTGAACATTGGGTTTTAAATGGTTAAACTAATATGTATAACTATAATACAATAATATTTCTATATACACGGAAAACCCCCTATTTACTGTATTAAATGTGGCTCAGTATAATCATAAATATAAGTATCAGCTCTGGTTCATCGTATGCTAACCGCAGCTTTGTTCTCGATGCCCTAGCACCGATATTTACGGTGCTCGTCCAGCTTGGGGAGTAGGACCGCTCGGCTCGGCTCGGTCATTTCCGAGAGTCGGATTGCAACGCGCTCAGTGTCACTCAGCGCTCAGCGTCGGTGCTGTCCGAGCACCAAAAATATTGGTGCTCATGCATCGTGAACAACGTTGTTAGTTCGCTGGTGCATGTAGCAGCGTATGCCATGCACTGTACATTATAGTGGGGAATGGGTTTTCCGTGTAATGTAAGTGCTTTGTTGAAAGCCAAAAAAAATTATATTGCCATCTCACTCTGTTGAGATCGCAATGTTGCTCGTACCTGTTGGGGAAGCGGTTCTTCCATACTGTTTTTCGAGTAATGGACAACAAAAAATCGTTTTTAGATGAAACATATATTGGCGAGATAAATATTTTCTTTTGATATAAAGTGCATCAGTATGCAGAGATTCCGCTATACATTAAAATTATATTACCTTGATAAACTTTTTCTTGAGAGTATTGTTATATCTGAACCATGATCAGATCCAGGTATTTCCACTGTTAACTCTGTAGTACTTGATGCAAATCCTGCAGTGTTTTTCGCCACACAAGTGAATGTACCAGCGTCTTCAGGAAACACTTCTTTAATGATCAATGTCGCCACATTATCATCATCATAAAACATCTGAAAATCTGGTGACGGTTTAATAATTGCTGTTTGTCTAAACCAAGTAATTTGAGGTCGCGGGACACCTTCAACTTGACATTCGAATTGTACTGTGTATCCGTCAGGCGTATGAATCGGTTGTAATTTTTCTATAAAACGCGGCGCCGAAGCTTTATCACCTGGAGCTGGTTCTAAAGAAAAATCAGTCAAATATTATTTCTTATTCCAAGTTATAATCCATTTGATTTTTAAGAAATGATTATCATACTTTCAAAAACGGGTAATTTATCAATTTTTTCGTGGAGTTTTCGTTGCAAGTAAATTGTGTACTGTGCTTCGTCAAGCAGATATTGAGCAGGTACCCATCCTTTTTCTTGAGTGATATTTTTTCTCACAAACCACCAATCAGAATTAGTATGCTCTAAAAGTGTATAAATAATGTATAATGTAATACTTATAAAACAATATTTTTAAAACAAAACAGTTGCACTATATATATGTACCGATAATGTAAACTCTCTCTCCTTCTACTAAATTGATGGCTTCATCAGTTTCAGCCACGTATGAGCAAATTGAAAACATTGCATCACCATCACATACAACGTATTCTACACCTACATCAAATAATTCGTGCGTTAGATATATTATGTCAAACATAGTTTAATAATAAAATAACAAAAATAATATTTAAGTACCTTCTTCTTCAATGTCTTCTTCTTTAGTTATACTCAGAGTAGCCTCCTCTGTAATTTAATGCAAGTCTTATTATTGTATGATTCTAAATAGTGAAACGTAATTTATAACCACCTTACCGATATGCTTTTCTAATGCAGCTAAGTAATATGAAGGAATATGCAAGGAAAGGTTTTTTGAAGCAGGAAGATGGGATAACTTTACTTACTACTTAAAAGTAGATGAGCGAAATTGTACGTTAAAATTTCTGAAAGCAGCATGTTACTGTTAATTTTTAAAAAGCCATTAAATTAAAAAAAACTTTCTCGAACCTTCATCATAAGTAGAAACTCGCCGATGAGGTTTGAGTTTTAGTGCTAATGATTCATCAGTTTCTTCACGGGAATATTTTCTTTCAGTCTTTAAAGTTAATCGAACATCATCCTCTATTTCTTCTATTGCGTACGATGGTCTTTTGCCTTTGGATTTTCGCTTGAACGGTAAATTTAATTCGTCCGTTTCTAGTTCATCTATGCTGTACTCATCTTTATCAGAATCATAAATAATTTCCTCAATAATAGGACCAGAATCATCATATTCTTCTACAATTCTTATAGTTTCTTCGCCAGTTTCTTCCGAATATGTAAGCTTCTTCTTCTTAGGTTTCAATTTAACTTTTCCGGACATAGAAATATCTTCCTCTTCGTATGTATTAAGCGAAATTTTAAACTCTTGTTCAACATCTTCTTTCGTTTTTGTTGTACGAGGTCTAAAAGTTACAGTTTCAACTTCCGTAATTTCTTTAATATCAGAACGAGGTTTCTTTCGAGGCCGCAGTTTTTTAATGGTAACATCTTCATAAATTTCCTCGATAGGCTTTGGAACCGTCTTTGGTGGTTTTCTTTTTAATGTGAATTCTTGAACTTCATCTGCAGATACTTCCTCGAGTACTGATGGTTTTTTGACCGTTAATTCATCTGCGGCTTCATCAACTGTAGGCTTCTTTTTCGGTTTCCTTTTAAGAGAAACTTCCGCTGTAAGTTCATCTAGCTGTTTGATTTCAGCAACATCTTCCACAGGCCTAGAAATAGTTACATCCTCTGTAGTTTCTTCCACACTTGGTTTTTTCTTCGGTTTTCGTTTAATATTAACGTCTTCCACAGTCTCTTCTTCGACCTTCTCTACCTCAACTGATATTGGTTTTTTAACCGTTATTTCATCAGCCGCTTCGTCAACCGTAGGTTTCTTTTTCGGTTTCTTTTTGAGAGAAACTTCCGTTGTAACTTCTTCTGGTTGTTTGATTTCTGCAACATCGTCCAAAGGCCTAGAAATAGTGACATCTTCCGCAGTTTCTTCCACGCTTGGTTTCTTCTTCGGTTTTCGTTTTATTTTAATTTCTTCTACAGTTTCTTCCTCGACCATCTTCACCTCCACTGGTGTTGGTTTTTTAACCGTTATTTCATCTGCAGCTTCATCGACTGTAGGCTTCTTTTTCTGTTTCTTTTTAAGAGTAATTTCCGCTGTAATTTCATCTGGCTGTTCGACTTCGGCAACATCGTCCACAGGCCTGGAAATAGTTACATCCTCTGTAGTTTCTTCCACGCTTGGTTTCTTCTTCGGTTTTCGTTTTATTTTAACTTCTTCCACAATTTCTTCCTCGACCCTCTCCACCTCAACTGGTGTTGGTTTTTTAACCGTTATTTCATCTGCAGCTTCATCGACCGTAGGCTTCTTTTTCGGTTTCTTTTTAAGTGAAACGTCCGCTGTAATTTCATCTGGCTGTTCGACTTCGGCAACATCGTCCACAGGCCTGGAAATAGTTACATCCTCTGTAGTTTCTTCCATGCTTGGTTTCTTCTCCGGTTTTCGTTTTATTTTAACTTCTTCCACAATTTCTTCCTCGACCCTCTCCACCTCAACTGGTGTTGGTTTTTTAACCGTTATTTCATCTGCAGCTTCATCGACCGTAGGCTTCTTTTTCGGTTTCTTTTTAAGTGAAACGTCCGCTGTAATTTCATCTGGCTGTTCGACTTCGGCAACATCGTCCACAGGCCTGGAAATAGTTACATCCTCTGTAGTTTCTTCCACGCTTGGTTTCTTCTTCGGTTTTCGTTTTATTTTAACTTCTTCCACAATTTCTTCCTCGACCCTCTCCACCTCAACTGGTGTTGGTTTTTTAACCGTTATTTCATCTGCAGCTTCATCGACCGTAGGCTTCTTTTTCGGTTTCTTTTTAAGAGAAACGTCCGCTGTAATGTCATCTGGCTTTTCGGCTTCTGCAACATCGTCCACAGGCCTGGAAATAGTTACATCCTCTGTAGTTTCTTCCACGCTTGGTTTCTTCTTCGGTTTTCGTTTTATTTTAACTTCTTCCACAATTTCTTCCTCGACCCTCTCCACCTCAACTGGTGTTGGTTTTTTAACCGTTATTTCATCTGCAGCTTCATCGACCGTAGGCTTCTTTTTCGGTTTCTTTTTAAGAGAAACGTCCGCTGTAATGTCATCTGGCTTTTCGGCTTCTGCAACATCTTCTACCGGTTTAGAAATAATGACATCCTCCGTCGTTTCTTCAATGCTGGGTTTCTTCTTCGGTCTTCGTGTAATTTTAACTTCTTCCACAGTTTCTTCCTCGACCATCTCCACCTCAACTGGTGTCGGTTTTTTAACCGTTATTTCATCTGCAGCTTCATCGACCGTATGCTTTTTTTTCGGTTTCTTTTTAAGAGAAACTTCCGCTGTAACTTTTTCTGGTTGTTGGACGGCTGCGACATCTTCCATGGGTTTAGAAATAGTGACATCTTCTGTAGTTTCTTCAATGCTTGGTTTCTTTTTCGGTTTTCGTTTAATTTTAACTTCTTCCACAGTTTCTTCCTCGACAATTTCTACCTCTACTGGCGCCGGTTTCTTAACTGTTATCTCATCAGCCGCTTCGTCAACCGTAGGCTTCTTTTTCGGTTTCTTTTTGAAAGAAACTTCCGCTATACCTTCTTCTGGCTGTTTGACTTCTGCAACATCTTCTACCGGTTTAGAAATAATGACATCCTCCGTCGTTTCTTCAATGCTGGGTTTCTTCTTCGGTCTTCGTGTAATTTTAACTTCTTCCACAGTTTCTTCCTCGACCATCTCTACCTCCGCTGACGCCGGCTTCTTAACCGTTATTTCATCAGCTACTTCGTCGTCCGTGGGTTTCGTTTTCGGTTTCTTTTCGAGAGAGACTTCCGCTGTAACTTCATCTGGTTGTTTGACTTCGGCAACATCTTCCACAGGTTTAGAAATAGTGACATCTTCCGTAGTTTCTTCAATGCTTGGTTTCTTTTTCGGTTTTCGTTTAATTTTAACTTCTTCCGCCGTTTCTTCCTCGACCATCTCTACGTCTACTGGCGTTGGTTTCTTAACTGTTATTTCATCAGCCGCTTCGTCAACCGAAGATTTCTTTTTCGGTTTCTTTTTCAAAGAAACTTCCGCTGTAACTTTTTCTGGCTGTTTGACTTCTGCAACATCTTCCTCAGGTTTAGAAATAGTGACATCTTCCGTAGTTTCTTCAATGCTTGGTTTCTTTTTCGGTTTTCGTTTAATTTTAACTTCTTCCGCCGTTTCTTCCTCGACCATCTCTACCTCTACTGGCGTTGGTTTCTTAACCGTTATTTCATCAGCCGCTTCGTCAACTAAAGACTTCTTTTTTGGTTTCTTTTTCAGAGAAACTTCCGCTGTAACTTTTTCTGGTTGTTTGACTTCTGCAACATCGTCCACGGGTTTAGAAATAGTGACATCTTCTGTAGTTTCTTCAATGCTTGGTTTCTCTTTCAGTTCTTGTTTAATTTTAACTTCTTCTATAATTTCCTCTTGAATCTTGTCTTCCTCTATTAGTGTTGGTTTCTTGACTATTACTTCATCCACCGGTTCCTCGACCGTAGACTTCTTTTTAGGTCTCTTTTTAAGAGAGACTTCTTCCGTAACGTCTGTTGCCTCCCCAAGCACAGCACCATCTACAACCGGCTCAGGAACAGTGAGTATTTCTTTAATCTCTTCAGTACTTGGTTTCTTTTTCGGTTTTCGTTCAATTTTGACTTCTTTCATAATTTCCTCTTCGATCTTTGATTCCTCTATTGATTCTGGTTTTTTCACCATAATGTCAGCTGCTACTTCGTCGACAGTTGGCTTGCTTTTAGGTTTCTTTGTAAGAGATACTTTATCTGAAACTTCTTCTGGCTCCTTGACTTCAAATACACCTTTAATTGATTTCGTAATCATGAGGTCTTCCGTAGTTTCTTCCACGCTTGATTTTTTTTTTGGTTTACGTTTAATTTTGACCTCTTCTACAACTTCATCAATCTTTTCTTCTTCTACTAACATTGGCTTTTTAACTGGTACTTCGTTGGGCGTTTCGTCCTGTGTAGGTTTTTCATCTGGTTGTTTTTCAAGAGGCATTTCGGCTGTAACATCATCTGGCTCTAGGACTTTAGAAACATCTTCAACCGGTTTAGAAATAGAAACGTCTTCCTTAATTTCTTCCACACTTGGCTTCTTTTTGAGTAAACGTGAAATTTCTACTTCTTCTATAACTTTAACTTCAATTTTTTCCTGTGCTTCTGGTTTTGTTTTCTTTGTTTTCTTTTTACGCGTAATTTCTTCAGTATCTTTTTTAAGCTGCTCGTCTTCAATGCTAGGTTTTCTTTCTGGTTCCTTTTTCAGTTTTATATCTTGAGTACCATTATCGTCCGGTGTTGTATCCAGTTCTTCCTTTTTCCATGGTTTTAAAGTAATTTGTTCGGGTGCTTCATCAGGCTTATCTTTTTCAGGAATTCTGAATTTAACATCGGTTTCATCTTCTGGCTCGACCGGTTTCGGTTTTCCTTTTATTATAGGTATTTGTTCGATATCCTGATCTTTTCGCTTTCTTTCAGGACGCTTGTACTTTTCAGGTGTCTTTTCGGGAGATTCATCCTGTGGTTTCTCTTCCTTATGTGGTATGAATTCTTCGAGGTCAGTTTTATCATAATCTGATGGCGTAAAGTCTTTATTTTTAATAGAAATTTTTGGTTTAGTAGTTTCTTCTTCTTCATGTTCGATTGGTTTTTCAACACTCTTGGATTTTTTTGGTGTCTTCTCTTCTTCTTCTTCTTCTTTGCTTGGAATTTTCTTTAATTTTATATCTTCAGGAACATCCACTTTTTCAGGAACTTCACCTTTTCCAATTTTCAATTTTTTAGATTCTTCTGGTAACTTTTCTTTAGGTACTTTTAGCGGTTTTTCATAGATAGATTTATCTTCAATTTTTTCTAAAGGTTTCTTTTTTAATTCTTCAAATTCTTTGTCTAGTACTTCTAAATCGGCTAATTCTTTTTCTGGTAGTTTCTTCTTTTTGTATTTCTTTTTTAGTATTTTCTCGGCTTCCTCTAAATTTCTTGATAAAATTCCATTTTGCAATGGATTTTCCTCCATTATTTCAAATGTGGGAATTTGTAAAGGTGATGGCCAATCAGATATAAAAGTTATTCTACTCTTTAGTCTAATTGTTGGTATCTTAGCAGATTTAGACTCTCTTCTTTTTGGAACTGTGGTCTTCTTTAATTTTATGGTAGCAAACTGTACTTCTTCTGTAGGCTCCGTATATTTTAATTTAGTTGGTGTTACTTCTGTTCTTTCAATTTTAATGGGAACTAGTTTCTGTAGTTCAGGTGATATTTTTATTTTATCTTTCTTTTTCTTTGGTTCCCATTGGATTTTTTCTGGCATTGGTTCTAATACTGGAGGAGTATATTCCGGTTCAACCCATTCTTCATAATCAGCTTTCTTTTTAATAGGTTTCTTCTTTTTTGGTTTCTTGGTAACCAAAAGAACATCTGCCTCCTTGCTATCCATAGGACTAATATTAGGTATGATTGAAAATTCATTATTTTCGTCTTCTGGCTTTTCAATTTGATCTTGTTTAGACTCGTCAGGTTTGCTAATAGTAAGTTGGTCTTCGGTATCATCATTTATATTATCTTTTTCTGGGATGTTAGGTACAGAGTCTACTGGAAGTTTGTCGACAGTAAGTAACTTCTTTTTTTTCTTTTTTGTTGGTTTCTCAGAATCTATGTCTGTAGAATCAGTTTTGCGAGGTAATTCTTCTAAAACAAGTTTATGATCTCTGTCCTTATTTTCTTCCATTTTAGGCTCGTCTTTAACCCACGGTTTTAAAGTAATTTGTTCGGGTGCTTCATCAGGCTTATCTTTTTCAGGAATTCTGAATTTAACATCGGTTTCATCTTCTGGCTCGACCGGTTTCGGTTTTCCTTTTATTATAGGTATTTGTTCGATATCCTGATCTTTTCGCTTTCTTTCAGGACGCTTGTACTTTTCAGGTGTCTTTTCGGGAGATTCATCCTGTGGTTTCTCTTCCTTATGTGGTATGAATTCTTCGAGGTCAGTTTTATCATAATCTGATGGCGTAAAGTCTTTATTTTTAATAGAAATTTTTGGTTTAGTAGTTTCTTCTTCTTCATGTTCGATTGGTTTTTCAACACTCTTGGATTTTTTTGGTGTCTTCTCTTCTTCTTCTTTTTCTTTGCTTGGAATTTTCTTTAATTTTATATCTTCAGGAACATCCACTTTTTCAGGAACTTCACCTTTTCCAATTTTCAGTTTTTTAGATTCTTCTGGTAACTTTTCTTTAGGTACTTTTAGCGGTTTTTCATAGATAGATTTATCTTCAATTTTTTCTAAAGGTTTCTTTTTTAATTCTTCAAATTCTTTGTCTAGTACTTCTAAATCGGCTAATTCTTTTTCTGGTAGTTTCTTCTTTTTGTATTTCTTTTTTAGTATTTTGTCGGCTTCCTCTACATTTCTTGATAAAATTCCACTTTGCAATGGATTTTCCTCCATCATTTCAAACGTAGGAATTTGTAAAGGTGATGGCCAATCAGATATAAAAGTTATTCTACTCTTTAGTCTAATTGTTGGTACTTTAGCAGATTTAGACTCTCTTCTTTTTGGTACTGTGGTCTTCTTTAATTTTATCGTACCAAACTGCACTTCTTCTGTAGGCTCCGTGTATTTTAATTTAGTTGGTTTTATTTCTTTTCTTTCTATTTTAATGGGAACGAGTTTCTGTAGTTCAAGAGATATTTTTGTTTTGTCTTTCTTTTTCTTTGGTTCCCATTGGATTTTTTCTGGCATAGGTTCTAATACCGGAGGAGTATATTCAGGTTCAACCCATTCTTCATAATCAGCTTTCTTTTTAATAGGTTTCTTCTTTTTAGGTTTCTTTATTTTCTTCGATTCTATTTCATCTGATTTAATTTCTTCTAATAGGTGCTCACCAGAGACAGTTTCTTTTTGTACTTCTTGTTGAACTGTCGTTGGTATGGGTATTTTAATTTCAGTTGCTTCGTTTTCTACTTCAGTAGGTTGCTTTTCTGGGAATACAACTTCTTGATCTTCTATTTTAAAAGCCACTTTTTTCTTTTTCGGTTTTTTGGGCAATCGGGCTTCTTCTTGTGTAGTATTTTCTTCGCGTTTATCTATTACGGTAGTATCTGTCAGTATTATCTTCTCCGCATCTTCTTTAGGTAAAATCTCTATTGCTTTATGGTTAGCGGAAAGATCTTCTGGTATCGGTGTAACAGTTAATTGTGAAATAAGTTCAGACGCTTCGATACCTTCTTTAATGTCAATTACAGAGTCTGCCGTAACTGCATTTGATGCCGAAATTTTCAGTTCATCTATAGATTCAATGGGATACGTTTCTAGCATTTCATTTGGCGCGTTCGTAATACTTGTTCTTGTTATCTCGATGGTATCAAGATTTTCAATTATACTATCTGCTTTTTGCTTTTTATCAGTTTGTTCTAAAATAAGTTCGGGTACTTGATCACCAGGATGTACTTCTGAAACTTTAACACCTTCTTGTAGAATTATTGTTTTTGTGGCTTTTGTTTCATTAGTTTCTTCTACGAATTCATTTACTATATCATTTGGTTGTTCGAATTCCGAAGATCCTATTATTTCATTTTTAGGAGATTTCAAAACTGTTATTCTCGAACCTGATATTTCGTTGTCAATATTTTCAGTAACTTCTTTTGCTTTTACTTGTTCTGGTTTTTGGTCTGCAACATCTTCTGTGCTTGTTTGAATGATTGGTTGCATTATTTCAAGAGATTCTAACAAAGATAGTTCTTCCCGTGCTTTGTCTTTCAAAGGCTTGATATCACTTATTTCTTTATAAGAATCAATATATTGTTCTTCATATGATTCTATTGATTCTTGTTCTTCAGTTTTTAGTTTAGCAATTGATTTAGGCTTCTTCTTCGGTTTTTTCTGAGCTCTAATGTTATCTGTCTCTTCTTCCGGACCCACTAATTCTTGCGTCTCAACATAGTCTTTCTGCAATTCAGTATCCTAAAATCGAAAGCAATACTTTACTATTTGAATAATAGAAAAAAATAAAGAGCTCAAGTCAGATGATGTTTTATCTTATTAGATCAGTGAACTTAGCCAGTATTGGTAGGTTTTTACAAATGTGTTGATTAATGTATTGATTTTTTACTTTAATAAATAAACCAATACTTATATTATTGACAATATATTTAATAGATACGTCTATTTCAGACCTATAATCTATGAAATATTTAAGAAAGAATAGACAAATATAATACATTACGCCTATAATTTATAAGATAATCAATTGCTTTATAACGCATTTTTTATTTCCAGGTTGTTTAGTACTCAAAAATGAAATTTTAAACACGATTTAGAAAGAATAAAAATGTTGCAGACCTTAAACTATTATTTTATTAATATTATAATTCAAAAAACTCGCGGAGCTTCATATTAAATCTCAGTATAACGATAATCACATAGGACAAAACTGTTTTACTGATACAGCGACGATCACAGATGAGGCGTTGAGTGCAAAAACTAGTTAACACGGGTAAAGTTTTGGGGAAAAAAGACGTTTAAAGTTTATATATTGTTATATCGTAATATATAAATTAAACCAATCAGTTTTCCTTGTATAGTTTGTTAGTTCGATTATTCGAGTTCATAGTTATGCGCGTCAACATTTATTTATCGATATAAATTATTTAAATAGCAGAAATAAGTTTATCCAAGTTAAGTTGTTTTTGCATAGAACGGGTATCTTTTGCTTAAATAGAGCTTGTTTTCTTAAAAGAAAACTCTGAACATATGTTTTATTCATTAAAATAATGTTTGTTCGTGATTCATACAGCAAACAAACTATTATGCATATATTTTCAAGTATATAACTATATATTTATTTAAATTGTAGCTTAAACTTATATACCCTTTTGATCTATTATTTAGTCACTCGAACTCTCATTTTCGTTTCTTCAAACAATATTTTCAACCGTTCTCAGTAATCCTTCGTTAATAATTATAAGAGTGCAATTTCTGACGCTATATATTGCACCAGTTTTTGACCGGTATCTTATTCCGACCCAAAAATAAGTATTCTATTTAAAAAAATATATTATGTTGTATATACATCCGGATCCAGAAGCTTTGATTAGGGGGAGGGACGAACAGTTTGACCTACTAAAAGCAGTTACTACTTATTATTAGCATCTATTGTTACTACTTATTCCTAAGAGTTGTTTAAAAGGTGTTAATAATTATTATTATTAAATAATAATTAATTTACTACGACGTTCACATCTATTTGTTGTATTTTAATTGCATGCAAAATTTGGATCATATATGTTTGGAAATGAAGGTCTGAGGAGGGACCGCCTCCGACCGCCTCCGATGCCCCTCCCCCTCTTGGATCCGAGCCTGGTTGTATATGACTATCTACGTGTTTGAAATACTAAGCTCATTTGACTGACGCATGATTTAGAACTAGTATTAAAAAAAAGAACAATAATTTTTTTTAGTGCATTCCATTGCATACTTCTTAGGGTACTTTATATTCGAATATACAAAATAATCTTGCAAAACATAATGTAGAGCAAAGACAATAAATTAAAATAGTTTGCCATTTGCAAGTACAATAAGCCTGATTTACCTACTTAAAGTTATAATATATCTGAACTCAAGCCCTATATCAAAAGCACTTCCTTTCAGAGGAAACAAAATAAAATGCATAAAGCTTACCTTGATTTTTATTTCCTCATGTGTACCTAGAAGAAACAACGATTTTATTATCTGTACACTAAACATCAGAGAATATAGCATTATTCGAATTAACAATTCGATAATTATAATAAAGATAGGAATTCGAATATAAATTTTAATTTGTATATTAGTAAGAATACTCACCTTCTAGTGTTTTGTGCTCGTCTTGTGCTTGTTTTAGCTTTCGGTGTTTAGGTTTAGTGTGTGCAGTATGTACAATGTCAATCGTGTCAATAGTTTTAGTAACAGAATCATCGTCAGACGGGATTTCTGATCTATCGGGATAACTTGGAACATCTCCGTCATAATTCTTATCTACAGGTTCCGCAACTGCACTAGGTTTATTTTTTGACCACGGTTTTAACGTAATTTTCTCTGGTTCTTCATCTGGTTTATCATTTACAGGAATTCTAAATTTAACATCAGTGTCATCTTCTGGCTCGATTGGTTTAGGTTTTCCTTGTAATATTGGTACTTGTTCATTATCCTGATCTTTCCGTTTTTTCTCAGGACGCTTGTACTTTTCAGGTGTTTTTTCTACAGATTCATCCTTTTGTTTTTCTTCATTCTGAGGTACGAATTCTTCAAGATCTCTTTTATCATAATCTGATGATATAAAGTCTTCATTCTTCATAGAGACTTCTGGTTTATCGATCTCTACTTCTTTATAATCAATAGGCTTTTCGGAGGACTTGCCCTTTTTTGGTGTCTTGTTTTCCACTTCTTTTACTTTGATTGGAATTTTCTTGAGTTTTACCTCTTCAGGAACATCCTCGTTATCCGGAACTGTACCTTTTCCAATTTTTAATTTTTTAGATTCTTCTAGTAACTCATCTTTTGGTATTTTAGGTGGCTTTTCATAAACAGATTTATCTTCGATTTTTTCTAAAGGTTTCTTTTTCAATTCTTCAAATTCTTTGTCGAGTTTCTCTAAATCTGTTAATTCTTTGTATGGCAGCTTCTTCTGTTTGTATTTCTTCTTCAATATCATTTCAGCGTCTTCGAAATTTCTCGATAAAATACCATTCTGTAACGGATTATCTTCCAGAATTGTAATTAAAGGAATTTGTAAAGCGACTGGCCAATCAGATATAAAAGTTATCCTACTTTTCAATCTAAACTTAGGGACTTTAGCAGATTTAGATTCTCTTCTCTTCGGTACCGTTGTTTTCTTTAATTTTATAGTAGCAAACTGTACTACTTCTGTAGGCTTAGTGAATTGCAAATTTGTTGGTTTCATTTCATTTCTTTTAATCTTCAAAGGAGTAAGCTTTTTAATATCTGGGCGTATACTTTTTTGATCAATTAGTTTTGCAGATTTACTTTTTATTTCCTCATACACAATTTCCTCCTCAGGTGTTTCATTCATAGTAATTATAGGCGCCATGTCCTCCTCTTCCACGGTAACGAATTCTATAATTTTCTGTTTATTACCCTTCTGCTTCGTGATTTTCTTCTTAGTAGTTTTTTTTGGTTTTCCTGCAGGGGTTATTTCTCGTACGATTGTTATTTGCTCCTTCACTTCCTCAGACTCGAAAGGTTTACCGTATTCAGTAACAGGAAGTCGACCAGCCGCTAGCTCGAAAACGATTTCTTCCTCGGGGGCTTCAGTGACAGTAGTTACTGGAGCTTTTCCATCTTCATCCACTGTGATCACCTCTGTAACTTGTTGTTTTTTACCTTTTCGTTTAGTGACCCTCTTTTTCGTAATTTTCTTAGGTATTCCTTCGGGCGTTACTTCTGCTACGACGGTTACTTGCTCCTTGACTTCTTCCGTCTCTTGTGGTTGTCCGTCCTCAAGCACCGGTAGCAGTCCTGTGGTTTCTTCGAAAACAATTTCCTCCTCAGGTGTTTCATTGACTGTCGATACTGGTGCTTTTCCATCTTCTTCAACTGTGACCACTTCTGTTACTTGTTGTTTCTTGCCCTTTTGTTTAGTGACCTTTCTCTTAGTAGTCTTTTTAGTTTTTCCTTCGGGAGTTACTTCTTGAACAACGGTTACCTGCTCCCTAACTTCTTCAGTCTCTTTGGGTTTTCCGTACTCAACTACTGGCAGCAACCCTGTGGTTTCCTCGAAGACAATTTCTTCCTCTGGTGCTTCATTGACGGTAGTCACTGGAGCTTTTCCATCTTCTTCGACTGTAACCACTTCTGTTACTTGTTGCTTTTTGCCCTTTTGTTTTGTGACCTTTTTCTTGGTAGTCTTTTTAGTTTTTCCTTCGCGTGTAATTTCTTGAACAACTGTTACCTGCTCTTTAACTTCTTCAGTCTCTCTTGGTTTTCCGTACTCAACTACTGGCAGCAACCCTGTGGTTTCCTCGAAAACAATTTCCTCCTCAGGGGTTTCGTTGACTGTCGTTACTGGAGCTTTTCCATCTTCTTCGACTGTGACCACTTCCGTTACTTGTTGCTTCTTGCCCTTTTGTTTAGTGACCTTCTTCTTAGTAGTCTTTTTAGTTTTTCCTTCAGGCGTTATTTCTTGAACGACTGTTACCTGTTCCCTAACTTCTGTAGTCTCTTTTGGTTTTCCGAACTCAACTACTGGCAGGAGCCCTGTGGTTTCCTCGAAGACAATTTCTTCCTCTGGGGCTTCGTTAACGGTAGTGACTGGAGCTTTTCCATCTTCTTCGACTGTGACCATTTCCGTTACTTGTTGCTTCTTGCCCTTTTGTTTAGTGACCTTCTTCTTAGTAGTCTTTTTAGTTTTTCCTTCAGGCGTTATTTCTTCAACGACTGTTACCTGTTCCCTAACTTCTTCAGTCTCTCTTGGTTTTGCGTACTCAACTACTGGCAGCAACCCTGTCGTTTCGTCGAAAATAATTTCCTCCTCAGGTGTTTCGTTGACGGTAGTGACTGGAGCTTTTCCATCTTCTTCGACTGTGACCATTTCCGTTACTTGTTGCTTCTTGCCCTTTTGTTTAGTGACCTTCTTCTTAGTAGTCTTTTTAGTTTTTCCTTCAGGCGTTATTTCTTCAACGACTGTTACCTGTTCCCTAACTTCTTCAGTCTCTCTTGGTTTTGCGTACTCAACTACTGGCAGCAACCCTGTCGTTTCGTCGAAAATAATTTCCTCCTCAGGTGTTTCGTTGACTGTCGTTACTGGAGCTTTTCCATCTTCTTCAACTGTGACCACTTCTGTTACTTGTTGTTTCTTGCCCTTTTGTTTAGTGACCTTTCTCTTAGTAGTCTTTTTAGTTTTTCCTTCGGGAGTTACTTCTTGAACAACGGTTACCTGCTCCCTAACTTCTTCAGTCTCTTTGGGTTTTCCGTACTCAACTACTGGCAGCAACCCTGTGGTTTCCTCGAAGACAATTTCTTCCTCTGGTGCTTCATTGACGGTAGTCACTGGAGCTTTTCCATCTTCTTCGACTGTAACCACTTCTGTTACTTGTTGCTTTTTGCCCTTTTGTTTTGTGACCTTTTTCTTGGTAGTCTTTTTAGTTTTTCCTTCGCGTGTAATTTCTTGAACAACTGTTACCTGCTCTTTAACTTCTTCAGTCTCTCTTGGTTTTCCGTACTCAACTACTGGCAGCAACCCTGTGGTTTCCTCGAAAACAATTTCCTCCTCAGGGGTTTCGTTGACTGTCGTTACTGGAGCTTTTCCATCTTCTTCGAATGTGACCACTTCCGTTACTTGTTGCTTCTTGCCCTTTTGTTTAGTGACCTTCTTCTTAGTAGTCTTTTTAGTTTTTCCTTCAGGCGTTATTTCTTGAACGACTGTTACCTGTTCCCTAACTTCTGTAGTCTCTTTTGGTTTTCCGAACTCAACTACTGGCAGGAGCCCTGTGGTTTCCTCGAAGACAATTTCTTCCTCTGGGGCTTCGTTAACGGTAGTGACTGGAGCTTTTCCATCTTCTTCGACTGTGACCATTTCCGTTACTTGTTGCTTCTTGCCCTTTTGTTTAGTGACCTTCTTCTTAGTAGTCTTTTTAGTTTTTCCTTCAGGCGTTATTTCTTCAACGACTGTTACCTGTTCCCTAACTTCTTCAGTCTCTCTTGGTTTTGCGTACTCAACTACTGGCAGCAACCCTGTCGTTTCGTCGAAAATAATTTCCTCCTCAGGTGTTTCGTTGACGGTAGTGACTGGAGCTTTTCCATCTTCTTCGACTGTGACCATTTCCGTTACTTGTTGCTTCTTGCCCTTTTGTTTAGTGACCTTCTTCTTAGTAGTCTTTTTAGTTTTTCCTTCAGGCGTTATTTCTTCAACGACTGTTACCTGTTCCCTAACTTCTTCAGTCTCTCTTGGTTTTGCGTACTCAACTACTGGCAGCAACCCTGTCGTTTCGTCGAAAATAATTTCCTCCTCAGGTGTTTCGTTGACTGTCGTTACTGGAGCTTTTCCATCTTCTTCGAATGTGACCACTTCCGTTACTTGTTGCTTCTTGCCCTTTTGTTTAGTGACCTTCTTCTTAGTAGTCTTTTTAGTTTTTCCTTCAGGCGTTATTTCTTGAACGACTGTTACCTGTTCCCTAACTTCTGTAGTCTCTTTTGGTTTTCCGAACTCAACTACTGGCAGGAGCCCTGTGGTTTCCTCGAAGACAATTTCTTCCTCTGGGGCTTCGTTAACGGTAGTGACTGGAGCTTTTCCATCTTCTTCGACTGTGACCATTTCCGTTACTTGTTGCTTCTTGCCCTTTTGTTTAGTGACCTTCTTCTTAGTAGTCTTTTTAGTTTTTCCTTCAGGCGTTATTTCTTCAACGACTGTTACCTGTTCCCTAACTTCTTCAGTCTCTCTTGGTTTTGCGTACTCAACTACTGGCAGCAACCCTGTCGTTTCGTCGAAAATAATTTCCTCCTCAGGTGTTTCGTTGACGGTAGTGACTGGAGCTTTTCCATCTTCTTCGACTGTGACCATTTCCGTTACTTGTTGCTTCTTGCCCTTTTGTTTAGTGACCTTCTTCTTAGTAGTCTTTTTAGTTTTTCCTTCAGGCGTTATTTCTTCAACGACTGTTACCTGTTCCCTAACTTCTTCAGTCTCTCTTGGTTTTGCGTACTCAACTACTGGCAGCAACCCTGTCGTTTCGTCGAAAATAATTTCCTCCTCAGGTGTTTCGTTGACTGTCGTTACTGGAGCTTTTCCATCTTCTTCAACTGTGACCACTTCCGTTACTTGTTGTTTCTTGCCCTTTTGTTTAGTGACCTTCTTCTTAGTAGTCTTTTTAGTTTTTCCTTCAGGCGTTATTTCTTGAACGACTGTTACCTGTTCCCTAACTTCTGTAGTCTCTTTTGGTTTTCCGAACTCAACTACTGGCAGGAGCCCTGTGGTTTCCTCGAAGACAATTACTTCCTCTGGGGCTTCGTTAACGGTAGTGACTGGAGCTTTTCCATCTTCTTCGACTGTGACCACTTCCGTTACTTGTTGCTTCTTGCCCTTTTGTTTAGTGACCTTCTTCTTAGTAGTCTTTTTAGTTTTTCCTTCAGGCGTTATTTCTTGAACGACTGTTACCTGTTCCCTAACTTCTGTAGTCTCTTTTGGTTTTCCGAACTCAAATACTGGCAGGAGCCCTGTGGTTTCCTCGAAGACAATTTCTTCCTCTGGTGCTTCGTTGACGGTAGTGACTGGAGCTTTTCCATCTTCATCGACTGTGACCATTTCCGTTACTTGTTGCTTCTTGCCCTTTTGTTTAGTGACCTTCTTCTTAGTAGTCTTTTTAGTTTTTCCTTCAGGCGTTATTTCTTCAACGACTGTTACCTGTTCCCTAACTTCTTCAGTCTCTCTTGGGTTTGCGTACTTAACTACTGGCAGCAACCCTGTCGTTTCCTCGAAAATAATTTCCTCCTCAGGTGTTTCGTTGACTGTCGTTACTGGAGCTTTTCCATCTTCTTCGACTGTGACCATTTCCGTTACTTGTTGCTTCTTGCCCTTTTGTTTAGTGACCTTCTTCTTAGTAGTCTTTTTAGTTTTTCCTTCAGGCGTTATTTCTTGAACGACTGTTACCTGTTCCCTAACTTCTGTAGCCTCTTTTGGTTTTCCGAACTCAACTACTGGCAGCAACCCTGTGGTTTCCTCGAAAACAATTTCCTCCTCAGGTGTTTCGTTGACTGTCATTACTGGAGCTTTGCCATCTTCTTCGACTGTAACTACTTCCGTTACTTGTTGCTTCTTGCCCTTTTGTTTAGTGACCTTTTTCTTAGTAGTCTTTTTATTTTTTCCTTCTGCTGTAACTTCTTCAACGACTGTTACCTGTTCCCTAACTTCTTTAGTCTCTCTTGGTTTTGCGTACTCAACTACCGGAAGCAACCCTGTGGTTTCCTCGAAAACAATTTCTTCCTCAGGTATTTCGTTGACTGTCGATACTGGTGCTTTTCCATCTTCTTCGACTGTGACCAATTCCGTTACTTGTTGCTTCTTGCCCTTTTGTTTAGTGACCTTTTTCTTAGTAGTCTTTTTAGTTTTTCCTTCTGCTGTTACTTCATGAACGACTGTTACCTGTTCCCTAACTTCTTCAGTCTCTCTTGGTTTTCCGTACTCAACTACTGGCAGCAACCCTGTGGTTTCCTCGAAAACAATTTCCTCCTCAGGGGTTTCGTTGACTGTCGTTACTGGTGCTTTTCCATCTTCTTCGACTGTGACCACTTCTGTTACTTGTTGCTTCCTACCCTTGTGTTTAGTGACCTTTTTCTTAGTAGTCTTTTTAATTTTTCCTTCGGGCGTTATTTCTTGAACGACTGTTACCTGTTCTCTAACTTCTTCAGTCTCTCGTGGTTTTCCGTACTCAACTACGGGCAGCAACCCTGTGGTTTCCTCGAAAACAATTTCCTCCTCAGGTGTTTCATGGACTGTCGTTACTGGAGCTTTTCCATCTTCTTCGACTGTGACCACTTCCGTTACTTGTTGCTTTTTGCCCTGTTGTTTAGTGACCTTTTTCTTAGTAGTCTTTTTAATTTTTCCTTCGGGCGTTATTTCTTGAACGACTGTTACCTGTTCTCTAACTTCTTCAGTCTCTCTTGGTTTTCCATACTCAACTACGGGCAGCAACCCTGTGGTTTCCTCGAAAACAATTTCCTCCTCAGGTGTTTCATTGACTGTCGATACTGGTGCTTTTCCATCTTCTTCAACTGTGACTATTTCTGTTACTTGTTGCTTCTTGCCCTTTTGTTTTGTGACCTTTCTCTTAGTAGTCTTTTTAGTTTTTCCTTCGGGTGTCACTTCTTGAACAACGGTTACCTGCTCTTTAACTTCTTCAGTCGCTCTTGGTTTTCCGTACTCAACTACTGGCAGCAGATCTGTCGATTCCTCGAAGACAATTTCTTCCTCTAGTGCTTCATTGACGGTGGTCACTGGAGCTTTTCCATCTTCTTCGACTATAACCACTTCTGTTACTTGTTGCTTTTTGCCCTTTTGTTTTGTGACCTTTTTCTTGGTAGTCTTTTTAGTTTTTCCTTCGGGCGTTATTTCTTGAACGACTGTTACCTGCTCCCTAACTTCTTCAGTCCCTCTTGGTTTTGCGTACTCAACTACTGGCAGCAACCCTGTCGTTTCCTCGAAAACAATTTCCTCCTCAGGTGTTTCGTTGACTGTCGTTACTGGAGCTTTTCCGTCTTCTTCGACTGTGACCACTTCTGTTACTTGTTGCTTCTTGCCTTTTTGTTTAGTGACCTTTCTCTTAGTAGTCTTTTTAGTTTTTCCTTCTGCTGTTACTTCTTGAACGACTGTTACCTGCTCCCTAACTTCTTCAGTCTGTCTCGGTTTTCCGTACTCAACTACTGGCAGCAACCCTGTGGTTTCCTGGAAAACAATTTCCTCCTCAGGGGTTTCGTTGACTGTCGTTACTGGAGCTTTTCCATCTTCTTCGACTGTGACCACTTCCGTTACTTGTTGCTTTTTGCCCTGTTGTTTAGTGACCTTTTTCTTGGTAGTCTTTTTAGTTTTTCCTTCGCGTGTAATTTCTTGAACGACGGTTACCTGTTCCCTAACTTCTTCAGTCTCTCGTGGTTGACCGTACTCAACTACTGGCAGCAACCCTGTGGTTTCTTCGAAAACAATTTCCTCCTCAGGTGTTTCATTGACTGTCGATACTGGTGCTTTTCCATCTTCTTCAACTGTGACCACTTCTGTTACTTGTTGTTTCTTGCCCTTTTGTTTAGTGACCTTTCTCTTAGTAGTCTTTTTAGTTTTTCCTTCGGGAGTTACTTCTTGAACAACGGTTACCTGCTCCCTAACTCCTTCAGTCTCTCTTGGTTTTGCGTACTCAACTACTGGCAGCAACCCTGTCGTTTCCTCGAAAACAATTTCCTCCTCAGGTGTTTCGTTTACAGTCGTTACTGGAGCTTTTCCATCTTCTTCGACTGTGACCACTTCCGTTACTTGTTGCTTCTTGCCCTTTTGTTTAGTGACCTTTTTCTTAGTAGTCTTTTTAGTTTTTCCTTCGGGAGTTACTTCTTGAACAACGGTTACCTGCTCTCTAACTTCTTCAGTCTGTCTCGGTTTTCCGTACTCAACTCCTGGCAGCAACCCTGTGGTTTCCTCGAAAACAATTTCCTCCTCAGGGGTTTCGTTGACTGTCGTTACTGGAGCTTTTCCATCTTCTTCGACTGTGACCACTTCCGTTACTTGTTGCTTCTTGCCCTTTTGTTTAGTGACCTTTTTCTTAGTAGTCTTTTTAGTTTTTCCTTCTGCTGTTACTTCTTGAACGACTGTTACCTGTTCCCTAACTTCTTCAGTCTCTCTTGGTTTTCCATACTCAACTACTGGCAGCAACCCTGTGGTTTCTTCGAAAACAATTTCCTCCTCAGGTGTTTCATTGACTGTCGATACTGGTGCTTTTCCATCTTCTTCAACTGTGACCACTTCTGTTACTTGTTGTTTCTTGCCCTTTTGTTTAGTGACCTTTCTCTTAGTAGTCTTTTTAGTTTTTCCTTCGGGAGTTACTTCTTGAACAACGGTTACCTGCTCCCTAACTTCTTCAGTCTCTCTTGGTTTTGCGTACTCAACTACTGGCAGCAACCCTGTCGTTTCCTCGAAAACAATTTCCTCCTCAGGTGTTTCGTTTACTGTCGTTACTGGAGCTTTTCCATCTTCTTCGACTGTGACCACTTCCGTTACTTGTTGCTTCTTGCCCTTTTGTTTAGTGACCTTTTTCTTAGTAGTCTTTTTAGTTTTTCCTTCGGGAGTTACTTCTTGAACAACGGTTACCTGCTCTCTAACTTCTTCAGTCTGTCTCGGTTTTCCGTACTCAACTACTGGCAGCAACCCTGTGGTTTCCTCGAAAACAATTTCCTCCTCAGGGGTTTCGTTGACTGTCGTTACTGGAGCTTTTCCATCTTCTTCGACTGTGACCACTTCCGTTACTTGTTGCTTCTTGCCCTTTTGTTTAGTGACCTTTTTCTTAGTAGTCTTTTTAGTTTTTCCTTCTGCTGTTACTTCTTGAACGACTGTCACCTGTTCCCTAACTTCTTCAGTCTCTCTTGGTTTTCCATACTCAACTACTGGCAGCAACCCTGTGGTTTCTTCGAAAACAATTTCCTCCTGAGGTGTTTCATTGACTGTCGATACTGGTGCTTTTCCATCTTCTTCAACTGTGACCACTTCTGTTACTTGTTGTTTCTTGCCCTTTTGTTTAGTGACCTTTCTCTTAGTAGTCTTTTTAGTTTTTCCTTCGGGAGTTACTTCTTGAACAACGGTTACCTGCTCTTTAACTTCTTCAGTCGCTCCAGGTTTTCCGTACTCAACTACTGGCAGCAGATCTGTCGATTCCTCGAAGACAATTTCTTCCTCTGGTGCTTCATTGACGGTAGTCACTGGAGCTTTTCCATCTTCTTCGACTGTAACCACTTCTGTTACTTGTTGCTTTTTGCCCTTTTGTTTGATGACCTTTTTCTTGGTAGTCTTTTTAGTTTTTCCTTCGGGCGTTATTTCTTGAACGACTGATACCTGCTCCCTAACTTCTTCAGTCTCTCTTGGTTTTCCGTACTCAACTACTGGCAGCAACCCTGTCGTTTCCTCGAAAACAATTTCCTCCTCAGGTGTTTCGTTGACTGTCGTTACTGGAGCTTTTCCGTCTTCTTCGACTGTGACCACTTCTGTTACTTGTTGCTTCTTGCCTTTTTGTTTAGTGACCTTTCTCTTAGTAGTCTTTTTAGTTTTTCCTTCTGCTGTTACTTCTTGAACGACTGTTACCTGCTCCCTAACTTCTTCAGTCTGTCTCGGTTTTCCGTACTCAACTACTGGCAGCAACCCTGTGGTTTCCTGGAAAACAATTTCCTCCTCAGGGGTTTCGTTGACTGTCGTTACTGGAGCTTTTCCATCTTCTTCGACTGTGACCACTTCCGTTACTTGTTGCTTTTTGCCCTGTTGTTTAGTGACCTTTTTCTTGGTAGTCTTTTTAGTTTTTCCTTCGCGTGTAATTTCTTGAACGACGGTTACCTGTTCCCTAACTTCTTCAGTCTCTCGTGGTTGACCGTACTCAACTACTGGCAGCAACCCTGTGGTTTCTTCGAAAACAATTTCCTCCTCAGGTGTTTCATTGACTGTCGATACTGGTGCTTTTCCATCTTCTTCAACTGTGACCACTTCTGTTACTTGTTGTTTCTTGCCCTTTTGTTTAGTGACCTTTTTCTTAGTAGTCTTTTTAGTTTTTCCTTCTGCTGTTACTTCTTGAACGACTGTTACCTGTTCCCTAACTTCTTCAGTCTCTCTTGGTTTTCCATACTCAACTACTGGCAGCAACCCTGTGGTTTCTTCGAAAACAATTTCCTCCTCAGGTGTTTCATTGACTGTCGTTACTGGAGCTTTTCCGTCTTCTTCGACTGTGACCACTTCCGTTACTTGTTGCTTCTTGCCCTTTTGTTTAGTGACCTTTTTCTTAGTAGTCTTTTTAGTTTTTCCTTCTGCTGTTACTTCTTGAACGACTGTTACCTGTTCCCTAACTTCTTCAGTCTCTCTTGGTTTTCCATACTCAACTACTGGCAGCAACCCTGTGGTTTCTTCGAAAACAATTTCCTCCTCAGGTGTTTCATTGACTGTCGATACTGGTGCTTTTCCATCTTCTTCAACTGTGACCACTTCTGTTACTTGTTTTTTCTTGCCCTTTTGTTTAGTGACCTTTCTCTTAGTAGTCTTTTTAGTTTTTCCTTCGGGAGTTACTTCTTGAACAACGGTTACGTGCTCCCTAACTTCTTCAGTCTCTTTTGGTTTTCCGTACTCAACTACTGGCAGCAACCCTGTGGTTTCCTCGAAGACAATTTCTTCCTCAGGGGTTTCGTTGACTGTCGTTACTGGAGCTTTTCCATCTTCTTCGACTGTGACCACTTCCGTTACTTGTTGCTTCTTGCCTTTTTGTTTAGTGACCTTTTTCTTAGTAGTTTTTTTAGTTTTTCCTTCTGCTGTTACTTCTTGAACGACTGTTACCTGCTCCCTAACTTCTTCAGTCTGTCTTGGTTTTCCGTACTCAACTACTGGCAGCAACCCTGTGGTTTCCTCGAAAACAATTTCCTCCTCAGGGGTTTCGTTGACTGTAGTTACTGGAGCTTTTCCATCTTCTTCGACTGTGACCACTTCCGTTACTTGTTGCTTTTTGCCCTGTTGTTTAGTGACCTTTCTCTTAGTAGTCTTTTTAGTTTTTCCTTCGGGCGTTATTTCTTGAACGACTGATACCTGCTCCCTAACTTCTTCAGTCTCTCTTGGTTTTCCGTACTCAATTACTGGCAGCAACCCTGTGGTTTCCTCGAAGACAATTTCTTCCTCTGGTGCTTCATTAACGGTAGTCACTGGAGCTTTTCCATCTTCTTCGACTGTAACCACTTCTGTTACTTGTTGCTTTTTGCCCTTTTGTTTGATGACCTTTTTCTTGGTAGTCTTTTTAGTTTTTCCTTCGCGTGTAATTTCTTGAACGACGGTTACCTGTTCCCTAACTTCTTCAGTCTCTCGTGGTTGACCGTACTCAATTATTGGCAGCAGCCCTGTGGTTTCCTCGAAAACAATTTCCTCCTCAGGTGCTTCATTGACTGTCGATACAGGTGCTTTTCCATCTTCTTCGACTGTGACCACTTCTGTTACTTGTTGCTTCTTGCCCTTTTGTTTAGTGACCTTTCTCTTAGTAGTCTTTTTAGTTTTTCCTTCGGGCGTTATTTCTTGAACGACTGTTACCTGCTCCCTAACTTCTTCAGTCTCTCTTGGTTTTCCGTACTCAACTACTGGCAGCAGCTCTGTCGATTCCTCGAAGACAATTTCTTCCTCTGGTGTCTCATTGATGGTAGTCACTGGAGCTTTTCCATCTTCTTCGACTGTAACCACTTCTGTTACTTGTTGCTTTTTGCCCTTTTGTTTTGTGACCTTTTTCTTGGTAGTCTTTTTAGTTTTTCCTTCGCGTGTAATTTCTTGAACGACTGTTACCTGTTCCCTAACTTCTTCAGTCTCTCGTGGTTGACCGTACTCAATTATTGGCAGTAGCCCTGTGGTTTCCTCGAAAACAATTTCCTCCTCAGGTGCTTCATTGACGGTAGTCACTGGAGCTTTTCCATCTTCTTCGACTGTAACCACTTCTGTTACTTGTTGCTTTTTGCCCTTTTGTTTTGTGACCTTTTTCTTGGTAGTCTTTTTAGTTTTTCCTTCGGGAGTTACTTCTTGAACAACTGTTGCCTGCTCTTTAACTTCTTCAGTCTCTCTTGGTTGTCCGTACTCAACTACTGGCAGTAGCTCTGTCGATTCCTCGAAGACAATTTCTTCCTCTGGTGCTTCATTGACGGTAGTCACTGGAGCTTTTCCATCTTCTTCGACTGTAACCATTTCTGTTACTTGTTGCTTTTTGCCTTTTTGTTTGATGATTTTTTTCTTGGTAGTCTTTTTAGTTTTTCCTTCGCGTGTAATTTCTTGAACGACTGTTACCTGTTCCCTAACTTCTTCAGTCTCTCGTGGTTGACCGTACTCAATTATTGGTAGCAGTCCTGTAGTTTCCTCGAAAACAATTTCCTCCTCAGGTGTTTCGTTGACTGTCGTTACTGGAGTTTTACCATCTTCTTCGACTGTGACCACTTCCGTTACTTGTTGCTTCTTGCCCTTTTGTTTAATGATCTTTTTCTTAGTGGTCTTTTTAGTTTTTCCTTTGAGTGTTACTTCTTGAACTACTGTGACTTGGTTTATAACTTTCTCAGATTCCTCTGGTTTGTCATTTTGAGCCATAGGTATGTGTTTTACTTTTTCTTTATGGGTTATGTCCTCCAGTTCTTGTTTAGCTGTGTCTATAACACTTTCTTCTGTTTTATACACAGTATCATCTTCGGTTTTTAATGGTTTTCTAGTTATATCTTCAGTTTCCGAGTTATCCTCGACTTCTTGAATCATGGTTGGTGTTATTTCTTCAACGTCGAATATGTCAGTTACTTCTTCGATGGCCATAAATTGTTTCTTGGGTATTGTGGGTAGACTTGATTTTACATTTTCTATTTCTTCTTCTATTACTACTACTCTTTCATCAGCAGACATCGGTTTCTTCTTTTTTATGATGGTCTTTTTTGTTTTTATTGCAGCGTTTTCGTCGTTACTGTCTCTTCTAAATTTCGTAGTATATTCTTCTGTCACTTCGGAGTCCGATTCAGTACTGACTTGTTGTTTAATAAGGGTTTGTTTCTGTTTATTTTGTGTAATTGTTATGTTGTGTTGTTGGACAGGTGCTTCTGTTGTTTCTGAAATGTAGATAATTAGTGTGATTTGAGAATGTCATACTTTGTTTTTAGTGCATTAGTATTTAATTTTGTTTGCTTTTGTGATTGTAGCATATAACTTAGATTTTCTTTAATATGATTTTTGTTTTAATTTATATTTTTGTTGCTCTTTCTCTTTTCTGATTTATATTTTTACAATTTATAACCTGTAAACTTACCTTTTTTTATATTTGAATGTGAATTTTATTAATAACACACTTACATAGAAATGTATTTTAAATTTCAATATTTTTGTAAAATCTGTGTGTAATAATTTGACTTATCATATTTTAATTACCGGAACTTTACTAATTTTTTATATGTTATACGTTTAAAAAATATACTTTTGTTAATATCAATTTTTCTTTTATCGGAACACATTCATGTAACTTAATAATGTTTGATATTTTGCTAGTTTAACAATCTATATTAACTGTAGTCTTATAATATTTATTTATATAATTATATAATATTCATTGAATTAGGAATTTCTTATGACTAGCTGATATTTGTGATCGTCAAAAAATAGACTTTCTTTATATTCTAAAATTTTAATACTTTCAAGTACATAAAACATGACAAAAATATTTTGATGTATAGTTAATTTCGTCTATAACGAATATATGAATATAATGAACAATGTTACATTGTGAAATGGATATCTTTTTCAACATAGGTGCAAAATATGTTTGTCTATTACAAAAAACTATTGATAAAAAATATACTTGATATTGAAGTTTGTCACGTTTTTGTTAGTCGTGCAATATCTGTTTCAGTTTATTATTGATAATTTGATAAATCTTAAATTAATGAATTCTTCTTTGAATATTATTGTAGTTGGACTGATGTATCATTAAGAGTATTAAATGTTACCGTAGAAGAGATTTTGTATATATAAATAAAACGAAAAATTTTGTAATATAAGTCGTAATTCTTTACAACATATTAGTTTTTCAGGGAAATATATAATTCATTTATGTGGCTATAAATTAAAATGTCTCTTTAACACACGCTTAATCTATACCTTACGTGTTAAAACTCGCAACTTTAACATTGGATATTTCGATTTTGGTACCGGCACGGTTCTTACAGCTTTGAGGGTGCATAAATAATAACTATTAATAACATTCTGTAAAAATTTAAAGCATATATATAATAAATCGATTAGCCGATGAACATCCGTAAGACAGATCTATTTCCAATATTTAACATGAATTAAGCTCCCCTACAAAATCTCGTACTGAAAAAATGAAAAGAAACTAGTTTTTGACAGACGAAAACGGTTTTTATATAAGGACGTTGAGCGGCTTTAAGTCAACTCTATGTATTAACATTTATATAATTGTTCAAAGCCTGTATAGTTAAAATGTCATTGTAATATAAAATAAGAGTATTTGGTGTAATGGAAAAAAAAATTTTGAAACAAAAAGTTGAAGATTGCAAGCGTAAACATTGCTCACTAAAGAAAAGTCACATAAAGTTCTTAAATTTTTTTTATTTTTCAGTCAATTTTAACGTTTGAGAGCTCATTTTGTTCTTTGCACGATTTCAGCTAGGGTATCCAGGGGGAAATGATGGAAACTATGTATGAGTTTAACGATAAAGTACCATTGTTTGTACGAGTTGCTCTATCCAGTTGTAAACAATCGCACTTCATCGCTAAACTCATCTATAATTTCCAAAAATTTTCCCGCGGATATCCTAGCTGAAATCGTGCAAGGAACACAATGAGCCCTTAAACATTGAACTCTATTGAAAAATAAAAAAGTTTTAAGAACTATATGTGACTTTTATTTGGAGAGCAATATTTATGCCTGCAATTTTCAATTTTTTGTTTAAAAATTTTTTTCCAATACATGAAATACTCTAATTTTATATTTCAATGTCATTTTAATTATGCAGGCTGTGTAACAATTATATAAATTTTAATACATAGGGCCTATTTAAAGCCAGTGAACGTCCTTAAAACTGCCTATATATATGCTAACCATTTTTTAAATTTTGTTCCAATCCTTATTTCTTGAAGTTTAGTACCAAATTATGTATGTTTGAAAGAAGATGAACTTTGTTCTAAGTTCACCTAAACTTCTTTTCGTCTGAATTGTGACACGAGTGAACAACAACATTTTTTGAGCAAGTATAATCATTATCACATGATTCCATTTTGTTAGAACAAAAACAAATCTTTTGTGTTCTTCAAAGCAGTACTAAACTTGAGATAAAAGGGTAAATCATTTTTATATTCTTTTCTTCGTAATGACCTCACGAAGAAAAGTCAATTTTTGGCATGATTTGTCTAGTTCTCTTAAGTCCAAAACGTACGAATAAGTTTCTGATATACTTATATTTAAGCTAAAATTCAGAACATTCGGTGTAAGCTGAAAGAATTTAATTTTTTGGATATAGCCCCACCTTCAAGTGATGTAAGTTGCTTTACATTACAAATAATAAAACCGTTAAAAAAACAATTATAAAATTATCAAAAATATTTAACATTATAAATTCGAAAATTCCAAGAAAATTATAATAGTTATAATATTTAGGTGAGACAGAACACGGAAATAAAAAGTTTTAGATTTAAACGTTATTCGTTCCAGAGTAACGTAATATTCAAACTTTTGATAATCGCAGAATATCTTCTAGTTACAAAATGTATTATTCGACAAATATTTTTGGTCATGTTTTATGTTGTATAGAACATCAAAAGTTGTAAAACAAGGGATGTATATTTTCTGACAATTACCCATTAGGGAAATTCTTCCGATACTGTTAAGTTTTGTGTTTTCATTTTTTGCTAATACTTTCAAGATATTTCAAGAAACATATCTGAGTTAAACTCTAAAAAAAATTTCGTAACACATGCCCAATTTCCGCATTTTTTCAAGTCTAAAAAGCGGACCTCAAATGGTCGTTTTCGACCGGCGTGCAAAGACGTTTTTTGCGCCCACTAACATGTACATAATATACCATTATACGCCTGAGCGGAAGAACTTCCTATCTCGGACTGTGCGTGAAGAACCTCCTATCTCGGTCGGCGCATGAAGACGCTCCTATCTCGGGTCACGCGAAGAACCTCTTAACTCGCCGCGTGAAGAACCTCCTATCTCGACTCGCACGAAGAAGCTCCTAACTCGCAGCGGCGAAGAAGATCCTATCTCGGCCCGCGCGAAGAAGCTTATATCTAATATTTTATTAAAAATAACTACAAAATAGATTTCTATTTACAAATATATTGCAAGGTATTGTCATATATCGTCTGTATAATATTATTATAATATTATTATATAATAATATTATTATATAATAATATTATACGGAAAATATATGAGGAGCTTCTTCGTGCGGGCCGAGATAGAATTTTGTTCGCCGCTGCGAGTTACGAACTTCTTCGCGTGAGCCGAGATAGGAGCTTCTTCGCGCGCCGACGGAGATAGAAGGTTCTTCACGCGCAGTCCGAGATAGAAGGTTCTTCCGCTCAGGCGTCGATTTACTCTCGCTATGCAAGCACGTAAGAAAATTAGAAAAAAAGTCGTCTAGACCCCTCTAAATATCGGGCACTACCCAGATGAAGGTATATGTTTAGGGGGGCCTGAACATTAGGATAGCCTGATTTGTATAAAATAGGTCCTATAAACATGTTTAGATCCCCCTAAGCACGGGACAACAAGCAGATGATAACACATGTTTTGTATAAAATATAGTTCTTTGAATTTTGCAATCTAACAGGATCATGTTTGCACCGTGTCGAAAAGACACACTTTTCTCTACTCTATATGCATTAAAAAACGCTTGATCTAGACATGTTATAAAAAATATTGTGTGTACTATGCACTATAGACCGTTTTTAGTCCTCGTGTGATTGCAGTATTCATCTCCGGCTTGCGATACGCACTCACCTTCGACTCGTATTGCAAATTTCACACTCGGGCAAAAAGGCCTACTTATTACTCTTGTTACACAATATACTCTTTCGTTATGGTAGGCGCAAAATACGCTTTATTACTTTTATTTCGATATCCTCAAAATGAAAAATTAAAAGAAATTCAAGCACATACTTCATATAAATATATAATTATACATATTATTTCATGGTCTAGATGGCCTGAGGTCTAATTTAGAAAAATCGTTAAATATTAAAAATTCTTATGATTTGAGCGATCAATCGGGGCAGAGCCAATTTTATATTTTGATTTACTATATATATTATCACATTTTAACAGATTTTTTCGAAAGTTGTGCCCCCTGTCAGATGTCAAAGAGCTGTAATTTTAAAGATTTTTCGACTTCCAGATCCCAAACATTTTTTGGCATCGACATTAAATAACTTTATATTTTTAATCAAGTAATATCATAAAAATTAGTTATCATATGCTGTATGATTATTTTTTACGAATAAACCTTATGTTCTAATATATTTAATCTTAGATCGGCGAAAAACCATATTTTTATCGATTTCTTAGTTGTTTTCGACTTCTAACGAGTTCCTAGACATTTTTTCCCTCCAAAATACAAAAACTTTTCATTTCTGATTACATAATATTATAAAACATTAGTTATGATATGTATTAGAACTGATTTTTCACGAGAAAACCTTATGTTCCAATGGTTATAACCCTTAAAATGCCGAAAAATGGTATTTTTAAATACTTTTCGGCTGTTATTGACTTTAAGCGAGATTCCAGATATTAGTTTACCTTCATTCATTCGTCAAATTAAAAGTTTTTATTTCTGATAAAAAAGAAATACCACAATCAATTCATTTTGACTAACTTGGCGTGTTGTATTTATGATAAACCGGTTCTTCTTAAATATTGAATTGATATGACATACTTGAAATATTTCACATACTTCAAAAGTAGCGACAGTAGTTTCAGAGCGTTGCTTCGGAAGCTGGTAGAATTTGACCTTTTGAGTACAGAACCACCTTAACTCCTTTGGACATGTACTAAAACTTCTATGGTTTATGTTTCATTCAAATTTATTTATTTATTTAGTAAAATTAATAATAGTATGTTTGATAAAACATCTTGCTCTAGTGATTTTCAACCAAAAATTCGAAAAAATCTTTTCTGTTTAAAAAGTCTGTTGAACTGATAATAATTCATTAAGTAAAAATATTTTTATGATGGAATTCATTCTTTTCAATGAAAAACAAACGTTTTACGAAAAGATCTTTTTATCATTTAACGTTATTTTTACACTTTTATGCAATAATTTACGTTTTCAGGAAGTGAAAATAATTTTTTGCTTCAAAATTTACAGGTTAAATACCATATCATACTAGTCAGATGTGTTCTAAGAGTTATTGATAAGGAAAATATATTTATAATGAATAGTTTTCTAAAATTATGGTGAGTTTATTCAATAAAGCCACTATTTTGATAAAAATACTGTTTTCTCAATAATTGGTTTTTTAAACTTTAATTTTATCCTGGCGCACACCAAATTAGTGAATCCGGCTAAAATTTCAGAATAATATTATTCAATGTATTTAGAATAAAGGTATGTATTTTGTTTTTGAAATTATTTTGAACAACTTTATTATTAAAAGACATTACATGTAAAATTATTGTAAAACTAGTGCTTTTTTAAGTAAAATCATAAATCAATATCGTTTTATTTGAAAAAAATTAATAATAAATTTTAGCGAAAAAGAAAATACACAATACTTTGTATATCCTTTAAAGAACCTATGCTAAAAATTTCATCCAGGTTCAAAACTTAAGTGTGTACCAGGATGATTTTCATGGTAATCTTATTTTTATTCAAATTTAACACACTTACTAGGATTGCTTTATATCTAAGACAGGTAAAAGGCTAAACATTTTTATATAACTTTATAGTATCAGTACAGACATGGTATGTAAGTATCAATTCATAAACATATAAACTGTAGAAAAATTTGATTTCACTAGAGAGCCACCGTAAATGAAGAAGATGCAGATGTTTGGTTAGAAACCGATAATTTTAGCTTTTTTAACTTTCTCTTAATCTCTTTTTTAATATGAGAAAGATTTCACAAGAAAAGTTGACAAATTTAAGGCAGTTTTAATTTATAAAATATTATTATTTTTATAACAAATTTAATGTTGTTTAACATTTAAAGGATTAAAACAATTAAATCATAAAGTTTAATAATGAAAAAGAATTATAAAACATAGTAAAACTAATTTCTTAAGCTATTATGTGATCAGAAATAAAAAGTTCTTGAATTTTGAAAGCATGAAACTGTCCAGGAACTTGTGATAAAAAATGGTTTAAAAATCATAACAAATATGATTTTCTGCCATTTGAAGAGTTAAATTAATTAGAGCATGAGGTTTATTGCTGAAAGTAATTATACGATCATAACTAATTTTTTGTGATATAATTTTATTAAAAATTAAAATTTATTAAATTTAGAAAGAAAAAAAAAATATTTGGAAATTTGATTAAGGTAAAAAATTATCCAAAAGCATGAAAAGTATTGTTCTTCATCATTTTAAGAGTTTACTACATTAAAACATGAGGTTAATTAATGAAAAAAATAATCGGTGCCAACTGCCTTAGTAGAATGCTTTATCAAAGAGAGGTCTTGGTAAATCGACTTATAGAAACTTATTATGGAAATTCACATTAAATAAATTAATGCTAACATTAATTTATGATTTCAGGGTTCAGAATAGCCTTAAAAGAATTAGTTCGAATAAAAATTTACGTATATTTTATATATTTTCCTAAGCAGTGCTTTTGAAAACTTAATTTCAGTTTGCTAAAATAGCTATTTTAGCAAAAATGGATACATTTTTCAAATTAACGTTTTTTCTCTTTTGAAAATAGCTTAAAAATAATTTGAATAGACAAATCAAAAGAAAATCACGCGTACTAAAAATACAAATTGCTGAAGAAATTTATTTTTAATTTGATAAAATAGCTACTTTTTCAAAACCTTTAAATTCACATTTATTTCTTAAATATAGCTTAAGAATACTGGTAATGGACATAAATCGAATAAAAATAATTTATTTTAGGCAGTTTTTATTGAAGATATATAAAAGATAGACATAAATTCTTAATGTGTGCGTAATTTCTTATGCGAACGAATTCTTTTAAGGCTATTCTGAAGCCTGAAATCATAAATTAATATTAGCTTTAATTTATTTAATTCGAATTTCCATTATAAGATTCTATAAGTCGATTAATCAAGACCTCTCTTTAAGAAATTATTTTGCTAAGGTAGTTAGCAGCGGTTTTTTAATTTTATAACTCTACTCTAGAAGATTAGTATTTAAAAGAGAGAATTCCTTCAGATGCTTACTAAGTAGGTAAACGCAGGGGATGTACAAGACTAACACAATTGCTTAAAGCTTGTTAAAACATGAGTATTTCATCAGACATTGAGTAGTGAAAATTAAAAAAAAACACTTCACGTTTTTCACTTGTATATATATATATAGAAAGAAGCCATGAATTTTTCATGTCTATATCAGTTTTCTAGAATGTCTAATTTGGGACGTATGGCTATCCTCAATTATTAATATCTTTGTTAAATTTATAGCTATTCTATGAATCCCGACTGGTGAACTTCAGATACCCATATCTAATGCATTATTTCTATCGCCACTTTGTGCTGATTATGAAAAAGGATTCTACATTAACTCTTGTTTGACAAACCATTTTGCTAAAACATTCAGCAACAGTTTTTCTGATATAATTTGATTAAAATTAAAGAGGTAAAAAATGATCCAAAAACTATTAGAAATATGTTTTTTCGCCATTTTGTAGGAGGCGGATCTTTCGAAAACAATGTAAAAGTTGATAGTATACAGTATACCAAAATATATGATTTGCGAAGATTTTTACGTTAGTATCCGAGAAACCGCCATACAACGTCGGTTGAATTATAATTATATCATTCGATAAATAGGAATTAATTATATTCGGATGCTTGGTACCACTCTAATAACTTTATTATTTAAAAAAAATATTTTAATGTTTGATATATTGACATCATATATCAACATTTTTAGGGCATAACACTTTTCACTGTATCCAAGTGCTTATATAAGATGAATAATGTCATTTTTGTACAAATATGTCATATTTTGGCCTTATATAGCTTTAAAATATTAACAAATAGTGAGAACACAAAAACTATTAGTTTCATGAGACCTGTCATATTTAAGCTTAAATTCGATACTATTATTTTTATTTTATGTTTAGTATTAATCTTTATATATATATATATATATATATATATATATATATATATATATATATATATATATATATATATATATATATATATATATATATATATATATATATGACCTTGAAGTGTGATACTTACCAATAAACTGTAAATGATCCTTCTCTAATAAAACTTCTGCTTTCTTTGCAAGTGGTAGCTTAGTTTCATTAATATTTGTTTCAGTTTCTTCTGTACTTTGTTCTGATACGACTATGCTGTGTTTAATGTCTTTGATTTTTTGAGCGTTTTTACTAGTGAATTGGTCCGTTTGAAATTCTGTTACTGTTGATTCTGGTAGTGTTTCTGATTTTAATGCAACTTGTGTTTTTGTGACTTCAACTTCGGCAGTTACTTCTTTCTCAATGTGTGTTTTAAGATCATTTGGTTTTTCCTCACTCGTAGTAACTTCTATTACTTGTAATCCTTCAGATGTCTTAAACCCGACCTCCGCGTGAGCGATTGATGATTTTCTTTTTGTTATGAAATCTTTTTCACTTTCTTGAATTATTACTTCATTGCTCTGTACGCTTTCAAATGGTACTGTTTCACTTTTAATTGTATTCGTTTCAGGGATAACTTCAGTTTCAATATCTTCTGTCCTATTAGCACATGTTACTTCCATTACAGATATGGTTTCTAGATGTTCTTGTGTAGATTTCACTTTAACCTTTTCAGGCATACGTTTTTCTGCCATATCGCTTGCATAATTTGCTGTAACTATTTCTAAACTTTCAGGGATACCGATAGTTGATACCGTTGGTATTGCTTTCATGTCCGGCATTTTTTCAGATTCTTCAATAGGCAGCTCTTTTTCGTTAGTTATTGTTTCGGAAATAACCAAGAAATTCATTTCTTCAATATTTTTTGAGCTTTTTTGTTCGATGGCTTTTTCTATTTTTGGTATATCTTCAGTTGTTAATGCAGTTTCTATTTCAATTTTTTCCGCTACTGTGTGACTGGATATACGTAACTCAGCTATTTTGTGTTCAATTAATGAGTCTTCGATTAAAGTTGTTTCTTTTTCATTAGATTGGACTTGTGTTATTGTTAAGGGTAGTATTTCATTCATATTTATTTCTCCAGTCTTAGTTAATGGCATTTCTTGTTTTGGAAGAGTTGTTTCACTACTCAATGCTACCGTATGTAATGTCTGAGCTATATCTCTTCCTGAGATGCTTGATTCAGCCATTTCTTCTTTCTTTACGTATGAATCCTCAAATGCACTTTCAGTATCATTTGCTAATGAATGCATTACTATGAGTGAATTAAGTTCGTTAACGCTCAATTCTCCTATTCTAGTTTTTGGCAATAATGATTGATTCAGTGGCTCGACATTAGTTGCTATGATTGTTTCTTCTGTTTGTACAGCTTCAGTATCTGAAACAAGCATTGATGCAGTTTTGCTACATGGTAATTCTGATGTTTCTAGTACATTTTCTGATTCATCTGACACAACTTGAGAAATAGTCACAGCTGTATGTTCTTCTACATAAGAGCTAAGTTTTTCTTCTATTGGTTTTTCAGAATTCGTTAAATCTGTCGTGTTTGTAATTTGAAAAATTTCAAATACTTCAGTAGCTTCACTACTTTTTATACTTGAAAGCGCTGTTCGTTCCTCTGGAATACTCGATATTTGAAGAGAATCTTCTGCTTCATTAGTCATCACTTGGGATACGGTTGATGATGGAAACATATCTTGAATATGCACCTGTATAGTTGTTTCATTTGGCTTTTTATATTTTTCAAGTGTTTCAATACTGGAGCCGATAACTATTTCAGATGTTTCTGCTACTTCTCTACTTATTAAATTAAAATCGGCTGTTGTTGATTTTATTTTATCTGCGTCGGCTAAAGATTTCTCTGATTCACTTAAAATTATTTCAGAGATTGATAGTGGTAACATTTCTTCAATTTTTCGTGTACTTGTTTGTATTGATGGCAGCATTTCTGTTTCGAACTCACTAACACTCATTCCTGATGTTGTTTCTAAAACCTGCATTGCTTCGTTTCCAACAAAGCTTTCATTTACTCTCTTTTCACCTTCATAATCTTGTTTCAAGAGAAAATCTGTTTCTTTTTCCGTAGTAAGAGTTTCCAAAATTACTGCTGAAGACAACACGTGCATATTTGATGTAGAAGTTTGATTTTCCATAGTATGGTCAGATGCTAATTCAGATATATTTGAAGCTACAATTACTTCAGTGGTTTCTATAACTTCATTATATAAAACTTTAGAATGAGCTACTTTGGTATCGGCTTGCAATGCATCAGTTAAATCCATTTCTTGTTCAGTTAATACAGTTTCGTACACCTTTATCGACTCCAGTTCTTGTAGTTGTGGTTTTCCTTGATATTCTTTTGGTAAATCAGGTATTGTTAATTTTGTTGTATTATCGACTGCAGTTACTTCTGTTGTCTCGGCAACGTCTCTACTTAATATTGATTCTAGAGCTGTTTTTTTCATAGGTACTTCGTCAGATAGCAATTCTCGTTCCTTCTCGGATGTTAATGTTTGTACAATTACTAGTGAATGCAGTTCGTCCATTTTTGGTTCACCATATTTTTTATCACCTATAACAGATTCCGATAATTCCTTAACATTTGTTAATGCGACTATTTCAGTGATTTCTGCGATTTCATCTCCTCTAACTCCAACAGATGCTTTTTGTTCTGATGGGACTTCTTCATTTCTGAATGATGTTCCTTCTTCATTAATATGAGCTTGCGTTTGTACTAGTGGTTGCAAAATATTTAAATTTTCGATGACATTCTGTTTCTCAGGAATAGTTTCATCTGAAAGTAATCCAATGTTAGACTCAGCCACTATTTCTGTAGTTTCGGCTACTTCCCGGCCTTTGAAACATGTCTCTGCTGTTTTTTCCACTGAATGTTCGGCATGAGGTAACGCTATTACTTTTTCATCACATAATGTCTCCGAAACTGTAACGGATGACAGTTCTTGTAAAAGAGTATTAATTTCTTGTATATCTGGTAATTTGGATGTCGAAAAATCTTCAGTATTAATTGATGTTACTATTTCCATTACTTGTGCAGCTTCATGCCCCGGTAAATTTAAAGTAGCTAATTTTTCAGTTGCCGCTTCTGGACTTTGTAGCTTTTCCTCTTGTTCATGAGATGTTGTTGAAGATATTATTAATGAAGAGTATGTATCAAATTGTTGTTCTCCTCGTTGTTCCTTCGGTATATTTTTATCTTCCAAATTTTCAACATTTGTTAGGCTTACAACTTCTGTAATTTCGGTTATTTCTTGAGTTACTACACTTGAATCAGCATGTTTCTGACTTGGTGTTTTCTTTAATGGGAGGTCATCTTCATAATCTGTTGGTATCGTTTGAGAAACACTGAGTGGATTTAGTGTATCCAGTTTTTGTTTTCCATGTTGTTTTTCTAAAGTTTTAGGCATTTCATAATTTTCTAGACTTGTCATTGGTAGTATTTCTGATGTTTCTGCAATTTCTCTGCCAGTAATATTTACTTTAGCAATAGTTTTGTCAAAAATACTTGCATCACTGTGTATTATGTCACTTTCTTCATTTGATTGAATTTGTGAAACAATCAATGACGAATGTAAATCAACTTTTTCTGTACTGATTTGTTCTTCTGGAATAAATTTAACTGGTAATGCTTCTACACTTGAAATAGCCGTTATTTCTGTAGTTTCAAGTACTTCATGTCCCTTTAAAGTTTCAGTAGCAGATGTTGAAGGCGTGGCATTCAATGAAAATTCATTTTCTAATTCATTAGGTATGGTTTGAGTAATATTTAACGATGTCAGTTCATCTAAATGTGATAAAGCTTCTTGTGTTTCAGGTAAAATGTATTCTTTTAATTTTTCTGTATTTGACACCGTAATAATTTCAGTTACTTCGGTTGCTTCTTTTCCCGAAAATTGAGAATGTGCAGTTAAGGTTGTAGGCTCTCTATCTTGAACCAATGTTCCTTCTGATTCATTGCAAAGAATTTCAGAAATACTGACTGTGCTTAAAGTATCTAATTGCGGTTTACTTTGTTGTTCTATGACTTTATCCGATTGTAGTATATTGAAATTATTTAAAAGAATCGTTTCAGAGGTCTCAGCAATATCATGACTGCTAATATGCATTGACGCATTCTTCTCACTAGGTTTTATTGTATCAGGTAGATACTTTTCAGATTCGTTACAAATAGATTGCGTTATTGTGGGTAATGATAAGCCTTCAACGAATTTTTCACTCTTAATTCCGTCAGGTACTTCAATTTTTTCAAGGTCTTGCGTGTTAGTTAAAGTCAAAGTTTCAGATGTTTCTGCTATATCTCTTCCATCTAAATTCGTAATAGCTTTCTTACCACTTGGAACTACCGATACTTCTAAGGCGTCTTCTGATTCATTTAAAATAATTTGCGATACTGTTAACGGTGATACAGTTTCTATTTCTTTTGTTCCCGTTCTTTCTTCTGGCGAAAGAGTTT
The DNA here is from genome assembly GCA_949152435.1 of Gastracanthus pulcherrimus. Classification (NCBI taxonomy): domain Eukaryota; kingdom Metazoa; phylum Arthropoda; class Insecta; order Hymenoptera; family Pteromalidae; genus Gastracanthus; species Gastracanthus pulcherrimus. The sequence continues at coordinate 194,805,560 of OX424572.1, read as the reverse complement.
GCTGCAATTCTTCTAAATTATTAGTAGTCGTAACTTCAAGAGTCTGAATTGCGTTGCTTTGAATAAGTTTTGCTTCAACACTAGTGAAATCAGGTTTTCTTGAAGATAAGAGATTTTCTTCTGCATCATTTGAAATTGTTTGCATTGTTATAGCCGATGCTAAAGTGTCGATAGATGATTTTCCAATGTGTTTTTCAGGAATTTCAAAGTCAGAAAGATTTTCAGAATTTGAATTTGTTAATGTTTCTATTGTTTCTGCAATTTCCCGGGTCAAGATATTAGCTTGTGCTATTCTTGTAGATGGAACTATGTCATTAGGTAAAACATCTTCTGTTTCACCCGATACAGCCTCAGATATTAATAGTGGTAGGAAAGTATCAAGTTTTTCTTCTCCAATAGCTTCATGAAATATATCTTTTGTTGATATGTCATCTGCAGATGTCATTGATAATACTTCAGCGGTTTCTGCAACTTCTCTTCCGATTATAACTGGATGAGCTTTCTGTTGGCTGGGAATGTCCAAGCTCATAAAATCCTTTTCTCTTTCATTAGACATTGTCTGGGAGACTTTAATTGATAACATTTCTTCTACATTTTGTGTACCCTTTTGTGTAATCGGAACGTTAGTTTCAGATAATTCTTTTAATGAATTCATTGGTACTACTTCTGATACTTCTGCAATTTCTTGACCTGTTAAACCTAATTGTGCTATTTTCTCATTGGGTTTATCTTGCTGTACCAAAGTAGATTCAGTTTCATCTGCTATGATTTCAGATACAATCAAAGCAGACAATTTATCTGGAGTGGATTTAATGATTTGTTGTTGAGGTACCTTATCGTCTACAAACGTTTCAGTGTGCAAAGAAGTTAAAACTTCATTAGTTTCCGCTACCTGTCGACCTGTCAATAATAACTTATCTTCTGCGGTTTGGCCATGAGGTTGATCAACAAGTGGTAATTTTTCTTCAATTTCACTAGAAACTATTTCTGATACAGTCAAAGGAATAAGTTCAACAAAATCAGTCTTACCAGTGTGTTCCAACGTTGCTATAGAAAAGAACGTGTCTTCTTTATCTTGTGTAACAATTTCTGATATTTCAAGAGACTCTAAGTTTTTAATATCTACTGCTGCTTTTTGTGCCACTGGTGTTGCAGTTTCGTCAAATGATTTTTCTGTTTCTTCTATTAAATTTTCTGTAACAATCAAACTTTCCTTAATATCCTGCTTAACTTCTGCATTTTTCAGATCAATTAATTCTTGAGTTTTTTTCTCTGGAATATCTATTTGTGATTCTATTAATGTTGTTTGTAAGGAATTTTGTTCAGTAATTATGCTACTAGTCGCACTTTGTACAAACACATTTTTTTGCTCTGTTAATTCACTGGTACTCTGATTTACTGTATGTTCTACAATTTCTGGAACGAGATGTCCACTAATTAGCTCTCTGTTGGCAGTTTTAGTTTCCGGAATTATTTCTGATCGGTATTCAATTTCCTTATCTCCTAACGTAACTGAAGATATAATCAAGCTCTGTTCTTCAACAAGTTCTGTAATGGCACTAGCTTGGTTTGGTATATTATCTCTTTCTAAGGCTCCTTCAGCTTCATTAATTTGAATTTCTTCTCTTATAAAAGCTTCAAATGCGATTGGCAGCTGATTAGCAGAAGCAAGAACTGGTTTCTGGTCCTGTAATTCTCCTGATAAAACATTTGTATTGATTTCCAATTTTTCAGCAACTTTGTGTCCAGTTAAATCGATTTGAGCTAATTTTGTTATTGGTTCTACATAAGCTTCTAAATGGATTTCTTTATCCTCTGCAATGATTTCAGTTACGTCGGATACTCCAATACTTTCTCCTATACCGATGTTCGCAGTACTTTTTGATACAATTAGATTTTCTTTGAATTCCTTTTCTTTATCTGATGTAAAAGTTTCTTCTTGAACAACACTTTCAAATAAAGTATGCTCTTCAGTTGCTAAAACAGTGTCTGGATGCTCGCTAACTAAACGACCCGTTATAATTTCTGGAGTGATCTCTGTTGATTCAGCAACTTTGTGAGTATCAAATTTAGCTTCAGCGGTCTGAGAATTTATTTTTTGTTGTTCTATGTGCTTCTGCTCTTTATCTGAAGCAATTATTTCTGTTATTTGTAAGCTTATTTCTTCTTCAAATGTTATATCTGATTTCTTTTCATCGGGCTTCACAAAATTATGAAGCAATGCCTCAGAGTCACCAACGGATACTTCTGATGAAATAATGCTATGGAATGGTACATGGTCTATTGTTGCAGATGTTGTCGAAGCTTCTTCTGCTTCAAATTGATCAATATTGTTATCTGGAGTGATTTCACTTGCTTGTGCAACTAAGTGTGCTGTAATACTTGTTGATGCAGATGTTGTTTCTATTTTATTAGGAGTTTCTAAAATGCTTTCTTTTTCAGCTGTATTAACTGAAGAGATAGTCAGAGATTCTCCAATTTCAAAAGTAAGTTCAGCTTTTCTGTTAGCAAGTATAGTATCTGTGAAAGGCATTTCTTTTTCTTGTATTAGAATTTCTTCAACTTGAGCTGATTGATGAGGTAATAATGAACTTTTTGGTAAAACGTCAGCTACGCTATCTTTCGGTAATTCTCCTAAGCCATTGCTACTAATAACTTCGAAAGTTGAAGCAACTCTTTTAACGTCATAATCAATCGTCGCTTCAGTGGTAGAAGGTTTTTCTTTTTCAATAAATAAGCCCTCCTTATCCTGTGTATTTATTATCATTATTTCAATACTTTTTTCTTCCTCAAATGCTATACTACTTGTCTTGCTATCAGGTTTGATATCTGATGCCAATGGAGCTTCTAATTCAGAAGTAGTTATTTCAGTTTTTTGTGCGATATCTAAACCACTATGTTTGGCTTCAGCAACTTCTGTTATCGGAACTTCTTTTTCCAGAACATCTATATTGCTAGCAAGTATAGTTTCTTGAGTTTGTGGTACTTCATGACCTTTTGTAATGTCTGGGATAATATTTTGTGTAGATGGTAAATCCTTCACTTGATAAGTATCCTCCTGTAAGATAAACATCAATCAATGAACATTGTAATTTACTTTGAATTGTCAGAATAAATTTATTATTTACAGAAAAATTTAGGATTATACATTTATATAGCAATTTATAAAAAGTTATGTATTATCAGAATTTGAACTCATGTTTATCATTCAAAATCATTTAGGACTTTCTTATGTACACTCATAAATTTAAAAGAATATAATTATTGACCTATTTCGTATTGAAGGTTATTTCCGTTATTGGAGGTAGAGTGCTTCAATATGCATAAAAATGATTTTAATTCATTCATCAATCAGAATTTACAGATAATGATTTATTCAAAAGTTTCGTGTAGCTTAAAATTGATATACTATTCACGGATATACCTTAAAAAATTCAGAGGTATAGGATATTTAGGCTCGAAGAAATTACTACTTTTGTATACAGTTTTCATTGAAAATTTGATTATTTGCTGAACTATGGGTCATAGTAATTTATTGAGTGCCGAAAAGAAGATAATTAAAGCAGGTTGCGTTTAATCTTGATTATTTTATAAAATAAAAATATCAAAGTTTTATTAAAACCATAATCGTAGAATAATATTTCTAATATTTTAATTTGTTAGTATATATATAATAAGAAAAATATTATCTTTTATGTTTAAACGCGATTGCCTTGTATCTTTGTATGCAACATTATTGCAGATTAAATTAAAATAACTTTTTCCTCACTGCGTGCACAAAGTGCGATTTAGTGCCAGCTATATGGAAAAATAGTGTACGCAACTAGTGCGCGCAGGTGATCTAGTACTCGTGCTGAATTACCTACTGCGCGCACGCATTGCGTAATGTACTATTCATTATTTTGATTTATATAAATACATTTAGTTATTATACACGATGATTCTTAAGGTGGATCAACACTGATTTTTTCAAAATCGTTAAACATCCGGAATTTTATTTCAAAATTTTTATATGTTATTAGTAACCAAAATAGAGGAATGTATATCAATTTTGAGCAATTGTCACTTTCCCAATCCCAATTCATTGAACAAAATGCGCTTTTTTAAACTTAAAGATTAATTCAAAAAGTTCCTTGCCTATTTAGTTTGACAATATTATCCTAATAAATTCTCACTAACTTTAGAATTCATAATAAACAATAGTTAGTATTTTGTATTATAACTTTATATTATAAATACCATGTTTTTGTATAAACATTTAATCGGCAAAAATTTGTATGCAATTCTTGAAGAAAAAATACTAACTTCTTTAAATAGTTCTTATAGGAATATTTTCTGCTAGTTACAGCTAAATTCATCGAATCTATATGCGCGAGCAACTTCTTGAAGTTAGAAAAATATGTTGCGAGAAAAACGCATTTAAATATTCTGTTCTACATAAGAAATAATGTTAATTGTTTTCTTTGAATGGTTATAACTTTGTTGCATAAATTAATGTAGACCCACCTTAAGATGAATATTAACAAAGGTACTTGCATTGAAAATTTCCTTGTTGATTTTGAATCTGCATTGTTTCTAGATTATTTACGAACCGAAATAAAAATATTTATCGGGACCGTTTTGTATAAAAGGCTCTTTTGTTCGCCATGATAGATCCACCATTTTGAATTTTTAAAATCTGACAGCAGATTTGAAATCATTGACCCCAAAAGCCCTTTTATATCAAGTTTCATGAAAATCAGATTTCTAGAAAAATTTGTGCTTCAAAGAGTTAATCAACAAAAATGGCTTAATGGCCCTTTCCAGCACAAATTCTATTTGATATATAAGGGTTTGACATTCGTACGCCGGGACCTTTAATAAAACGATTATATCTTTTTCATAAGCAAGAGCGTGACTTACGATGTTTTCTTAAAATTATCAAATTCTTTTGCCTAACGCGAATACTAATCAAAATAAAACATAAGTGTCCGCGGAATCGTGAGACAAGCCAATAAAGCCGAGCAAAAGAGGACACAAGTGATATGCAAACGCGAGACAAGTCAGATGGCGCTTGTCATAAAAACATGAGTACGCGTAGGGCCCTACGTGCGCAGCCCTTACGATAAATCTCGTCTCTCCAAGCATAGGATACCGCAAAAGTAACGCGTCCGCCACTGGCGTGGATTCCCTGGCCGTTCGCGGATTCCTATGAACACGTATAGGAAAAGCCTCCCGAATACAGAGGACCGATCCTTTAAAAGACCCCCAGCTCACTCCGAACGCACGTTTTCCGATACCGAATTTCATCTGTATGCGCATCTGTATAACATAATCTCAGCTCGAAAACCCGCATCATAAATATGGACTAACTTTTCCGCCTCGTAAACTCATCCTTCCATATCTCGCTGATTCTGAAATATCAGTTTAACTTCAATGATGTGTGTTTATTTATCTTTATCTTAACTACCTCCCTCCTCCTTTCTACATATATTGAATCCTTAATCCTCGCATAATCCTAAATGAAACCATGCCAAATTCAATTAACATTATTAATTTCCTCTTCCCTCTTGACGCCGAGATTCCCATAAACCCGTGCCTCCGTCAGGTTTTTGGAATCACTGATTTCAAATCCGCTATCAGACTTTAAAAATTCAAAATTATGAATCCAATATAGTGAACAAAAGTGCTGTTTCGCAAAAACGTCCCAGCTAAATATTTTTATTTTGGTTGGTAAATAATCTAGAAACAATGGACATTCGAGATCGTTAAAAAAATTGACAGTGCAAGCACCATTCTTAATAATCATTTTAAGACTCACCGTGTATATCCTTTAAATTTTATCTTCAAAACAAAAGTCGAAGTAAAGAAAAACTAAAATAATCTTAAGCATAATTGAGGTATGTTCACTAGTATTTTCTTTTTTATCGCATATGTATTTAAACTATTGTGTTAGAATCTAGTGATAAAATTAATCTGGCACGAAACTAGCAATAGTCTGGCTAAAATTTTAAGCACGATTACAATATTTATCCTTTTAGGATACATAAGGAACTGATCAACGGTACATATAAATGATATATATTTCTAGTGATTTTACGGGTCTCTGATTTTAAATCTGACGTTAGATTTGCAAAATAAATTTGTTTAACTAATGCTATTACCTGACGGGTGAACGGTATCCCATAACTTTTTTTCATCTTTATAGATATTTTGCAGAAAAAATCATGGAATTTTGTAAAACGAATCTATTGTTTTTCATTATAAATTTACTCGAAAGGTATTTTGATTAATACCGTTGAAAAATATCGATTTTCTGAACGAAGAAGAGGTCCCGTTCTTAAAGGATTAAACAAATTATTGCAAAATTGCATACTTTTTGAAATTCCAATATCGTATTCTACCGGAGAAATTATTAGAAAAGTATCTATGAGTCGTTAGCAAACTTTTTATGAAAAATATAAATTATTAGCAGTTATTTATTATTATTGGGCATACAAATGAAACACCTGTGACTATAAGGAACTAGGCGACTGCCCAAATGTATTATACGTGGATTATATGGGTTTCGGAGTCACTGATTATATGTGGTCACAATGGTAAAATTAGTTTGTTTAAACAATTTCTGAGACTTTTTCACATTTATAATTAGTGATACGGAAACCATATAATCTATATATAACATATTTATACTATAATATAGTTTATTATAACTTTATTTGTTTATATGCTTCTTAAATATTTTTCTCAGAGAATGTGATTCTGGAGTCGGAATTCACAAAATATACAATTTCGCAATAATTTTTTTAAATGAATTGTTTAACGTAGAGCTGTACCTTTGTTTGAAAAATGAACAATTTTTAATTAATGGGGTCAATATTTGTATGGTGTATTCAATATAAAAAACAGACTTTTAGTATCAGTACGCTTTCAAAATATCCGATACGTCAACCACTTGAGTGTAAATGCTCATAAATTTTTTTTATTTGGTTTTTGACACCAACAACAAACATTTAACATCATTTTTATAAGAAATAAAATATTCGTTAACTAAAAATAACGGTAAAATTATTTAAAAATACACTCGTGCATGTACGTGGATACACTCGGTGCGCACCCGGGTATGTACCCGTAGCAACTTCTAGTAAGTTTTAGTAGAATTAAGTTACGCAATGTAAGTAGATATTACTAGATATCTTTAGGTATTTCTAGCGTTTCCATTAGCTTCTAGCTCAGCCATTGGCCATAAGAGAGGAGGGACCGTTGGAGTAGAAACCGAGTCTTTACCGCATATTCCGCGCTGGCAGGGAAGCATTGCAGGTGTACAAGTGCGCGTGAAGGGGAAGGCTCCAAGCGAAAATATATTAAGAGGTAATATAACACGAGACCACTGAAAAAACGTAAAACAGTAGAGCTCCACCTTAAATAAACGAATTTTGCAAATCTATTATCCGATCCAGAATTGGCTTCCTCGAAAACCACTTAATTCATACACAATTCATATATGCAGAAGCCCAGACTATTTGGAATTTTTTAGGGTTAAACTTATTTTCCAATTATTATTTTTTGAACTATAATGGTAATTAATATACCTTGAGGTATAAGTGCTAATTAATATAGCTTGTACCTTCTAAACCAAGATTCATGACATGAACTATAGGTAGCTTATTTCAACAAGTATTGTTAGCACTAGGATCCAAAGATCAGACAGTAACCTTACTAATGTTAATCTTTAATCACAATCAAAAGCAATAATGTTATTAATATTTAATTATTCAAACTGATTCTCTTTACAAATAAACTGTACATGAAAAAACGTATTAAATAAAATGAAAGTTAAAAAGTCAATCTTTTTAATAAATACCTTAGTAAGTACTGTGATTATCTGGTTGATGGTTGTATTCTCTGATGTTGCAAATTCTATACCAGCATGTTGTGTCACGGGATGAGTATCCCTCTCTTTTGGTTTTTCCATTTCAGCTATATTAGTTTCCGTAACTACTAATTCATCAAATGCTTCTTGGCGTGGTATAGCGATACTACTAATTGGTTGATCACTAACGATATTCTCAGTATTCTGTTCTGTTAATATTTCAGACTTAACGGCTATAGTATGAGCTGAAACATTTAAATTTGCAATTGCATCATCCGGTTTTTTTTCTTCTGAAACAGCAGGTTGTTCTTGATCATTTGCTACTACTTCGAAAGTTGTTGCCCCAAATCTTGCTTCTGTCAGTTCAACAACAGCTATTTTTTCACTTGGTTTTATATCTTCTTGATAAATCTCCTCCTTTTCTGCTAATTGCTGAATGCTAACAGTAAGACTTTCTAACGGTTCTTGGGATGGAGTAATATTTTTCTCTAAAGTTTTATCCACTCTAAATTGCTCGGTAGGTGATTCTGTTCTAACTACTTCCTGGGTTGCAACAATATGTGTGGAATAATTTGTAGTTGCATTAAATTCTTTTAATTCTAGTAATGAATCATATTCTGATTCTTTTTCTGAAATAATAACTTCTGTAGTATGTATACTATCCATTTGATCAATCGTTACTCCAGCTTTCTTTAACTCAGGAACAATTTGCTGCATTGCTGGCATTGTATTTTCGATTGGAACTACTTCTCTCACCAGCATTCCTTCAAGATCATCACTTGTTAATTTTGCAGTTGCTTCATTAGGTGTATCTTCTAAAATAGGCCCAACGTTGTCAATCAAATGTGTTTCGCTTGTTTGATAAGATACCATAGGGTGGGTAGGAACTTCTTTTCCTTTATGACTTTCAGGCAAATCATCAACTATATAATCACCTTCTTTTTCTGCCAAAGTCATTTGAAGTACTTCTAAGCCTTTTATTTCATCTAACAATACTTGTGAATAACGTTCTTCAGGTTTAAAATCATCTTCCAAAACATTTTCTTGATCATGAATTACAGTTTCTTGTATAAGTTTTGCTTCTGTTGTTTCAATAGATACAGTGCTACTCTCAGTAGTATATTTTAAAGATTCTTTGTATTCTCCTGGGTAATCAGCTGTTTGAATTTCAGAAATATTAATGTATTCTTCAGGTCGAACATTAGCTTCTGCTATTACCGGGGTTGGTTTTATAGGACCCGTATATATTCCTTCAGAATCTTGTACAAATGTACTTGAAACTATTCCTAATTCTAATGGAAGGAAAATTTTTTCAGCTTGTTTCAGTTCTGGCTTATCACTTGGTTGATACGACGTCTCTTTTTCTCCTACTGTTGTTTCAGATATTAAAATTGATACATTTTCTCCTAAATTGATTTCGGCATTTAATTTATTTAGTTTTTCGATTGTTAATTCAGATTCTTGTTGCTGCGAATCAACACTAGTAACGTTAATACTTTCGAATAGATTTACATTCGGAGTTGCTTCATAAAAATCTATTTTTCGATCTGGATGATAAATATCTTCACTTTCTTGAATAGGTATTTCACGAACAATAGCTGCTTCACCACCAGATGAAACTTCGATATCAGCAGTTTGTGAAATGGGTAATTTTTGCGGTATATATTCTCCTTCTTTCTCAGATACATGCATTTCTTCAGTGAAGCGTTGTTTCTGCTCAATAATTGAGGTACTTGCTTTTTCTGTAGGAACTATTAACTCCGGGTAATATTTACCAGGTTTATCAGAAATGTAAACTTCTTGTATTTGAAGAGGTTCAATCTCGTCAAGTTTCACTTTAGGTTTACTTGCTACGGTTTTTGTTTCTTCTAATTGGTCTTCTTTGAGTCCCTCTTGGATTTCGTAAATTGTAAGACTGTGCTGAGGAATAACTAATGTTTCAGCTTGTACTGTATTTGGTGCTTTATAACTTTCAGATACAGTTTCTTTCTCGTTAGCTGTCATCTGACTAATAGTTTTCGCCTCCTGTAAATTTAAACTTACTTGTGCTTTGCTAATCAATTGTGTATCAGTCGTTTCAAAATGTGTTGGTTTTGCTTCACTTGGATGAATTTCACTTATAATTATTCCTTCTGTTGGAATGACTGTTGCAGCTGCTTCGGCTAAATGGGGTTGAGATACATCAGCTAGAAAATCGGTTTTATTTTGAATCATTGTCTCTGTTGTAGAATATGGTTCAATAAATGTTACAGTAAGTGAAGCCCTTCTCGTCTCTGGTTGATCAGCAATTACTTGATTAATTTCTTTTTCTTGAATTGAATGATATTCCTCTGTCAATGCTATAACTGTATCTAAAGTAATCTTTGCTTTTTCATCTTTAGGCTTACCAGGTGCCTGAGCGATGGCTGTGCTGGTTGAAATAGTTTCATTTTGTTGACTTGGAATATTTAGTAACATTGATGGCAATGACAAGTCTTTTACACGTTCTAAATCTTCCATTTCTTCTAAAGGTAATTCTTCATCTTCAATTTTAGATTTATTTGGTTTTAATACTTTTTTCGTCTTTATTGTTTCTATTTCTTGCTCATCTTCTTCTTCTTCTACATCTTTTTCGTCTATTAATTTTTTCCTCTCGCCTTCTACTAAACGTGTTTTCTTTTTTCGTTTTATTTTTTCATCTTCATCAATATCAGTAATTTTTTCGTTAACTTTCGTCACTTCGTTCTGATCTTTGTTTTGATCGTTTGTTATGCTGAGCTGTGTTATGTCTTCAATTTCTACAATTTCGACCCCCTCTCCCCTGTTTTGAAGTGTATCGTCAACTTGAGATTGTTCCTCTACTTTTGTATCTTTTCGTTTGCGCAATGTGATGTGTGCTTGCCGAGTGTCCTCGTATTCTGTGAAAAGTATGTGAGAATTTAGGTGTAAGCGATTACGTGTATATTTATCTACTTTTTTGCTCAGTTATTTTAAATTGACTCGTATTGTAAATACTTTATACTGATGATCAATATTGTTATTTAATAAATTATTTTCAATTCACTTATAATTAAGTAGAATTAATTACAAAATACTTGTCAGATTATAAACTATTACAAAAATATTAAATTATATATTTATATTTCTACATACTAATCATATATTTTGATTAATTAAATGATATAAATAAGTTATTTCTCACTTCATCAGAAATCTAGTATCAGAAAATTTTCATATAGGGAATAAATTATTAACATTTATGTATGTGTTCGGGGAGTCAAATGGGTTTTTATTTTTAGAATAAATTAAGCACTCCTCACCCAAAATTCTTTTTGAATATTGTTTATTAAGGTTTAATGTATTCATCATTTATAATAATACGCGTGAAATTTCAGTAAAAACGTTAAGAATACAACTAATGATTAAATCATTTATTATAGCGTTTTTATAAGTACCTATTGAAAATTACTTCGAATGTACTTTAACTTTACTTAGATTTTTTAAAAAATTTTAATTTTTATTTAGTATGTATTTAATTATACAAATGTAATGTAATGTAGGACAGTAAATTACCGCGGGGAATTGAAGGAGTACAAAAAATTGGAATAAAGATATTAAAACCTACATAAAATGATTATAATTTGACTTTTTTCAAGCTATAACCTGTATTTACTTTCAAATGATAATATGTTAACGTTATACTTTCATAAATATGAATTTAATGCTTATTTCACATAAATTTTAATAAAATTCATGTTGCTCAACCGGGGGTCGAGCCCTTACCCTTGCTACTTCTAGGCAAATGTATTTTCTATTCAGTTATAATTCCGTAGATTACATTTTTATAGAGTGATATTACATAAATACGTTTGTATCAAATTTTATTTTATAAATAGCAATAAGTTACATGACACAAAGTTAAAGGGATTCATACCGCCTCATTCTGCTGTATTGTTTATTGGCCACAAACACTAAAGATCTACAGTTATAAGGAACTAGGATGCTGCTCTTACAAATTATATATGGATTGTATGATTTCAAAATTATTTAAACAAATTAATTTGGCAATTTTGACCTGAATATCGGCATCAGCGATTCAAAAAAAAAGAAATCTATATATAATTTGTAGGGGTCATGTCGCAGCTCCTAATAAACGTACGTCTTTCTTTTTTAAAATCAATGAACAATAAATAAATGCTAATAATTTATGCCACGTATACAGTTGTTTTCTGATTACTTATATATGTTTCTTTAATCATTTTTCACATAGAATACAATACTGTAGTCCAAATGTATATTGGCGATAAAAATAAATTATGTTCTGACACATATTTTTTAACGTTTTCATTGGATGTAAGCTGATTTTATAATTGCGTCTGAAAATGCATCGTTAAAATTTGCCACTACTGAAAGTGATTTCAAATTTTCGCCTTTTTGGGCATTTGATGGGTCATCTCAACCAGTTTTAGAGACTATTTTGAACCGAAAAAAAATGAAAAATAGTAAAAACTGACGGAAAAATGACATAAACATTTAAAATAAAAAATGCATTATTCTTAAAAATCCCATCTTTTTTTTTTAAATACCAAGTATCCGAGAATAGTATTTGTTTGATGCACTGTTTTTAATTAATTTTTAAGTGATTTATATTTTATTTACAAAGAGTATCCACAACCTGCGGGAAGCGGTTTTCGATGAGGCTTCAGGAAGTGGTTTCTGGTACCTAAAAATCATACCAAGCATCCGTATTAATTTTAGTAAGAAATGGTATTTATACTTTAAATCACAAATCTACAAGATTTTTTGCTAGATAAATAATGTAATGAGATGAATAAGTTGACCAAAAGAGCTTTAATTAAAGCTCTGTTTCATATAAAAATATTATTCTGTTGCAAAGTTATGAACGATAAAAAATGATGACGAAAAATGCATGGAAAACTATTGAATTTAAAGAGCTGTAAATCATTAAATTTTCATGCATGTTTCGTCATCGTGTTTAATTGTTCATAACTTTGCAACATAGTGATTGTTTTATATGAAACAAAGCTTAAATTAAAGCTCTTTTGGTCAACTTATTCATTTCATTACATTATTTATCTAGCAAAAAAACTTGTAGATTTGTGATTTAAAGTATAAATACCATTTCTTACTAAAATTAATAACGCGTATTTTGATTACAAAAGATCATATCTTGATCCTAAGGGCCTATGGGATGAAACTACGGATGTTAGGTATGATTTTTAGATACCACAAATCACTTCCTCAAGCTTCATCGAAAACTGCTTCCCGCAGGTTGTAGACTCTTCTTGTTAGTTGTCATGTTAGGCTTCAGAAATTTAAATATTTTCATTTATTCGAAATTAATTAATAATAACAATATTAAATTTATTTAATAATAACAAAAATAAAAGAGTATTGAAAATAATGTTGAGCTCGAGCGTTGGTCGATCTCTTAGTCAGAGCAACATAAGTACTTCAATGATTCTACTTGCATTGAACAAATGTGACTTTTTCTCAAGAGAGATGAAGCGAACAAAATGAAGAAAACGGCTAAAATTAAAAAAAAATAAACTATTTTAGGGGTAAAATTAGAATTGCTAAAATTGATGGATCTGAAAGACATTACTTATCTTATATTCAGTCGTTAAATTTCCTAACTTCCTTCATCGGAAAAAAAAATTATTTAAAAACTTTTTCTTTGACAGAAAAACGAAAAATTTGAAACAAGCAATATATGGTTGGATATATTATATAATTATCAATCATCGAAGACAATTTTCAGAAGAGAAAAAGATGGGGTAAATAAAAAAATGCATTTTCTATTTTTTATTTCAATGTATTCTTTCCCTCAATGTATCACATTTTTTCATTATTTCTTACTCGATTCGTAAGAGTCTCCGAAACTGGTTGAAATGACCCATAAAATGCCCAAAATGCCCAAAAACTTGCAGAATTATAGCGTAAAAACAGATTCCTACTTTCCGAAGTCGCAAGTTTTAACGGTGCATTTTGAGATGCAATTATAGAATTTCAGTTTTCATTCAATCGAAAAGTGAAAAAATACATGTCAGCATATTTTCAGTATAGAACAACATATGTCATTTTCAGCGCAAGCTGAAACATGTCACCCATCAGCCTAGTCGATTTGAAATAGAATCAGTCAGTATTGTAATCATGTTAATATTTTATTAAGTGAACAATAACTTATTTCCAATATATAATTTATCAAAATATATAATTTGCAAATGAAAATAATAATATTTTATGTTCTTTAAATAATTGCTCTTTTGGCTAGTATTATGCGATATAATCTTCTTAATTCTTCCTTAGTTCAGTGAAATTAGCATTAAAAAAGTTAAACTATATCATCTTGGACCTGGAAATTCTTGCAGGATTTTTTAGAAATCATGTCTAAAAAAATATTCTATATATATTTGCCATCCGTAATTTTTTTACTGGACGTGAAAAATCAACAAAGCGGGCCAAAATAGAGTTTTAGCTTTCAAGGGGACTTTAATAATTGAATCAGAAAATATAAAAATATTCAGTGTAGGCATTCAAAATACCTACAGAATCGGACGTATAAAGTTAAAATTAATGTTTTGTTAAATTGTTTATTATCCAAAGAAGAAAAACCACCATAAAACGGTTTTCTTTAATTATTCTTTATTCAGAGAGAAACGGTTCTCCAGGATTTAAATTTTGGTATAATATAGTCTTCATGATGATAATAAAGTATACAAATTTTCAGACTAAAATATTTTGTTGTAATTGCAAACAGTCTATGATCCAACGGAAAAGACCTATTTATAAAACTTAATTTCTAAAACCTTAGGGATATTCTCTATAAGTTTTCTACAAGTCCCTTTTTCCTATAAGTTTTCTATAAGACCCTGCAAGAAAATTCCGGGTACTACTTGATTAAAAGTAAAATGATAATTATGTAAGGCTGCACCAAAACCTTTTTCTCGTTAAGAAAAATAAATTAAGAATTTGTTAAACAATTTAGACAGGCCAATACATTTAAGATAATTTATATTTTATTAATATGCATACAGGTATTAAATTACCTCTGCAAAGTCCACTTGAATTTCGAGCTTGGATAAACGATAAACAATAAACACTTATAAGGAGAGTGAACACCCTGTGGGGAAGGACTTTTTATCATACTTTAAGGGATGATTCCTGGTACCTAAAATGGAAGCCTAGTTCCCGAAATCTTTTCCAATGGGTCCTTATTATCGAGATATAAGGTATTTTACTTCAAATATGCGTTATTATAATGTGCCTCTTCTTTTGACAACAACTCTGCAATTTTTACCTTTAGAAAAATTGACCCAGAAGATAATTAAAGTAGGTGAAAAGACCTACAATTTAAGCTTAGTTTCATATTAAATCATTTCTCTAACGCAAAGCTATTAACAATTAAAGTTGATGATTAAAAATGAATGAAAAATCATCGAATTGAAGAGTTAAAATTCATCGAATATTCATGCATTTTTAATCATGATCTTCAAATATTAATAACTTTGCATCAGAATATTATGTTATTTGTATTATTTGTATACGAAATAAAGTTTAAATTACAGCTCTTTCCACCTACTTTTATTATCTTTCAGATTAATTTATCTAGCATAAAAGCTTGCAGAGTTGTTGTCAAAAGAAGAAGTACATTTTTTCATTAAAATAACGCATATTTGAAGCAAAATACCTTATATCTCGAAGACAGGGGCCCATTGGAAAAGATTACGGGTACTAGGCTTCATTTTTATGTTCAAGAAACGACTCCTGAAGTTTGATAAAAAAATCATTTCCCACGGGGTGTGGACTCTCCTTTTTAGTATTACGAAATTCTAAGATTATTTATAAAACGAAAGAGAAATAATAAAAAAAACGAAATAGTTACGAAATCCAATGGGTCATACTATATTAATGGGTTGAATACTATATAAAACTTATTTTTGACTGAGCAAAATAGTAATTTATTATAAACAGTTGTTGATATGAATGCAAAATTCATGTAAACAAATAGTAAATGGCGCAAACATGCGTGTAGTCGAAAATTTACGTGTTATTATGTACTTAGTTTATGTATGAAATATCAAACACGTGAACTCATCCTACTACTTACTTTTTTATATTACTATTACTACTACTACTGCTACGCATTTGTTTTATACTATATTTATAAAAGAGTTTCTGTTTTCCTTATCGGAAGAGTAGATTTTAGTAAACTATATGTGTTTTAAAAATACATTGTTAAATACCTTGACATTGCATTAGCTTTACTTATTTTAGTATAATAAATTCACAAAAATATTAAGTTGGTGCGTACAAGCCAGCGGCATTGCTCTTTTATTATAAATATAAATATAATTCTCATATTTACAGTTTTTATAAATACCATACTTCTTTACAAAAATAATGTAAACTCTTTTTTCTGGTTTTAATATTTTTTATAAAAATTTATAATTATTACTTACATTTTTTATTTATTGTATTGAAGAAAAATCGTTTATGAAAAATGTTTCATTTAGATACCGTATAAATCATGTTGTTGCAGGGTAAATTATATAAATTTATATTATGTGTTTATTTCTACTTACTCTTAAATGAAATTAGAAGCGAAGCTTTAGGAGGTATCTTGATATAAGGTTTGGACAATAGGAAGACTTTATTGTTAACTTTTATAATTTTTGTTTCATAAAAAAAAATGTAGGATGTGTTTCATTTTAGAAAAAGAGGATACTGCGCATGGAAAGCATAGCGGCGTAAGCGGAATTTCACTGCAATATTTCGTTCAAGAAAGCTTCATGCATCTGAAAGAATATAAAAAGAAATTTACGCAGCTAAAATTTAGCAAAGTAGTTAACAAATAATAAAAAATTATTTGACCCATTAATGCCCATGCTTAAACCTTATTCTGCAGTAACTATTGGTAATAAGATATAACATCAAAGTTTGTAAATTGACTTAAGAAAATGATTTTTTATAATTTGTTTAACAAATTATTAAAAATTTGGTTTCATGAAAAACTAATAGCGGCAATTGATTCTGTAGGAAAAATGACTATTAATTAAATCACCTTCATATTGTTGTAAAAATCTTGTAAACAATTTGTAAAAACTAAATAAATCATGAAAATTAAATTATTTAAAAAACTAATCGCAACAATCGTTGTTTGTTTTGTTGTAAAAAATCTAAAACAATTGTTTTGATCATGTGTTTACTTTTTGTTTATAAGACTTTTACAATAAACTGGAAGGTGATTTGACGAAAGTAATAGTTGTTTTTTAGTCATTTTTCCTGTAGAATCGATTTCTGCTATACTTTTTTGGTAGAAGTCAATTTACAATAATTTATTTTAAACAATAATTGTTTAATCAAAACATCATTTTTAATGTCAATTTACACACTTTGATCTTATATCCTATTTCCAATAGTTAGTTTTAACCAACAAACTGTAGTTTGAGTATGAGCATTATGTATTAATGATTTTCAAAATAAGATAGTAAAGTACAAAGCTTAAATAATTACGGAAGTTCGAGTTATATATTTACTTTATTTAAAACATTCTTACTAGAAAATGTTATCGTTTTAGCAAATTTTTTTTTAATCTTATGAATAAATGAAAAAAAAATTAATTATGATTTAATTTGGGACAAAACAAATATACTGAACATTAGAATAATACATTCAGAAATAAATAATTAGAATAATATATTTTGCACCAAGGAGAAGCAAATACACGAGGCCTCTATCCTATACGGTACACACCATATTTTTTGTAATTCATGTCTGGATAACGCGTTTCTTTTCCAAGCTTATGAATCGGAAACGAAGTATACCGTTTTTGATAATACCACATCTTTAGAGAAACCTAAACACTGTAATAGCCTGATTTTGCCGTCTAACAGGCGTGTGTTTGCCGTGTCGCAGAACGGCTGTATTAAATTTGATCCCACTTCACATGCATAAAGAACGCAAAATCTGTACATGTGTCACAAAAGAATATGGTGTGTACCAAAGGTGAAAAGGCTTTTTCCCCTTGTGGGTTTGCAATATCCACATTCGGTTCGCGATACGCTCACTCGCCTTTGACTCGTACTGCAAACCCACACACGGGCGAAAAAGCCTACTTCTGACCCTTGGTAAACAATACACTATTAGTGAATCTCTTTATCGTCTACCGGCAAAAATCGGCTACTTTGGGCCCCCTTTATAAGCATGAAAAAATACATTTTCTTGAATATGCGTCAAAAACGAAATTTAAGAACATTCATCTACTATAATATTAAAATATTATAACTAGGGTAAGTGAGCCAATTACTGTACCCAGTACCAATTACTTTTAGTGTAATGTACTATTTCACTATATGATTTTATAATATTTTATAAAAAATATTGAAGGGCACAGTATTTGGAGCAGGACACAGTAATTGGCTCAATTATCATATATCGACAGCTGAGCGGAAGAACCTGTTAACTCTGAGCGCGCTCAAAGAAAAGGTTAACTCGGAGTGCGCTTCAATGTGTAAATATAATTAATTAGTGCAAATGTGTTTGATAGAGGTCGATATTAGGGTTTGTTTACAATAATTTGTTTGTATTAGCTATCGTTTTTCAGTATAATTATTTTTATTTTTGAAATTTCCTCACTTTTAATTATATATATTTTGAACACAATAAAACTTCTGAAATTCGAATCTGATCAGTTTAACTTCTTCCTCTTCTTCTTTAAGAAAGCAAAATTTCTAAATAATTTGCTCTATAAGTGTTAATCATGCATTTCAATCATTTACATAACACATTTAACTTCCAGGATAGTGTAAACTTAATGAACAACTAAAATACAAGCAAAGTTTTGTTAACATATTAATAAATATATCTTGAAAATTAAAACATGTTATGTAAATGATTAAGGCGTCTGGAACATTTTAAAGTCTTAATATATAAACTTTAAGAAATTAACACTTATAGAGCAAATTTCATTTGAAGACTTCATTTTTACATTAACATTTTCATCTACAAAACCTATTTTAAATTAAAATTTTTAGCTTTAGTGTCCTTTAAAATGGACATGGTCATAGAAAGAGTTAATAAAAAACTGTAGATTTTTAAAACGAAGGTAGAGTTCTATTTTAAATAGTTTTATATTCAAGCAACGTACCTATCCACAATAAATAGTCAAACTTAATTAATCTCTAAACTTAATAGTCAGGTCCATGCACAACATAATAGTCGGCTCCATGTACGGTGTAAGATAGAAAGGTGATCCGTCTCCCTACCACTCTTTACCATATTGCCTATGATCTTATTGACGGTTTCCTTAATCAACCACGCAAAAAATAAGCAAAAAATATTAATATTTTGGTAAAAATAAGAAAATATAATGAAATTTATTCATAAAAGAATATATATTCATTATTTATTTCTAATACAAACGAAGATGTGCAGTATTAGAAAGCAGAAAATGTTCTCTGATTGAGTAAAAGTAATACGATTTTAAAAATAACATTTCATTTGCTTAATAATTATAGAAAAAAATCATTGTCTCAAACATTGTTTTTTAAACTTCTAAACAAAACAGAGTAATATCACGAAAAGTAAATAAGTGCTACTTTGTCATTGCCGTTTTCGACGCTGCATGGTACACATGAAACACTAGCGCTGCACACGGCCACCTGAAGAAACCGGTCAATAAGATCACAGGAGTGGGGGTTGGGGTAGATTCGGATCATCTGCCTATTACACCATGGCAACATGACATCAAATATCCATCTATACGACAGATCCATTGATTCGACAGAACTTTTAACATTCAAGATTTAACCTCTAATAATGCTATTACTTCGATTCTGGATGCAGCACATTGGTCATTTCAGGCTTGAATTATTTGTTTGTTTTTACCCTTCTGATCTTTCAACTTTTACGCAAGTAAGGTCATATTTTTTTCCACAGTCTTGAAAAAACGGCTTAAAGAGGACCTAATATTGATTGAGGTATATTCTATAGTGACTTATTAAAATCGATTTATAGAAAAAAATCTTCGCTCGATCTTCACCAAAATTTTAATAGTGAATGCGCGTATACCACAGTGATAATCTAACTTAAGGGGATAGACCTGGGTTAAACCCAATCAAAGACTTTTTTCTACAAGTTTATAAAATTTTTTATGTTTAAAAGTCATCATTCTGAAATTTTTTATACTATCAAAACACAATACTATCTTAAATTTTACCGTTGTAAAACCTCAAAATCTTAATCCTACACGTCCAAATAAATAATTTTTTTAATTCCATATTTATTAAAGGAACTTTGATCCTAACACGATTCGAGGTGGCACAATGAATGAAAATTTATTTTTCGACGGTTATTCGACTCCTTTTGACATCTATTACAAACAATTTTTATATTATTTTTTTTCAGAGTTCTAATCAATTTTTTTTAAATAATTTTTAATATTTTTCAAGAAATTGATTGAACTCAGAAAAAAATAATAAAAAAAATTGACGCAAAAGTGCTTCACTCTTTTTGTAATACATGTCGAAAGGAGTCGAGTAACCGTCGAAATTTCCGTTCATCGTGCCACCTCGAATCGTGTGAGGATCAAAGTTCCTTTAATAAATATGGTATTTAAAATAATGATTTATTGTGACATGTAGGATCAAGATTTTGAGGTTTTACAACGGTAAAATTTAAGATAATATTATGTTTTGACAGTATAACAATTTTCAGAATGATTACTTTTAAATATAAAAAAGTTTTGTGGACTCGTGAAAAAAAGTCTATTTTTGGGTTTAACCCAGGCCTACCCTTTTAATACTTGTCTTGGTACTTGACTTGTATTTTCGTAAAATGAAGCGAAATAACGATAATAAATGTTATCGGCCGATTTCTATTTACAAAAACTGCGATGTGCATCTCTGTTGTGATGCAAACAATAATTGTTTTTTTCTTGTTTTCATACATAAGATAGTATAACGTAACTTTAAATTATGTAATTTTAGATTTATCATTGTAATAATTACACAAAACAAAGCTTTCTTTAATATATAGTTTTGTTATAGAATTATTTGAAATAATAACGATTCAGGACGATGAAACACCCAGCGTTCCTTGTGCGGTAAACGGAAAATATAATTTTTGTAAATTTTCAAGTAGTGGCGTTTGCACGTCGCGACCTTTCCGAAAAAAAAGATTATATCCTTTTCGTAAGCAAGAGCCTAGACACACGTACCTCGGCAGTATTTAACTTGCGAACCTAATCGTAAATAATAAAAACAAAAGGATCATCAACAAAAGAGGTCACAAAAGACGTGATATCGTTAAAAGTGAGCACGTGAACGGTCCCGTGCGCACAGGCACTATCCACAAACTTCCTGTTTCATATTTCACTGATTCCAAAAGATCATTTTAACTTTAATGTCGTGTGTTTTTTCTTTTTCTTTACCTGGACTGCCCCCCTCCTTCGCTTGAACACATCGAATTCTTAATACCTTCATAATGCTGACTTTATTTATACCAAATATAATTATTACTAATTCCTTCCCCCTCCTTTAAACATATAAAT
Organism: Gastracanthus pulcherrimus; assembly: GCA_949152435.1. Taxonomy (NCBI): domain Eukaryota; kingdom Metazoa; phylum Arthropoda; class Insecta; order Hymenoptera; family Pteromalidae; genus Gastracanthus; species Gastracanthus pulcherrimus. The sequence goes on along the minus strand of OX424572.1, from coordinate 194,784,156 downwards.
TTTGATAATATTTGAACCTATCGTACTTGAGTACTTATAAAATCATTCACTTGTCCTTTGCAGGAGTTCTATTCTATAATGATATACATTTTTCACAAAAAATATGAAGAAGCAATTTTTAATAGATTTCTCACACTAGCAAAAGCTCGCCTAGCTTTTACTCCACTATAATATCATGGTCACTGACCTCCAACTCCATGGTATAAATAATATATTAAGCGATAAAAAATGGTTAAAGTCGATTTTGAGTGAAACGGACAAACAGACTACAGTGGATTCTTGATGCATAGCCGCGCGAAATATGGCCCCGCAAGAAATTTCCCCGTCACACTTACGTTCACACGCACATGCACACCGTGTCCCGCAGCACAGGCGCTGCTTGCCAAGCATCGGTATTCGCTGTGAGCATGTTGTATAGTATATGTTATCTTATTTTCAAGAATAGCGCCATCTTACGGTCGAGTGACGTGATCTGGGTAGTACAAAATACACAGGCTCTTATGGACATTCAATGAAAATAATATTTTTTTAATTACTAATGAACCTGAGAATATCCTTATAATTTTTTTAATAATAAATAAATATGCCAATTCAAGAAAAAAGTTTAAGATCACACAGATTGAGCCTGTGTATTTTGTACTACCCAGATCACGTTACTCGACCGTAAGATGGCGCTATTTTTGTATACAATATCTGTCGTGCTCATAGCGAATATCGGCTCCGAGGCGTGCATTCGCGATGAATCGTACACTCGTTCGTTCGTGATGTGTTTGTTTTCACACGTCTGTACTACAGACACACGCGCTTATGGAGGGAGAGGCTTCAACAGTAGACTGCTGCGTGGAGAGGGAGCTTCACGCATGGCCCTTTCTCAGAATTTTTCTCACCTACAGTCCCTTGCCGCGGCCATATATCGAGTCCACTGTACATATGAATATAATGTACCCCCATGTTTATAACAAATATGCGTATGAGAAATCAATAACATTTATCAGTACTAGAGTTTTGCTAAAACGATCAAATTAAAATCAGTTTTGATCTCGAACTTCCTTAATTAATTTATAAATATTTTTTTATTGCAAAATTATTAGATAAAATATAAATAAAAATAATTATCATAGAATTATAGAATAATATTAAACAAAGCGGAAATTTAAAACATTAAATTATATAAAAAAATAAAGTCATGCGACCAAGTTTTCAAATCAAACCTTTAATTTCTCGAACATCCTGTATTTGCACAACTGTTTTATCTTCTCTCCTTTCTGTAAACAAAAACGTTTAATATTGCAGTGTCATTTTCAAGATATAATTTGACATTCAGCGGAAAAAAACGTTAATATTGAAATAACATTACTTTTTATTTTACAATGATTTACAAAATATACTTATTTACTAGGTTTATTAATGCAAAATCACACATAAGCATACATACATATACATATATATTTTGTATTCTACTATATACTCCGGCATGCAAATTGAGTGTTTATAACTTTAATATATAAAACGTGGAAGTAAATTTTTACTGTTTAAAAAATAATCACATCTACTAACGCTCTTAACCTTTTCAAGATAATTTTTAAAATAAATTTAATGAAAAATTTTACACTTGGACATGCAGTAATAAAATTATAAATATAATTTATCTCTTAAAAAGTACTTTCTATTATTTTGAATAATTTTACATTTACATTTACAAGAAATATTATATAACTGCTTTTGCATATACAATCTCAAGAAGGTTAATGATATTAATTAAGCATATTTGATTAAAAATCACCAAAAATCAAGTATCAAGGGGGAGTGAAAGTTTCTACGTATTTATCTTAACTTACCAATGTACTGCTAATTATTATTTTCTATTTTTAAATTTATGACATGATGGTATAAATGAATTTGACATGCTGTACTGATTTTAGTACGGTATAGTATATTTGAATCCTTTCACACCTCCTTAATGTGTAAACAATAAAAGCGCTACTAAAAGTGTAACGTTAATGGAGACAATTTAATAATACTTATAAGTTTAAAATAATGCATTTTTGTACTCGCTTAAAATATCGTAAATCTTAAATTTAAACACTAGATGTATACTTTCGGAATAAGTTTAAATTTACGCGTGTAGCTTTCATAATATAATTACATTTTCTTAAATTGAAAAATATTCGCATTATAAAATGGTAACGGTACACAAAAAATATTATAAAGCAGTATGCGGACGTACATGTCATATAATTGGTTTTTCATCTGTTGTATTATTTGGCTTTGCATATAAATTCAAACCACACTCTAGTAACTTACCCATGAAGTGAACTTCTGTTTGTTGAATAATCTCAACTTTTTCTGTTGTAGTTTGATCACTTTCAACGTGCTATTAAAAAAAGAATATACATATATCAAACTTTTGTATTATAATGAATTTTTTATTTTAATGATAGTATTTTAATATCTAATGTTTTAAATAGTTTTAGACATAATATTTAACTCTTATCAGGTTTACCTCAGTTACTTCAGTGACTTCCCAAGCTCGAGGTCTAAAGTCTTCAGGGGTAAAGTGCGTAATTATTTCTTCGACAGTTGCATGCTGCAGTTCTACCATTTTCATAAAAGCTCTGAAACCAACAGTTGCAGCGACAATGCTTTCATCCGTTGTAGTTTCTTCTGTAAGTACTTGAGTAATTAATGGACCATGACCTTTTCTCTCAACTAGTTGTACCAAAGCATTTTGTGCATCAGGAGTCTTGAGTGCAGGAAATTTGTCAGTCTGATATAAGCTTTCATTTATTTCGTAGACAGTAACGCCCTGTCGCACCAAATATCCAATAGTAGCTAATTCCCGAAGTGGTTGCTCTGCTGGTCTAAACTCTGGAGCATTGAAAACTTCCATAATGTCTTCTACTTCCCGTGCAATATTTTCCCTTTGTTCTTCAATAATTTGTTCGACGGATACTTCGCTTATCTGCTCTTCTTGCGTAACTTTCGTCTTTTCAGGTTTTTTCTTCTTTTTCTTGATTTCACGAATATCAGTTTCTGTATGGACTTCGGATACTGAAACGGTTTCGAAAGTTTCAGAAGTTATACGAGCTTGATCAATAATTGTTTCAACTATGAAGTCCGATGCTACATCTTCAGATGTAGTTTCTGATACAACAATGCCTTGCTGTTCTTCGATTATTTTTCTCGCTTTTTCATCTAGTTTTGGTATTATATCACGTTGTTTGTCATCAACCTTTTTCAGACTTGGTGTTGCTTCTGTTATTACTGGCTCTTGTACAGGTATGATCTTCTTCGCTCGTGATAACTTTAAAACAAATTATTAAATGTTATCTTAAACGATTAAAAAGTAACGTATTAACATGTTATTAATTAATAAAGCTCATTTTATCACTTTGTCGTATATCATTACTTCTATAACTAATGAATTTAACAATTTAAAATTTATACTAAAACAATCTTTTCATGCAAATCGGATAATATTAAATAAAAAAAATTCTTTAAACTTGTTTATTATTTTAAAAGTTGTATAACATGCATAAGATTTAAATCCTTATTGAATTAAATAATTTTTTTAAAATTTTTTTTTAACTTCAAAGTAATATCTATTACTTGAGCATGTATACTCATAAAAAAAACTTATTTAAAAATATTTTAGTATTGATTTACCTTTTGAGGTTTTTCTTCAATAGATTCTGTACTATCTAAAACCTGAGTTTCTTGATTCTCAATAATTATCCTAAAATAAAATGTAATTTTCAATACAATAAAAATAAAAATATGATTAATTCAGTGTTCGTAGTTCAGTAATAATATATTGTATACCAGAGGGGAGAAGTAGGCTTTTTTGCCTGCGCCTGAGGTTTGTAATACGAGTAGAAGGCGAGCAAGCACGAGCCGAAGGCGAGTGCGTATTGCAAGCTGAAGACGAGTATTGCAAACACACGAGGGCGAAAAAGGGTTCTCCCCCATGATGCACACCGTATTGTTTGTCATACATGTCTGGATAGCGTGTTTTTTTCTACCTATAAAGCGGAACTAAATTTGGCTGTTCTTCGACACGGTGCAAACGCAATTTTTTTAGACTGTAAAATCAATCTATAACAATGTCCAGACCTCCCTAAACACTAAATATCGGTTTTCAAACCTCTGACACTCTCCTAGTAAGTACACAACAATAGATTTTGCTTTCTCAAAGAGAATGCTTTGTAACGATGAAAATTTTCAGATGAGAGTTTGATAAACTTCGACGTTTTCGAAAATATGTTTTTAAACAATGTATGTGTTGAACTTAGAACGAATTATATGTTGAAGCTAAATCAAATAAATAAATAAATTCAATAAATTCTATTAAAGATATATAAAAGATAGGAAATAATTCTTAAAGCGTGCGTGATTTCCTTTTGACATATGTATTTTGAAACTGTTCTTAAGCTATTTTTCAGAAGAAAACGAGAATTGAAAGTAGCTATGTTATCAAATCAAAAATCATTATTTTTGGCAGTTTGTATTGAAAATATATAAAAGATAGACATAAATTCTGAATGTGCGCATGATTTTCTTTTCATTTATGTTTTTTCGAAGTATTATTAATTTTCTTTTATTGAAGAAACGCGAATTTGAAAAATGTATATATTTTCTAAAAAAACAGCTATTTTAGCAAATTAAAATAATTATTTTAGCTCTGCTTAATAAAATATATAACATGTATACCCAGAGGTTAAAATAACTTTGAATAGGGCAGGGCATTTTTCTTAGTGTTAACTAGGATTTCGAAAGGTTACATATTAGTAGATATGTAAAACTGGCGTAATCATAGGTAACACTTATTCAATCATCCCCGCCAAATTCAAAGTTATTTTAACCGTCGTGTGTACGTGCATATTCTGAAGTTACGCGTAATTCTTATTCAATGTTAATATAAATAACTATGTATTTTAAAGCTATTTTGAGGCTATTTTAAAGAAACAAATGTGATTTTAAGGGCTCAAGCCACTATTAAACAATAACATAAAAAAATGTTATCGGTGAATAAAAATTGTTATTTCTCAAATTTTCTGCTTAGCTGTAAATACTTGATAATACCTTTATGTTAAACCGTGTAAATCATTAAAACCTGGATCCATAGGTACATACGTATATGTATGTAAATTTGAATTCTGAAGCTAATTCGATAATATTAAATACTTATTTTAATAATATAATTATTTAAGATTTTGTTAGACAAGTAGTACTTAAACGCTCGCATCTAGTCAGTTACTATTAACATATCTTTTTTTAGTATAATTAAAAGATTCTTTGACTTGGTAATTCAGGACCTCTTTTTGAGAAAGCATTCTGCTAAAGAAGTTACAATTCTTTTTTCTTTTATATGTTAAGGTGGCTCTCCGGTGATTTTCTCGAATTTTTTTAATCTTTTAAAAGTTGGTTCATCTCTTCCTTAAGAGGTAGCAACAGCAGCTTAATGATATTTTACATTTTAAGCTAAAAAGTTTCATAGTTTAGTCCATGCTATTTATTGCAATTTCAGGTTAATTTGTATAATTTTGTTATTTTTTTTTATTTTATTTTTTTTTATTTTAAAAATGTAAATTTCTTTTCATAATTGTCGAATTTTGGTCGTTTAACGGCTGTGAACATTAAATAAAAGAAAGTCCTTTTTAGTTTTTTTGGTTAAAAATGATCTATACTTTCGTTTAAAAGTTTTCTATTTATTTTTATAAATCAATAAAGTTTGGTAAATTTGTATTAACGTATTATAAAATAATGTTACATTTTTCATTATTTTTCATCAATCATTGCTGTTTTCTCATTTTTTTGCGCTCCCTTATTTACTTTTGCGCTCGCTTACTTACTTTAGCGCACGCCGGTCTAAAAAATTGTCCTTTAGGCCCGCTTAATAGGTACAGAAAAACGCGAAAATCTTGCTTGCGTTACAAAAATATTATTTTGTTAGTCTTGAAGCAACGGAAGTTTTATTTTTCACCGGAGAGCCCCCTTAATATGAAGGTAATGGGATTATAGCAGTATGTCACAGCTAAGATCTGTTTAAGTCATCTATAATTTATCAATAGTTCTCAAAAGCTCACAATTACTTGGTGAACTAAGTTGGTAACTGATCTACTCAACATCTCAACCCCATCTAGGATTAAAATTTATTCATATTAATATTTTCAAATAGTCTCTACTTTTTATATTTTTAAGATATTAGATATAACTATATTTGATTTAATTAGATCTGAGCTAAATACTTGTATAATGAGTCAAACAAATGACTTTATGAAATATTCAGTTTCTGCTTAAATATTTCATAATGTCATTTGAAATTGATGCAATAAAATATTATTATTGTATTAAAATTTCTTTGAACAAATAAGTTCTCATTAAATTGCAAATAGGTGATTGTCAGAAAACGGTAACGGGATAAGAACACGAGGCCTAAGCAGGCCGAGTATGCAGATTATGCGACGCTGATATGATAGCGTCGAGAGCGCGTGCGATGATCGTAAGAGAGGCATCCATGCTCTTAGACTCTCATATTTTTTTATAAGTAAAAGAAGAAGTTTGTCAATGTGGGACATGCGATTGGATACAATAATAACAAGATTATTTACTTCTCTTCTGGTTGCTCTTTCGGTATTCCCTTCTCCTTAGTGATGACTTTCTTGTCAGCTTTAACCCGTTCTGACTTAATTTTTTCTTTTACTTCCTTTGCTTTCTTTAACTCTAGTTTCTTTTTCTTATGTGGTTTTTCTACTTGTTCTGTAATAATTTCTTCAACTTCTGTGTCATCTATTGGTTTTGACGGTCTTCCAAATGAATCTATAAACAACACAACAATTGTATTTAACTATTGTAAATAGGATCATTAATTACGCAAGAAATAATAGTAAGCAAGAACTACCTGTAACTTGTAATTTTGCTTTAGTTGTAGCTAACCCTATATCGCTGGTAGCTTTGCAAACGTATATCCCAGCATCTTCATGCGTAACTTCTTTTATTAACAAAATCGTTTTGTTTTCATCTTCAGAAATTCTCACTTTCACATTATCTGTATTAAGTATTATTTTATCGTTTTTGAACCACATAGTGACTGCAAGCAAATTTTTATTTTATAATTTCAATACATCTATACATTTTATAACAAGTAAATTTTGTATAAATAAAGAATATATTAATTTGCGGTATTACCTGGAACAGGATTGCCAGAATATATGCATTCTAATACAACAGTCTCTCCTTCTTGAGTATAGGTATCGGTAAATTCTTGGATAAAGCGAGGTACTGATTGAGTAGCTATGGAATGAGTAAATTTTGCATTATTTTTATATTTATAAATATTTATATTTTTTTATTGCGCTTACCTGTTTATGTAATCATGTATAGTTGAATTATGAGAAGGAACCAATTGTCAGTAATCTGTTAATGACAAAATCATATATAGCACACCATGCGAATTAATACGTCACAAGGTTATTTTATGAAAATATACATCAAAGTTAATAGATCTATAATTTAAAACAGAGATCGGCAAATATTCGACCTCCTAATGTTTTTGAATACTTTTTTATTTTTGATATTAAAACTTCTAAAGAATGAAAAATTGAAATTTCTAGAAGTTTTACATGACAAATAAGTATGTTATAGGCCACTTGAAAAAGTATTTGAGGAACGTATTAGATACATTTTTGTCAAATATTATTTTTCAATCTGTTTATATTGCACTTATTTGTCTTGAAAGACTTTTAGAATATAAATCTTTCATTTTTTTTAAATTCTAATATCTATCAAAAATGAGAAAGAATTCACAAATATTTGGAGATCGACTACTTGCTGATTTCTGGTTTAAAATTAAACAAATTCTATTTATATTTAAAAGAAAACGGTCATTTTTGATTATCAGTTTAGTTGTTAGTAAAAATAACAAAGTACCTGACATTGTTTCTCGTTCTGTTTCACAATCCTGTCTACAATTAATTTCATAGTTTGATATATTGCCAGTTAAGCTAAGGTCTCCGCTGCATTGACTTTCAAGTAATAAAAATTCTTGAAGCTCTTCCTGACTATCTGCAGTGTGAAGTTGTTGAAAACCTTCTAATTCAATCTCTCTGGGTTCCAATGGATACATTTTTGAAAATATTAAAGACTCTAATCTTTGATAATTACCCTGAAATTTTCTAGGTATAGGAATCCGAGACTTAGGATAGGTGTGGTATTTTCTTGAAAAATCGTGCCTGTCTGTAGCTGAATGATTTGCAGGTTTCTCATTTTTCAAACTACTTGTTACTATTTCGTACTTTTCAATTTTGTCATGACAGCATATTTTTTTACTCTGACTTGTACTACTTGTTGATGCTTCACTGTTTTCTTCAATTGGAGATAAATAGAAACTACTTGGAGTATTTTTTGAATTATATAAATTCTTATCTTCAAAATATACTGCATTGCAGGTACTATGCATTGTGGGTTCATGTTTTAATGGTGGAAATTCACCGAAATCTAAGATGATTTTATCCTTTTGCTTAGTTAATTGCAACGCTGATCTTTTAAAAGCGTTCTTTTGAATGGATTTTTTTATATCTTTTTTGTTTAGGTTTTGTTTTACTTCTTTTTTTTTCTCATTTATTAAAATACTTTTATTTAGCAATCTTGATGGTCGTAATGATTCTTTAAGTTTTACTCGCTTTATTTTAGAAGCAGGAGAAAATTTGTGTTTCTTTCGTTGATCAAAACTTATTTTTTTAATGTTATCTCTATTATTTGATATAAACAAATTTGACGATTTTATATGATCATTATCAATGTTGTATTTAAAAGATTTACTGCTCAAGTTATCATTATTTCTCCAATTTATTTTCTCCGGTAATGTTTTTTCTGAATTTATTGTAAGTGGTTCGGTAACACCTTCTATATGCTTTATTACGTCAGTTTGAAAAATGATTTGAATTGGTAGTGATTGCTTCGATGGATTTTTGTTAACAACATGTTTCATGTGTTGTTTTGGTAAAAAAGATTTGAAAGATTCGCTTTTGTTCGGGTCTTCAATATTTGTTAATGTGTTCGTTAGAGATTGTTCTTTTATGCTAATTGTACTATCAAATACTGATGGTGACTCTTCATCGTGATGTGGACATCCTTTGTCTAAACTGTCACTTGAAAATGCAAACATGCGAACACACGTGCTTGTATTTATTTCATCATTCTTTTTCTTACCTCGAAGAGCTTCTTGCATTTCTTCCATTTGCGTGACCCATTCTGGTTTTCGATACTCTTTTGTTCCAACAATACCTGCATAACATGATATAGTATTTATATAGCCGAATCATACGCATTTCAGTGGATATAGAAATAATTTTTTATACGACGCAAAAATTATTGTTTGTGTATGATAATTTTATAATTCAAAGAAATATGTTAAGTGTAGAGTTGAAAGGAATTGGGAGGGATTTTATTAATGAATACTAAATATTGTTCGTTCATATTGCTGAAAATAAATTTGTTTCTTAACTTTTAGTTAATTATTAATCATAAATTTGTATACTATAAGATTCATAATATTGAATTAACTGTCATGTAACTGACATTTTTTTACCTTCTACAGATAAATAAGTAGTTGTGGTCGATATTCCCAATGGATTGTGAGCTTCGAACACAATTTCACCAGTGTCATCTGGATAAGTTTCAGTTATGGTGAGGATAGATGTCCCATCTTCAAGTTCTTCAATTTGAAATTCTCTCGATGGATGAATCTCCAGACCTTGTTTATACCACTTGCCTTCTGGTTTAGGCTTTCCCTTTACTTTAACTTCCAATCTTAAGTGATAAACATTAATTAGTTTTCAGTACAGTTTATCATTAGAATTTTGGTAAAATACAAAATATTGAAATAAAATGCAATCTTCATTTTTATATTACTAAATTAGATTACTACTACCCTAGTTATTATCACGTTGTAAAATTAAAATTCTAAAGACAATTATTTCTTTCTTAAAAAAACATGTTTATGCAGAAATATTGTTACACTGACACTATAGTGAACACCGTCAATCGTACAAAAATTAAAAAAAGATTTAATTACAGTATTTACTTAGCAAATTTAAAATAATATAAAATCAACATTTGTTTTTTAAAAATTTTTGATAAATTGTTAATAGAATAATTTTTAATTAATAAGAAGCTTGCAATTATTAAATGAATATCAGTTTCAGCATTTGGCAAAGTTTTCAAGCAAGTGTGAATCTACTACTGACAATAAGGATCTAAAATTTTTCGTACTAAATTCTTATTCTTCTTAAATTTCTTATTATTTTATTTATTTTCAGTTTTGTGACACAGGTAATGTTATAATTTAAGTTTATCACAATTTAAATAATATTATAGTTTCCAAACTACCCACGTTAAAAGCTTCTGAATGTTTTAAGGACTTATTCGACAACTAAAACCTGTAACTTCCTAAATGTATGATGTATAAAGGATGGCAACATGAGTTGAAATGATTAGCTCAATGTGTGTCGAATTCAATTTGTATCACTCTTTTCTATTTTCTATTTTATTACCATTAAATTTGTATGCATTTGAGTAAAATAGGGATAGAGAATCATATTAAAAAAGTATAAAAATTAAATGTTATTAATAAATTGTGAAAGCGCTGTAAATAAAAAAACTTTGTGAACAAGGAACTTTTATATATAAAAAATGTAATTTCCCGAAATACAATAGAATATTTATACGAAAACTTAGACGTCTGTTTTTGATGTTACTAAACACGAATCTGAAGTCTAAATTGAAAACTTAATAATTGTAAATGGAAAGAATTGAAATAATGGTTAATGTTTTATGGGTCATTTTGGTTATGACTGAGCTAAGTACGCTACACTAGTTTTACGACTGTATATTATACATTAGTTCATTTTAATGTATAATATACAGTCGTAAAACTAGTGTAGCGTATATATATATATATATACATATATATATAAAGATGTAAGAGTAAGAGCATAGAGAATACATCTTGTGCTTCTTATGGATCGTCAATATATAGATAAATTTTCAAATTATCCAAAATTTGGAAAATTTGGAAAATTGCTCACCGTGTTAATTCACCATCTTTAGTAGGAATCAACTGTGGAAGTTTCTTGATAATTTCTGGAGCAGAATCTTCTGTATCGGATTCTAATGGTGTCTCCTGAAAATTCACAAAAAATATCGTTTTATGAATTGTTTTAAAGGACGATTCTATTTTATCAGTTTCTAGAAAATGTATTTTTTTTATTGCCTTAGGGGGGTTGATGCGCTATGAACTAGTCAAGTGAACAACTATTTTGAAAAATTATATTTTCTTTGTGAATTGTAAATATAGTATTTTCGTCTCGTATTGCTTTCTCAACGAGATAGCTTAATAACGATGAAAATTCTAGGATCAGAGATTATGATAAATTTCAATGTTGTTGAGGTTCTTGAGTCAAAAAATATGTTTTAAAAAAATGTCTGTCTGTATGTATGTTTGTATGTATGTATGTATGTATGAATGTATGTGTGAAACCAAAATTTTTGCCCTTCGTAACTTTTGCAGGGAAGCATGTTACGCGCTGATTTTTGCAGACATATTATTTACGTTTGAACTTAGAACTGATCAGATTTTGAAGCTAAATGGATAATATTCAGGACGTTTTTTGATAAAATAATCACTTATAAGATATAGACATAAATACTTAAAGTGCACGTGATTTCCTTTCGATGAACATCTTTCAACTACTCTTAAGGAGGTTCGAGCGCCAAAATAGAAATGAAGGCAAAGAGCTAAAAGAAATTGTACTTGTTAACAAAGATGGTAACTAGACACTGCTAAAATTTTAAGCCATTTAGGAAGCTCGTTAAGGTGGCCCTATAGTAAATTTTATAAAATTTTCTAGTTTCTTGATAAAATTTTTTTAAATTGGTGGTTATATTTGTTACCTAAAAAGAAAAATTTTTCGTAAATTTTTATAAATTTTTAGACAGTATATCCATAGTTATATAGGAAAAACTAGCAATTTTCCATAAAAATTTTTTTTTTTCAAATCCAATTTTTTAAAAACACAATTATAAAGAAAAATAATTAAATATTAATAATTAAACTGCTTGAAATTTTTATAGCGACTTTTTTTTCTTTATATTACCATACTTTTACAAAAATCTTCCTAAATTATTTGAAATTGTTACAATGAGCTTAAAAAACATTTTTAACACACCCAGCCATAAAGTACGTACTTTATCCCCGCCGAGCCGGGAATAAAGCGCTACATTAAATCCCTACCCCCACTCTAGAGTGAGTTTAGGGAGTTAATATGTAGCACTATTTTCCCTTGTCGGCGGTGAACGAGTACAAACTTTTTGGTAGATATGTTAAAAAATTGTACATTGCACGCGTGAATAAAGTGAGCCAGCGATTGCCAGCGTGTAAGACGCCCTCGTTCCGCTCGGGCGCCGAACCACACGCAGGCATTTACTGGCTCACTTTATCCCCTAGGTGCATAATATACTATTCTTTATATAGTAAAAAATTTTCAAATTTTTCTCTATTTTTACAAAAATGTTTTTTTTGTTAATAAGTCAAAGTTTAATAATAAGTAAAAAAATTATTATTTTTTTTATGAATATGTTTGCAGTACTGCCTGTAGTACAGCATAGCATGATTATATTAAAGATTAGACATTAATCAGCTACGTATTTACTAAAATGTTATTTTTTATTAGACCCTGTCGCTCGAACCTCCTTAAGCTATTTTTAACAAAGCGTGAACTTACTGAATGTTGAAAAAGTAGTTATTTATTTATTTATTTATTTATTTATTAATTAAAATAGAGCCCTTTTAATATACAAAACTAAAAATATAATAATAATGGTGGCGAGACGCAATGGCCAGTATAGGCTATTAGTAACGAGTGACTAGTGAACGCAAGGCGCATTTAAAAGGCTATAAATCCACAATGTCTATATTAGATATTTGAGGTTATTTTATTTTTTTACTTTTTATTGTATTTCATAGTTAATGTCATTTCGACTATGGATATGTATGGATAATTCACTAGGATACGGAAATGGTTTACTAGGTTTGAGGAAGATGAGTGCCAATGAATTGGTAGCGGTTTTTCTTGTCCATGAATTCGATGTATTACATCTATATACACTTACAAAATAATATGTACCCTGTATATAGACACATGGGTCCGTAAATAACAAAGTAAGGTGTCATGGAGCTGACAAAACTAACAGTTTCGTAATAATCGCCCAGATCAGAAATTTTAATAAATATTAATTTTTCTAGATTTCTGAATAAAATAGGGTTTTCAAAATTGCCTTTCTGTCTGTGTATGAATGTATGCATGTATGATTGAATTTTGAAGCTAATTCAATAATATTAAATACTTGTATTGATAATATAATAATATTAAATACTCATATTAATAATATATTAATATTAAATACGTATATTAATAACATAATAATATTAAATTTTATATTAATTATATAATAATATTAAATACTTATATTAATAATTTAATTAATTTAAGATTTTGTCAGACAAGTAGTATTGCATCTAGTCACTCATTATTAACTCACCTTTTTAGTGTTAATCAGAAGACATACTGACTTATTAATTGAGGACCTCTCTTTGAGAAATTCTGTTAAAGAAGTTAGTAGTGTTTCTTTTGACCTAAATTAATATTTATTAATGAGAAAAATATATCCCTAGAGTTACAGATAGATATTCGATATCTAAGCGGATCTTTGTGAAGTTTGCAGCTGTGCACATTAACGGAACGCAAAAAATTTATACGCGTTGTTCTTAGAACAATATTTTTTGGGTGGCCTGTGTATTTTTTCATAAATAATCATTGAAAATCGATCGAAATTTCGGACGAGAAAGTAGAATGTCCTCTTAAATCGCGTTATCGAAACTATAAAGCAGTATTACGTATCGGTCATTAAACAAATTTTGATAAGAGTTGACCAAAATACCTTAGGAGACAATAGGTCCTCTTCAGATCCACTTTGTCCAGTAATAAGTGAGGTCGCAATGGCTGAAGACGCTATCTCCGAGTCTGGGACGTATTCGTATGCTATATTCAAAACAGTACATTAAACATTATTATTGTAGTATATAAAAATTATATTTTAAATTAATTTAAAAAGCAAAATATTGATAAAAACTCTTTTATAAATCCGCTAAATATTATAGCAGTATTTGTCAACATTAATATATGTATATATATAGTTTTAGAGTGTTTGCGATAGAGTCCTTATAAAGGTATTTTGGGATAAAATAGATTAGGTTACTAGAGAATGGAGAATTATATATAATTAGGAAATACATGAGTTATACGGAAAGCCAAACATTACTAGAGTGATTAAGTCTCGAATACTAGGATGGGCTGGGTACGTAGCTAGGAAGGGAACTAACAGAACAGCGCTTAGAGTACTTTTAGAAAAACCGAGAGGCGCAAGGCCCCAGGTAGTCCAAGAGGAAGGTAGAAGGACAATATTAAAATGGATTTGATGCAACTTGCAAAGAATAGAGAGAGATGACGTGATTGTATGAACAAGGCTATGGATTACATAACTCCTGACAGATAGTCCCAACAACTAGTTATGTCAGCTATGGTGATGATTCAAACATGACTAAAGCTGACATATAGCTGTGGTCCTACGGGCGTCGTTACGTCTAACCATTACTATTTGGCCTGTATAATAATAATATAATAATAATGTTCATTACCTTCGACAACCAATGATGTGGTACAGACGGCTTCACCAACTTGATTAATTGCTTGGCACGTGTATTCTCCAGCATCTTCTGGGAATACTTCACTAATGGCTAAATTACATACACCTTCAGAATCTTGCAAAATTGTTATTTGTTTTCCCTCTTTCACTGGTTTATTATCGTGGAACCATTCAACTTTTGGAATGGGTTTACCTTGAACAACGCAAGTCATGTTTACACTTTCTCCATCCATAACTCGAATTGGAGAAAGTCTTTTTACAAAAGTAGGTGATACTAGCTCAATAGTTTTCTCCCATGGTATTTCTTCAAGATTAATAGTGGCCGTGCTTGTAACTGAACCTGCCACATTCTCAGCTCGGCATGTATAGGTTCCAGCGTATTCTGGTTTTACTTCCTTAATCATAAGTACTGATCTGTTTTCTTTTGTAACTATACGTATTTCATGTGAGGTCTAAAAATAACAAGTGTTATTTAAATTTATTAATTTTATAAATATTTAGTCAGAAGATAAAATATAGTTTTCTATAAGAATTAATTATTTTTAAAAAGTAATTTATTAGACGTTAAATACAAAATTTATTCTTGAGATATTTTTTAACCATTCTATATAAAAACAACCTAAGTCGAGTTAAGTTGTTTCATAAAAATATTAAGATTATGCTAATCCTATCCATCACGGATAATTACGAGAACATATTTTTTTTCATTTAATTTTCTGTTTTGAGTAAATATCTCTCTGAAATGTTGTTAGCCCAATCGAAAAAAAAAATTTCTAGAGATATTTTTTAAAAACTGAAAAGTAAATAAGAAAAGTGGTTTCTCATATTTGCTGATAACACGAGGGTTTAGTCACCTTAATTAATTATATATTAATATATTAAAAGTTATTTACAAAGATAATATGCTATGTAATCTTAACGATTAAGCATAAACAAATATCAAAATAATGTTTACAGTTTTCTAATTGCATGTATATTACGAGGGTAGTTCAATAAGTCTTTAGAATGACCAACAGATGGCGCGCGAATCGCTCCAAATCATCTGTTTTCAGTCAGCACCACTCCCGACTAGATATATGGTGCAGTCACAGTCCACATCTTCTGAGTTTACGTGTTTTTATAACCAATTGAAAAAAAAATTGCTTGTTAAGAAAAATGGAAAAAAACGAGTTCAGAGCGGTAATTAAACATTTTCATTTAAAGGGTTTAACTCCATATGAGATAAAAAATGAATTGGACTCAGTTCATGGCACATCTGCCCCTGCCTTAGCCACGGTTTATAACTGGGTAAATGAATTTAAGCGTGGTCGTACATCAATAAGTGACGAACCACGTTCAGGAAGGCCCGTAGAAGCAACTACTCCCGAAATCATCAATAAAATCCACGATATGGTGTTGAAGGATAGAAGATTAAAAGTGCGTGAGTTAGCTGAGGCCACAAGGATATCTATAGGTGCAGTTGTTTCAATTCTACATGAAAAATTAGGCATGAAAAAGCTATCGGCAAGATGGGTGCCGCGTTTGCTCTCAGCTGAGAATAAACGCAATAGAGTGGTCGCCTCTGAGGCTCTTTTGGCGCGCATAAGTCGGAATCCTGAGGAATTTTTTCGTCGATTTGTGACTGTGGATGAAACATGGATACACCACTACACTCCTGAGACAAAGGAACAATCCAAACAGTGGATTTCCACAGGCGAACCAGCTCCAAAGAAGGCAAAGACCGTAAAGTCAGCTGGTAAGATTATGGCTACAGTTTTTTGGGATGCACGTGGAATTATACTTATTGACTACTTGGAAAAGGGTAAAACAATTACTGGTGAGTATTATGCATCATTATTAGAGCAGCTGAAAGAAGAAATTAAAAAAAAACGACCACATTTGGCGAGAAAAAAAATTCTCTTTCATCACGACAACGCCCGAGTTCACACATGCTTCGTTTCAATGGCTAAAATTGAAGAACTAAAATTCGAATTGGTCGAACACCCACCGTATTCACCAGATTTAGCCCCTAGTGACTTTTTCTTATTTCCAAACTTGAAAAAATGGCTCGGTGAACAGAGATTTACGGACAACGAAGACGTCATTGCCTCTGTAAGTGCTTATTTTGAGGAACTTCCGAAAACGCACTTTTCTGAAGGATTAAAAAAACTTAAAAAGCGATTGACCAAGTATATAGAGCTCCAAGGAGATTATGTTGAAAAATAAAAAAAAATTTACCCAAAAAAAATTGTTTTTATACTTTATTCTAAAGACTTATTGAACTACCCTCGTATATTATAAATAACTTAGGTAGTTTTTCCGCAGATTGACTAAAAATGCAGCTGCAACGTTCTTGACACTGAACTAATTTTGGCAATCGTTTATAAGTAATCTCATGAGGATACTTAACAAGAAAACAATAATATATTGATTTTTATTTTAAACCAGATTCAGAAGATAAGTCTTCGCATTATTATATTAAGAAAATCGCAACTATTTATTTAGAACCGTCTAAGTCTTATTTTACATATGCAACTATAAAATTAACCCCATTCATTTTACATCAGATTTTATGCTTATAAGTTACTATAAATCATACTTTTATAATGTAACGCAAAAAAGTTTACTAGTACGTATGTGATGTGACTGCTCGACAATTCATTAATAAATATTTAATTAATCTTTCTTTGTGCAAAAACTTAAGGGGATCTAACCACCTAAAAATTACAAATAAATTGGTTATATATTTTTAGATGAGGATAAATTATCTATAATATATTAACTATTTTTATGGTAAATTTGAACATTTTATCAAAATATGATGGAAAAAATTTAAAAAAAGTTATATGTTGATAAAATGTTCATATTTACCGAAAAAAAAATAGTTAATATATGATGAATAATTTATCCTCACCTAAAAACATTTAACCAATTTATTTGTAATTTTTAGGTGGTTAGATCCCCTTAAGTTTTTGCACAAAGAAAGATTAATTAAACATTTATTAATGAATTGTCGAGCAGTCACATCACATACGTACTTAAGGGGTTAAGTTGACTTAGGTATTTCTTCTACAGAATGGAACATTTATTTAGTTTTTTTGTTGCATACAAGAATATACAATTTTGAACTTGAGTTCGACCTCAAGGGCATGGGTTTCGATTCCCTATTGGGTCGATTTTTTCGTCAACGAATTTTCAACTCGTTGTTCTGGACTAATCGTTGATGACACAAGCGGTAAAAATAAAAATAAATATAAGAATAAAAATGAAAAAACGTGTAGAAGGGCATGTTGAAAAAAGTAAAGCAAAAGTGAAGTAAAAGCCATTGTCATACATTTCAAGAAGTCGTATGAATTTTTTATTTCCGAGCTTCCTGTGAGGAGAAATTTACCGACCCATTTCTCTCTTTTTTAAAGATGTTTGCGCCATCGTTAGCTGTGGTTTTAAATGTTAATATTTATTTATGAAACTTGTATGAAATACGGATATGTAAACTTTGAAGTACAAATAAAAGGATTTCATAAATGGTTCAAATATATAATACAAATTTTGTTTTTAAAGTAGTTATTTCTTGGAATTCAAAGTGGGATTCCCTTTAATATTTGTAACCAATCCATCAATCAAATACTTTAAACTCTTATGCATCTAATTATGAATTTTGACAGTGCATTTGTTAATAGCAAAATTGTATCAGATTTCCCATTCTTTCTTAATAATATAAGAGAAAATAAAATATTTACTTCAAGTGGATGATTTTCATAAAACCATTGAAAAGATGCCGTTGGATAAGATTCGACTGTTGTTTCCATTATAACAACTTCGCCCTCAGCAACGATTTGAGGTTGAATGGCTTGAATAAATCTAGGTGCCTTAGCTTCATCTACTTTATCTTCCTTTTCTTTCACCGATACTGAACCAGAGCTTCGGGCTTCTCCAATCGTATTTTGCACGCGTACCTCATATTTCCCTGTATCTTTCTTTTTAATTTCTGGTATATACAACTCCGCAACGTTTTCAAATGTCTTAATTATTTTATCCGTAGATGAAGTAATTTCAATGTTGTTTCTAAACCATTTAACTTCCGGTTTAGAGTCACTTTCAAATTCCACTGTGAGAACTAACGACTTTCCACGTTGCGCTACGACCGCAGGTAAAGGCTGGGTAATTTTGGGAGCATGAAGTACTTCTGGCTTTGATATAGTAGCTGCATTATTTACAAGAAGATTTGCCCTGCATTCAGCCCGCCCAAATTTATTAACTGCGCGTACTCGATAAATTGTTTCATCTTCTGGCGTTGGTTCCAGAATAATTAATTTGGCTTCTCCCGTTTCTGGTACAAAAATAACTTCAGTTTTTCCTTTCTTTGGCTTCACTTCAGTTTCACCGCGGTACCATTTTATTTCAGGAATTGGCATTCCATTAACAACACATTCTAAAGTTGCAGGTTTATGCTCTTCAACCATTAAGGGTTTTATTGGATTGACGAAGTGAGGAGCAATACCTTCTTCTTCTTTTTCTGAAATTAACACATTAATTATATATGTATACTTGTATATATATTTATTTCTATAATTGCAAATTCATTTAGTTAATCGAACAAGCCCTTGTTAAATCTTAAAAAAGTAAAAATAACTAAATACTGTACAATTTTCGTATTGTAATTGTAAAATAAAAAATAAATTATACTTAGTCAAAAGTGTAAAGAAAATACAATCATTTGAAAGGTAATAAGCAAAATCCATTCAGCGAACGCTTAATGACTGTTCGACGATTATGACAGAGAATATACCAATACTCACTTACCAAAGGCTTAAAAATCAAAATTTCAACCATTCCCTTTAAATTTTTAAGGAAATCTTTAAAATATGTTTCTACCTTAATTTATTTTAAACCTAAAAAAATAATGTTATTAAAATAAAATTGATATTATTCAACTTTTAAAAAAAGTGTTTCTATTAATCAAGGTAGAGACACCTTTTAAAGATTTCTTTTATATTTTGATGCCTCTTGTAAATGAGTTTTGACTGAGTATGTATTCTATCATAGTCTTCGAACATGAACACCCAGTTACCAAGTGTTCGCTAGGTGGCTTTTACAACCTCTCAAATGATTCAATATTCTTATACTTTTTACTAACAAGGATAACACCACCCCTGCAGAATTCGAATTTTGAAGACGTTTTGGGAGGTTCTTTCTGGTATCGAAAAATAAAACCTAGTACTTGTTGTTTGTTCTAATGGGCCCTTATATTTGAGATATAAGCTATTTGACTCCAAATATATGTTATTTTAATGAAAAAATTTACTTTTTCTAGTGATTATAACTATGCATGTGTTAGCACTAAAATATATGTCCCAATAGACAATAAAAGTAGGCGGAAAGAGATTTAAGTTATGACCTGTAACGCTAAAAATATTAATCTGAGTCAAAGTTATTAACAATTGAACATGGTGACTGAAAATGCACGAAAAATCAACGAAATTAAAACAGTTCAATTTCCTCAAATATTCATGTATTTTCAGTTCCCATCTTCCAATGTTAATAACTTAGACGCAGATAAATAGTTTTAACGTTACAGGACGCAAATTAAAGCTCTTTTTGTCTACTTTATTATCTATTGGACTATTTTCTCTAATATTAATACATGCATAGTTATAATCACTGGAACAGGTACCTTTTTTGACCAAAATAACGTATATTCCAAATAAAAAAGTATATATCAGGAATATACGGACCCATTAAAATGAACTTCGGGTACTAAGCTTCATTTCTAGGTACCAGAAATTACCTCCCAAAGCCTCATCGAAATCAGAGTTCCGAGGAGTTGGTATTCTCTTTGTAAGTGAATTTTATTTTTTGGTATACAATTACAATTTAAAAATTGTATAGTAATTAGTATCTGTTGCAACGCCGTTACCCTAAGCGGGTCCTGAGCGTAGTCGTCCAGAGCGGACGGGTGGGTGCCTATCACCACTACACAGCGCGTCCTCAGGTTGCGGATAGAGGAACGACCCCTGAGAAAGAGGTTAGCTGCGAACAAATTGAATCAGCAGTCGCGGACAGCCGATAGGCCCAGGCGTGGGTGTGATGAGCCCGCATTGGCGAACGCATTCATCTAGAAACACTACGCAAGCACCACAACAACTACAAATACTATACTAAATCTCCTATCTTACTTTCTTCTTCTACCTTACTCTGTAATCTATCTCTTTTACCACACATTTCAAACAAAAAATGGGCCAAAAATCCTGCTGTCGTGGAGGATGCGGCAGCGATGACAACTGCCCTGAGAGGGGATGTGTAGAATCATTCGCCACCCGGTCTTACACGGCACCGAAGCCAGCGAAGGCGCGCTGCCTTGCAGGGGGCGTTAGGATATGAGAATGAAACCGAGTGTGTCTGACGACGAGTTGACTATGTCCTCGCCAAAGTCAGAAAGCTCTCATACTTAGTTCTAGGGAGGTATGAGGGTTATCACCCCTAGACGGATGGTCTCACCTGCGATCGGAACAGGATCCAAAACACGCGGGTTTAACTTACTATCATGGCTCAAAGAAAACAAAACCAAAAAAAAACCAAAAGGAACTTAAGGGTGGGAATCTGGAATGTACGCAGTCTACACAGAGCGGGCGCTTTCCGCGAAATCATAAATGAAACTAAGAGGTAAAATTTAGATTTGGTAGCAATACAAGAAACCCGATGGAAAGATAAGGCGATGCTAGGATCCGGTAACTTCACGTTTTTATATGGGGGCACGAGCGGGCATTCCCTAGGCACCGGATTTCTTGTTAACAAAAGCATCATAAATTCCGTTAAAAGTTGCAATTTCGTGAATGACCGACTCCTGTATATCATCATCGAAGGAGCGTGGTATAATTACGTGGTTATTAACGTCCACTGTCCTACGGAGGACAAAGAGGAATAAGTCAAAGATCTTTATTATGAAACTTTACAGCAATTAATCGATCAATTCGCGTCTTACGACACCAAAATAGTAGTGCGGGATTTCAATGCTAAAATAGGGAGAGAGGAAATGTTTAGGCCCACTATAGGCAAAAAAAGCACGAAATCATCAACGATAACGGTATTAGGGTCATAAATTTCGCGGCCGAAAAAGATCTTATGGTCAAGACCACGTGCTTCAAGCACAAGGATATACACAAGGCAACGTGGACATCGCCGGACGGGGCCACGCACAATCAAATCGATCATTTTCTTATTGATAAGAGGCGCCACACCAATGTACTCGACGTAAGGACCTATAGGGGGGCGGATTGCGACTCGGATCATTATCTAGTAGTGGCCAAATTAAGAGCCAGATTAGTAGCCGGTCAAAATAGTAAGCGAGCGAACAAAGTAGAAACCTTTGATATTGGAAAACTACGAAGCTGGGTAGAGCGAATCAAGTACCAAGTAGAAGTTAGCAACCGATTTCAGGTGCTCGAGGAAACGGATGCACAGACGGGAGTAGATGACTATCCGAACATGGTATAGGGGGCTATCGAAAAAACTATAAAAGCGGCCGTGAACAAAGTACTGGTTAAGAAAAAAAGGCCGAAGAGCAAACCATGGTTTGACGAACAGTGCGAACTCTGGTTTGAAAGGTGCAAAAAGGCTATATTAAATAGCGTACACAATGAAAGCAAGTGGGTGTGATTTACAGAAACAAGAAGCGCGAGTATCAGAAAAATGATATTAGAAAAATGGAAACTAATAGTAAGGAAAATAATCCGCGCGAGATGTACAAAGGAATAAACGCTATTAGAAAGGGTTCTCAGAGTAGATCGCAGTTAATGCAAGATAAGGACGGGAACCTCGTGACAAGCGAAAATGAACTATTGAAATTATGGAAAGACTATTTCGATAAGTTATTAAACGTGACCGACTACAAAGAAGTAGAGGCCGCGATCAAAAAGCTAAAAAACAATAAGGCCGCAGGAAACGATTCTATACCAGCTGAACTACTTAAATATGGGGGCACCGCGCTTACATCTAAAATTTTTGATCTAGTATGTGCTATTTGGAGAAATGAAACAATACCAGAAAATTGGAAAGAATCCATCATCATACCGATCTTCAAAAAGGGAGATAAAACAGACTGCAATAACTACCGGGGAATCTCACTTTTAGCTACCTGCTACAAAGTTCTGTCAAACGTAATACACCAGACTCACACCATTCGCGGAAGATATAATAGGAGATTATCAGTGTGGATTCCGGCGCAACAGGTCGACGAGCGATCAAATGTTTACCATAAGACGATTATTAGAGAGAAAGTGGGAATATTGCGAAACTATACACCAGCTATTTGTGGACTTTAAGAAAGCGTATGACTCTGTCAAACGAAGCAAAATGTATCAAATCCTAGTGCTCCTTTGCGTACCAAAAAACTCGTAAAATTAATTCAAATATGTCTGAACGGAAGCACTGGAAAGGTCCGAGTAGGCGGTAATGTATCCGAATCGTTCATGATACGCGACTGTTTGAAGCAAGGTGACGGGCTTTCAACGGTACTCTTTAACTTGACGCTAGAGTATGTTGTTAGAAAAATGCAGGCTAGCGAGCTAGGCGCAACACTCAACGGAACAACGCAAATTTTAGGCTATGCGGGTGACTTGGATATAGTGGGAGATAATGGTGATACGGTGGCGAGAAACGCGGAAATCCTTATAAATGCGGCTAAAGACACGGGGTTAGAAGTGAGCGAATCGAAAACGAAATATATGATCATGGAGAAACTGGGCATTCGCGAAGGAGAGGAGGATCTCAGAGTCGGAAATTTCACTTTTGAAAAGGTTAGCGAATTCAGATATTTAGGTACAACTATAAATGATCGAAACGAAATTAAAGCCGAGATTAATAAGAGACTTCATTCGGGTAATGCCTGCTTCTACGCGTGAATAGATTACTTAAGTCAAAGCTACTGTCGAAAAATGTCAAAATAAGGATATATAGGACTATAATAATGCCGGTAATGTTGTACGGGTGCGAAACCTGGGCGCTCACTAAAGCGGAATAAAATCGTTTTAGGGTATTTGAAAATAAGGTTCTGCGGAAAATATACGGGCCAAAGAAAGATGAGGAAACTGGGGAGTGGAGGAAACTGCACAATGACGAGCTACATAATATGTACGCGTCACCAAATATTAACAGAATAATAAAATCACGGAGACTAAGATGGGCAGGGCACGTGGCAAGAATGGGCGATGATCGTACGGCAGCGCGCATAATGAAAGGAAAACCGAAAGCAACGCGACCTCTAGGTAGACCTAGTCGCAGATGGGAGGATAACCTAAAAGCAGACGTAACTGAAATTGGGCGAGAGGGCGCAAAATGGATGGGGTTGGCACAAAATACGGAAACGTGGAAGGCTTGCGTAGATGAGGCGATAAACTTTCAAGTTCGAAATGCCACTTAAAAAAAAAAAAAAAAAAATAGTAATTAGTATTTTTTCGCTCTTTAGTAAAACACCAGCTTAATCCCGTAACTAAATTTGTAATACTTTAACAGGTACTAAGTGGTATTAGATTAATTATTTAACAAACACAAAGATAATATAGAAATCAAATCCTTCTTAAAATTACAAAATTATTGTTTTAGATATGTTTTCAACAAACAGCTCTCATGAAGTTTTATGATTTCCAATTTTGCTTTATTGAAACTTCTAAAATGAGTAATTTTAAGAATATGAATTGAAATCATAGAAGGAAACAGAGTTTAGACATATGCTTAGTAGATGAGTGCACACTTTTTAAATCAAATTTGGATTGAATGAGGCGGTATTTGTTGATACAAAATGGTCATACTAGAGAGTTATATTCTAAAAATTTATTTTCCTCTTTTCATTGCAATTTTTATAAAAGCATCAACAATTATACATACTAATACATGCGCATATACACAGGCATGCATAAGCATACATACATACCCATACACTCTCACACACACATCACACTCACATACATACAATCACGCTGATGCACATACATGCATACACTCACATATACAGACACATAAACTCATGCACGAGTATTATTAAGAAAGCATAGTATAATTGACAAAATATAGGTCATTATCCTAAATTATTTCATTAATCCCAAAAATAGTATTACAGCATACTGTCATTCGGTTTTCACCTATACTAAAGTTGCAACTGTGTAACTTATCGTAATATAGGTAAACATTTATTGCAAGATTTAATCATGACAAACAAATAAAGAAATTTAAGAAAAAAAATAAAAAAAGCTAATTTCACCTGTCCTTACAACATTAATTATATTCTTACCTATAGAGTTTTAAATTTACCCAATGGTAATGGTACCGATTCTGTTAACGAGAGTTATGAATAATAATTGTATATAATAATTGTAATAAGGTATAAACATGAACAAATTATAAGATAGTATGAAAAGAGAACATTCGTATTAATTAATTTTTAAATATAAAATCGGTTACGATTTACGGTAAAAATCTACTGCTGTATTAAAATTCAGTATATCATTATCTGCAACTAATATTTCTTCCCAAATTTATGACGATTTATCGGGAGTCTACTGTAATTGCAAAATGTGACATACGAATACAAAATAGGTGATATACTGTTGTGATCAACATTCTCTGTCGAAGAGTTAAGGCCTCCGCACGAGTTTTGATATAAGTTTCAAAATAAAAATTCTGTAGCAAATCAGAGATGAAATAACAAGAGAAAGCCAAATGTTTTTCTTTTATAATTCTTAGCTCTGATTGGTTATAGACTTTGTATCTTGTATCTTGTCACTTGTATCAGAGTTCACGCGCAAGTCTTTGATCCACAAAATATTAGACGCAGAACTAAAAAAAATATTTGATTAAAAAAAAAATAATATGCACTAAAAATTCGATAAATATAAAATAAACGCATGCAAAGAAAAGTCACACACAAATTTAAATATTTGCTTATAAAAATTACTACCGAAAATAACAAGATTCACAGTTGATGTTGCAACGCCTGCCGGATTTGAGGCTCTACATGTATACATTCCAACATCTTCTTCGTTAACATATGTAATTTCAAGTGTAGCGGTAGTTTCTACATTAATCATTGTATAGTTCTCACTTGGATGCAGTTCGTGTTCATTTTTGTACCAAGTAATTTTCGGAATCGGATTCCCAATTACAGTACAAGTAAATTTAGCTGTCTTACTAGGTTCGGCAATAACTGGCTGTAGCTTTTGAATAAATCTAGGCGCTACGGTTTTTTCTTTATCTATAATGGAAATATCAACTTGAGTGCGTGTCTTTGGCTTACGTTTCTTTTCAACTTCCATTTCATCAATTATTTCTTTACGATCTTCTACTTGTGATATTTCTGTTATAGTTTCGGTAACTATTGTCGAATCGATCTCAGTGTCTTGAATTAATTCTCGCTGTTCTATGGGAAGGATTGTTACTTTCTCCTCAAATTCCACAACCTTTTTAGGTTTCTCCTTTTTATCTTCAGTTTTCGGAACGCTTTCAAAAGTTATTCTCGTTAACTCTTCCTGTTTTTCCACTTTTTGGTCTACCTTCTTTGGTATTTTCTTGCCTCGAACCCACGGTAACTGTGTTTCCTCAACTGGTTTCTCTTCCTTCTGTACTTCAGTTACCTCTTCAGGAATTAATTCAGGACCAACATTATCATCAATTATTAGTTCTGCTGTGACTTTTTCCGGTACTTCAATTAGCAACATTTCCGTTTCTTTATCATGTTTAGGCTTTTTCTTTCCACGTCGCCAGGATACCGTAGTTTCCTCAACCGCTTGTTCTTCCACGACTTCCTCATCTTTCTTCACCAAATCAGCCGTAGATTTCTGAATTTTACTCTCCGTTTCTTCAGGTACTTTCTTTGGAATTGGTTTGAGTGAAATCTCTTCTTTGTCTCCGATATCCTTAGGTGTCTTCTTAGTAGGTTTCAGAACAATTTCCTCTGTTTCCTTATTTTCATCAGGTTTGGAGCCTCGTTTAGTGGGTTTCAATATAACAGATGTAATATCTTCTATCTGTTCTTCTTTCTGCTCTACCTTCTTTGGTACTTTCTTGCCCCGTACCCACGGTAATTGAGTTTCCTCGACTGGTTTCTCTTCCTTTTGTTCTTCGGACACCTTTTTAGGAATTAATTCAGGAACAGTCTTATCATCAATTTTTAATTCTGCACTTGTTATTTCCGGCGATTCGATTGGCAACACTTCCGTTTCTTTGTGCTGCTTCGGCTTTTTCTTTCCTCTTCGCCAGGATGCCGTAGTTTCCTCAACCGTTTGTTCTTCGACGACTTCATCATTTTTCTTGATCAAAACAGTTTCAACTTTCTCAACCTTACTTTCGGTTTCTTCAGGTACCTTTTTTGGAATTGGTTTGAGTGAAATCTCTTCTTTATCTCCGATATCCTTAGGTGTTTTCTTAGTAGGTTTCAAAACAATTTCCTCGGTTTCCTTCTCTTCGTCAGGTTTGGAGCCACGTTTAGTGGGTTTCAGTACAACAGATGTAATATCTTCTATCTGTTCTTCTTTCTGCTCTACCTTTTTAGGTACTTTCTTGCCCCTCATCCACGGTAACTGAGTTTCCTCGACTGGTTTCTCTTCCTTTTGTTCTTCGGACACCTTTTTAGGAATTAATTCAGGAACAGTCTTGTCATCAATTTTTAATTCTGCGCTTGTTATTTCCGGCGCTTCGATTGGCAACACTTCCGTTTCTTTGTGCTGCTTCGGCTTTTTCTTTCCTCTTCGCCAGGATGCCGTGGTTTCCTCAACCGTTTGTTCTTCGACGACTTCATCATTTTTCTTGATCAAAACAGTTTCAACTTTCTCAACCTTACTTTCGGTTTCTTCAGGTACCTTTTTTGGTATTGGCTTGAGTGAAATCTCTTCTTTGTCACCGATATCCTTAGGTGTTTTCTTAGTAGGTTTCAGAACAATTTCCTCTGATTCCTTCTCTTCGTCAGGTTTGCTGCCCCGTTTAGTGGGTTTCAGTACAACAGATGTAATATCTTCTATCTGTTCTTCTTTCTGCTCTACCTTTTTAGGTACTTTCTTGCCCCTCACCCACGGTAACTGAGTTTCCTCGACTGGTTTCTCTTCCTTTTGTTCTTCGGACACCTTTTTAGGAATTAATTCAGGAATAGTCTTGTCATCAATTTTTAATTCTGCGCTTGTTATTTCCGGCGCTTCGATTGGCAACACTTCCGTTTCTTTGTGCTGCTTAGGCTTTTTCTTTCCCCGTCTCCAGGATGCCGTGGTTTCCTCAACCGTTTGTTCTTCGACGACTTCATCATTTTTCTTGATCAAAACAGTTTCAACTTTCTCAACCTTACTTTCGGTTTCTTCAGGTACCTTTTTTGGTATTGGCTTGAGTGAAATCTCTTCTTTGTCTCCGATATCCTTAGGTGTTTTCTTAGTAGGTTTCAGAACAATTTCCTCTGATTCCTTCTCTTCGTCAGGTTTGGAGCCACGTTTAGTGGGTTTCAGTACAACAGATGTAATATCTTCTATCTGTTCTTCTTTCTGCTCTACCTTTTTAGGTACTTTCTTGCCCCTCATCCACGGTAACTGAGTTTCCTCGACTGGTTTCTCTTCCTTTTGTTCTTCGGACACCTTTTTAGGAATTAATTCAGGAACAGTCTTATCATCGATTTTTAATTCTGCGCTTGTTATTTCCGGCGCTTCGATTGGCAACACTTCCGTTTCTTTGTGCTGCTTCGGCTTTTTCTTTCCTCTTCGCCAGGATGCCGTGGTTTCCTCAACCGTTTGTTCTTCGACGACTTCATCATTTTTCTTGATCAAAACAGTTTCAACTTTCTCAACATTACTTTCGGTTTCTTCAGGTACCTTTTTTGGAATTGGTTTGAGTGAAATCTCTTCTTTGTCTCCGATATCCTTAGGTGTTTTCTTAGTAGGTTTCAAAACAATTTCCTCTGATTCCTTCTCTTCGTTAGGTTTGCTGCCCCGTTTAGTGGGTTTCAGCACAACAGATTTAATATCTTCTATCTGTTCTTCTTTCTGCTCTACCTTTTTATGTACTTTCTTGCCCCTCATCCACGGTAACTGAGTTTCCTCGACTGGTTTCTCTTCCTTTTGTTCTTCGGACACCTTTTTAGGAATTAATTCAGGAATAGTCTTGTCATCAATTTTTAATTCTGCGCTTGTTATTTCCGGCGCTTCGATTGGCAACACTTCCGTTTCTTTGTGCTGCTTAGGCTTTTTCTTTCCTCTTCGCCAGGATGCCGTGGTTTCCTCAACCGTCTGTTCTTCGACGACTTCATCATTTTTCTTGATCAAAACAGTTTCAACTTTCTCAACCTTACTTTCGGTTTCTTCAGGTACCTTTTTCGGTATTGGCTTGAGTGAAATCTCTTCTTTGTCTCCGATATCCTTAGGTGTTTTCTTAGTAGGTTTCAGAACTATTTCCTCTGATTCCTTCTCTTCGTCAGGTTTCGGGCCGCGTTTCGTGGGTTTCAATACAACAGATTTAATATCTTCTATCTGTTCTTCTTTTTGCTCCACCTTTTTAGGTATTTTCTTACCCCTCATCCATGGTAACTGAGTTTCCTCGACTGGTTTCTCTTCCTTTTGTTCTTCGGACACCTTTTTAGGAATTAATTCAGGAACAGTCTTGTCATCAATTTTTAATTCTGCGCTTGTTATTTCCGGCGCTTCGATTGGCAACACTTCCGTTTCTTTGTGCTGCTTAGGTTTTTTCTTTCCCCGTCTCCAGGATGCCGTGGTTTCCTCAACCGTCTGTTCTTCGACG
The DNA here is from genome assembly GCA_949152435.1 of Gastracanthus pulcherrimus. Taxonomy (NCBI): domain Eukaryota; kingdom Metazoa; phylum Arthropoda; class Insecta; order Hymenoptera; family Pteromalidae; genus Gastracanthus; species Gastracanthus pulcherrimus. Next base: position 194,754,654 of record OX424572.1, on the reverse strand, counting down.
ACTTTCTCATCTTTCTTAACCAAAACAGTTTCAACTTTCTCAACCTTACTTTCGGTTACTTCAGGTACCTTTTTTGGTATTGGCTTGAGTGAAATCTCTTCTTTGTCTCCGATATCCTTAGGTGTTTTCTTAGTAGGTTTCAGAACAATTTCCTCTGATTCCTTCTCTTCGTCAGGTTTGGGGCCGCGTTTCGTGGGTTTCAATACAACAGATTCAATATCTTCTATCTGTTCTTCTTTTTGTTCCACCTTTTTAGGTATTTTCTTGCCCCTCATCCATGGTAACTGAGTTTCCTCGATTGGTTTCTCTTCCTTTTGTTCTTCGGACACCTTTTTAGGAATTAATTCAGGTACAGTCTTGTCATCAATTTTTAATTCTGCGCTTGTTATTTCCGGCGCTTCGATTGGCAACACTTCCGTTTCTTTGTGCTGCTTAGGCTGTTTCTTTCCCCGTCTCCAGGATGCCGTGGTTTCCTCAACCGTCTGTTCTTCGACGACTTTCTCATCTTTCTTAACCAAAACAGTTTCAACTTTCTCAACCTTACTTTCGGTTTCTTCAGGTACCTTTTTTGGTATTGGCTTGAGTGAAATCTCTTCTTTGTCTCCGATATCCTTAGGTCTTTTCTTAGTAGGTTTCAGAACAATTTCCTCTGATTCCTTCTCTTCGTCAGGTTTGGGGCCGCGTTTCGTGGGTTTCAATACAACAGATTTAATATCTTCTATCTGTTCTTCTTTTTGTTCCACCTTTTTAGGTATTTTCTTGCCCCTCATCCATGGTAACTGAGTTTCCTCGATTGGTTTCTCTTCCTTTTGTTCTTCGGACACCTTTTTAGGAATTAATTCAGGAACAGTCTTGTCATCAATTTTTAATTCTGCGCTTGTTATTTCCGGCGCTTCGATTGGCAACACTTCCGTTTCTTTGTGCTGCTTAGGCTTTTTCTTTCCCCGTCTCCAGGATGCCGTGGTTTCCTCAACCGTCTGTTCTTCGACGACTTTCTCATCTTTCTTAACCAAAACAGTTTCAACTTTCTCAACCTTACTTTCGGTTTCTTCAGGTACCTTTTTTGGAATTGGTTTGAGTGAAATCTCTTCTTTGTCTCCGATATCCTTAGGTGTTTTCTTAGTAGGTTTCAGAACAATTTCCTCTGATTCCTTCTCTTCGTCAGGTTTGGGGCCGCGTTTCGTGGGTTTCAATACAACAGATTTAATATCTTCTATCTGTTCTTCTTTTTGCTCTACCGTTTTAGGTATTTTCTTGCCCCTCATCCATGGTAACTGAGTTTCCTCGACTGGTTTCTCTTCCTTTTGTTCTTCGGACACCTTTTTAGGAATTGATTCAGGAACAGTCTTGTCATCAATTTTTAATTCTGCGCTTGTTATTTCCGGCGCTTCGATTGGCAACACTTCCGTTTCTTTGTGCTGCTTAGGCTTTTTCTGCCCTCTTCGCCAGGATGCCGTGGTTTCCTCAACCGTTTGTTCTTCGACGACTTCATCATTTTTCTTGATCAAAACAGTTTCAACTTTCTCAACCTTACTTTCGGTTTCTTCAGGTACCTTTTTTGGTATTGGCTTGAGTGAAATCTCTTCTTTGTCTCCGATATCCTTAGGTGTTTTCTTAGTAGGTTTCAGAACAATTTCCTCTGATTCCTTCTCTTCGTCAGGTTTGGGGCCGCGTTTCGTGGGTTTCAATACAACAGTTTTAATATCTTCTATCTGTTCTTCTTTCTGCTCTACCTTTTTAGGTACTTTCTTGCCCCTCATCCACGGTAACTGAGTTTCCTCGACTGGTTTCTTTTCCTGTTGTTCTTCGGACACCTTTTTAGGAATTAATTCAGAAACAGTCTTGTCATAAATTTTTAATTCTGTCGTGGTTTTTTCAGGCGCTTCTATTGGCAACTCTTCCGTTTCTTTGTGCTGCTTCGGCTTTTTCTTTCCTCTTCGCCAGGATGCCGTGATTTCCTCAACCGTTTGTTCTTCGACGACTTCATCATTTTTCTTGATCAATACAGTTTCAACTTTCTTAACCTTACTTTCGGTTTCTTCAGGTACCTTTTTTGGTATTGGTTTAAGAGAAATATCTTCTTTTTCTTCGAAATCCTTAGGTGCCTTCTTAGTAGGTTTCAGAATAATTTCCTCTGTTTCCTTCTCTTCACCAGGTTTGGGGCCACGTTTAGTGGGTTTTAATACAACAGATTTTATATCTTCGATCTGTTCATCTATCTGCTCTACCTTTCTCGGTAATTTTTTATCTCGTACCCATGGTAATTGAGTTTCTTCAACTGGTTTTTTATGTGGTTTGTCATGTCTTCTTTTTTCTAGAACCTTTTCCCGATCATCTAAACTCACTGTCGTCATTGATTCTTCAGTTTCTTCTATTTCTATAGTTTTACTGTCTTCGACTTCTTGATATGGTATTTTATCTATATGTCGCTTTTTCCCAGGCTGTTCAATTTTCGTTGATTTTAACGTAATGGTTTCTTCAGTCCACGGCTTTGTTTGATCTTGACTGTGTATTGGAATTACTGGTTTCTTTTTTTTGCTTCTTATTTCAGTTTTCTTAGATACATCTAATATAGTTGAATCGTCTTCAATTATAAATTCTTGATGTTGTGGAGCTTGGTCTGTATGCAAATCTTCATTTTTCACAGCTGGTTTTAATTCTACCTTTTCTACGGTTGATTTTTTAACTAAACTTGTTTGTGTTTTTGCGGATTTTAAATTAATTTGTTCTAATTCTTCCTTGTAAACTTCTTTCTTTTCTATGGTAGTCTTTTTCAAATTGATTTTTTCTTGTGTCCAAGGCTTAATTTCTTTAGAATGAGATCCGTCAAGTATTTGTTCACATTGACTTATATCTTTTTCAACTCTTAATATTTGGGAATCTTCTTCTTCATTATATAATTCGCCCTCACGTATATCGCGTGGAAGATCTACTTCATGTGGCGTTGGCTTTATCAAATCTTTTTTATCTAAATCAATTGGTTTTAGCGTAACTTCTTCCAACATTTCTTTCGGAATTATCTGTTTTTGTGGCTTAGATGGTTTAAGAATAATTTTTTCTTCTTTCCATGATTTCTCCTCTTGGGTCTTTGATTTTATTTCAAGGAATGTGCTATCTATTTCTTCTGTATATTGTTCCATGGTACTTTTTTCAGCCAACAGTTTTTCTAAGATTAATTCATCTCTAGTTATGTCTTTTGGAACAGGTTTCAAATCAACATACTGTACACTTTCTCTTCGTATTTCTCGTTTTTCTGTTTTTGCTGGTCGCAATTCAACTTCTTCTAACTTTTCTTTTGGAATTTCTTTATGTACATGCGGTGCTTTCTTTAAAATTACTTCTTCTTCAGTCCATGGTTTCACAGTATCGGTTGTCGCAAGCTGCTGTAGCATATCAATGGACGACTCACGTGGTCGTGGTTTTACTTTTCTCCAAGGCGTTGACAATAACGGACGAGGTCTATGATGTACTCGACCTTTACGCCATGGAATAGTTTCATCTCCAGGTTGTAAAGGCGTACCTATTGGAAGTCCTTCTTCATCTAATTCTACAACATTTTTAGTTAATTCCTTTACTGTTGTATCATCAACAATTGACCCAAATTTTAGTTTATCTCCCTGTTTGACTCCTGGGCCTTTCAAACTATCAGTTTCTGGAACTGTAGTCTCATAGTATACACCTTTTCTCTCTGAAAATATATTATATATTTGAATATTTTTTAATAAATTATACAATTCTTGCTGATAAGTGCCATGAATTATACAAGACGTATTTAGTGTATTTAATCTAGTTGTAACCCACAAATTTAAAACATTTTAAAGAAACATTAAATACGTGCAAGAAACGTATAAAACAAAAGCTTTGTTCAAGTAGTATTTTTCATGCAATCACTCTTTAAGACATTAACACATGAAGTCGCTACTACTATTCAAAACAGCTGCGTAAAGCATTACAAGGATTGGTGTTTTAGCGGCAAATTTTTTTAAAAATTTTAGCTGGTTTGAAATATGGAGTAGAATATTCAGTAAAATTTTTGAGTCTTGACCTTGTTCTTTTGTCAAGAAAAAAATAATTTTGTAAAAGAATTAATTTCTTTCTCCAACAATAACTCAAGTAAATCGGCAGCATTTTATCTGAAAATTTTCAAAAAGATAGCTTTTTACTATCTCTTGATCTGTATATTATTTAAGATAATGAGATCTTCTATTCTCTGAGATATTGGGGTTATGAATTTTTTGAATTGTTTTTTGATCGTTTATGTCTCGTAAATGGCGATTTATTACGAAAAAGGGCACATTTTTTCGTGTTTAAATGAAGATTCAAAATTAGAAAGAAATTTCACGATTTATCGACTTGTATTGGATTTATAATTTTTTTAGTTTTCGTTTATTGAGTTTTAGTTTTTCGGGTTATTTAGTATGTTAGAAATATTATGATAAACTTACAAGGATACCATCAACCCTGCGGCTCTCGGATTTTGATAAGGTTTGAGAAGGTGTTTTTTAGCACCTAAAAATGAAGCTTGACACCCGTAGTTTATTCTAATGGGCCCTCATATTCGAAATATTAGCTATTTTACTCCGAATATACGTTAATTTAGTGAAAGAAGGTACCTCTTATAGTCAGTATAATTATGCATTTAGCACTAGAAAAATCGACCCACAATATAATAGATAATAGTAATAGATGGCAAAAGCTTTAATTTGAGACCTGTAATTAAAGATTTAATTTCGTTAATTTTCCATGCATTTTCAGTCTCCATGTTCAATTGTTAATAACTTTGGCTCTGATTAATATTTCTTAACTTACAGGTCCCAAAATGAAGCTCTTTTTATCTACTTTTATTACATTTTGGGTCATTATTTCTAGTGCTAACACATGCATAGTTATAATGACTAGAAGTGGTACGTATATTCGAAGTAAAATAGCTAATATCTCGAATATGAATGCCCATTAGAATAAACTACGGGTGCCAGGCTTCATTTTTATATGCTAGAAAACTATATATCTTCTACAACGGCAAATTTTCTTTCATTCCCTTCTTTTGTTATATACGAAAAAAGTCATATTTAGTTTAAACGGTTATATCTAGGAAATCTATGATGGATGATCATTCAACAAATTTTAGATGATTAGGAATTCAATGAATCTACGTACTAACATCGAATTACATATAATTTAAATATTTAAATAATTTTAATAGATTACATACAGAGAAAAAATTGTCGTGATAAAGATGATTACCTATCGTTGTGTAATTTTAGTAAAAAAATATCTTTTGAGCTATTAATTAGAAAGAGATATAGCAATTTAAAATTAATTTATTAGAACAAAGAATTTCATATTCGAACAATTAATTTGTATACAGGAAAAACTAATGTTTTCAGCTATCTCATGATTGGAGCAGTAATAGATGCTCTTACCATACAAAGTATTTATGTTAAGGCACAAGAAAACATATCTTAAAGTTTCAGCAAGATCCGTGACTCAAATCCCTGATACTCTTCTTGTCAGTTACCACCCAAGATCTAATTTGCAATTTATTGCAGCCAATTATATCAACCCGTTTTATTGTTTGTTAATTATTTTTATCAAACTATAGTTACTCAATAGTGACAATGTTCGCCTAATATATATGTGGTATAATTTTTACACTTTGTGCAATGTTTTTCAACTGCAACAGTAAGAAACTTGAATAACATATAATTTGATTTTCTTTGTCAATTTAACTGATAAGGTGAATATCAACTGTGCAAAACTCGAATTTTAATCAGGCTTCAGGAGTTGTTTCCTTATACACGGACAGAAGTATTCACGGTCATAGGATGTGCGCTGTCACGAACAAATTGATTGATTATCAACTGATAAACAGTGATCGTCACGACGAAACGCCGTGCAGTCAGCATCGTCCATCCGAACGACCAGACGCAGCCTGCAGAGACGTGCAAAGCACGCCGCCACTTGGTGATATATGGCACAGTGTTTTGTTTACGCGCAGCACGGACTATAGCGGTGAATACTTTTTTTGTGTACTCCCAGTACCCGCATTTTTTCAGAGTACGTTCAGTACAAAGCAAACATTTAAATTTCGATTATTATATAAAGCTTATTTTTTAAAAGTATGTATTCAAGATTTAAAATCGTACTTGCTTTAAAGCAATTGTTAAATATATATCCCTAATTGGAATTATATATATTTTAAGATTATATACACCCTATGGCAAAACTATTGTTCGAAATATGCCGGTTAATGACCGTTGAAAGGTGCATAGTTTATAGCATAAGGTGCAGTGTCTATTGCATAAGCACCTTACGTCATAGACTGTGTATCTATAACGGTCAGGAACCTGCTCGTTCGGAAAAATAATTTTGCTCTTGGATGTACATATATTTTTCAAATATCTACAGCACAGAGCTAAATATTTTGTCTATTTTCTTAAAATAGTTATTGAAAAATATACCTATACCTAAGATTAACCCTTTAACGTGAACAACTCCCGAAACCGTATAGTTGTGATCTGCGTTGGTGTTAGTAAATCATGGTTTCTACTTCATTTTCTTAAATGCTGAATTAAAATATTAATAATTTTACTTTTCATGTATACTCCGTAACGTATGATCTTATTATTTAAGTGCTTTTTCAGCTTAGAAAGTAAAAAATTAGGCGAGCAATCGAACAAAATAGATCTTAAGACGTTTCTACTACTAATGCACGATTTATATTAAATGGTTAAAGATAATATTTCGTTGCATATACAACTTTGAAATAATTGATAGTTGGATAAATTGATTTGAATACCTATATAAAATTATATTTGAATCTTAAAATAACCTGTTTTTTTATAATTATGTATTAAGAATTCAAAATCGTAATTTTTTCTCATAAATAAATTTGAAGTAATTGTTAGATATATGTATATATATTGAAAGGAGATTATTAAAGCCAACATAAGAATAAAGAAGTATTAAATAAAAAAAGCACTAGTCCTTTATGCAGTAACTTTAGTGACGCATTTTACGCACTCTATTGCAACAAATATCGTATGCAACTCGTGCGTACGGTTTACACACTCCTGTGATCGATACTATTACTGTTTAGTCCCGTTTGAACTTTGCGCACAGGAATCACAAAAAATAGCGTAAGTAACACGGGTGCATAACTTCACTTACTCTTCACCGACGACTCGTGTATAAAAGCGATCCAACACACTCGTCGCCGACGAACAATGCGCAAAAAGTTTTTTACGCACTGTTCATCGACAACTCGTAAAATCGCTTGTACGCACTCTTCGCGGTGACTCGTGTGTAAAGATAATTTTACGCCTTTATTACTTAATATACTATTTAATGTGGAAAACAAAATGAATTTGAACCATTGAACAGTGTGTATACATTAATTAATCAGTTTTTATAAACCTTAAGAAAATAGTATATTGTGTACCTAGGGCGTAAAGTGGGCTTCTTTAGACCAAGTGTGAAGATTGCAGTATGCGTCTTCGGCTCATGCTAGCTCGCTTTCGATACTCGTACTGCAATCTCCACACTCGGTCTAAAAAAACCCACTTTGCCCTCGGTGTACACCATATTTTTTGTAACGCATATATTGATTTTTGCATTTTTCTGGCATATTAAGCGGGGCTAAATATATATATATATATATATATATATATATATATATATATATATATATATATATATATATATATATAATAGCAATTTTCCGAAAAAATTTAGCGTGCGCAAAAGTTACTTTTGCGCTCGATTATTTACTTTTTGGCTCGCTGAATAGGTACAGAAAAACGCAAAAATCGTGCTTGTGTTACAAAAAAATATTTTAGTTAAAGTATTATCAATGATATTTTTAAAAAACAGTAAAATTCATACAAATATTTAATATCCCTGGTAGAAGTTTATCTCTCCCCCATTATAGATCTATCGAGAATAGTCCCGTGCTATATAAATTTATGTAGGCAAACTAGATAGTTACTATAAGGGCGTGTAACGATCGTCTCCCTAGTTTCCCGCATTATTTTCCCGGATAACACTGGATAAGGGAAATTTCGATATCAACAACCACTTACAGGTTATTTTTTAAGAAACAGAAGTGTAATTTATTGTGTAATGTTTTGATTTATAAGTAATTAGATATTTTTGTTCACCTTTTATCAATTTAAGTCAATATGAATAAACTCCAAAATGTGTGGTTATCAAGTTTTAGGTGCAATGAAATTTCTGATTTTTATGAAATAAACAACACATGTTACAAGTATATGTAAAACTTATAAACAATTAAAAGTAGTAGATAATCTCTAAATAATCTCTACATGAAGTTATAGTGTATACTATTTATTTTGTTTTAAATCAGTTTCCTTATATTTGATTCTATTCCATCCTAAATACAGACTTGGATTCAAAACCTGCATGGTTTGTCTAAGAATTATATTACTATTATTGTCGTAAAGTAAATATTTATATATAGTAAACAATTGTTTGAATAAATCAGATAATTGCCTTACTAAAATCATAATGTAGATTCTGCCTATATTATCAGAAATAGTAAAATAATAATTTATAAATTATTAATAAAATTTAATAGAATAATTTGGTATATATTTTTAATGTTGAGAATTTCACGTAAACCACTCGTTTACAAACCAATTAATTAGATTAAACAAGATAATCACATATTATGCGGACATTGTTTGTTTATTATGCGAAGAAAATTATTACCAAATTGTCACTTTTTAAGTTAAAAATGCTTTTCCTTCTCTTCCTTGTAACTGGGACAAATAAGACTGTAATTCTTATCACTATAAATGAGAACTTTCATGTTAAACTTGATTTTTTAACATTAATTACATTGAAAGTTCTATACGCTAAACACATAACTTCACAGATTTCATATGCATCTAATATTATTATTGAGGAACCTATGTAGATCTGTATAGATTTATCGAGTTTGGTCTAGTCTGCCTATATAGATCTTTATAGCCAACATGGGTGCCACTATAAGGTTTTGACTAGGGATACTGGATTCGTTAATCAATGTTGACGTGTACGTCCTAACAATTTCATATAAACTCAAACAAAAATATACATTTTTTATTAAATTTAATTTTTATGAATTATTAGTTTATCAATTAACGTAAATAAATTATTGAATTGAGCAACTTTTTATTAATAATACTGCTTTAAATAGCCCTTTGGGTATTAAATAATTATAAATAGACTTTTGCGTGATTTTCAAAATTGACAACTTTTTAGTCATTCCGGGGGATAAATTCGTGACAAACAAAGCAAAATTTTTAATAAAAAAATTGTTAAGAAATTTGCCAATTCATGACGATTTGGCCAGAAATTGACTAATAAATGCTTAAGGTTTCTACTATGGCTTATATGTTGTCATAATTCGTTAATGCTCATATATGAATTTTATTGACATGTATCATCTTACATGAAGTCTTTTTTATCCGGGTTTATATGAAAATCATTATCGTTTTTAAAATCATTGCTACTGTACAAATAAAATTGTCGATATCTACATATTTTATGAAAAATAAGTATTTTATACAATTGTATTCGTTATTAAAGAATGCATCCCTCTGTATAGTAAATAGATGATTTCCAAATAACTGTGACTTTTTATGGCCTCAAAATTTTACATTTATAGATGCTTTTACTGTCTGATGATAAACTAAATTATTCAGAATTATTATTGCTAATTAATATTTACGTCAAAATTTTGCATATATCCATTTCGCGGATATTTTATACTATTTAGTATGCAATACTTGAGTTATTTCCAAGTAAAATACATAACACAAATTCTACATTTATGTAATAAACAATTGGTAACCGTTTATTCGGCTTAGACAATAAAGATCGGAAATGCAAAAGATAACAATTTTTAAAAATCACTCAAATAAAATTTTTAATTAGGATTTGCGATCATTCGGTTCTTAAAACAAAGATTTTATGTAAACATGTAGAGATCAAAATTCAGTTCATCTAATATCTTTGATACGACCTCAAATATTGAAAGCCTTTGTTTATTCGTACATAATTTATTATAGTTTAAAAAAAAAATAAAAGTTTGTTAAAAATTAAAAACAATTAAAATTATCTTCTCAAGAAAAATAACGTTTGTACTTTATAATCATTTATATGTAGAGCCAGGCTAATTGTCTTATAGTATTGTAGTTGATTCATTTTAATGAATTTAATTGAATAGGTTTAACTGAATATGTATTATTGTTATCTCAAGGAAGTTTAGAATTAAAGTTAAATAAGAATACTTTGAAAATGTTTCTAATCCTCGCAATCATTTCCAAATTCAAAATGTATGAATAATAATTGGATTCATTTCAAGGTTGTTATCTATAATATACTACACGATTAGTCTATTACATAATTTAAATTACTCAAATTACTCAATATAATAATTATGTTATAATATGTAATAATATGATGTTTGAAATCATTGTAAACATTTGCAAAAGTTAAAAAACGAACTTATTACACTTTCGTTCTGAATGGTCCATCTATGCTAAAGTAAATAAATTATTACAAATTTAGCTTGAAAATTCCTACAATTGCTTTACTCTTTTCTGATATAAAATGAGTATATGGTATATGGTATATCAAATTATATTGAAGGAAGTTCTATCATCCATGAAAGTACTGCAGAAAATTATGAAAAATTCTATAGATCTTCTTTAGACTTATTCTTTACAGAATAACTTAAAAATTGTCTCTTCCTAGCAGTTACCGAACTAATTTCAACGAAAAAATTACTTGAAAATTGTTATTTTCACGTTTTTATCGGAATCGCGTCATTCCAAACAGTAATATTAAGATCACCTTAAGAAACAACTATATAAAAGTACGAATTTTGTACTTTATAATAAACTAAAAAAATTATGGAATGCCGAATTTATTAAAAATTATTTATTGTAAAAAGTGAAAAAGTGCCGGAATACTTTTCTAACCAAAAAGCATGACTCATGAGTAATATGAATGTAAAAGAATTCATATGATGAAAAAATAATTTTTTGAATTGCAGAAATTTTTAATTATCTTTAAATTTATAAAATCATTTAACAAGCATGATTTACATATACTGAATAACGTTTTCGTATCCTTTGTTATACATACTGGTTTGACTTCGAAGTACCAATAAAACCTGCTCAAAATAAGTATTAAGTGTAAAAAATACATTACATATTTTTGTATCTTTTCTAGTTTATTAAAACCAAAAACAATGTAAAAATATTAATTATTTGGAAAATTTATAATAAAAATTAACTATATTTTATTAAATGAATTAGTAATTTTGGCAAAGTATCTATCCTTTTGGCCAACGATGAAGCAAATTATTACGATGCGAGTCTGATAAATTTCTTGCATGTATCTCGCTTCTATGTGAAATTTATCTGATTTTGAAATATATTCTATTAAATATAGTTCAAGAACCATGGCCATGAGCCAGTCATAGTCTACAATAAATGTAAAATCTAGAGAACAGATTTAGTATTATTTTAGAAAATGGCTTTAAATAAAACACGTTCTAGTGAACTTCAAATAAATTGTTTTGAAAGAAATGAAAAACTATTTTTTGACGGAGGTTCTAAAGAAGTGTTAGTCGTTATTAGAGAATCTAAAATGTGCTAGTTTTTTAAATAGCTGAGATTTGCTAGTCTGTGTAAAGAGCGTCGATATAACACTTCATCACATACGCGTATATATATATATATATATATATATATATATATATATATATCTATATATATATATATATATATATATATATATATATATATATATATATATATATATATATATATATACACACACATGAAAATGATATGATATATACACATTTCATATAACCGAAGGTCGACATTTAAAAACAACCGCTGTTAACAGCCTTAACAGATTTCTTTCTTAACCCTTTCGCTGCGGTACATGAGCCATCGGTGACTGATGCGATTTTCAGACATATAATTTTGAGATATAAATAGTTCTACAAAAAAGACTACTACAAATTATTTTTTCGGAATTCTTGAACTACTATACAAATAGAAATGCAAAATGTTTTTCTAAAAGCTTTTATAGAAATTTATACATTTTTTGTTTTCAATTTATTTGTATAAAATCAATGGAGTTCCTGTTTTCTTTGCAGTTGTCTCTTTTTCATCGAATTTTCTGTCCTTGTCTAATCCAGTTTCGCTTATTATTGAAATAATAATTTGTTTAATCAAAAACTAAGGGTTGTCCCCGCTTCGTATAGGAATAATGAATATTTTGTATAAAATATAATCACACTTGTGGTAATTCAAAATTTTCTCAAAAACGATATATTCTTCGGTACTCTATAGTGCTTAAAATATGCCTTATTTTTAGACGAAGCGGGTACAACAACTCTTAGTATTTCATTAAACAAATTTAAATTTCAATAAAAAGCGAAAAACGTTATTAGACAAGGACAGAGAATTAGGCGTCCTAAAAAAAATTATTAAATAAATTAATTAAGATCATGTTAAGCTGCCCTGTTAACGGTAAATACAAGAAACCATTTTTTCTTTTGATTTTCAATTTTGAGAAAATATTGTTCTGGAGAGTTGTAAAAAGTGGCTTCTCGTAATTGTTGGTGACGAATGGGTTTAGCTTTACCTTCATTGAAAATTCCGTATATTTTATCATTTTTGCATCTAATGTATAAAATAACAAATATTTTTTAATATTGAAATGTTTTTTTAAAGTTCTTAGTGTTATTAAATATAGTAATAAATATAAATAGATTGGTCCTAAAATGTAATCAGTTTCATGTTTACTTAAACGTTCATAGTATTTAAATGTTTTCGTAAAAGAAATAATTAAATACTTATATTTATATTGCGTACTGAATGAAGCAGTGCGTCTATTTTTGCACGTAAATTGTTAATGTTTCAGAGGATCAAATATTTGCAAAGACCAAAAAATGGCAAGCAGCCATTCATCACTCGCTAGGGGAGACTAAGAGATACATATAGCCTCGCAACTTTAATAAAATTATACTTAAGATACCGCAAAATCATTTTAGTACTTTGTTCTCAAACCTTTTAAATATAAATTAATAGTTAATTTATTTAGACTAAAGATTACTTTTAAATAGTTACAATTCGCCGCAAATATGTAGGCATGTGCATGCGTATATATGTTTGTATGTATGTTTGTGTGTATATGGATGTATTAATGTTTGTGTGTATATGTTTGCGTGTGTATGCATGTATCTACGCATTTGCACGTATGCAAATAATTAATATCCAAGAAAATTCCCCAAAGTAAATGTTGTAACGTTTATACCTATTATGCGGTTTTGAAAAGTAAATGAGTAATATTTAATGGCTAATAAGTTTTTCTATAATATTTTTTTATCATTTGATAATCATATGCAGTATGAATTTTCAATTTAATAACTGAATTATACATTTAACCGAATTGCGTAAGTAGCGTTATTGAAAATAATGAAGTTTGACCTGCAGTAAGCCATGCTCAAAAATAAAACAGAGTTGCAGCAAAGCAAAAAGCGCTACAGTACATATAACTGAAGAACTTTAAAACGCACGGCGCGTTTCTTGGTGGGGATCTGGTGCTCATGTGACCTCACGATGGCAACCTCCGCTCGGCTAATACTTGCTCACAGTCATCTACTGGAGGTCGAGACGATACCATCTAACTCGCGCGAGCTTTCATTCTTCTTGAAATTATATTTGCCACGCTCTTTATCTTGCTACTCGGTGCTCGATATTGTTTTAATTAACTTCAATTTACGATTACGGATTTACGGTCAGAAAGTGATTTTCATCAAGTATTATATCTACGTAGTTTTCAAGTGGTTCCAAGATTTGTGATTTGTTAAAAGTGTGTGTGTGTGTGTGCGTGTATTAGCAGTGAATTAGAATACAATTTTGACATATTAGCCGGCCGCTTTCAATCGAACTTTTTTTGTATTTCAAAGCAGAACACATATTTTATTCAAATATTTTTTCAATTATGAAGCGCAACTTTATATCAGAGCTTCAGTTTACTTAATAATTAAAAGTGTTTAAAATTTTGAAAAATCTATTTTTAGTATGACTTTTTATTTATTAAAATTTTGAATCATATTAAAAATAGCGTCTCTCTTTACTAAATGGAATGCAATGTTGTACAAAAATTAAATAACTATAATACCAAAGGTATTTATTTGTTTATCAATCACTATTAATATAGTAAAATTGCACTTAATAAAAAAACTTTACTGTGGATAAGAATTTTCAAATTTGTAAAGTAATTTTATATTCGAACCATTAAAGTTAATTCTGATTTTAATATTAATAGCAGCTATTGTTTGTATAAGTTTTATATAATACTGACTTTTTAGCTGAATTAAACAATCAAAATTAAGTTTGCTTGAAAAGCGGCCGCTTTTTTACAGATTACAAACAAGCGCATACATATGAAAAGTGTGACGAAGGTGGTGCTGATTGTATAGTGAAAATAATCTAAAATTTTTAGCTTAAATATAAAGTAAGAAAAAAAAATAAACGACGTAACATAAAAATCTGCATCATATTATGTGCTTTAAAATACGCATTTTTGTTGCATTACAGTTGTCGCAATCGTAAAGAACGAGTCTCTTATACATACGGTTTTAGATTTCGCATGTAAATGATACTACTTGCAAGTTTCTGCGCTGCATTTGCATTAAAGAAATGTTCAGTACAAGAGTATAATCATGTTTTTGTAATTAAATGCAAAAGAAAATTTTGATTGAACAATTTTATTGAATATTGTATTTCGTACATATGTTAATAATATATTCTACTGTAATTTTTAACTGTGTTTATTCTAGTTATAAATCATGTTACTCTCAAGTATTATTATAAGCTAATCATAGGCGTATGTGAATTAATTTAAATAAATAAACATTGTATAGTATATTATTAATTTTATTTCACAGCTTACTATAATATAAATATAATGTAATGTACGTATTAAAATCTTTTGAATAAATATTAATTACTATTGACGAATTTCATTTTGTATCATCTTTTTTACATCCAGTTTCTCCAGATAAAATTATTTATTCTTCACTTCCTCAGTGTTATTATATGTGTATAAATTATTAATTTGACGTAAGAAGCTTTCATCGATGATCTATGTAAAAGAGTAGCTGAAAGCTGAGCAAGTGAGCGGCTTTTCGATGACCAGAAATAAGCGACGTTTCCAAAGTACGCTGACTCTTGCAGTGGCTATATTTTCGGAAGCCTGAATCATCGTTTAGCTGCGATGGCTGAAATAGCATTTGCAGGCCCCACTTCTCTCTCACTCTCATCTCTTTTACTCTCTTCTGCCGCTTTACGAAAATTCAGCGATCTGGAGGCGCTGCCGAAGGCAAGATGACGATAGTGTCTGTGTTGAATAAGTCTATGATTCCCCGATGAATCACCAATATTTTTTTACGCTCAATATACGCGGGCAACCCTTTGGCCGAGGTTCAGAATTCCTTGGATGCTTGGTCAGGTGGTTGAGATGTTCAAGGTTAAATTTTCACTAGGCTCCAATGATGAGTGGGAGGAGTAGGGATACACTCCACCAACTTTCAATTGAATTGTCATATGTTTTTATTTAGATTTTATTTATAGTTCAACAGGCAGAAATTTATTAGTGTGTGAATTTTAATTTTTTGAGACATATTTTTTAAGTACTTTAGTTGAAGTTGATAAAGATTATACATATGTAAAATTTGAGGTTTTATTTAAAAATTGGCATTGCCTTTTTACGCATAGTGCTCTGAAAAATTACAGGAAGATGTTTATTAAATCGCATATTTAGTGTGCATTAAATTCTTGGCTCGAATGCAAGATCCATAGCGAAACAACGGTGCTTTGAACGATTTTTCTTATTAAGTAAAAGTATTAAGCGCAACAGCAGTTCATTTACAATTCGCATTACCACATGGTTACGAATGCGGAACCACTTTATAAAACTGAATATTTCATGTACAAATCTAAATATCTGGTTAGAAAGCTAATATTATTATATTTTCAGGCGTGCTAGTTTAAAACGTTTAAAAATATTATAAAAATATATTTATTGTAAATTTTTTAAAATTATTTGTAAAATACATTTGAAATTAATGATGTGAGAATTATTATATAGAGACTATATAAAACAAATTGAAAAATCAAGAAGAATTTTACTTCATTGTACAATCTGTAACGCGTTGGTATTTTCTAAGTGATCTCGTGGAAAGATTTCTCTCTCTCTCTCTCTCTCTCTTTCTCCCTCTCTCCCTCTCTTCTTCTTTCTCTCTTTGCTTCGTATACTCCCCGAGGAGTCCCTATATTGCGGCCCAAATATAGCCGGGTAATGTAATACACGTCACGTGCGCAGAAATAGCTTAAGAAGCCTAGCCGAGTGCACACGGCACGGCGATCTGGCGCGAACGAGGGAAATAACTCGCGGCGCGGCTCGCGTGCCGCGCTTTTGACGCGAAACTAAAGAGGTTACAGAGAGCAAGACGTACGATGTAAATCCGTCTCCCTCGTGTTTTCACTCGGCGAGCTTTTACTTTTCTCGAGCGCGCGTGGGCATGCAGCGCGCTTGTTTTTCCCCTTGCGCTCGAATGCGCTTTTTTGATCGTGCGAATAGGAGACGCCGAGTTAGACGGGCGAGAACGGGATCGTTAATCTCTCGCTACGTGGAGTAATTGCCGATCGCGATGCTTCGCGCAATAATAATAATAATAATAACGGCGTTATTCACGAGGATGAAAATAATGATATTTCTGTGCGACGATAAAAATAACTGTTTTTAAAAACATAGCTCCCGCTCTTGCACGCAGGGCACGCAGAAAGCTTTTCGTGTTTCATGGCTGTTGGAATTTTAAAATAGTATAACGAAGGCAATCTAAAACGATCGCTTTACAATTATTTTCGTGTGATAATAAATAGTTTTAAGTTACTAATGAGTTTTTGGATTTTTTTTCCTCTATGGATTGCGAAATTAAAGCTTTCGGTATTTTAGTTTTGTATGTCGTAATGATTAAAGATTTCTTTTCAATATGGTACTCGATGAGATTTTCTTAATAATAATGGTAACAGTTTTAGTAAGAGTTATAAGTACAAATTTTTTATCAACAAAGAAAAACTTTAGATTTTCTATATTTTTTATTAGTTTTTCATCGTACAATAAATAATTTATTAGTAAAATATTAGAAATGATGTATATCTTATAATTTTCAGGTAATATTTGTAATTTTGTCGAATCATTCGGCGCTTACACACTTATGCATTGTAACGAACAGAAACATATTTTCACATAAGAATTTCACAAAAAGTAACAATAATTTCTTAATAGCTATATGTTTATATATAGGATAAAACCTATTATTAACAATTCGTTAGGAAAGTCTTACGAGACTTCGACTATTATTTTATAAAAATACACTATATCCAAATATTTCGATGATAAACGTAATATACTCAGTGTTTCTACACCTTCGTATTTTAGTTCTTTAGTTTTCATTATTTGTCAGCACCACCTTCGTTTTGTAAAATTGTATTGTTCATTCAGATACTATATCAGTTTCATTGTTAGTAAAAGAAAACTTCCCGACTCGCAGAAGTTGAATAGATTTAAACAACTGCAAACTTTTGTTAAAAAACAAGCAGCGCAAAAAATCAAGATTGCAAGTTGTGGCAGTGCAACGTGAAAGATTTTTTGAAAAACAAATAAAAATTTGTTTATCCCCTCATTTAATATTTGCTACTATTTTAATGTAAACGTTCGTCGAATAATCAAAAAGGGATAAACATGTATTTCAAACTCTTATAGCAATTTAAGATTTGAACTTAATTCTTACTTTTGACGATGAGCTTCGCTGATGATTCTACCGTTCCCGCTGAAGTTGTTGCACGGCACGTAAACGTACCCGTATCCTCTTCATAAGTGGTTGCGATGAGAAGTACAGCATTATTGCCTTCATGAATCATCTGTAACAATTATCAAAATTTTACATACGGTGAAAAACAAATTTATTATTAAAAACTTATAAAATGAATAGAATTATTTGCTTTTTTATAATCTACGTTTTTGTAACCTGATAATCTATTATTTGAACGATTAGTTAGTGCAAAAAGAAATCATTAAAATAAGTACATACAATCTTTTAGGAGAGAGTAAACTAAAATTTGTATGAAAATGGTAAAAACACGTTTTTTGCATTTTAATTTGATGTGCATAATTTTATTCGTGCTAGCTTGAGATTGTATACGAATTTTCGAGTATTAGCATTTACTTTTTCCGTGCAGATATTGAGAAAGACGGCGCTTTACATTGAGAATCAGCGTGCTATGCATCGAGATCGAAACTGTCATTTTAACACATATACTTTTTTCCTGCAGGCACCAAGAAAGACGATATCGTGAATCGAGAATCAGCGGTTCCTGCATAGTATTTTAAAGTGCTAGGAAGAATATAGAAGATCTATAGAAGAGGCGACCTAGCAAAATTATGCTAAAGGGCAGCATGAAAATATAAAATGGCGCAAGCGAGATACGACTCCAGTCAATCAGAGCATGACGTCGAAGTTTGGCTCTTGCCTTCTTCATATGAAATACCGTGTTTTGAGCTACCTTCTATTTTGCGTGTACATCTTTCTCTAACAATCAAAGACAACATTGTACATTCATGTACAGCTTTTTTTAAAAAAAACAGCTACTTTTAACAATTGGATTTTATTTCAGTTGTTTCAGTTCAGTTTTTTTCAGTTTACACCCCGTTAATGTTCTTAGAGTTTAAAAAATAGTAGTCCTTATAAAATAAGAAATAATGAAAGTAGAAACTTCCACAGGTATTCAATTTTATTTACTTAAAAGAATATTTATTTTCTTTGCATATACGGTCATGGCCGGTAACTTCAAAACCTATTTTGTCATAGCTAAAATTAAAGGCCAGCTTCCATTATTTAATCCCACAGATAACAATTATATACAAAGAAAATAAATATTCTTTTAAGTAAATAAAATTGAATACCTGTGGAAGTTTCTACTTGCATAAGCATAGACCAGGAAACGGTAAAAAAAGTTTGTAATAGTAGATAACAGTTTTATTAAAAAGATAGTAGAAATATTTGCTAATTTAGAACTTTTAAGATCTTAGGAATCAAATTATTCAAAATACTTTTTTCTTAAATTAGGTACAGACATAAGACTGTTACTCAACATTCTTCTCTACGTTATTAAGCGGTCACATATACATTAAAATTATATTTAAAAAAATTATTATAATAAGCAAACAAATTTTATTTCATATAGTAACAATTTGTTAAATTATAATGTTTTATATTTGTATAATAAAGATTTTTCCTTCGAACAAAAGTCATAGTATGGGCTTGAGGAGGTCTAAGGGAGATAGGTACGTTCAAGCCTAACTAACAAAGATATTCCACAACCTGTGGAAAACAAATTTCTTGTATATTTCTTGTTATAACTCTGCATTTACTTCCAATGAAAAAAATGGCTCGGACGATATTAAAAATTTACCAAAAAAGCTTTAATTTAAGTTTTGTTTCAAATAAATAAACCGCTTCGAATTCATTGACACTTAACTTCCTCAAACTAAATTAATTGTTCCAATATGAAATTCTTTGTTCTAATAGATTAATTTTTAATTGCTATACATCTCTTTCTAAATAATACCTCCAAGAGGGTGTGCATTTTTATCATTGATGGCTTGACAAAAGATAATTTTTTACTAAAATTACAAAACAATAGGTAAATTATTTACCCTATCACCTATCTTATGTACCCTATCAGAGCAATTTTTTCTCTGTATGTAATTTATTAAAATTATTTATATATTTAAATTAACTGTAATCAGATGTTAGTACGTAGATTCACTGAATTTCTAACCATCTAAAATTTTGTGAACGATTTGCAATCATGGATTTCCGAGATATAACCGTTTAAACTAAACATGACTTTTTTCGTGTATAACAAAAGAAGGGAAAGAGCCTATCTAAAATTTTGGGTTGTAA
The DNA here is from genome assembly GCA_949152435.1 of Gastracanthus pulcherrimus. Taxonomy (NCBI): domain Eukaryota; kingdom Metazoa; phylum Arthropoda; class Insecta; order Hymenoptera; family Pteromalidae; genus Gastracanthus; species Gastracanthus pulcherrimus. The sequence goes on along the minus strand of OX424572.1, from coordinate 194,734,589 downwards.
AAGATAGGTAATTGTATGCTGTGTTTAATGTATTTACACTAAATTGATCATAATATTTCTAACATACTAAAAGACTTGAAAAACTAAAACTCAAAAATCGAAAAATCGAAAAATTGTTATAAAAAAAAACGAGTCAATGAATCTTTAAATTTCTTTCCAATTACGAATCTTCATTAAAAAATTAAAAAATTCGCTGTTTGATAAAAAATGACCATGCCATTCTTGAGATATAGGAGATCAAAACAAATTTTTTTAAAAATACATAACCTCAAATATTTTGAAATATAAAGGCCGTTGTGATCTGGGCAAAGAACTCTTTCAAGAGATAGTAAAGAGCTACTGTTTTGGAAAGTTTCAGATCAAATGCTGCCAATATACGCCAGTATTCGCTACTGAATACAAAACGATTTTTTTACAAAAAGATTTTTTTCCCTTCAAAAGAAAAGATAAAGCATAACAAATTTTACAGAATATTCTTATCCATATTCCTAATCATCTTAATTTTTTTCAAAAACTTTCATTATTATATTTCACAGATATAACGTTTGAAAAAAATGACGATTTCGTGAATAACAAAACAAGAGAAATAGCTTATTCGAAATTTCGCGCGGGAAGTGATAGGTAATTTTATGTTCTTTTAAATGCATTATTAATCGATGATTTTATTTCTATGGTATCAAAAAACCCAAAAAACTGAAACTCAAAAACGACGGCCTTAAAGGAAAACAAGAAAATTAAGCCCCGAAATATTAATTTTCACCCTGTATATTCAGAGTAATGTTGATACACATTGATATACACACACATACACACACATATACACACACATACACACACACACGCACGCACGCACCACGGACGCACCACGGACGCACGCACGCACGCATGCAGGTACGCACACACACATACGGACACTTTCTAAAAATAGTGTATTTTTATACCTAGTATCTCAAAATATGTTTCTAACATGTTTTTAGCAAAACTTTATTTTTACCATCATAAAGCTTCCTCTATGAGGAAGCAATATTAATTTGTTCCAAAGTTATGAACAATTGAAAATGATGACGAAAAATGCATAGAGAAGCCACTCAATTTAAAGAACCAAAATCCTTAAATTCTTATGCATTTTTAGTCATAATTTTCATTTGTTCATAACTTTGGAACAAATTAATATTTTTATGTGAAACAAAGCTTAAATTAAAGCTCTTTTAGTCAATATTTTCGTCTTATTAGACCAAATTCCTAACAAGAAAACATGCAGAGTTTTGTTACGAAGTATAGGAACCATTTTTTACTCAAATAAGGCGAATTTTGAATACAACAGGTCATAACTTGATTCCAAAGGCCTATCAGACGAAACTATAGGTGCTAAGCATCATTTTTAGGTACCAGAAACCGTTTCCCAAAGCCTCATTGAAATTCGCTTCCCGCAGGTTGTGGACTTTCTTTGTTAGTAAGGCTTAATTAAACATGCTTATTTCCCTTAGACCTCCTCAACCCGATACTATGACTTTTGTTTGACGACAAAATTCACTTTTCGCAAAGTATTTTGTGTAATTTTCAGCCAATTGACTTAAAATTTTACATACATCATCTATACGTATAGGTACAGTTCCCAATACAATCAAAATTTATGAATTTATGGAGTTAAAAGCATAAAGATTAAACTTAATATTGGTAATATCAAGTTTCTAATAGTTCGTATAGGTATGTAAAATTGATTTTAAGACTATTTTCATGCTTTAAAGTCCACAAATCCTTGAAATTATATTTGCGTTGAGAATTGTACACGTATGTGTGTACAATTTTAAGTCAATTTTTAATAAAATTTACTAAGTGGTAGAAAAACTTTATTTCGTATACAAAACATATTACATTTTACCAAGTTGTTACTATATAAAATAATTGTTGTTTGATTATTATAATAATTTTTTTTCTTATAATAATATTTTTTAATTATAATTTTAAGGTGTATGTGACCCCTGAATAACATAGAGAAGAATGTTGAGTAACATTTTTATGTATGATCCTGATTTTTTTGTAAAAAATTCAGCTAGTAAAAAACGTCGATTCTGAACGTTCAGCGATTAATGGAGTAAATTTACAGAAATTGGTCGTAAAATTTGTAGAAAAGCAGCTTTTTTATATATATGTTAACCAAATTCATTGCACAACTTATGTAGTTAATAAGATTTAAAGATATTTGAGATCATGTATTTTTGAAATTCTTTTATTGCTTATATCTCGCAAATGGCTCGGTCTTATTTGATCTAACAAGGATTATTTGGGGGTGAGATTGATCAAGATACAAAACCATGAAGAATTTCAATAATTCATCAACTTGGTTTTGATTTAATGATTTTAATAGGGACTGGGCGGTTCGTCCAAAAAATTATTCGCCAAAAAATTGTCTGGCAAATAATTATTTGTTAAATATTAAATTTTACAGGCTACTCTAAACAATTTTTTAAAACTAATAGTTATTAGGATGGCTTTTTGGTTAAATTTTGTAAATCTACTATTTTGATTTTAATAAATTGGCACTTTTATGAGTTTATTTATAGTGTATAGTATATTCATATTAACAATATGATACTTCCAGTATTGCTCATAAATCTGCACCCGTTTATTATATGAATAACTTTGAAGTTTATTTTGGAGGCTTCATTAAAAGTTATTCCTTGCAGCTAAGCACCCAACAAATTTATAGGTAAAATGTAACACAAGAGTATTTTAAAATTTGGTAAGAATAATTACCTCATTTAGGCATCTCGATATTCCTTAAATTAATTAATAAAATAGAAGTTCCCTGGTAGAAAATTATCTAGTTTTATCGAGGCCCTCGATTATTTCCTTGGCAAACTAGATAGATCTACATAGTTCTAGATTAATTTTCTACCAGGGTTTTTATATCCTATAGCGGACTTACATATAGTATTTTGAAAATTTATCGAGCTAGCGAAAGTATTAAGTGTAATAAAGGTTTATTTAAAATTTTAGATCAATTCTGTAAAAACTGACTTCATAAACGCGAATCCCGTGAAAGTAGATACTAAGATTTATATCTTAGTAATTCAGAGAGTTTGGAGCTACTCACATGAGATAATTTCACGCTCTACTTATTACCTTCTGCAAATTTTATAATACTCTTCAGGTGTTATATTTTACCCAATAAATTCTTTGAATACCTAGCTGCAAAGAAAAAAGCCCTTAAATATTTATGTTTATTTTCAATAACTAATTTCGATACATTAAATAGTCGATTTTTAACGTAATTTTTCGCGCGACTTTTAATCGGTCATAACATTGGACAAATTAAGCTTTTCACACGCATGATCTTCCAAATTAAGGCTTTTAACTTTTACTTTCATTTTATATTTTAGAGTTAATCATACGATAAATAGGTGCATATTTATTACTAATAATAAAATAATCCTGACCTTAATAATATTACTTGTATTTTCAATACTATACAATCTTTATTTCAAAATTAGAAGCTCTGACCAGATACTCTCCTTATTAAGTTTAATACAAATTTTCATCCATTTTTATTCAGATTTCAAGTTACCCAGGGTAGAGTTTTATTTTAAACTAAACTCCATTTTGAAAGTTATCCTGATACATATCCCATTCAAATATAATCTTCAGAAAATATATGTACATAATATATAACGTATTAAATCTAATGAAACTCTTTTATATTCTATTTCAAATTCAATTATCAATTAAAGAGAAATTGAAATATGATTTCGTTTTTAAATTGTTCACAAAACTACATTTTTAAATGTGGACTATTGTACCTGTTTTCTTGATTTTCAAAAAATTAAATCAATTTATTCTTTTAAAAATCCACCGTAATTAATGCGAATCTACATAATTGATATTATATGCCAGAACTTTTTTTTTATGCCCGAATTCTGAGCTTTGGTGAAGCAATTAATCCTAGAATGCTTATGATTTCTATTTATACAATTGAATTGATTAGTAGCATAGATTAAGAAAAAGTGTTTGTAAATAATACAATTTGAAAAAATATTAATAAGTCTATATTTTTTCTAAAAATAGCTTAAATATTCAATTTTATGCTTAATAATATTATGTACATAACAAGGAAGTTGAAAAATCATAAAAAGAAAATTAATCAACCTAATCCATTGCTACCTATTGTCTTCATCGATGACTCCCAAAATTGACAAAATCACAATTGCCGTAGGATATTTTTCCAAATTTTTAGTCTTTTGACCAAAAAAAATTGTTTAACATTCTTTATACATGTATTCATGGCAGTGACCTAAAAAATCTAAAGTTTTTTGAGTTTAATCCAAGAAAAAAATTATAAATTAATAAAAATAATGGTTTTACACCTTAATATATTTTTATTTTTGGATCAATCTAAAAGAATTCTAGGTTGTTTAGTCACTGTAATCAATACATGTATAAAGATCAAGAGACTGAAAATTTAAAAAAAATATCCTACGGCAACTGTGATTTTGTCAATTTTGAAAGTCACGGATGAAGAAAATAGGTAGTAATAGGTTAGGTTGGATATATTTTTTTTTCTTGATGATTTTTTAACTTCCTTATTTTGTACATAATATAATTAAGCATACAATTAACATTTAAACTATTTTTAAAAAATAAATTTTTATACTTTCATATTTAGACACCTTTTTACCCCCTTATATTGTTTTGAACCCGTTTCGGTCCAACATGGCATATATTTTTCATTGTTTTCATCTTACTTATAATGATAAGAAACTTTGTACTCTATTGTTTTTGAGTATGATCTTTCCAAATCTACAGTTCTTTCTTGCGAATCTAAAGTGTTTTTCCAGTATGGCGGCTTAAATTAACCTTTTAACGTGAACAACGGCCGAAACGGTATCGTTGTGACCTGCGTTGTTGTTAGTAAATCATGGTTTCTACTTCATTTTCGTAAACGCTGTATAAAAATATTAATAATTTTACTTTTAATGTATACTCAGCAACGTATGATCAATTATATAAAAAAATTAGGCGGGCAATCGAGTAAAATAGATTTTCTGACGTTACTACTGCAAATGCACGATTCACGTTAATGGGTTAAGAAAAAATGAAAATATTTACATGATTTTTTGCAATTAAGGTGCCTTTAGCGAAAAAAATCTGGGGTCATCGACCAAATTATCGAAAAAACTAAGCTTAAAAAATCCCTTTTAAACATAACCTTATGGGAAGTAGCTGCTTGTCGCCTTTTAGTATATTATAAAAAATGAGCTATTACCAAATATAATATTATTAAAGATTTTTCCACGGGGAATCTAATGAAGTGATCAAATTTATGTGTTAACGAGCAAATAAAAAAGATATTGAGGATAATCGTTGAAAACGTACTTCTGTGTATGCGCACTGAGAACTAAGTTAACAAATTATCGCTTTTATACGTATTAACATCATAATTTTTTGTTATGAACGTTCAGAAGTAGTTCACAATGCTTTAGAATGAAATTTAAATAAGATAATTCAACTAAAATTAAAAACAAAAATGAAACCTCTCAGGGGTCCTTGCTTGATATAGTCCCCACCGCTGAAGCTACCTTAATGGTAATTTATTTTGTGCGTTAAAATTCTGAATCGAGTGTCATACAGACTTGTACTTTAAAATACCGCGGCAAAAACTTAAAAATTTAGTATGACAGACTCAAAAGAGCGAAGTTAATTATAATTTTTAAGTTTTTGTTTAAATAGTAGTTTTTTTCTATTTCTCATACAATCTTGAGTTATTTGGGCTCTCAAAATTGTTAATTCAGTCGAAAAATAATAATGTTTTTCAGTTATTTGTATTTTACTATTATACTACCATTTCTTTATGAAACTTCTGATCGAAAAACATAACGTTATATTCTATGTTCTTCAGAATCTACATAATACATTTTAAAATTCAGTACAGTATTAAATAATAATTTTGACTTCACATCACATAATTTACATTTACTTTTACTTCATCATTGACACCACAGAATTATATAGAATATAATAAGATTTTCTATATATAGTTATCATGTTAAGTCCGCCATATTAAATTTTAGAACTTTTTGCTTTGGTTTTGAGAAAAAAGGTTTGCAGATTTGGAAAGATCGTACTCAAAAACAATAGGGTACCAAGTTTCACTAGGGTCCGTCAACTTCTTTTATCATTAAAAGTAAGATGAAAATAGTAACAAATGTATGCCATGCTGGGTCGAAACGGATTAATGTGAAAACATGAGAAAGTGAATACTTTTAATAGATAGAATAAATCATTAAAATTCACAGATATTACCACTGTGCCTTAAATTAATATAAAATATTATTTAAAATAATATAGATTACTGCACATAATGCACTGTTGGGGTAAGTTCAACAGCTTTAAAAGGCTACTATTTCCAAAATAAGTCATTTTTTTAGTTAAAAAAAATTACTGAACATTTATGCAGCAATATAGAATAAGAATGAAAGTTTTTTGTATTAAGTTTTAGCCTCAACATATTAAAAAATCGTGAAGCTAAAATTTCGTAAAATATTGACATGTTTAATAAATAATTAGTAAAATATTGAATATTTTTTAATATAAAACCGCAGTCTGAGTATACCAACCGTTGAATTGTTGGGGTATAAATAACATCTAATGACCATCGTGTATTATTTGGAGGTGCGACCACGGAGAGTTAATTGTTTATTTGATGCTATATTTTTTTATTCAATATAGAATAGTTATTTACCTGAAAATCAGGTGACTCCGGAATAAGAGCACCCTCACGATACCACTGAATCGTTGGCTTAGGTTTAGCGGGTGATACTTGGGTTTTAAATTGGGCTGGTTGACCTTCTAAAACGATCTGATCCTTAAGCGGACTTAACTTTGGTAATACATCAGCCGTATCAGGAGCTGTAAATTAATAAATTATAAGTTTAAATTCGACTACAAATAATTTGTCTAATTGTTGTAAGAAAAATATTTACATACCAAGTACTTTAAGGTTGGCAGATGTGGTTACTTCTCCAGCAGAGTTCTTAGCAATACATTTGTAAACGCCTTCATCTTCCGGGAATGCTTCTGAAATCCTTAATGTACAAAGATCTGCTTCTTTTTGCATTTGGAAGTATTTGGATGGCTTAATAATCTACACAAAACAAATAAATGAATAATAAGAAACATAATAATGGCAATCTTTTTTATACTTTTTTTAAAACTAAATATATAGTAAAAATGATTATGTCAATCAATAACAGACAATGTCATGCTAATTTGTAAAAATAGATATTACAATGAATCACGAATGCGTTACTGATATTTATTGTAAAAGAGTTATGTGTATAAATCGTACTAGTCAAATGTTAGATTTGAAATTAAAACAGAATTTGAGAGATTGTGCTAAATTAATTGTCAAATTAGGTAAGATTCTGTTGTGTTCGGCCAAACATACAGCATTTTTTTATTATGTTTTCTTAATCATTGTATTTATGGTAAAAATTATTAAATAGCAATATTTATAATGAAAACACTTCTTAAAAATAAAAACGTGTTTCATTTCGCTATGACCAAACATTAATACAAATATAAAAAAACATAAAAATTCTTAAAAACATATATGCCTATAATATATATGTGGGTAATTTCTGTACTTTTTTAAAAAAACAGGGTCGTGGTGGAGGAGGGGGGGGGTAGCCATTTTAAAAATTGGCAAACTATCGAACATAACCTAAAAAACATAAACTTTTGTAGTTACATTCAGCTCTGTAGAGGTTGTAAATTGAGCTGGCAAAGGGCTCTTATATTTTTTATCTTAAAGTTTGTAAAAAGACGAAGAAATCCTTTTTTGGTACGTTCGAATTAATAATAGGAGCTGTGTAGAATCTTTTGAAAACAGCCGTTTTATGACCATTTGCGAAAGTTCAAAGTACTCTGGTAGGCTGTACGGTGGACCTTAGGGGCTGAAAAGATTGTTTGTGCTTCTTTTGGTACCTACATTCATATAAAAAATCGGTAGCCCATATGGCTGACCCCCCCCCCCCTCCCGAATTTGTTTTGTAAAATAGTACAGGAATATATATATATATATATACATCATTATATCTTAATATCTAGAATTAAAATATAATTTAATAATATTAACCTTATCTGCCTTTTTCCATTGAATAGTTGGAATTGGCTTCCCACTTATTCTGCAGGAAAAGGCAACGGACGTTCCTTCTTTAATAGTTTGATCTTTAAGAGGTTGTAATACTGTTGGAGCTTTTTCAACATCAGTTGGTGATGGCTTCGCAGTTTTAGCTGGTGATTGAGGCTGACGTACAGAACATTCAGCTTCACATCGGGCTTCACCTGCACTGTTTATAGCAACGCATTCGTATTTTCCAGTATCTTCTATAACGCTTTCCAAAATCAAGAGAGTATAGGTATTGTCTTCTTCAAGAGTTTTGTAACGAATGTCAGGACTGATTTTTTTACCATTCTATTGGAAAATTATTATAAAGTAAATATAATATCAAATTTTATAATTAATAAAAATGTTAAAATTTTGTAATTGGTTGTATAAATCCTTACCTTCAACCAGTATACATCAATTGGTTTAGTGCCAGTGACTTTTGCATCGAATCTTGCTAGTTGGCCACTGGTGACTGTTGTACTTTGGGCGGTTGTAATAAAACTTGGCGGCACGATTCCCCCTCGTCCTGGTTGTCTTCGCCTTTCTTCGACAACAAGATTGGCACTGCATTTTGCTTTTCCACCTCTATTTTCGGCAATAACTGAAAATACTCCTGAATCTTCCATAAACACTTGACGAACAATCAACACAGATTTTGTGCTGAAAGTGTAGATTTGCAGATCTGCAGAGTTTGTGATAGGGAAATCTTCACGATACCATTTAATTGTTGGAAGGGGATCACCATCGAACTCAACTTCAAATTTAGCTTGCTCTTGTTCAAAAGCTCGGCATGGTTGGATTTTCTTAGTAAATACTGGTGGATTTGAAGGCTTTACTTGTCCTTGCACAACACGTTCTTGTGTTTTACCTTTGTGCTCAACTTCTGTCGTTTCCGTTGCCGTTATTTTTCTAGTTATTTCTACATCGTCTTTAACTTCTTTTTGAACTTGCCTTTGCTTTGCAATATGAACTTCGCGTCCATGAACGGTCGATTCTGATGGTTCAGGAGGATATTTTGGTCCTTTATGTTGCTGAGAGTCGATGTCCACCTGAGTTGTGAATTTTTTATTTACCTTAGATGGTGGCTGAGCAGGCTCTTGGGGTTCCGTTTCCCTAAAAAATGAAAGTTATATAAAGAAACCTACGATAAGATATGTATTGCTTTTTTTTATTTCAACTTACAAATTTTCCTGATATTTTTGAGCCATTCCCTTAGCAATAGAATTACTGACAACTTTCTCTCCGGGTATTGCAAATTGATGGGATGTTTCTCTCAGTCTTGACTCTTTAAGTATTTGCTCTTCTTCAAGATTCATTAATTTGCTGTAGTAGTCTTCACTTTTCTTTGTTTTGACTGATTTTTGCCACTCTGTTTGTGGTTCTTTGATTACTTTTTGTCCAAGATGTTCCGTAGCTATAGCAGTACCTTGAGTAACGCTTTGTGTTCTTTCATCGAAAACTCGTTCTAATTCGGTATCTTGTCTTTCTGCCTGATACTGCGTAACTTCATAGTCGTACCATGCTACAGACAAATTTTATTATGTACTGCCTTTTATTATTATAATATATAAAATTTACAACACCATTAACGATCCATTGTTATCTTACCTATCGATACATGCGAGGTTTGTCACAAAATGATTTTTTAAAAATAAATTCAATTATGACAGAAATATATTACGAAGGTACTCAAGTAAGGAATAATTTATGCATAAACATATACATTGGGACAAAAATAAAACACATAACTTCATTCGTATTGTACAAATAACACTATAATTTAAATTTTTCACATCTATAATTTGATTTATAGAAAATCTAAATAACTTGTTTATTAATAGGAATATAGGAGTTGGTATATAAGGTTAGTATACAAGATATACGGTAACCAAGGAATAATTAAAATTCATGTGTGATGTTTTAGCGTGATGTTGCTTCGGTTTTTACTATCGTATTTTCTTATAAGTGCATTAAAAATAAAAAATGGAATACTGTTGTATCAAAAAATTTGATAAAAAGTATATTTTAGTATCTGAATGTGAGTTCCAAAAATGATCATTATAAATTTGAAATTGTATTAAAAATGTTTTTAAAAATGTTTTCAAACAAAAAGAACGTTAAAACACAAAAAGGTTGAAGGATGTAACGTTTATCAGAAATATCAAAAATAAATCGGGGATAAATTTAATTAACCAAATATTGTGCACAACATCAAATTTTTGATGATTTAAAAAATCATACCTGTTCAAGTCCTTCAATGGTCGAGTTATCCATTTACCAAAGAACATTTTATACAGTCGATTGTGCGTTCGTCTTCAGTCAAACTCTCAATGAATATCGAAGTACTTTCTCTGGATCACTTTATCGTTGCTGCCGAATTTCGTAATGGGGAAGGATGTGGAAAGATTGGATGTGGAGAGCTATGTGATATTGGTTAAAGTTTTTAAAGTCTTTGTGCGCAATTTAAATGTGCATGTCGCATGACATATGTTGTCATATCGCATGTTGGATCGTTCGCATATAGATTTTACTTTGAATTTGTTATATTTGTGTTTATTTTGTAAATTGAGTGTTTCTTTTTTTAAATGTGTAATTACTGCAGGAAATTATATCAGAGTATAAAATTCATTTTTTATAGAAAGACACTTGTTCTTCATCCGACACTTCGATTTTCGTGATAACACGTAAAGAAAAAGTCAATTTGAATGCAATAAGTTAAAAAATCTGATATCGTTTCATGAGTAATATTAGGCTGCTTTATATGTTTGTACTTACGTCTTGGTGACGTTTTTAGAACTCCACGATAATCATCGCTGCGGGGTTTTACGGTTAGCGTAGTTTCCGTACGTGCTTCACCGACTGAACTTCTTGCGATAACCTCAACCTTTCCATTATCATATTGTCTTGTTTTTGGAATATCCAAATGATACATACCATCATAAGTTAATTTATAACGAGAGCCCTAGAAAATATGTCTATGTCAGTTATTCAAAAAAATTATTTTAATTTTATTTAAGGATCCGGTCTTATTAAATTATTTAAATATTATTAATTTATAAACAAATATAGAATAAAATTTTACTTACGCTTACTACAGTATGATCATTGATTAGCCACATGACACGCGGTCTAGGATAACCTGTGACTCGGCAACAAAATCTAGAGTAGTCTCCTTCTTCAACAGTGACAGGCTCTGGTTTACTAACGAAAGTAGGAGGTGCTCGAACTTTCTCAAGTTCAGTTTCCTCCTCAGGAACACTAAATAGTTTAATAATTTTTATATTGTGTATAATAGTAAAATAGTATGTTATTTTCTACTGTAAATATAGTTATACTTACACTTGCCATGCAGCTTCCATTTCGCGAATCTTTTCTATACTCTTCATTCCCTTAGGTAATTGAGATTCATAAATAATTCCTGGCTTTCCTGCTGTTTTGATAATTGCTCTTGTTTCATCCATACCGTATAAATTTGTAGCTCTACATAAATATTCTCCACTGTCTTCTGGATATACCCAACCAAAGTTCATTGCTACATAACCAAAATCATATATGGGTGTGAACCTGTTTTTGTGCGGCAAGGCTTTTCCATTTAAGAACCACTCAACTTTCATATTTGGATCACCAACTGGAGCTAATTGGCACTCAAATTTAGTACTATTCATTTCAACAAGATCCACTTGATCTTTAATTTGCACAACGAATCTTGGAGGTTGCTTTTTCTCGGCATCGTACAAATCATCTTCTGTGAGATGTACTTCTGAAGTGTACTTTTTAATAGTAGCTTCCATTTGCATTAAAGCTTCTGATTTTTTCATGCCTTTTGGTACTTGATTTTGTAGAATAATACTAGGCAACGCTGTAAAGAAAAATTAACATTAAATTTACTTTAATACAAACATTTTTCAATGCTTAACACGTATAATATACTTACTTTTGCAGGAAACAGAAGCACGAGTTGTATCTTCTCCAAGATCATTAATAGCTTTACAAACATATTCTCCAGAGTCCTCTGGGTATACATATAAAATATCCATTGAAACGAATCCCATATCGTAAACGGTTCGGTACCTATGACCCGCAGGTATAAGTTTTCCATTTCTATACCATTCGATTCGCAGATTTGAATCATCCTTTGGTTCAACTTGACATTCAAATCTTACTGTCTCATTTTCTTCAACGGTAACAGATTTTATTTGAGTTATAAATCGCGGTGGTTGACGCGGAGCTTCAGGTGGTGGTGCTACTGATACTGGTCCACGTTCAAGTTCTTTTAACTTTTCGCCACTCATTCCAGATGGAAGTTGAGAATCAAAATCAATTGATTTTTTAGCTAAAATATATATAAAAAGTATTGTAATAAATTATTGAATATGAAATATTATCAGAATCTATATCTCAATTATTAAATGCGGTATTACTTACATGTACACGTAATAGTTGCTTTTGTTGTAGCTGAACCCCATTTATTTGTGGCTCTGCAAACGTATTCACCACTATCTCTTGCATATGTATATGATAGATCTAATGAAATAAATCCAAAGTCATTAATTTGATGCACTCTAGATCCTGTAGCGAACGGTCTTCCGTTATGATACCAATCAATCCGCATAGTTGAGTCTCCTACAGGTTCTACGCGACAATCAAAGTGACTTGCATCTCCCTCATTAACTTCTATATTTTTCAACTCCACTGTGAATCTTGGTGGGTTAGGCTTTTCTTCTTCAGGCATAATTTCATCTTTCTTATAAAGTGATTCTTCAAGCTTCTGAATACTTTCTGTACCTGTTTTAAAGTTACTGGGAAGCTGAGGTTCCAGAATAATTCCTTGTCTGCCTCGAACTTGAAGTTTGCAGTTTACAGTTGCTTCTCCATGCCTATTTATTGCTTTGCAAGTATAAAGTCCAGAATCTCGTTGATAGCAATTTGCAACTTCAAGGATAACAAAACCGAAGTCGTAAATAGTTTTTACTCTGGATCCAGCTAAAAGAGGTTTACCATTGTGGAACCATTCGACTCTCATACTGGAATCGTTCACTGGTTGCAATCTGCATTCGAAATGAGCGAGCGAATTTTCAGTAAGAGTCAAATCTGATGGAGTTGTAATGAATTCTGGTGGTTTTCCAGTATCGTCATCCGGACTAGGCTGACCAGGTTCGGCGCCAAGGCCTTCAAGCTCAGCAATTTTATCAATGGTACCTTCCATTCCTTTGGGTAGCTGAGATTCCAAAATAATACTACGTTTTCCTGTACACTTCATTGAACATGTTGTTACTGCTTCACCATAATCATTTGTTGCTCGACAACTATATTCTCCTGAATCTTCTGGATAAATAGGCGATATTTCAAGGATCACAAAGCCAAAATCACAGAAAGTACGGAATCGAGTACCAGTTCTTAATGGTTTACCATTCCAGAACCATTCAACCTAAAAACAATTGTATAAATAAATAATAAATAGATATAAAGATCTAAAATTAAATATAACATTGATCTTTCCCAAGCTTTCAGCAATGCTAATATTTCATATTAGTACATATGTATGTTAAATCTGGATTTAATTCCCGGAATAGTTTACAAGATATGATCATTTTAAAACAACTGATTTTCATCGGTTTTCTCGATATTTAATATTATGCATGGTTGTCGGGGGAAAAACAATACTTGAATACGAATTATTTAACAGAAAAAAATCTACAATACGGATTAAAATGAAAGTTTAAGCAAAATTAATTGAGTTTTTATAAGATTATTGAGATTAGAATTATGGTATGCAAGTAAAAACAGTGATTTAAATTAACATTAATTACTAGTGAATCGAAAATAAGTCGTGTCAATTGTATACAAATTAAAAATATTTTAAGAAATAATTAATTTGGATATTCATAATTATTGCTTTGACTAGTTCAATTAGGGTACAACTCCCTTAAAAAAATAGAAAATTAAACTTTTTAATTACCTTTAATTTTGGATCGTCTGTTGGTGTTAATCGAGCTTCAAAGTGTGCGCTTTCTCCTTCACGGAGACCATCCAAATTGCTCAATGGAACAGTAAATACTGGAGCTTTGCCTTTAGTTTCTGTTACTTTCTCATCACGTGTCTTAATCATTGCATCTTCTAATGTTTGGATTTTCTCTAAACCTCCTTCCATACCTTTTGGTAGTTGTGACTCCAGAATCAAATTTGTCTTTGATAAACACCGTAATGTTGCTTTTGTAGAATCTTGACCATATTTATTAACTGCTCTACATTCATATTCCCCGGAGTTCTCTTCATAACAATATAGTATGTCGAGAATAACGATACCAAAATCGTGGAACGTGCGATATCGATGACCATGAGGTAACTTCTTTCCATTATAATACCACTCAACTTTTAGATCTGGATCTGTTACAGGAGTTAATCTAGCTTCAAAATGAGCAGATTGTCCTTCAACTAATTTCGTGATGTCAGTTATTTGTGTTATGAATTTCGGAGGTTCAGTAACTGGAATTGATGATGCTGCTTGTTGTTCACCTGTGTATGCTTCTAGTTCTCTTATTCTTGCAAGCGAATCTGGTTGCAGAGAATCCAAATATACTCCACTTTTACCGAAGCATTTTATCGTTGCTTTTGTAAAGTCCTCTCCAAATTTATTACTTGCTTTGCATACGTATTCACCAGAATCATGTGACATAACACCAGCGATATCCATAACAACAAATCCAAAGTCTGAAACCATTTTAAATCGTGATGAATGACGTAATGGTTGACCATTGTGGAACCATTCTACTTTCATATTTGGATCTCCAACAGGAATTAAGGTACACTCAAAGTGTGCCGATTGATTATCCTTAAGACCTTCCAAAGATTGTATTTGGGTGGTAAATCTTGGTTTCTGACCCTTTGACTTATCAATACACTCTAAATTCAAATTGATTTCTGCTTTACCCCACTTATTCGTTGCTCTACAAGTATACGTTCCAGAGTCTTCAATCTTTGTACCAAGAACTTCCAGAAGGACTGTTCCAAATGCATAAACAGTACGAATACGATGACTTGCTTCAATTGACGTCTCATTAAAGAACCATTCAACTACCATTGTTTGATCTCCAGTTGGAATAAGAGTTGCATCGAAATGAGCAAGTTCTCCCTCTGACAAATTCGAAAGGTTTTCTGATTGCGATGTAAAAGCTGGCGCTAGTCCTCCTTCAGTTTCTGGAGTAACACCTGGTTGTTTTCTCAAAGATTCCTCTAAATCTTGTATTGCTTCAAGACCTTGTTTTCCTTTTGGATGTTGAGAACTCTCAATAATATTTTCCTTCGTTGAACAATAAATTGTTGAGGAAGTAAAAGCTTCACCAGATTTGTTATAAGCTTTGCAAGAATAAATGCCAGAATCTCTATCATATACATCAGTTAGGTCTAAAGTAACAAATCCAAAGTCACATGTCATTTTAAACCTCGCACCGTGCTGTAATATTTTTCCATTAAAGTACCACTCAATCTTGAGATTGGGATCATCCTTTGGTTCAACTTGACCTTCCAAGTGTAATGGTTCAGCTTCTCCAAGTTTGAATTCGGGTTTAAATGGAACTGTCCAAATAGGTATAGGATATTCTTTCTCTGGTCCACTATCAGGTTTTTTAGCTTTTGATGCATATGCATCATCTACTTCTTTTACTTTTTCAAAACCAGCTTCCCCTTGCGGGTGCTGAGTTTGCAAATAAATATTTTGTTTACTAGTACATTTTAAAGTGCCGGATGTTTGAGCTGAACCTTTGGAATTTGTTGCTTTAACAGTAATTATACCAGAGTCTTCTTCGTAAGCATGATTTAAATCTAAAGCTACATAGCCAAAGTCATAAGTTGATTTGAATCTCGCACCATATGGTAAAGGTTTTCCGTTGAGGAACCATTCAATTTTCATTGTCGGATCCTTAGATGGTTCAACATTACATTCAAAGTGAACGTTATCGCCTTCAGTGCATTCTACGTTGTTAAGATGGCTGATAAATACAGGCTCTTCATAAGTCGGTTCTGGTTGTTCTTTAGTACCTTCTAGAGGCTGTTCAAGGGCACTTATTTTCGAAAGAGCATCTGGATGTAGCGTATCCCCTAAGAGCCAATGATGATCAACAATTTTAAGACTACTAGTCGACACGGCTTCACCAAGTAAATTAGTAGCTTTGCAAGTATAAAGAGCAGAATCATCTGAACGAAGTCCATTTATTGACAAAGAAACCAAACCAAAATCGAAAGTACTTCTCAATCGTGTGCCAGTTTGAAGAGCAACTCCATTCTTGAACCATTCAACACGAAGGTTAGGATCAGCGCGCGGCTCTACTTGTGCTTCTAAATAAACATGTTGTCCTTCAACTAATTTATCATAGCTCTTTAAGTGCGTTGTAAAAACAGGTGCTTGTTGTGGTGTTGTATCAACAAACATTTCTGGAACCTTATTCATTTCTGCTTCTTTAAGCTGTATCTTTTTCCATGCGTCAGCTTGAATAGCATCTCCAGATATTGCTGATCGTGCCTTTACTTTTAGTGAAATTGATGACATTGCTTCGCCTGCTTTGTTAATAGCCTTACAGGTATAAACACCAGAATCTTCAGAAATGACTTTCATTATATCAAGTGTGACAAATCCGAAGTCATGATTAACATGATAACGGGAGCCTGTTGAGTAGATAAATATTCGTGAGATAAATTTCAATAAATCTGTATACGAATGCAGAAAAAAACATAAAATTAGTCTTACCCATTTTAAGTTCGACACCATTGACATACCACTCAAATCTTAAACTTGCATCACCAACTGGTACTACTCGACATTCATAACGAGCGATTTGACCTTCCCATAATTCTGTTGGACCCGTTAATAATTGGGTGAAAATTGGCTTATCAAACACTTTTTCAGGTTCTTCGAAGCGAGTAGGTACTTTATCAGCTTCTAGTCGAGCAATTTTACTTTGAGCTTCAGGATGCTGCGTATCCAATTGAATGTTTGCTTTTGCTAGAAAAATAATTTAATTATGAAATAATAAAGAAAGACTTTTAGATAACGCATAGATAGTTTTGTACATTGAATTTTCATGGATGCAGTTGTAACAGCTTCGCCTAGAGGATTAGAGGCGCGACACATGTAAACACCTTCATCTTCTTCACGTACATGATTTATGTCAAGAGAAACGAAACCAAAATCATGAACTTTAGTAATTCTAGAACCTAAAATATAAAAAAGATATGTAAATTGATTGACATAATTATAAAATTTATTATAATAAATATAAAATTTATAAACGAACTTGTTTCAAGTGGTTTCTCATTCCTAAACCATTCAACTTTTAATGTGGGATCTCCAACTGGAATCAATCTGCATTCAAAGTGAGCTATTTGTCCTTCTGGAATGGCATCGATATTCTGCAGTGGTTGCGTAAAGACTGGTCTTTGTCTTGTTTGTGGTTCAGAAACATCAGGCCTCTTCCATGGCTGTTGTGATTCAAGTTCACGAATTTTATCTAATCCTTCTGGTCGTTGGGATTCCAAAATAATGTTATCTTTCGCTATAACTTTAAGTTCAATTGAAGATACACATTGTCCAAGAGCATTGATTGCTCGAACAGAATATTGACCAGCATCTTCTGGTACTGCATGACTTATATCAAGTGCTACATAACCGAAATCGAAAGTGACATGGAATCTAGATGCAGATGGTAGGGGTTTACCGTTATGGAAAAATTCAATTCGTAAATTAGCATCATGCAACGGTTCGATCTGGCATTCAAAGTGAGCTGTTTGTCCTTCATATATTTCCGTCGTTCCCTAAATATAATAAATTATTAATACCTGTCTTTCATATAGAAAAATTCATTTTACTTCCATGTTTTTGCATAAATAATATCTCCTTCTTTGTTACTAATACTCATATATTTATTAAAAAAGTGACTTACTCGAAGCTCAGTAACAAATCTCGGCGGGAATACTTGTGGCTCTTCAACTTCCAATCTAGTTGGTCGTCCTTGGGCTTCCAGTTCTCTGATTTTTTCAAGACCATCAGGATGCTGAGTATCTAATACGAGACTTCGGTGAGCTGAAATTCAAAGTTTTTGTATACCGTATAACATTTCTTCTATACAATTTATAAAGAAGCTTATTTATAGCTTAAATAAAATATATTTGTATAACTTACAACCAACTTTAATGGTACATGTATTCACGGCTTCTCCTGCAAGATTTGTAGCTTTGCACATATAAGTACCAGAATCTTCAGCATAACTGTATAGAATATCCAGAGCTACATATCCAAAATCGTGTGTGGTTCGGAAACGATGTCCAGTCTTTACTGCTTTTCCGTTGACAAACCTAAGATATTTTTATGGTACCAAGTTAAGCATATTGTTTAAATAAAAAACTAATAATTTATTAAATGCATATTACCATTCTATTTTTAAGTTTGCATCATTTATCGGTTCTACACGACATTCAAGATGAGCATGTTCAGCTTCTTTCAGATGATCTAGATTATTAAGTGGAGTAAGGAATACTGGTTTTTGATGTACAATTTCCTTTTCGACTACTTGTTTCACCTCGACTGTTTCTAATTGACGAATCTTTTCGAGACGTTGAGCATCCAAAGTATCAAGATATAAGCCTTGCTTAGCTAAAAGCAAATATAAATTAAAATACGTAGCTCAACATAAGAATTTTAGAATATAAAGATTGCAAGTACTTACAGTCCACTGAAATAACACAAGTGGTCACAGCTTCGCCAACCGCATTTCTGGCTTTACACATGTAAGTTCCAGAATCTTCAGGATAAGCATATAGAATATCGAGAGCCACGTATCCGAAATCGTAAGTGGTTTTAAATTTATGACCTTGAGGAATCGGTCTTCCATCTCTATACCATTCAACAACCATCGTTGGATCATTTACTGGCGTCAATGTAGCTTCTAAATGAGCATTTTTACCTTCCGGCAAATGTTCAATATTCTTTAACGGCCGTCCAAATTTAGGTTTTTCTGCAATAATGACATCTTCTCTGTCGGTTCGTTTGTAACGTGAATCATCTTCAAGATATTGTATTTTTTTTAATGCTCCTTCGTGCTGTGTTTCACGAATAATTGATGCTCGAGCTAAGAGATACATTATGGAATATTAAAAGAAATATAAAACAAGTACAGGATTAAATTATTATCCACAATACAATGGCAGATATGGTTTTTGACTTACATTTAACATCAAGATTTATAGAACTTTGTGCTTGACCAAGTTTATTTGTTGCTCTACAAGTGTATGTGCCAGAGTCTTCAGCGTAAACTGATAGAACATCAAGTGAAGCAAAACCAAAATCGTATGCTGTTCTGTATCTATGTCCAGTAGAAAGTGGTTTGCCGTTATGGAACCATTCTACTTTTAAATTAGAATCGGGATAAGGTTCGATTCGACACTCATAATGTGCGCTTTGACCTTCAACTAAATTTGTCGGTCCATTCAATTGGACGGTAAACCTTGGTTTTTCGTTAACTATTGTTTCTTCTTCTTCGCGTCTTTGATATTTGTTCGTATCTTCTAATGCTTGAAGTTTTGACAGTGCGCCTTCGTGTTGTGATTCGAATTGTAATGCTGCCTTAGCTGTATAGAGTAGAGAATTCGTGTCACGTTTACGATTGTGTGTATTTATGATGATTTATTTTTGAATCAGAATGTATTAGTTGATATGGGGAGGGGAAACGGCTCGGTCGGCGCGCCGGCTTTAATGGTTCACCTCATTATCAAAGCTTTTTATTTATTACCTAAATATTCATATGAAATAAGCTAATATTTATATTAAAAAAAACAAACATTTTAGATAATAAGGTATGTCATCAAAGTCGATGCTCCAAGCCACTTCTGTATTAGTTTACTTACATTGCACAAACAAAGTAGCCGAGGTTACAGCTTCACCAAGATCGTTGATTGCTCTGCAAGTATAAGTACCCGCATCTTCGGGATTCACATATTTCATATTAAGAGCAACATAACCAAAGTCATGCATTGTTGTAATACGGTTAGCTAAACAGATTAAAATAAAATAAATTATTATTCATTAACTATTGATTACGTTATGTCAAATGCTTTTTCTTATTTTGCTACACTTACATGCTAAAATTGGCACACCATTGCGTAACCACTGGACTTTAAGCTTTGAATCTCCGACAGGAATGACACGAGCTTCAAAGTGTGCAGCTTGGTTTTCGGCAACTTGCAAATCTTTGATGGGCATGGTGAAAACTGGAGCTTGTGATACAGTTTCTTCCTGTACAGTCTTACGTTGATAACGTGAATGGTCTTCAAGCTGCCGCACTCTTTGCAAAGCTTCTTCATTTTGAGTTTCTAGATAAATTGACTTTTTGGCTGTAAAAAAAGTAATTACAATTATAATTGTTACTGTAAATTATTCATTTTAAGTATTGTAGTTTCTAGAAAGTTATACTAACAGTGAACTACAGCAGTTGCCGAAGTAATAGCTTCGCCGATTGCATTTCTAGCACGACAAGTATATGTTCCTGCATCTTCTGGATACGCATACATAATATCTAATGCGACAAAACCAAAACTATTAGTTTCGACAAAGCGTGATCCAGCCTTAACTGGTAAATTATTGTGGAACCATTCCACCTTCATTGTCGTATCTGATACTGGAATTAATCTACATTCGAAATGAGCTCGTTGCCCTTCTTTAATTTCTACATTATTCAAAGATGTTGTAAAGATGGGTGCTTGAGTTGTGGTTTCTTCGATATCTTCTCGACGTTGATATTTTGATCTATCTTCGAGATAGTGAATTTGTTCAAGACCAGTTTCATTTTGTGTGTCGGTTAATATTTGAGCAGTGGAACGGCAGCTCAGTGTACAGCATACCTCATCACTTCCGACAAGATTTACAGCTCGACATGTGTAAGTACCAGAATCTTCTGCAATGAGATCTATTACATCTAAGGCAACATAGCCAAAATCATGAATTGGGCGGAACCGGTGTCCTAAAATTACATATAATATTTTGTTAAATATATTTATAAGAAAATACATTAATAATTAACAGACAGATAATAAAACGGCCTTACCTATCGTGACTGGACGACCGTTTTTGTACCATTCAACTTTTAAGTTTGAATCTGTAACTGGCTCAAGTTTACATTCAAAGTGAGCATGCTGTCCTTCTCTAAGGTTTTCTTGATTTTTAGGATGCGTTATAAATTTAGGTTTTACGTTAACAACTTCATCCACAAGCTCATGTCTCTTGTATTTCGATGCATCTTCCAAATACTGGATTCTCTCAAGCCCTTCTGGATGCTGTGACTCCAAAATTAAGTCTTTCTTTGCATGTACTCTTACTGAGCATGAAGTTACAGCTTCACCAAGCTGATTACGTGCTTGACAAGTATAGACGCCTGAATCTTCGGGATACACTCCCAAAATATCAAGTGCAACGTAATCAAACTCATAAGAGGGTCTAAAGCGATGTCCTGTTTTAACAGGCCTTCCATTCACATACCAGTCTACCCTCATTGATGCATCACCAACAGGTTGCAAGCGGCATTCTAGATGAACATTTGTCAGTTCAACAGTTTCAATATTGTGAAGTGGTCGAGTAAACTGTGGAGCTTGTTGAACGGTCACTTCTTCTTGTTGTGTTCTTCTATAGCGTGCTGAATCTTCTAACATTTGAATTTGCTCCAAAGACTGTTCATTTTGGGTATCAGTAACTACATCAGAACGACCAATAACGCGAACACAAGCAGATGTATGGGCCGAACCTAAGTGATTAGTTGCACGTACAGTGTATTCACCAGAATCAAGTGCACTTGTGTGAATAATATCAAGAGCAACAAATCCAAAATCATAATATGTTCTAAATCTTGAGCCCACAGTTACCGGCTTCCCATTTTGGAACCATTCTACGCGCATCGTGGGATCTCCCATAGGTTCCAATCGACATTCTAAATGAATGTTTTTACCTTCACTTACTGGTGGTGGGTCACTTAAAGGTTGAACAAATATTGGTTTTGATTTCGAAATTTCCTCAATATAATATTGTGGCTCCACAAACTTAGAATCTTCAAAGCGCTGCGTTTTTTCATATGCTTCACGGTGCATGCTACTTGTATCAATGCTAGAACGAGCTGTAAAGTAAAATATTAAAATGTATTAAATAAATGACTCAAGGTACTTTATTCTATTTTAAAATAATAGTAAAACTTACTCTC
Source organism: Gastracanthus pulcherrimus (assembly GCA_949152435.1). Classification (NCBI taxonomy): domain Eukaryota; kingdom Metazoa; phylum Arthropoda; class Insecta; order Hymenoptera; family Pteromalidae; genus Gastracanthus; species Gastracanthus pulcherrimus. Next base: position 194,712,188 of record OX424572.1, on the reverse strand, counting down.
GACCACCATAGTAGCAGATAGTTTTGCTTCTCCCAAATTGTTTCTAGCAACAACAGTGTAAGTTCCTGCATCTTCTGATCGAACTTGAAGTATATCAATTGCTACATAACCAAAATCATGATATGTTTGAATTCGATTAGCAGCAGTAATAGGTTTTCCGTTGTGGTACCATTCAATCTTCATAGTAAGATCACTTTGCGGCTCAACACGGGCTTCAAAATGAGCTCTTTGTCCTTCAACAATCTTATTAGTACCTTTCAGTGGGCCCAAAAATCTTGGTGGTTGGTTAACTTGCTTTTCTTCTTCTACTTTACGTGAGTATCGACTAGAATCTTCCAAACTTTGTATTTTCTGTAATCCGCTTGGATGCTGACTATCGTAAATTATATCGTTCTTGGTAATAACACTTAATTGTGCGGTCGTGTGCGCTTCCCCGGCACGATTGTACGCACGACATGTATAAATTCCAACGTCATGGATCGTAACGTATTTTATCGTGAGCGCAACATATCCAAAGTTGAAGAAAGTTGTGATTCGTGAACCTTAAATAAAAATTAAAGGATTTATTTTATTTTAGGCAAAAGTAAAAAAAAGGTGCACAAGTAACATTTCGTGCTAATATGATTGATAAACATGCAATCATTTATTTACTATATCGTCAATAGAAAAATGCATTCTTGTAATAAAGCGTCATATAATGGTTTCTTACTAGCTTCGACGGGACGTCCATCTTTCAACCATTCAACGCGGAGTGAAGCATCTCCGACTGGTTCGAGTTGAGCTTCATAATGTGCGAATCCGCCTTCTCGGATATTAATTTGATCCTTGATAGGCGTTTTAAATACCGGTGGGACTGTCTTTTCCGGCTGCTCTTGAACATACTTGAGATGCGCAGCCTGTTGATAAGCTTCCAATTCCTCGGCAGCTTCGATATATCTTTGTTGCTCGGGGATGCCGAGATCGGCAGTAACGCTAATACGTGCTGTATATAAAATAAATGATTAGATAAAAATTAATTCATTTTATTAGTACAGTAATAATAAACGATTATGATTTTTACCAAAGACACGCAGAGACGCAGTGCTGATAGCCTCTCCTGAGCGATTCACAGCCCGTACTGTGTAAGAACCTGCATCTTCACTCCGTAGGTGCATTATATTAAGCGAGACGTATCCGAAGTTGAAGATGGTTGTGATTCTTGAACCTATAATGAATTATATTAATACAATTAGTTCAAATAAATCTTTTATTATTGCAATTTCGTTATTCGATAAAATATTAAACAAACCTAAATTTGATAACGATTGATTTTGATTCTATTATTAATGTTGCTGCTTTTAAAATGTACAATATACGTTTTATGCTCTATGATAATTAGTCGTTATTGAAATGATTCTGTCGCTCGAGCAGTTATAATAGAGATATCGATTAACTTTATTGGTATTTTTGAGTACGTCATAGATGACAAAGTTTTTACTTACTGGCTGTGATTGGTCTTCCATCCTTGTACCACTCCACTTTCATCGTGGGATCGCTAACAGGAGTGAGTTGTGCTTCAAAGTGAGCATTTCGTCCCTCCTGCAGCTCTCCTAGTTCCTGGAGCGGTCGGATGAAGACTGGTCGCTGAGAAGAGGTATCCTCTACGCTCTCCTGCCTTTGGTATTTGCTATAATCCTCGAGCTGTTGGATATAACGAAGACTGTCGGGGTTTTGGCTAGTTTGTTCGATCGTGGCACGTGCTAATACGATGAAGCAAAAGTTAATAATTATGAGAATTTTTATGAGTATTAATTCTGTTTTTCGCATAATAAATTTTATTCAATTGCTTACGTGTCACGCTGAGGGTGGCTCGAGATTCGGCTACTCCGGTTGAGCTTACTACGCGACAAACGTATTCACCGCTGTCTTCCAAGACTATACTGATTAAGTCTAAAGCAATGAATCCAAAACGGAAAATGGAAGTTGCTCGGGAGCCTATAAAAAATGTTATTTTTATATATATTTGTAAAATTGTGATTTATTTAAGGATTAATATTAATCGTGCATTATTAACTACTTACTTGCATCTAAGGCTCTTCCATTAATATACCACTCCACCCTCATAGTGGGATCTCCCACCGGTTCGATTCTGGCCTCGAAGTGAGTACGTCCACCCTCGATCTGATGGCAATCGCGCAACGGTATTATAAAGCGTGGTGGTGGATAGATTCTATCCTCTTCAGATGGCGGTAAATATGGTTTCGCTCTTTCTACATGCCTTAGGTAGATCACTTCTGGGCCAGGTGCTGGTCTATAAATAACATACAAATTATTCTAAATTATGTCACAGTACAACAAACTTAGAAACATAAAATTATGTAAATTAAATTCTGTGTCTGTTTCACAACTAATTATAATAAAAATTTAATACAATAAGATTACAAAACTCACTCAGGTTCGATGACTTTCGTCGGTCGAGGTAAATTCAGGCGTCTTGGTGGTTCGGGGACTGCTCCTTTTGGTGTCTCGACAAATAAGCGTGCTCGGGTGGCAGTAGAGCCAGCCACGTTTTGTGCTGTACACTGATACCATGCGGCGTCGTTTATTTTCGATCGCGGTATATCCAGAGTTGAGGCTCCACTGCCGTCCGTTTCGATACGCACGTCGGGGCCGGGCGTAATCGGCACGCCATCCTATTCATAAAAAGGTTAGTATTTGTAATTATATTTAGTTCAAATATTTAAAGTTATTCTTTTTATGATTATTTCTGACTAGTATGATTCGTAAAGTCAATGAATATGATTACATTTATTAAAGATTATTATTAAAAATTCATACGCGTAATTTATAATCAGTAACATATATATAATACAGACTCTGTAGGGTCTCTTTAATTATATAATAAAGATAAGTTGCTGAAGTAAATGAGTTAAATTTTCTTGGAAGATTTCTATTTTCTGTGTGAACTAGTCATAAATAACAATCTACCAAGCTGAAATTTTGCCAAAACCACAGACAGTACGATATGCTATTTTCTGTATGAATATAGTGTGAATCATGTTATTTTAATATGAGATCAAATTTCAAATATCGCAATGTAAAATATTCTGCTAAAAATTATTAATTATGGAAACATTGTCATATCTATCTGCTTGTAACGTTTTGATTTATTAATCTTAAATATTTTATTACATATAAATATCACATAATTCATTTTGTAAAGAATTAATAATTAAAGAAATTGAAATTCTGTATAAAAATACAAATATATTCATTGTGTACGCTATTTCTGTAAAATTTCTTGTATAATCGTAAATATCGATCGTGATATTTAGCCATAATAAATTTACTAATACTTAACACAAGTCTATAAAATTTGGAATACAAAAATATTTCAGAAAGTTGAGTAATCATTTCCTATTGATATGGCTGAATGTCAAAAAAGGTCAAAAACTGAAAATGACTATTCTGATTCTTGTGATTGAACTGTGCAGGTCTGTGTAATTAGACTATATTACTTTATTGTTAATAAAGAATGCAAAAATAAAAAATTTAACTTAAAATTATTTGCTCATAACAATTAAAGTTTTTTCTTATAATAAATTAAAATATTTGTATTAACTATCGAATTTTATATACTATTTAACAACACTATTTAATAATATGACTGACCTTCTGCCAAGTAATTCGTGGTGGTGGAGCTGCAACTGCTCGGGCTGTGAAAATCACAGGTTCGCCTTCCTTAACAGTAGTTGTAGTAAATCTTTCAACGAATTTCGGAGCTACAACTTGTTCCTTCTCGATTACATTCAGATTACATTGGAAGGATGTTTCACCAGCCTTGTTTCGGGCCACGCATGTAACAACTCCACCATCCGATCGGCTAACATTCGTTATCATGAGTGAATTGCTGCCGGTTTCGTTGACTAAAATTTTGTGCGTTGTATCGTTAGCTACGGGGTAACCGTTAATGTACCACGTGACTTCGGGGTATGGTCGACCAGTTATGCGACAATCAAATCTGTAAGGATTCGTAATGATTTTAATATACTCATGAGGAAATTTCAATTTCTGAAGTATACCTTGTCATTTTTCCTTCAGTAACATCACGATCAGTGCAGGTACGAATGAAATTCGGCGCAAGTACTTTTCCGCTTTCGGGAGTATCTTGGGGAGCATCAGACTGGAAGGTTGTAATGACTTCTTTGCTGGTTTGCATCGATTGAATTGGTGCATGGTCAACTTGATCATTAGATTCAACTGCTAAATATGCGGAGGTAACCGTACAGCCTTGTGGATTCTCTGTTAGAAGAGAGTAATGACCATTGTCTTGCGAAGAAACCTTATGAATCTTGAGTTGTGCTTGCTGATTTGAATATACTGTTTCAACGTGCTGCGTTTCGCGCAGTCGTTGACCATCTTTAAACCATGTCAACTGCAAAATGATGCAACATAATTTTTAATAAAATACTTTTTAATTATTGTGTATGTAAATGCATACAATTACGCTATGTTAAAAAATTTCTTTGAAATGTATAAATAAATATCAGAATAAATTAAGCAAAATTAAATTTATTCGATATCTTAAATATTCAGTCAATTCTTAATTCATTAAAATAAAATAATGTTTTAACTTACCCTTGGTTTCGGATTTCCTGATATTTTAGCAGAAAATACGGCTTCAGAACCTTCCGATAGCTTTGAGCTTCTGGGTTTTTGCGTGATCTGGGGTGGAGCAATCGGTCCGAGACTTCGATCAGCCACCGTTGTGATCTGTGAATCTGACTCACCTACGTAACGTCGGGTGATCGACTCACGAAACTCAGTCTCACGCAAAATCCTGTACTCAAAGGTATCGACCTGATGCAACAAAAAGTTTAAAGTTAGATATAAAATAATTTTAATTGTTTTAAATCGATCAAGTTATTATTATATAAGCTTCTTAACAACCTTAAAGTCCTCAGTTGTTATGCTGCTGCTACCGTTAGTATATTTTTTGTCAACGATTTGTTGATAACTGTGTGAATACTCCTTTTTATAGCCTCCTTGCTGCTGAGGAGGTGGTCCGAAACCTTCTGGTTGTATGTATACTGAGCAAATACCTTCTCCTGAAATATTACCATCATTGGTTAGTCATCAAGAGAAAACATAATGCTATCATAATTACTCATGTAAGTATGATCTCACAACTTTGCAATAAATAATGATAACAAACTGTTTACTGATTTTTCAATTTAAAAAAGTTCAGTATTTGATAAGAGTTAAGAATTAAAAAAAGAAATTACAAATATGTAATTCGACTATAGTATATTGTAAGTTTGTTGCGAAAATATTTCAAAACAACTTTACTAACCATATTGATTTTTGGCATGACAAGTGTATTCCCCCTCGTCTCCAGGTCCGATTTGATTTATCTGTAGCTTTACGTTGCCAGTTTTCTCATCGTACGTCATGCGGATTTTATGTGTTTCCAGCAGAGGTGAGCCTTTATGGGTCCAAGACACAACGGGTTTTGGATTACCCCTGACGCGACCCTCGAACACTGCATTTCCACCTTGCGCGAATCGTGCATTTTTGAAGATCTGTTCGAACACTGGTGGTGACGGGTCACCTGGTCTACCCGAAAATCTGAAAGAATCAAATAAAGATGTTTATAATTGATTTTCATTTCATTCTTCTAGGTACAATTTATATGAGGTGAGATAAGAAAACTTACGCTGGTACTGTAGGCGTTGTTTGCACGATCATCTCACCTTGGACTGAAATAAAGTAAAAGAGAATATAAATATAAATCACGTAGGTATATATTAAGAATTAGTGATCTAATAATAGGCATTATTATTGATAAAATTATTTTCTTAAATTAAACACAATATAACAATAATCATTTTTATGTGGCAAACAAAATAAGAACAATGGACGATTATACAACTAATGAATTATTGGCTCAAATGTATTTAGACCCATTTTATTTTATAGTTATTTGATAGAAACTGTTGTACTCTATGGATATAAAAAAACTAATTTAAAATAAAAACAATTTCATGCGGACAGTGTATGGAAACCGGTTGATGTCTGCATTTTTTTCAACACTAATAGGAAAAAACATTTACTTTACATTTAGTTATACAAAGTGCCAAACAGTAACTTTATTTTTACTTTATGTAAAAAAATTAAAATTTTACTAAACATTATCTTGTTATACATCATTTATAGTAAACTAGAATATAATAATAGGGCTTTATTGATAAATTAAATAATAACGTATTAATTCTAATTCGATACATGGTATGTATTTTATAATTATCAAAATGTATTTCTAAAACGATACAACTTTTTGTATAAATAAAGTATTACTTTTATACAGAAAAGTAAACTTAAATTATCGTTCGTGCAATCTTTGTATTGTATTGCATCTTACGATTATCGTTATTTATGAACAATGTTACATCGTTCATTGGACTATCCCACAAAACTTCTCAAAAATCAATGGTTTGAGCCTACACATATCTACAGTAAAAACTATAATTTTGACCTTATCATTGCCATTAAAGTAAGTGAATTTCGGTTGATTCATGAGTATTGCTATACATTTAGCATTCATTTCCAGACAGCTTAAAATATCGGTGTATTAAAAAGGTCATAAACATGACTTCTTTGCTGATGTATTAATTTTAGTTAAACATTAAAGAAAATATAGAATGTGAGTCATTATTGAAACATCTAGTAATAATAATAAATGTTAATATTTTTACATATGATTAAACTAGTAGTTTATCTGCTAAACACCAATACATAATATTATAATTATAGTTATTGCATATGAAATTTTAAAACATTTGAATCTTCAATACAGTAGTTTTTACTTTTTTGCTTCTTGATTCGTCTCGTATGCTTCTAAAATATTGCAACAATGTTGTTACAAAAGATCACAGCCTGATATTAATCACGTACAAAAAAATAATTACAAAATGATCACTGACTCTCGATCTCATGGATTTTGCTCTAGGCAAAATGTCCTGCATATCCGGACATATCTGGCTAGTGGATGTACCATATTTCTCTCTCTCTCTCTCTCTCTCTCTCTCTCTGTCTCTCTCTCTCTCTCTCTCTCTCTCTCTCTCTCGCAAGTAAGCAAGCAAGCAAGCAATAGTCATGTAAACGCAGCATATTTTTCAGATGATCCTCCGCGGACGGAGAAGGCAATACGTTCAGTAGACGCAGTGGTGTATGCGAGAGAGAGAGAGAGGGAGAGAGAAGGAGCTTTTGACCACCGACGCTGCTGATGCGAGAGCGGTGCCTATTTTTGTGCGAGATGGGATCACGTTACCGGGACCCATTTTACGCGGCGACGTCGGCGCCCAGCGCCCCGACGCTCGCGCGACTCGCAACTCTACAGTTTCATCATTCGCGTCGCTCTCTCGTTTTCTCTTTCTCTCCCTTCATCTTTTCTTTTCTTTTCCTCTATTTTTCTCCGCTTCGCGCTCTAAAGACATTTTCGCTCTTTCTTTTCGGCTTCACGCGGTACTTTTATTGCCTCCGCTCGTACGATTTTCTAAGCTGATGTCTAATACGAGATTTCCGACTAGCTTTTCGTCATGAGATTTACTTATTTTTTTATCGTATAGATCTCGTAATCATTGTTTGTTTAAATGCCACGATAGTATATTATTAACTTAGATTTTACGTTAGAATAATACGTTTCATCTCTATATAATTAAGCAATTTTTGTTTATGTGTACTATTAATGATCGGTAGTAGTTATATTTTAATTATTTGATCACAGTTAAAGATTCATGTAGTTTTTATGTTCAAAACCTATCCTACTTAAAATATAATATTTACTATCAACCACCAGTCACGTAGTGACTGAGGAGAATAAAATGGACGGAAAATAGAGAAAGAATATTTAGATACATGTATATGTATATAGATATAGAAGATACACGTGTTTTCTTTAAAAAATTTTAAAAAGCGAATCAAAAACGGTGAAAACCTGAAACCTTGAAAAGGTACACTTTCAAGCCGAACCCTTTCTAATCATATATAATTTATCTGCTTTGGGTGCATGATCAGAGCTGAACATCTGTCACAAGATTTGTCCTTATTCTTTTAAATATATAGATTGTAATAAGCTAGTATAATAGGTACCCCATCACAAATTCAATTTCTTTAAAAAATCTTTTTAAAAATATGTTATTCAAGGAGACTGATACAGCAATATTTAATTATACACGAAGAAAGCATGCATCGCAAAATTTCTAACGCACCTTATTTGTAATGAAAAATTAAAAAAAAAATAAACCACAGAAGTATATTTATTTATTTATTTATCATACAAGCATTGTTGCCCTTCTATTTTGATTTCGCAACTATACAAGCACTGATCGAAATCGAGTGCAAACTTCGCCACCGATAAATCCAGATCGACAAGGGATTTTTGTCGCATAAAAAAATCGGACTGATGGGATTCGAACCCGCGCCCTCGGAACAGCCTCGCCTTGGAAGCAAACGCCAAGGCCATCACTCAGGAACTGATGTAGATGTCGTACGACACTTACGATAGTGTCATATGTGTCGTATGTCGTAAGACATCTACATCAGTTGGTGTGCTACGGGCCTTACCACCTGAGCCATGGCCAATCCTTAATTTAATTAATATTGTCAAATCAGATCATTTGGTCATAAGATGTTTACTAACGTAAAAAGTTGATATTCCAATTGTTTAGATACTTAATTGTTTACGGTGACATACGCATACCATATTTAATTGTTTATTTGCTTTTAAAGACACATAAGGCAAAGCAATACATTGTATTATACGTGCTTCCTTTTTAATTATATTTGGAATCTAATGGTAACGTCTCAAAATCAATTGAAATTTCTCAGTATTGCCGACAAATAAAATTTCAAATTATTGGAAAAACATTTTCTTTTTCAATATTTATCATCATTTGACTAAATGATCTCATTCTACATCCACCGGTCTGCTCATAGAGCTTAATTGGTTAAAGTTATCTTCAACTTTAGAATTATGAGTATTATTTAAAGCGCTTACAACCATAGTCGAATAAGTCTATTCTGAACATTTTTAAACAATCATTTAAATATTTACGATATATCGCATAATAATTTGATTAATTTAATTAGCGTAATTAATAATGTACTTACAAATTAATCTTTTACTCTATTTTAATTATCACATTATTATTTGGTAAATCATAAATGTTGAAATTATTACAAGCTTGGACAATTTTTAAAATGAGCGTTATTCGATTAATGTTTTGAATGGCTAATTTTCTTTCATAACTATTTTAATAGATTTCAATAATATTTTAATATTAACCATCACGAAAAGAAGTAATTTCCTACCATAGATCCACAATAAATCAGCATTCCTCTTTATTTATCGACTATCCAAAAAAAACCGCTTCTATTTACACTTTCGCGCATTGTTCCGCTCGCAGCCGGTGTTTTAGCGTCGCGCATATGGGCGCGAGAGCGCTAGCATTACGTAAATCCAGTCACTGACAAAAATAACAGCGTCTAATCGCAGCGTATAGAGCGGCCACTGCTCTAGTACACATACACGCGCGCGCGCCAACCTTCTCTGTTTTTCACCCCAAGTTTGCGTGTAGTCGCGATTTCGTTCTCCGTTTTTCACGACGATTCGTCGGAAACTTTGTCGCTCCCATCATTCGCGGGCACGTAACGTCGAAGTCAAAAGACACCGAGCTAAGCCGCAGGTGCATCTCCGAGTATTGGAGTTGCGACACTCGACAGGTCGTTGAGCTCGCGGCGCGGCATCAGCTGTTCTGCCTTTTCTCCGGCTAAAGTTAGCCGAAACGGCCCTTGAGCCGTTAAACGCTTTATTGTTATGGGTTTCTTAACGTTTTGGCGGTGTTCATCTATGTATCAGGGGTACTTTCTGCTATTTCATTGGAAAAGACTAGATTTTAGAGGATTTGGGTTTCAATTGTAGTTAGAAAACTGGGTTCACTGTTTAGTAATACCAACAATAAGTTAGTTCTGATTTTATCACTTAATTTTTATTTTAAATATCAATAACCTGTTATTACGTATGTTTCGAAAAAATGTCCAAGTATGTTAAGTATTTATATAATCAATATAGAAGCGAAATTAACGTATAAATTTGATGAACTCATCATGTCTTGCTTTTATTTCTTGAGTCATAAATGTCTCTTCTGAAGATGCCATTATTGGAAGAGAAAACTACCACGGCACCTAGAGGGGCGCTGCTGTTCCCCATAAGAAAACGACGAAAAACATGGCCGTCGCCAGGAATATTTTCTATAAGATATACATGGGAACATATTTATGAATGGATTTATGCATTTCATCCGTGATAAAAAAGCCTGTTGCTATTGTAGTATATACTATAAGAAAGTGTACTACGTCGAAAGGTAGAAACAATAATATAATATTTTGCTGAAAGTTTGTTATAGTCACAGTTTTCATTCAAATTGAAACTACACATTCTCAAAACTTATTCTGTTAATAAAAATATATAAATTTACATGTTTTATTCGAATGGGACACCAAAATCAAATTATATTACCAAATCATATTACGGTTTAAATCTATTTTTTTCTTACGTTGCAGGTCAAAAGAAAAAGCAAAACAAATGGCTACAACGCAAGTAGAAGCTATAAGCGAAGCGGAAGAACATAGCAGCTTACGAAACCGATGACACGAGAATGAACGACATAAAGCGTGGATCGATTTAGTGCAAGCTGGTGAGCGCATTATACTATGTCTCATTGATAAATAAAATTCAAATCTAGATTTTCTTTTCTTTTACGTTTTATTGCTGACCAATGAATTTCTTTCTTATATGAATCGTTTTTATTATATTAAATAAGCAATGTTTATATTAACCCATTTCTTCCCAAGCGGCCATTTTATAGTCAATTGGTTTTTTATCTAAAAAAACTGTCGAAAAAAAAATAATAATAACCAATAGCACTTTTCTGAAGTAAAATTGTCCGCTTTTTCCGATTCTGAAGTCAGAATTTTGAAATTTCCGTTGGAAAATTTCCAAATTGCGGTTTTAGGCAAAAAACCAATCGACTATAAAATGGCCGCCTGGGAAGAAATTGGTTAATCTGTAAATTGAGATTTGTGATATAGATGTATTTCTACATTTATTTTTATTTTTAGTTCATTCATAATATTCTTTATAAGAAAAATATTAATAACTGCACTAGTAAATTTGTAGTAATTTCAATTAATTTGATTTCAAAACGATACCTATCAACGTATCAGTATCCCTATTAGAAAGATATCTATTTTTATCTAACTTCTAAGTACGCTATTCATCATATACACGACATTGTAAGTCGTGAAACTATACACATCCAAATACTTTTCTACCACTTCCACTATTCCAAACAGATGCTTCATAAAATTTATAATTATAATCCAACGAATATACGACACCCATTAATATGCACAACGAACGAAAAAAAAGAGCACATATACGATGACCGACTCGCTTTAAATCATTCGCTCAACACGAACCGATGAGTGTGCGACCATTAAATTTAGTATCAATACGCGCGCTGCATCTTATTTTCGGTCTAGCCTCCCTCCCACACGCGAGTATCGTCATTGTGTCGCGCCGATCTCCGGCAGATCGAAGACGGACACACGCCGCTGGCCACAGGCTGCGCGACACTTTTTTTACACCCGCGACGGAATTTGTATCTGTCGCTCTTGGCTCGTGTCGATCGCGCAATCGTCAAGCTTTCCCGTAATCGCTGCGAAAGCGCACTTGGCAGGACTGACCGGATTCTTGCCGGGGATACGGCGATTTCGGCTCAAACTACTGTGCGCTTCACCTGCCCAGCTGTCTCTCGTCCGGTAATAGTAAACAATCTCATCAACTGCCGAACATTGAGTGCGTCCAAGAGCTTTCTGAAAATGCGGTTTGTCCTTTCGATTTGGGGAAATTGGTGTTATCTTGGTTTGGTAAATTGAAGGTGTTATAGTTCATTGTACATCATTCCAAAATATAGGTTACGTTATTTTACAATTATGGTTTCTTTTATGATTTGGTGTTTTATTTTCTATGCCTTTCTTTGCTTTTCATATAGGAAACGTATTTTTTCAGAATTCTGAAAAGCTTTTATTTAGTCAATTTGCTCATAGGTAAGTAATTTACAAGAATTATGAAGATTTTAGAGATTGGAAATGCTTATAATGACACATATATTATGAATTATTTTAATATTTCATTTCTTATGCAGCTTAAAATTGGATTATTGAATAGTAAACATCCAGGAATTGTTATAAAACATATTCATGTAAATTCTTAACAAAACTATAAGAATTAAAAATTTGGAATTATCCCTCGTAGTAAGTTAGCTAGAATGTCTGGTTAGGTTATTAATTATTAGTCAGTTTAATAAACTACAAATAATTATTTGTATATAAAACGTGATAAGTATTCAATAAAATATGTGTTTTAAAGATTTTAATACATCATTTTTCAAATTTTTACACGTATTGCATTTATAAAATATAATTTATTATGTATCATGTATGCTGATTTTTGCAACATCTTTTGGACATACTTTAATATAAGTTATAGTTCATATTTAAACAAATATAATTTGGTTTTTGATATATGACCAACGAGTATTAATTTCTAATTAATTATGACTAGTTTTCAATTATTCTTAATGAGTTAATTGTCATTTGTTGGAGTTCACAAATAACTAATGTAAGCTTTGATTTGTATTACGCGTTACTAATTCAACGTTTTTTCCGACTTTAAAATTGAAACAATATCTTTCATGTTTATGGTCATAAGAAGACCGGCAAAACTCGTAAACAAGGCGGTAACCAACGGCATTTTCATCTACAGGCTGCTTTGGAGCACATCCAACTCTGTAATGGTGCCGCAAAAAGAATGCGTCTCCGTATTCGCGCAACACTTCGAAATTCGCATATTTCAGTTAATTTTCCTCGTGGTTCCAGGAAAAATGAACGTTGCAAAACGTATGCAGAAGATGATGCTAAGATGCATGTACAATCAACCGGAAATTAAAATGAATCTACTTGAAAAACTCACTCAAGTGGATTAAAAAATAAAAAAAAATAATTTTATTTTAGTAGTAAATTTCAGAAATAATTTTATTTTAATAAAGTCTGGCTGGAAAAAAAATATTTTTATCAACTAGAAAATAAGGTTACACAAAAATCATAAATCGTACTGACAAAAATAATGTTAGACGTAAAACGAGAGACATTTAAAATAGACCAGGAGAAAAATTATTTTGAGTCAGTGAGTAACATTCTTGTAAATAAAAGTACAATTAGCAACAACGCAGTATACATAATATGCATACAAATAATTAAAATAATTGTATATTATTATTTAGTTGTCAAAATTTATACTTGACATTTAACTTACTTTAATAGAGTTATTTCTAGTTTTACTATACATTTACATTATTTTTATTACTGCAATTATAAATTTAATATTGAATTAAATGTGTCACCATATTTTTTAAACGATTGTAAAAAAATTCTCAGCTATTTTAAAAAGCATTGTTTATTATTTTGGTAAACTCTCCTTTATTTCTTTTTTTAATTCTGAAAAAATTTGGATTTAAAGAATACCATAATTGTGAAGAGAACAATGTATTACTATACAAAATATCGCATAAAATAAATTTTCTCCAAAAATTTAATCATCCGATTTTGTTTGCACTTTAAATTTGTATTCCAATGAATTTTCAGTGGGAATCAACATCTTTGACTTGAGAACTTTTACAAGAGTCGTGGTTTATATATATATATATGTCTAATATCTCATTCCCCCAATCATCAACCTATAAAAAAAAGAAAAATCCGCGTCATCGGCGCAATCACATAGAAAAAGCGCGTATCAAAATAAAGTACGAGTGGGAGTTGCGTCCGCATCAGGATTACGTGTCTCTGACAGGGCAGCAGCTGTTGGCCGCACTCGCACACAGCGAGCCCCGCGTGCAGAAGCCGCGTTCGCTCGCGCCGGAAGCAGAGCAACGACGGCCGACGAGCTAAAGCTTCGGAGCGACTCTCCTCTCGACTCTCGGGGCGGCTACGGGGGCAAACGCAACGAGACGACCGTGGTGTGTGTGTGTGTGTGTGTGTGTGTGTGTGCATGCAAGAGAGAGATGAAGAGAGGCGCGAGGAATTTTGGAGCGCGCACGAGCGAGGCCCTAAATTTAGCCCGGCACCGACGAGAGCTCACTCGAAAATAGAATACCGATGTGGAAGAACTCTGCGCGCATATATAGGCGAGAGAGGGAAAAAGTCACGATTTTTACCGCCGCCGCCGAAGCGGCAGTCGTCTGCGACTGGCGAAGCCTACAACGGATTTTTAAGGGCCGATCGCGATATCGAAATCGGATCTTTTTAAGGCGCAACTATGATTTTTTTCTTTCGTGTTTTTTTTTTAAGAAAATAGATTTCTATTGCATCTTTTAGTTCTAGTAGATTATAGGCTGTTTATGCTTTTGCAGTATGTTTTTGTATAAAACAATCATTAATGTTTTGAATAATATATACCATATATTATGTTTTTCTTTTTTACAATATCAACACAGTACTTGTACTTTTAAAGTTTATTTTGATTTTTAATAAGGAGCTGCGAGGTTAAACTTAATAAAGTATAAATCAAAGTATATAGTTCTTTTAACATAAAATTATTAGCAAGGCCAGTTCGATATCAAAAAGTGAATTTCATAAATATCTAATTGGCACATGATAAAATAGTATTATTCAAGTTACACAGACGTGCTTAGTCATTTTGAATTTAGTTTCGATTCGAAATCGTTCGATTTATCGGGCAGTCCCTCAATTTTGTACTGTGCTTTCAATTTTCTATATGTGTTCTAGATATTTCTTTGAGTCATGACTATATGTTTATTCAATAAACTACATTCTTCATCATCTAGTTTATAAATAAAACTCCGATAAGGTCAACCGTCCCTCCAAACCATTGCCGTCGAAATTTCGACTCGCTCTCCCCATAAATCGGCTTCGCAAGCTATAAAAAAAAGACATCGCGCATATAATCTGAGAATACCCATTAAACGGCCTCCCGAAAACAATAGCCATCTCTCGCGAACTTCGTGCACACACACACACAGACACGCGATCGGCAGCGTGCGGTATAGTGCACGCGGAATGCCGGGCGCCATATACACGGGCGCGATTTAAAAGAAACGAGGAGCGTATCAAGCATGCATGCACGCCTTCGCTGCGGCAGCTAACAGTTCTTCCGTATAGCTCGATGCACGCGAGCCGCGCGCAGGGCCGATGCGATGCAACCTGCGCACAGTTCGAGTGCCGCTCGCCTCGCGACTTTATATGTAGCTCTGGCTTGTAACTCCGGCGTATTTTTGTATCTTTCGCGGCGACTGTCGCGCTCGGGATTTGTGTAGGTTGGAGACGTATGCTGCTGCGCGCGCTCGCGCGCGTCCGGAGCTTTCTTTTTCGGGTGCAGGCCCGTGATTTATGTGGGACCGGCGGGAGATCGGTTGGAACATTTATTGTTGGGTGGATATCGCTCGGCAATTGTTTTAGCGTTTATTTTAGTTGAGAGAGATAGAAAGAGAGAATTAGAACAGTTGCTACTTTTTTGTAAAAAGAGTGGGACTATACATACGTGTTTATAAATAGTACGTATGAACATTATAAATAACTGCGCGGTACCCGTGTGATAATTTAGAAGACTGAGATATTGAATTACATTAAAAAATAGTTATGCTCGGCGATTAATTATTTCTTTTAGTTTATGTAAAAATGTTATTTCTAGGTTGCGTTAAAACTAGAACTTAACATTCTTTCGCCTCTGTCGCATAATATTTTCGGATAAAAAAATAAAATTAATAGGATTCGTTAACGGGCTAATTGTTTATGCGTTTATTTTTCGAATTGTAAGCGAGGCTTTTTTTAGTACGCTATTGGATCTGACCGATTTATAACACGGTTTTTATCGCAATACGTAATATGTAGTATTTCCATTACGATCATCAAATTTTACTCTGATTTATATGCTTTAAATGCCAAATCAGTCCTACAAGAGAGCTTAGAACTTTTCAAAACCTCGTTTCCCAAGCAATTTAAATGCACGTCAAAAACAAAAATATGAGAACGCGTCGTTCTTCAATAGAAAGAACGGGACAGTTCATAGACTGACCTCTCTGCTGAGTAATCTGCTGCCTGGTAACTTGAGTCTCCGTCCGCTCCTGCGAGTACTGCTGCTTCTGCGTGTCCCATGATTGCTGGCGTTTCATCGTGCCGCGCTTCGCCCAAGCTTTCCAGCTTGAACCCCGATTAAGATCGAAACGAACAAATTAGAAATAAACGTGTAAATGACGTGAGCGATCCTCCTTCCCGGCAAAAAATTGTGAAATTCAAACAAAACAGTGAAAATTTGAGAATGCGTATATATATATGTATGTATTCGTCGATTTCCGCCCCGCGATCGGCAAAGATTCCGGAGGGGGCGGCTGTGTCGTCGAGCACGCACAAGCACTAAAAAAATTACAACACTTTCCTCGTCCTCTTGACCTTCGATCTATCCCTACAATCTTCCTTCTTCGAACTTTTCTTAGCGCGTTGTGTTCGTGGCTGCTCGTCGATTCGTTTGATAAAGTATCCTCCTTTTTATCTTCTTCTTTTTTTTTATTTATGCAGTTTTCAATCTCTCGGGGGTACACGGTGATGCTCTGGCGCCTCTCGATTTGTCGTGCGGGAAGGAGAGAATAAATTCGAACGAAATTCAATGACACTTGCTACTGCTGCTGCTACTCCTCGCGATTATCCTTCCTCGTTGCTTCTCGTCTGCTGTCTGTCCTTTTTTTTATTTCCTCAGTCGCTCGTATCCTCTCTCTTATGTACTACAATAAATACGTGTATATATGTGCGCGTGTGCGTAGGCGCCTTCTTTAATTTTCTGTATACTCTTCTATTTCTTCGAAAAAGACGATGCGTTTTCTTTCGCTTTGCGAGTGCCTGCGGCGGCGGCCTCAGTCGGCAGAAGTCAAGTCATCATACCCCAAAAAACGCGCGTGTTCTCCCCGAGACTTCTCTTTCTCTCTGTCCGTACACCAAGACGTCGGTCGAATGCGAATTACGAGAGAGCCGGTAGCGAGATATCTCGGGAGGCTCTCGCGGCGCGCGCGCGCGCGAGGAACGACGGGGGAGAGAAGGAGTGCGAGGAAGAGAGAGAGAGAGAGAGAGTGCGAGAAAAGTCTCTCGGTGGGAGTGAAGAGAGAGAGGGAGAGAGAGAAGAGCAAGAGAGAGGTGGAGGAAATTGGGAGGGGTGGGGACGACGTCGAGCGCCGCGACGCCGAGAGAGAGAGAGAGAGAGAGAGAGAGAGAGAGAGAGAGAGAATAGCGAGTGCGAGAGTCGGTGAGCGCGAGGACTGAAATATCCCTCTACTCGGGAGCTATTGAGGCATACGAGAGACGAGAAAGCTCGACTTGCTTAGCCTCTTGATCGCGATGTGTTGAGCTCCGTTTAGCTTATCTATCTCACTCTAACACCTAGTCATTCATCTGCGATTTTCACTTTCTATGTGAAATTTTATGATGCGATTTTGAATTGTTTGAACATCTTTGGCTTAACTTAAATTCTATAGGTGTGGTTTATTTTGCATAGTAAAATTTAGACTGACTATAGGCGATAAAATGTTTATCAATTCTAAATTATTTTTTTTTAAATGTGTATTTAATACCAAAAAACTTGAAAATTGTAGTTTTTGATTCTTTCAGTGGATAGGTTATTTTTATTTTCAAAACTGTAAACCAAATAGCTACTTGACTCTACGAAGCTTTCGAAAATAATTTCCATGCCCCCTTATTTCGTGAAGTGTAGATTTAGATTCTTATTTTAAATGTATTTTCTTTAGCGGGAAGCGATGTTTATCTTTAAAATGACACTGAAACTACTTACACCAATTTGAGTTCTTAGAACTAATGTAAAATAATTTTCTATGATAATGTAATTAATTATATGTTTATAAAGTTCGAAAATAAAATTTATACATTTTTGTTTTAGTCGATTATAAATTTAAATTCCATCCTTTGAGAAACTGAAATTATTAATCTGCAAAACAATCTGATGCTTAATTTTCAAAAGATTACAGAATGTGATTGAAAATACCTTATTTTACAGAATATAATGGAAATTCAGTTAAGCTCAACAATATACAAATCAAAATAAAATATAGTGATAAAATACGTTAGAATTTTGATTTATAGTTTATAAGAAGTACTCGAGAAACATACAGTAGTATAAAGTTGTAATTTTATAATCATATTTCACGCCTTTCAACTATAATTTTATGAATATTTTTATACGCTGAAGGTTCACGACAAAATCTTTTTCAAATTTATATTTTCTATTATGTGCAATAGGATTACATTGGCTTAAAATTTGACATCTTTAAGACGTGGGGCACCTGTAGTTTGTTGGCATCATTCTTGATTCGCACGTCAAGTTTATTGAATTTGGCTTACGTGATACCTAGTGAGACAGCTACTGATTCAGTTCTCTAACGGGATACCACTACTGGTAGCCAAAAAGTTACTATTTTTTTCATTGATTTTTTTACAATCACATTTATACTTAAACATCACATTTAAAATCTAAGCATTGAAGGTAAAACTAAGTTTCGTAATAATTTTTTTAATAAACCAATAAAAACTTAATTAATTTATAAATAAATGTACTATACTAAGAAATATGCACAAAGAGAATTGACTTTTCGGAAAAATTAGCGTAATTTATTATAACTTTTACCTTAAAATTAAAGTGTCTCATAATTATGATGGGTTTAACGGTAATTTTCAAGGTCTTGAGGAGTAATTTCTTCTACCGCAAAATGAAGTTCAACATCTGAGCCGTTCTCTAGAAAAACGGCTTAAGTCGATTTAGGACGTTGCGAGAAAAATGCGTTTAGAATTATTAACATGTTTCACAAGTTGTTATACATAAATTAATAAACTCTTATTAACTAATAAAGTTTATTAAAATATGTATAACGGCTTATAAGTTATTTTACGAGTTTTGAACTCTTGTTTGTTGGAACAATGTAAAATCGCTTAAGTCGTTTTTCTAGAGAATGGTTCTGTACTTTGACCGAATGGCTCCTGGTTTTTAAAATATTATAGCTTTTCTATTCCAAGTATGTATTATTTAAGTGAAAAATAGCACATGCACTTCTGATCATGACTCTCAAAGTTATTACGCTAAAAAATTACCGAAAGAGTAAATCAAAGATGTTTCAAACATCTTTAATTTTAGCTTGGTTTTGTATTACAATATAATAATACATACTTGAACTAGAACAGTTGATATCTTACAAACAAGGGCTCATTGAATCAAACCACAGATGCTAGACTTTTTTGGGTATCATGAACTACATCTTAAACTTCAAAATCTATTCTCTAAAGTTCCCTGTTAGTACATTATAAAGAAATACGGAAAAATAGCATATCATGCACTACACTAGTGTTTACAGTTATATGAACAATGCACGAATGAAAAATTTAGACAATATGTGAAGAGCAAAATTAAAATTTTTTAATCTAAAAACAGCGGCTCCAAAACTATTTTTCAAGATTCCGTGTTTAAAAGAAACACGTAGGATATTTTCAAAATATTTAAAACTCTTTCTGTAATTAACATTTTTATGCGAACTTTTTCGCTGTTGCAACGCCGTTACCCTAAACGGGTCTTGGGCGTAGTCGTCCAGAGCGGACGGGCCTATCACCACTACACAGCGCGTCCTCAGGTTGCGGATATAGGAACGACCCCTGAGAAAGAGGTTAGCTGCGAATAAAGTGAATAAGCAGTCGCGGACAGCCGATAGGCCCAGGCGTGGGTGTGATGAGCCCGCACTGGCGAACGCATTCATCTAGAAACACTACGCAAGCACCACAACAACTACAAACACTATACAAAATCTCCTATCTTACTTTCTCCTTCTACCTTACTCTGTAATCTATCTCTTTTACCACATATTTCAAACAAAAAATGGGCCAAAAATCCTGCTGTCGTGGAGGATGCGGGAGCGATGACAATTGCCCTGAGAGGGGATGTGTAGAATGATTCGCCACCTGGTCTTACACGGCAGCGAAGCCAGCGAAGGCGCGTTGCCTTGCAGGGGGGCGTTAGGATATGTTAATGAAACCTTGTGTGTCTGACGACGAGTTGACTATGTCCTCGCCAAAGTCAGAAAGCTCTCATACTTAGTTCTAGGGAGGTATGAGGGTTATCACCCCTAGACGGATGGACTCACCTGCGATCGGAACAGGATCCATAACGCGCGGGTTTAACTTACTATCATGGCTCAAAGAAAACAAAACCAAACCAAAACGAAAAGAAACTTAAGGGTGGGAACCTGGAATGTACGCACAAGGCAACGTGGACATCGCCGGACGGGGCCACGCACAATCAAATCGATCATTTTGCGACTGGGATCATTATCTAGTAGTGGCCAAATTAAGAGCCAGATTAGTAGCCGGTCAAAATAGTAAGCGTGCGAACAAAGTAGAAACCTTTGATATTGGAAAACTACGAAGCGGGGTAGAGCGAATCAAGTACCAAGTAGAAATTAGCAACCGATTTCAGGTGCTCGAGGAAATGGATGCACAGACGGGAGTAGATGACGATCTGAACAGGTTATGGGGGCTATCGAAAAAGCTATAAAAGGGGCCGCGAACAAAGTACTGGGTAAGAAAAAAGGCCGAAGAGCAAACCATGGTTTGTCGAAGAGTGCGAACTCTGGTTTGAAAGGCGCAAGAAGGCTAAATTAGATAGCGTACACAATGAAAGCGATAGGGCCGTAGAAGAATACCATGAAATAAGAAAGCAAGTGGGTGTGATTTACAGAAACAAGAAGCGTGAGTATCAGAAAAATGAAATTAGAAAAATAGAAACTAATATTTAGTAAAGAAAATAATCCGCGGAGATGTACAAAGGAATAAACGCTATTAGGAAGGGTTTTCAGAGTAGATCGCAGTTAATAAAAGATATGGACGGGAACCTCGTGACAAGCGAAAATGAACTATTTAAATTATGGAAAGACTATTTCGATAAGTTATTAAACGTGCATGAAAACTCCGAGGAAATGGGAGACGAAATCCACACTGCTGAACTCCATATGGACGAATCGACCTACAAAGAAGTAGAGGCCGCGATCAAAAAGCTAAAAAACAATAAGGCAACAGGAAACGATTCTATACCAGCAGAACTACTTAAATATTGGGGCACCGCGCTTACATCTAAAATTTTTTATCTAGTATGTGCTATTTGGAGAAATGAAACAATACCAGAAAATTGGAAAGAATCATCATACCGATCTTTAAAAAGGGAGATAAAACAGACTGCAATAACTACCAGGGAATCTCACTTTTAGTTACCTGCTACAAAGTTCTGTCAAACGTAATACAGGCCAGACTCACACCATTCGTGGAAGATATAATAGGAGATTATCAGTGTGGATTCCGGCGCAACAGGTCGACGAGCGATCAAATGTTTACCATAAGACAATTATTAGAGAAAAGGTGGGAATATTGCGAAACTATACACCAGCTATTTGTGGACTTTAAGAAAGCGTACGACTCTGTCAAACTAAGCAAAATGTATGAAATCCTAGTATTCCTTGGCGTACCAAAAAAAACTCGTAAAATTAATTCAAATATGTCTGAACGGAAGCACTGGAAAGGTCCGAGTAGGCGGTGATGTATCCGAATCGTTCATGATACGCGACGGTTTGAAGTAAGGTTACGGGCTTTCAACGGTACTCTTTAACTTGACGCTAGAGTATGTTGTTAGAAAAATGCAGGCTAGCGAGCTAGGCGCAACACTCAACGGAACAACGCAAATTTTAGGCTATGCGGGTGACTTGGATATAGTGGGAGATAATGGTGATACGGTGGCGAGAAACGCGGAAATCCTTATAAATGCGGCTAAAGACACGGGGTTAGAAGTGAGCGAATCGAAAACGAAATATATGATCATGGAGAAACTGGGCATTCGCGAAGGAGAGGAGGATCTCAGAGTCGGAAATTTCACTTTTGAAAAGGTTAGCGAATTCAGATATTTAGGTACAACTATAAATGATCGAAACGAAATTAAAGCCGAGATTAATAAGAGACTTCATTCGGGTAATGCCTGCTTCTACGCTGTGAATAGATTACTTAAGTCAAAGCTACTGTCGAAAAATGTCAAAATAAGGATATATAGGACTATAATAATGCCGGTAATCTTGTACGGGTGCGAAACCTGGGCGCTCACTAAAGCGGAAAAAAATCGTTTTAGGGTATTTGAAAATAAGGTTCTGCGGAAAATATACGGGCCAAAGAAAGATGAGGAAACTGAGGAGTCGCGAAAACTGCACAATGATGAGCTACATAATTTGTACACGTCACCAAATATTAACAGAATAATAAAATCACGGAGACTAAGATGGGCAGGGCACGTGGCAAGAATGGGCGATGATCGTACGGCAGCGCGCATAATGAAAGGAAAACCGAAAGCAACGCGATCTCTAGGTAGACCTAGACGCAGACGGGAGGATAACGTAAAAGCAGACGTAACTGAAATTGGGCGGGAGGGCGCGAAATGGATGGGGTTGGCACAAAATAGGGAAACGTGGAAGGCTTGCGTAGATGAGGCAATGAACTTTCAAGTTCGAAATTCCACTTAAAAAAAAAAAATGCGAACTTTTTCGGTAAAATCCTCCTAATTTCTCTAGATAAACTATTAAACAGTAACGTAAGAGTGATTTTAAAAATCCTATGTATAATTTTTCTAAAAAATCTATTAAAGAGTATAATTTATCAAAATTTTAAGTGAAGTTTTAAGTATAAAAGTAAAAATTATAGGTGCTAAGTATCCCACTGCATAGTTTCTCTAAAAAAATGTTGATCTGACAACGCTGCAATAGTGACGGCTTTTCTATTCGACAAAATATTAGAAAATTTATTTTTACTTTTAAAAACTTGTTTAATAAATTTCTATTAAAACACTTTTATTATAGTCTATCAATTTTATTAAAATCTATATATTATCGTTGACTGATTCCTTAATAAAAAATAAAGGCTGTTTTATTACGTTCCATTACCTGTTATGTCAATATAGTTTATTCGCTCTACCAATACAGGAACAGTATAAACTAATAACCGTTCAGTACATCTGATTTAATTGCACGATTCCCCTCTACAATAATAAACTTTTTATCGACCTTACATCTACTCCAATAACAGTACAATCACCACCACCATTCACTCATTCACGCGCAACTTATCAAATCAAAACATCAAATCCACCCAGACCAGACACGACAAAGCAGGAAACGACGTCCACGCGCGCTCGACCGGCGGAAAAAGATTCGCGCTGAAAGGTGCAGTGCAGCGAAGAACCGTGCATAGGTATAACACATCGGCGCTGCACACGCGCGAATATGCATTATATCGCGCCGGTGAAACTATTTCTTTCGTCGCGGCCCGCCCACACACACGTCTGCTGTCTATCTCGCTCTGCTTTATTTTCATTTCGCTCGCTGGTCGCTGCGGCGGAGCCTTTCTTTCTCGGTATCGCGCTCGAAATTTTCGCTGCGACATCGCGTTTCGAGGCTTGAATAAATAAGTAAGGGGATTGACAAAGGTTGGTTTTTTTAACGATGAGAATGATTCGATGCAGGTTGTTTTGCATTCGATGCTGCGCACGGTTTCGTTGGTCGTCTTGTAATGTTGTGGGTATCGTCGCGTGTTTTGGATACGGCGACTTAATTTATTGAAGGAGTTTGGATGAGTATGACAACTAAAAGCAGAAGACATTGTGATTAATGAAATAGTTGTTCTTTAACGTCAATTAAATAAACAGGACGAGTTTGCGGTTTCAATTTCTTAATATTTCTTAAAGATTGTGTGGATGAATTAAATTTGTAAATCATCAAGTTGCACACTAAATAGATTTCATTCTATATTAATAATTAAGAATGCAAAACAGGAGTATAAGTAAAAAAAATTAAGAACTTCGTAAATTGAAAAATAAATCTTTACCATGTGAAAGAAGAAGATTTTTCAGTGCAAAATCTAAAATGCCAATGAATTTTACAGATGATATCGGTTTTAGAAGTATTCTTGTTTCTCTGAATCATTCTGCTTAAACAATATATTTAAAATAGAACTGCTTATACTTACTATTAGATAAAGAACTTTTAATTCATTGATTATATTAATAAATTTGCAAATAATGAAAAATTCGCGCAGTTAAAATAATAAGTAATAATAGAACTCAAATTATACTAAGGAATAGTAAAGAAAAACTCCACGTATATTCATGAATAAATGCATCAACTGTATTCCTGGGAATAGATCTAGGTATCTGAATCAAATTGTTGAATACATTTAGAAACATTGTGTACATTATATTTTCCACTAAATTGATCTATATGTTGATGCGCTTTCTTATACACACAAGTTAAAATCCACTTAAGATTCTCCAGCTTATTTTTTCATAACTGAAATCCTACATTTCAAGACCACTGACCGTACCTTTTTTGCTCTAATTGAAAAAAGATACTATATATAAACAAGAGCGCGGAATTGGCGAGTTTAACGGCACTTGCGTCCCCTTGACAATTAAAGAATGCTAAAATCATAACTTTTGTAATTAATTAATTAGGTGCAAGTATAAGGTAACCCATAAGTAAGGACAATAGCAAAGCGCATGCTTTTTTACTTCCGGTCGTTTCTCTTTCTTCGGACCGTGCCGCTATATATATATATATATATATATATATATATATATATATATCCGCAGTCCGATTCGCTCGTCTCACGCGATTCGCGGATGCCCCTCGCACGTAGCCTTTTACTTTATTAACGCATTATTATCGCGTAATTGAGGTGCAAGCGCGCGTGCGTGCGCGCGTGCAGCGCCGCGTGTTTACCGTAGACAGGAACCAGGTGTGCATTAAACCGTTTGTGATCTCATCATCGCCGCAAGTCGTGTGTGCAGCGCGGGCGCGCGAATCCTGGTCTCTTCCCTTTCAGCTGACTACTGTGCTGCGTCTATGACAATTGTCTCGGGAACGTGGATAACTGTGACTCGATTAGCATCTTGCTTGAGATCACAGATCTGATTGTATAAGTAAGGTGTAATTAGCGATGATACAATGAAGGAGTTCTGACTTGTAGCATTATAAGCGCAGGGTTTGCTTAGATGTATGAGATGTCTGATGAACATTTTAATACGTGGAAAAGTCTGAGATTTAGCTAATCAGCATTTGAAGAACTTAGTTTAAACAAACTTATAACTTGTAGTTTAACCATCTTAGAAACATATAGAAGTGATTATTCATCTGTCAGACTAATAATACATTTTGGGTTAATATAACTAAAAATATAGCAAATATAAAGCTTACAGTAAAATAACATTTTAATATTATTTTTGAAAATAAATACGTAAGTCACATAGTCATGATTTTTTTCATTTATTTTTTAACTAAAAGCGGATGATTGTATTTTCTTCTGAATAATAATTTATTTTCTTGTTCATAAAAATATGTCATACAAATATATACAGTGAATACATAGTTGTACATCCCAAATAACAAGCATTTTTTGAGATCGGCTCACAAAATTAAGTTATAAAAATGTAGCAGTATTTTACTGATTTCATAATAACATGCGTGATTTGATCTTACAAGGCTTCGCAGCGAGATTGCGTATTAATTAAACTTGCACATAAGAATATCTCAAAAGATGATTATGGGCCGGTAGAAGCAGTTGCTCTTAGTAATGGAAGAAATTATTACTGTAAGATATAAATGGTTAATCCAGTTTGGTATTGAGGTGGGTCTATATCCAAAATTGCAATTTTTGTTCTTTTACATTTAGCATTCTGAAAATTTAGCAGATTCTACCAACTATGAAGGGAAAACTTTTACCAATTTCAAGCAATCTGGATCCAGAATCATCAAAATTATCAATATAAACTCTCATTTTCTTGTAAAAAATGAATGTCCATGCACATTCAGTTTTATTGCATAGGTCTGAAAAAACTTTTCTTAATTTTTAAATCTAAAATAAACAATTAGTATGACTACCTGGGTTAGCTTTTTTATTTTTTTTATTCTTTGGTTTATTATGTAAAAATATATATTGTTACTAATTTTCAGTATATCTCCCTCTTTACTGTTTTACAATAATAGTACAAACGAACCGCTAATTACTATTCACTAGTAAGTGGTAAGTACTTAGAGTACCTCAAGTACTTAAGTAGTAAGTACCCAGCGAACCTTAAGTACTTAAGTAGTAAGTTCCCAGAGTACTTTAAATACTCAAGCAATAAGTACTCAGAGTACCTTAAGTACTTAACTAGTAAGTACGTTGAGTACCTAACATATTTAAGTAGTAAGTACGTTGAGTACCTTAAGTACTTAAGTAGTAAGTACATAGAGTACCGTAAATACTTTAGTAATAAGTACGCACAATTCCTACACTATGAATAGTACATTTTACCATAATCCGTTCATCAAAGAGTAAAACTCCAGAAATTCAACCCACCCCACAAGAAACCAATCCACCCGCACGTAAGCCCTTCCAACAGAATTCCCACCCTTACATAAAAGAGTTAACAAGCTCTTAAAACCCCGCCGATTAATAAGCGTAACCTTTGCGGTTACGCTGAGAATTATGAAAGAGAGCCTGCCGCCGCCCGCAGCAGCAGCAGCAGCAGCAGCAGCAGGTCGACGCGACGAAACGGAGCAAGACGAGGCGGAGAGATAGGTATAAGCCCGCTGCAAGTCGCCTCCTCGTCTCCTCTTTGCAGCCAGCGTCCGGAAGTCGAGATAAATCCAGCGCGCGAGAGCGCGCCCCGTGTAATTCAGATCGCGCACAATGCGCCTCGGTTTCGCGTTACGTCGCCGCTTTCGCAATCGGCCCCCTTTGCGCGCGCTCGCCTCGTCGTGACATTGCCCACTGCCTGTCCTGCACTACGACTGCGACTGCCGCGATGCGCCTCGTGGTTTTTAATGTACACGGCTGGCCAGTGGACTTTCGGATTGTCTGGCTTTGCGTGTATATACACGGAGAAAAGCCTAGCTGTGGATTGAGGATATGCGCATGCTTATATAGATATTCAAGAGGTTTGATAAAAGTTCGTGTATAATGATTTATCAGTTTTCATGAAAACGTATTAATGTCTATGAGCGTGCGTATGTATCTCCAGTGAAGTTTTAGGTATAAGAGTGCATTATTCTGCAAGAACATGTCTAAGCTCAATACTACAATGTGCAACAAGCGGAGAAAATTGAATTCATTTAAGTGAGGATGATGATTGAGCAAGAATGCAAGTCGATGGTGCCGAAGGGGCCCGAGATTAACACGAGTGCTCAAATCAGCATGGGAGTGTAAAAACCCCGTGCGTGTGTGTATGCGTGTGTGGGAGGGGGGGGGGGGTTGTGGGTGTGGGTGTATTTGAGTGTGTGGGTTTGGGTGTGGGTGTGTGTATGTGTGTATGCATGTGTGTGTATGTGTGTGTGGGTGTTAATGTTTCAGGGCTCATTTTTTTTATTTTTGATCATGAAGGTGGCTGTAAATAGTAAATGTGCAGCGGGTGTAAAGTAGTTACTGTACGCTCTAGGACGTAAAGTAAAATCGGCAGCGGACGTAAAGTGACTACTTTACTCACACCCTAGGGTGTAAAGTAAATAGTTTACGCCCACCGATCGGAAACGGTCACTTAAGGCCCGGTTTTGTGGGCAAAAAAATGCGCAAATCGTGTATGCGTTATAAAGTAATATTTTTAATTGGTCGATGCTTTTTTGCTTTTTAGCAATCTTTCGGTTTTTGGGTTTTAGTTTTTCAGGCTTTTTATAGGTTAAAATAAATATAATCAATTCGGATAAAGTTCATCTGAAAGAGCTTAAAACTACCTATCTTTTCCAACCCAATTTTTTTTATGAGGCCGACCCTTCTTTTGTTATTCATGAAAGCATTCATTTTTTAAATCGGTTATGTCTCAAAATTAGAAGATGAAGAATTTGTAAATTGAATGGAGAAAAATATTCTACAAAAGTTTCAAGCCGTTATCCTTTTCTTTTCACGAGCAAAAAATCATTTTGTAAACAAATCGGTCTTCTACATCGTAAGATAACTTGAGTGAAACGGCATTATTCTTTTTGAAAATTTACAAATTTTTTATCACTTTTTCTTTGATATCACGCGGTCATATTCGGATAATCAAAGCTCATTTTTTATGAATTTTTTGAAATCAAAAATAACTTTTAATATTTATCAATTCGTTTTTGTTTTATAGCGTTTTTTCATTTTTATGATGAATAAATTCGATGTTCATAAAATCAAATAACATTACAAAATTACAAAAAAGATTTATTAGTAAAAGTTATATGCATTTTTTTTGCATAAAAAGAAATTTAGTCAACTATTTTATAGTGCTGCAAAATTTATTATCAATTGATAAATCGCTGCCAATTCATTGGCACTTAGCTTCCTCAAACTAAATAAATTGTTCCAATATGAATTTCTTTATTCTAATACATTATTTTAAATTGCTATATTTCTCTCTTATTAATAGCTCAAAAAAGTTCTTTTTTATCATCGATTGTTGTCAAAAAATAAATTACAAAAAATTATAAGCTTGTTATCATATATTGCATTATCGATTTCAAAATATTAAAATAGAGAAATCGTTATACTCGTAAAACAAAAATGAATCGAGGAATCTTTAACTTTTTTCTAATTTTGTATGTTTATCAAAATAACAATTAAAAATTGGTTTGTTTAATAGAAAATGACCACGACATCTTCGAGATATAAGCAATAAAATTAAAAAATATATAACCTCAAATATCTTGAAAGATAAGAGACCTTACAGTCTTGGCAAAGAGCTCATCCAAGAGATCGTGGAAATCTACCTTAATCAGCTCAATTTATTTTAAATATTTTCCATCATATGTTTCTGAGATATCGCCATTTTGCGTCGGAGAAGATGAATAATATTATTATTTTTCAAAAGCATTTACACTGAAGCGATTATATAGCATATATATAGCTATATTACATATAGCATATAGCATATAGCTATTTCTATATAGCAGAATAATATACCGCATTGATTTTAGAATAACATAAAATAGAAAAATCTTAAAATTTATTTTTAATTTGCGAATCTTCATTAAGAAATAAAAAATCAATCCAAAAAATTAAAAAAAATAAGTTTGAAAAAACATCATAACCTCAAATATCTTGAAAAATAAAAGTCCTCGTGATATGGGCAAAGAACTTAGCCAAGAGATAGTTAAAAGATACCTTTCTGGAAATTTTCAAAAAGATTAATGCCGTTTTACTCAAGTTATCGTTCAACATAGAAAATTGTTTAATTTTACAAAATGAGTTTTTTCTCGGCAAAAGAAAAATAAATTGACTCAAAACTATACTGAACATTCCTCTCCATATTTCTAATCATCACAAATTTTTTCAATAACTTTTCATAATATGTCTCCAAAATATTACGGTTTAAACAGAAAATTACGTTTTCGTGTATAACAAGAAAAGGGAATTATTAAGACTAATAAATGTTGAAAAAAGAAAATTTGTCACACAATATAACAACTGAAAAACGACTCATATTAAATCGTTTCCTGTCCTAAAATGAAGGATTTTATGAGTACTTATTGTGTAAAAGAATCGCTTCCCAAAAACCATTCCTGCAATGAAAAAAATTCAAATAACCAGAATTTGAAAACTCTTAAATTTTGAAAAATGGCCATAAAAAAAATTATTTGACCATTTTTGCTGAAACTTGGAAGCGCACACCGAGTTTGATAGCAAATATCTGTGCAAAGTTTGGGAAAGTTATATCGTCGATTGAACGAATGGTGATATGCCACATACTAACAAACACGCGCACGCACGCACGTACGCATACACGCGTACACACACACACACACACACATACACGTACGCATACACGCACGCACGTACACACGCATATACGCGCATGCACACGCGCATGCACGCACGCACGCACGCACGCACGCACGCACGCACGCACATACGCACACACATATACAGACATTTTTTAAGACTGGTGTATTCGGACTCCCCAAGGCATAAAAAATGTACGGTCATCATTTTCAATTGCAAATAACTTTTGATCAGATTAATATTTTTATACGTAACAAAGCTTATATTAGAGGTCTTTTTGTCTATATTTTATTATATTTTGAGTCATTAATCCTTAATAAAAACTTGTAGAGTTATGCTTAGAAGAAGAGGTATATTCTTTCATTAAAATAACGAATATTTCGAGTAAATTACTAGGGCCCATTAGAATGAATTACGGGTAAAATGAGACCCTCCAAATTAAAATCGGATAAAAAATCGAAAACATTCATATCTTTTGTCAAATCATTCTCTAGTTTACGTGATAACTAATTTTACAATATCGAAATTCTCAAAAAAAAATTTGTATCGTTTTTTCAAATTTTAACGTTGCTCATATTGTAATAATATGTAAACAAATTAATGTATACATTTTTATATTTAAGGTTGATTCTCGTGGAGAAATCACCTTAAATCATGTAAACCTATACAGGAAATCTTCTATGAAATTTTAGTGCGAAATCAATCTGTGAATTTAATTAATGACCCTGGTAGAAACGTTCCCCATATGTTCGCCAGATTTTACTCTATTTTATAGGGAATGGCCAATTTCTGCTTAAAAGTCTGGCCAGAAACCCCGCTACCTGTCGACGTTTTCTCGTCAGAAACCTGACCAACTTATGGTTAATGAATAAATAAATAAAAAATAACGTTTAACGAATTTGTATAATTTAATAATGATTATTATGTCATGGATTTAATAGCTTATTGTTAATAGAATGCTAAGATATATTTGGGATAGATTCGAAATAAAAACTAAAAACTTATTTCATTAAAAGTTTTTTTAAGGTTAGAGTTTTATAATTAAATAAAACATAAAAAAATCAAATAAATAATCGAATAAAAATTTGCATGCTGTTTTAACGCAGAAGTACTATAATGGGATTTACATTTTCAATAATTTTTTAGGGTTATGTAAGCTATTTAGATTTTCTATAAGTTTCTGGTCAGATGCTGGTTTATTTCTGGCGAACTATTAGGAAACGGATCTGCCCAATAGATCGTGAACCGACCATCTAATATGCTCAATTTTCTACCAGGGGAGACACATTTAAAAACATGCATAAAAATTTAAAAAATTCTGTACTAAATTAAAATAGATGAAAGTTGGAATACATTGAAATAAATCTTTTCAACTGAGCTAAATTTCGAAAATTTGATTGCAGATTGCTGCAGCAAAAATTAAGTATGTAGCAATGTAAGGGTAACCGGAGGGCAAAATATGTGAAATATATGGTCCAATCATATAAGCAGTAGTCATTTCCTATGCTTTCCGAACTAATGGCAATATTAAAATGTAGTAAATGTGTTATTTGTAACTACATCATTATAGCAATGTAAACTACAAGATAGCGCGAACATCTTACTACATCGGTATACATATGTATATGGATACTTTTGCATTCTTAAACCGAAAGTTTTGTAACGATGAATATTTCGGAATTGGGATTTTGATGAATTTTAATGTTTTAGAGGTTATTGAATCAGAATATATATTATATATTTTTATATAGAATATATTTTCTTTAAATATGTATTCGTGTATGTGTAATGGGGGGGGGGGGGGTCGTATGTGTGAGTATGGGTGTGGTCACCATAACTTTCATATTTATAGTCTTATTTCGCGTTGTAATTTTACAGGTATATTATATAAAATCATGATATACGGTGTCACCTGACATAGAACTGGTTAGATTAGGCAGTAAATCAATCATTATTATTAAGTTCTTTTATTTAAATTAAGAAAAACTGAAATTAATTTTCTTTTTAAATTTTAAGCATTAACTGTGTTAATAATCCGCAAAGTTAGGCAGCATTTTAGCAATCTTTCCTTTAGTTTAGCAAAGTTAGGCAAAGTTTGGATAACTATAAAAGAATTATTGAAAGAAAAAACCTTCTTTTCTTTTTGTAAAATTGAATCTGATCGAGTTTAAGTAAAGTTATGGTATAATAAGTAAATGTGTGTCTCGTTATATCCCAACGTTTTTAGAAACCACAATTTTCGATGTAAGAAGTAAATTACAGATTTTTATTACGACACAGCATTTAACCCCAAAAGTAATCCATGATAGTATTCTTTGGAGTGTAAAAAAATAAAAATGTATCGATTTTAAAAAATAATGTTCCTGTAAGTATACTGGAGTAAATTTTATTTTATTTTCTCATTATATTCCATTCTGCCCTAAGTAAATGAGGCATATGATAGCAAACAGAGCTTTTCATAAAAGAAATTGCATTTGACATTTTTATTTTCCAAAACTTGGTTCTATTCTAACTTCTTTTAATTTTATGAAAATTTTTGAAACTTTGTCCAGCTGTTCAAAACTTTTTTTTACATTGTCCAGCTCTTCGAAACTTTTTGTAACAATGCCCAGCTTTTCAAAACTTCGCTAAACTTTGACTAACTCTGCTAAACATTGATGAAGTTTGCTAAAACTTTGGAGATAATCCCATTTGCTAAAGATAATAGGTAATGTTTTGGCAATCTTCAGCAATGTTAGCAAAGTTTACATTTCCACTAGGAAAACTGACTTTTTTATTTTATCTTAGCTAATTTAATTTATAAACAATTATGGTTTATTTGGTTCTCATTATTTTTAAACAACACTATATGCAATATTAAGAGCACTTTAATAAGGTAATGCCTGTTTAATAACTGTTGTACATAACTGGTTACATAAACTCATATCCTGTTAGGCTCATTTAGTTCGATTGATATTAGGTAGCAATATTATATATTCTTCATCATATTCGGAGTACTGATGTAATATACAAATGTCACAAACAGAGACATTGGTCTTTCTTACAATATTATCTAATATACTGAAAGCAAATCTCACTTATAGCCCGAAGTGAGGATGAGTCCAAAGTGACGATGGGAGGTGAATGGATAAGAAAGGAACTACGAATGTTACAGTATATCGCCGTTAGGCAAAAGAAATTTTTCGGCAGTAGGAGGAACCAGTAGATCGAGTATAAAATAAGCCGAACGTGCATGATAGTTTGCATTCAGTTCTCATCTTCTCAGCCGATTCCGAACTTCTCAGTTAATAAACCCATCAATAAGATGAAGACGGTACGTAATGATTAAACTTTTGAGTGTTTGTAAGTTAGTGATATAATTGTGTAGTTAAACTAGATTCCTTTGACGAATTTGCTATTGTGTCTTAGTTTGCGTTTGTATACTTTAATTATGTGGTACATAAAAAGTTCGGCAGGTGCAGTGAAACAATTTGTTTAATAAATCCCGGCTAAAAATGTACCATATATATTCATATTGACGTCCAGTACGAAGACTAGCATATTTCAGATTTCTCAAAAAAACCTACCTAGTTCTTTTCAGACTCCTTTTATAAAAAAAACTAGCACTTTTTAGATTTTCTGATTAATACTAACACTTTCTTAGATCCTCTAAGAAAATTATAGTTTTTGTCTAAAATTCTGAAATTTGTTCATTTTTGTGGGTGATTCCTGAAAGAACTAGTATTATTTGGGAAATCAGAAATGTGCTAGTCTTCGTAAGGGACGTCGATTCTGATCATATGTAACCAAAATTTGGATATGCGCATATATTATCATATATGATCATATGTAATAGATACGACTTGCATGAATTTTGGAATGGAATTTTTATTCTCAGATGTAGTTTTTATAGATGTAGTTGCCTATTTAGGATGTATCATGCGGATGATAATACTCAAAGTAGGGGACTGAGCTTAATTTAAACAATAAGTAGTATTTTTATATTTCATCCATATATGATCATATATAACCGAAATTCGGATATACGAATGTCATATACGATCATACATGGTTATATGCGAATGTCATATACGATCATACATGGTTATATATGAATATATATGATCATATATGGTCATACTAGATTTTTGTATATGATCATATATGAACGTGTACAATCAGGTATGACAATATATGAATTTATTTAAAGCCGGAATACTTAAATAAAAAAAAACATATTATTTAAAACCTTCTTCAGGCTAATTAAATAATACATTTTTATTAGAAAAGTTACACTTTTATAGTGTTAAACATTTAAATTGCATTGATACTTTACAAAACAAAAAAAGAATCTATAAATGCTGCATTATAAAATTATATGAAACTCTAAAATAAGTATAGAAAAGAAAGTATAGAAATAACTACTCGCTTAATTTGAATCAGTGACTTTTACCGCGAAACATTGAATATTCTCTGATTTTCAGTGTCAAGTATACCAGTATACCATTATTAGCACTGTGAATCAGTGAATATTCACTGTTTCACAGTGAAAGCCACTGATTCAAATTAAGATAGATAATCGTCAGAACTTGCGCTATGACGTATACCGGTTTTGAGTACAGATCCAAATGTAAAATTGCAGATCGCAGTTTTCGCCGCCGTCCTCGCCGTCGCCCTGGCCGCTCCTCAGCGCAGACAAGCCGGCGATCCCGCCGAGGTTGTCCTGGTCAGCGAGACTCCCTCGGACAACATTGGCCTCGACGGCTACAGATTCGCTTACGCACTGTCCGACGGATCGACCCGCGAGGAGTCCGCCCAGGTTGAAACCCGCAGCGCCGAAGATTCGGTCCTTCGCGTCAGCGGATCGTACAGCTGGGTGGACCCGGCTGACGGCCAGACCTACACCATCACCTACGTCGCTGACGAGAACGGCTTCCAGCCCCAGGGCGCTCACATACCCGTTGCCCCTGTTGCTTAGATTCAGATAGTTCCTTTTGATTTAATAAAGTTATTGTTTACAAAAAACTGCATTCGTGTGTTGATCCTCCACCCTCGTTCCTACTTCAATTACCTTGGTACCGTACTTTGGGCCGAATGAAAAATATATGATTTTTCACGATACCCTGGCCGAAAGTACCACATTTCCTCCCGGCCCCGAAACTGAAATGTGTCATTTTCAGCCCGGGTATGGTGAAAAATAGTATACGCACTACGGGAGGAAAAATGGTTACCCCATAGCACACGTAAATTGCCACCCGAGCCGAAGGCGAGCATATTTTTTCGCAATACTTTTCCTTCCTAGATGCGTAATATACTATTATATCTAGCACTGCAGAAAGTATGTATTTTGAAGCGATCAGAGGTATTTAGATTTGAAGATCAGGTAAAATAAGTAAAGTATCTGAAAAAAGTATCCGACGGATGCTATTTTCGGATACTCAGTATTCGACGAAAGTATTCGTCTGATACATTTTTCAGATACCGAGTATCCGAAAGAGAAATTAGACAAAAATCTGCACTTAGACGGCTCAAAGAATAATAGAAAAAAGTTAAAGCACACCGCTGCAACCACTTTTTTCTCTTTTCTATAAATCATACAATACATGTAAATAAAGTCAAACAAAAAAGTTTAAAACGTACATCAATTTCTCTTATTAGGATTTAAAGTGTCATGGACGAAGCAAGGCAGTAACGGCAATTTGTCCTTTCTTAAATAAGTATATACAATGGATAGACTATAAAACTAATCCGCAGAATAAATACTATTGCAACTTTGCTAATATATAGTTAAAAACATTACATATTAAAATAGGAGCAAAAAAATATTGCTATTTTATGTTATTTTTGCACCTTCCTAAAGATAAATTTTCTTAAAATTCTGCACTATATATTTTGTAATCATTTAGAGTCTGGTGGCATCGGAATTAGCGGGTTCGTACTTCTAAGACGTCTATAATACAAATTTCGAACTTAGTTATAAGAAGGTTCCAAATTTCAATGACATTATGATCAAGGTCTTTTTTGCACGTGAAAATTTTTTTACATAGATGGTATGACCTATAGAACGAGAGAAAAGTGGTTGCATAGGTGTGTCTCAACTTTTTTTTATTATTTTTTAACCTTTTAAGTGCAGATTTCTTTTAGAATTCTTCATAAACTTGCGTAGGTATGTCGTGTTTGGCCATTTGTCTAGATAGTGCACATTGAAGTGTTCTCGTCTAATACAAAAAAAAGTAATTGTAAAAAGTAATAATAAGTAGTAATAAATAGTAATTATAAGTAGTAACTGTATTGTTATAATTTAAATACAACTTTAAGTGCATGGTTCAAACTGAATGAAAAAGACCCTGAAGCTAGAAACTATTTATACCCAGATATACCTAATGCATATGTTTTTAACGAAAAAAATAAACAATGCTCTATAAGAAAAATATTGAGGATACCAGTTTTAAGTAGAATGTATGTTGTGAATCCAAAAGATCGAGAACAGTTTTATTTAAGATTATTGTTACAACATGTAAAAGGGGAAAGATATTTTTCAAGGACAGTCGAAAATATAGCATTATAAATTATAAATGAAGTTTTAACATTAAATGGATTATATAGTCGACGTGGAAAACATACGATTTGAACGATTTTAATTTTCTTGTAATTCTCCAATGAAGAGTTAAAACGTGCAATCGATCTAATGAAACCCAATGAAAGTACAGTATTTAAAAACAATTCAAATGGCTTGAATCAGATTGTTTTCCACGCCGAGTGTACATTAAACGATTTTAACTTGAGTGACATAATAACGAAGAAGTTGGTATTGTTGACGCATGAACCTCCTTAATAAAATTTTATAACGAACTTAAAAAGAAAATATATATATATAATATATATATATATATATATATATATATATATATATATATATATATATATATATATATATATATATATATATATATATATATATATATATATATATATATATATCGCTGTTATATGTTTTTCGCTGTTATATATATATATATATATATATATATATATATATATATATATATATATATATATATATATATATATATATATATAACAGCGAAAAACATATAACAGCGATATATATATATATATATATATATATATATATATATATATATATATATATATATATATATATATATATATATATATATATATATATATATATATATATATATATATATATATATATATATATATATATATATATATATATATATATATATATATATATATATATATATATATATATATATATATATATATATATATATATATATATATATATATATATATATATATATATAACAGCGAATTTCTTGCAGCCAAAAAATTTTCTACCCATATATATATATATTATATGGGTAATTCCAGCTAACTTTAAAAAACGCTGTGCATGGGGTTCACGAAAATGGTTGCAAATTTTTATATGTAATATATGTAAAGAAAACTATTTTTCATCTCTTTCAGTCCCTGAAGTGCTTCGTGGCTCACGTTATAATTTATTGAATTTTCTAAGGTAGTTGAAAAAACAGCAATAAAAAAATATCTTCAGAGCCCCCATTTTAGCTATATTGAATGTTTTAAAAAAGGGTTTCGTCTATTTACTCACTTTAAAAAATTTAATGTAAAAAAATTTAGGTAATAAATGTGAGATTGCAAATCCGAGCAGCAGTTTCTTCAATATTTTGCTACTCCTATTTGTCACCTAATTTTTTTTCTAAATTTCAATTGTGCATAACTTTTGACCAGAATGTTCTTAACCCATTGCTCTATTTTTGTACCATAAGATTTTAGCTTTCTAGTTGGATTTCTATGTGATACATTCGAAATATGGTGGGCCTAAGTTACTTTTGGTTGCATAGAAATCGAGAAAACTAAAAATATTGAAAACAAATTTTTTGTAAATATTCTTTCATTAAGAAGACCGGCGAATTTTGTGATCTTAATATTATAGGAGAAACCAAAAATGACCTGCGGCAAAACGCGCGCGTACAGGAGTTATATAATTTTAGGTATGCTTTATAATTGTTGATTAATCTTATTGTATCTGCACGGTTATATGTTATTTTATTTATTAAAATATTATAGCCATGAAGAGGGGAGTTAA
Source organism: Gastracanthus pulcherrimus (assembly GCA_949152435.1). Lineage (NCBI taxonomy): Eukaryota > Metazoa > Arthropoda > Insecta > Hymenoptera > Pteromalidae > Gastracanthus > Gastracanthus pulcherrimus. The sequence continues at coordinate 194,674,105 of OX424572.1, read as the reverse complement.
AAATCTCCCGAACTATCGGCAAACAATTATTAATAAAGAGTTTTATTCGTGCGGATCAAAAGAATCTTTTTCCAATATAATCAAATGGTAATTATTACAAAACGTCTGTCTCATAAAGGAACGGAATTATAGTCTATAGTTTTTTATCAAATCATATCGGTGCCTAGAATATTATGGTACCATTTAAGAATAAGCCATTCATTGTGTCATTGAATTTGAATAAACGTTTTTAATGAAACAAAAGTGACTTTATTTCTGACGAGTAATGAGGCGCTGTACATAATAATAATGGTTTACTGCACCGGTGCGCTATCCGGCGTGCCCCATGGCAGGTGGGTTGGGGTCGGCCACTAGATGCTGGCTCATTACGAAATAAGTGCCTTTGATAAAGAATAAGAAATCATGGACCATTGATCTCGAAACAGGTATCCCGAATCAAAAACTCCCGAGGAAATCTGTAAGAGTGCATTTAGCAACGGTGACCTAGATTCCTTCAGCAAACACAGTGAGGAATTGATCGATATTCGCTAGGTAGAAGACGTGTACTTCCTGTTTGTGGAGAGGGTGGTCAAAGTAATGCTGGAAGTCAAAAGCAAATCAGCCTGGTGATCAAGGATGGACTGGTGAGAGCATGGGATTAGATGAGCAAGATAAAAAAGAAGCACGCAGAAGGGGACAAAAAGAAAGAGCATTATCAGAAAAGAAGAGTAAGGATGGAGGAGTCAATAACAGACAGAAAGAAAATAAGACACGAATTAATGATCAAAGAGAGGGAACAACTCCCTCCGCATTGTGGTAAGAAGATATAAGAAGCTACGAAGAGATGAGGCGAAAGTGGGTGCTAGAATGTAAACGAGGAGTTCAAACCCCCAATCGGCAATATATGGTGGATGGGAAAGGTAGGTAACGGAGATACGATTACATGTGAGTCACTTTCGAAACCTCGGGACTTTTTTTGGACAAAAACTTCGACTCTGAGCAAGAGCTATTCTTTTTCTGGAGAACATTCTGACTCGGAGCAAGAGGCATTCTTTTCCCAGAGAAAAATTCCGACTTCGAGTAAGAGCAATTCTCGGCTGATGACAGAATAACTCTGAGAGAGAGTCTTTAAAGGAATTTTTCAATAACTTCGAAACTCTGCTATATTGTAAGTCATACAAGTAATTTTTTTTTATTTGTAAAACATTACACATACGATCCTCAATTATGTAAGATAAGTGAGTAGATAAGTGACAATGTACATAGCATTAGTTAGTAAGAACCTATATTTCCCAACTGATCGTTATACTATTGTCAATAAAAATTCTACCATTTTTTAAAAGTAAGCGTATCGTAAAGCACGCTATCTATTTCCCATAAAGGTCCTTCGAAAACAGAAGTACTCCAGACGGAACCGATCTTGCATCATTTCGACCGTGTACTATAGCCGACTTCTTATTTATAAACTTTATTTTCATTTCATTCAGAAATTAGTGAAATGTACGCTCAATTACTAATCTACCAAAATATCGAATTTTTAGTCATTTTGTTTTCTCGGGCCCTGTCTAATAACTGTTAGTCCGCATTAGACTATATGCATTTCCGGAGAGAATTTGTAACTTCTCATAAATTATTAATGCTCTTCAATATATCTAGAAAGAACCTTCAAATTTCTAAATTTACTATCCATATGTCTCTTAACACCAAAAAGTGTTTCCTTATTAACTTGAAAAATTAAACAGCCATGAATAGGATAATTTCCAGCGTATACATTTTTCATTATATTTATCATTTGTACCTAATAAATTATGTTTAATAAATTATATTCATTTTTAATCATATGGTAACATTCGCACTAAAAGAATTATAATATATAAGTGTCATGTAAAATATATTTTAAGAATTGAAAGTATTCTATGTAATTTTGATAAAATAAATACGAAAATAACGGAATTAACAACACTTATCCAAGCATTCTTTATTCCTATTTGACTAATTCTATTTAATTTGTACGAATATTACCACACCTGAATATTACTAAATTTTGAAATCGTTTATGATTCATTCTTTAAAATAGATTCGTAAGTAATTTTTTCTTTAACTTAAAATTTCTTTGTGTACTGATTTTAACATAGAAAAACAAATTTCGATTAAAAACTAAAAACTATTCGAGCAACAATGTTAATTCTCGAGCATAAAAAACAAGACGAATGTTTAAATGAAACTGTCGTAGACTAAATGTTTCAACGATAAAAATAGCACAACCCGACCCAACAAACAAAATCCTCTCATCTATCCCGCCGAGACATTAAATTAGTCATATTTTCAATTTTTACTCCAATACCGCGTAGGACCATCAAAACCTTTACGACCGCTCGCCACGATCTTCATTCACTACAATCCCCCTCCGACAGAAGGAAAAAAAAGTAGTACACGCAACAAATCCGAAATCTCTCGATTCGAAAATCTCCCTCCATGCCAAAATGTGCGCTGGCGATCGCGCGTATCTCGCCCGCGCAAGCGCGGCCTCTGACTCATCGTCCCTCCTGTATTATATAGCACCAAGGTGCCGCCGTTCTCTGGGCGCGACTTGGCGACGAGGCGCTATTTCGGGTTTCCGAGCGAAATCTTCAAACTTCTCGCGCTCTCGCCGCTATAGTTCGGTCCGTTTGAACGTATGAGTGGGTATATTGCAAGCACCTGCGGGGGCATCGAGACGATTTTCGATGCTGTGTAATGTACTTTTGCTTTGTCATGACGAGCACGACTTTAACACATGTTCTTGCGCCAGATCGAGTTCATTTTAGGTCGCTTCGGCGAAGGTATGAATGGACAACTGCGTGTATGCGGTACACGGGTATTACAATTTCGATGGTGTAGATAAGGTGGGCTATGTTGTATTTTACGAGAGATCTTATATGTTGTTTAATATTTGCATTACTTTTACTTTCCATAATTCAAATTTATTACTGTGATAAGTAATGCATTAGTGTTATTGTTTTTTTTTATATTTGGGTATTCAGTAGTTTCCCACGATAAAAATATCAGGCATACTATTTAGAATATATCTAATTGGTTTTTATTATTTATACAATTTGATGTTCTTAAACTGTATCAACTAAAGATGAAAATTATGTTTAAGGTAGTATTATGCTACTATGGTAGAAAAATTAAATAATCTTTGAAGAATATTTATTCTATAAATAATATAACCATCATGTAGATTGTACAGATAGATCTAAAATTTTGTACAAAAAGAATGTTATTAGTATCCAAAAACTGTGCCCTAATTCAATGCACAAAAACTAGATTTCAGCTGCGAGATGAATTACGGCTCGTAGACCAATCTGATTCGAAAAATTCGAACAATTAATTCTTAATCTGTACGTCTTAATTAACCCTTTAACGTGGATCGTGCATTAAGTAGTAGTAACGTCTTAAAATCTATTTTGTTCGATTGTCCGCTTAATTTTTTACTTTCTAAGCTGAAAAAGCACTGAAATAATTAATCATATGTTACTGAGTGAAAACTAAAATTATTGATATTTTAATTCAGCGTTTAAGAAAATGAACTAGGAACCATGATTTACTAACACCAACGCAGGTAACAACTATACGGTTTCCAGCGTTATTCATGTTAAAGGATTAAACAAAATTCTGCGGCCGCTTAAAATTTTCGATATCGATATCAAATTTTAACATCTTCTATCGTATATCCAAATTATTCATTGGTTTATCAATTTTATTTATTATTTATTCGTTATTCGTTTGGTTATTCGTAATAGCGAAATACTTCCAAAAATGCAATCAGTAGACTTTCTAAAAGCGTATTACGAGAATACCCCCTTAAAATTTTCAGCATTCACGTAGCGCAATTCAAAGTCCGCATTTTAAAGATCCATAACTATTTAACTTCTTCGATAGCGCTAGGGTTATCAAACTTTTACAGTGTATTTTAATAAACATGTATTCTAATAAAATAAATATTGTAATAGCAGTGTATTCTAATAACCAAATACTTTTGAAAAATGTAAAGAAAGACTTTCTTTGAACCAGAGTACTAAAGTAACCGCTTACCTTTCTAAGTAAATAATAGGTAGGAAAATTAAATTCTATTCTGACGCAATATGTTATAGTTTATAGAAATAGACTTTCGGAAATAAGATGCAAGAATGCAGTAAACAAACTTTCAAAAATCAAAACTGTTTATAATACAAAACTCACCTTCCCTATGCCGTTTGGTCTTCCTTTTCATCGAGCTTTCGGCTTTGAGCTTGGATTTGAAACGTGGTGAATCCTCAAGGTTAGCGATAGATTCGATCGACGTGTCAGCATCTGAAAATTCGAGACGCCGCGCCACTTCGTCGAGATTTCCGGACTCGTAGTGTATACTTTCGTTGCTGCAAAATCAAACCAACGTAATGGTTACGTTGCACAATACTTTTGTTCCGTGCGAAACTTTTCTTTTCATATAAGTGCCTTTACTTAAAAAAAGATAATATTCAAATATACATATAAAATTTTTAATTTGTACAGTTTCTTAATTTTGTAATTTTGTCCTATAATGTAAAATCATAATTCTATTTTCAAAAAAATTTTTTATAAGAATTATGATAGTTATTCAAAATAATTTTACTTGTTAAGAACAATTAGCTTTTTTAAGTTACTGTATAGTATAATAAACTAAGTAACAAAATGTAAATAAAACTTTAAGAAATTTGTTTTAAGAAACGGCATAGTTCGTTTCTTACACATAAGAATTATACACGTAATTATTGTGCACAATATAGCATTGGTCAAGTATATCTATATATAATTTCACCAATGCTAAATTGTGTAGAATAATTAAGTGTATAATTCTTATGTGTAAGAAACGCGCTATGCCTAAGAAACGACTCTGCTTTAAAAATTCCCTTAAATCAAGTAAAGAAGGAAGAGATACAGATAATTATAAAATTTCGAAAGCGACCTTACCTAAATTTCCAAGATTCTGTTTTTAAGTCACTGCTTGGTAACAGAATAGGACCTTTGATGTGAATTTCGGGAGATAAAAAGAGATCCTTAAGAGCGACGAATCTGCCAGGCTTTTCTTGACTACGTCTAATTTTCTGAATTTCTTGCAGCGTTGTAAATGCTCCTGAAATTTAATTTCTTGCTTTTAACGATCAGCCACAAGCTTTCACTAAAAGTCATTTAATAAATTGTTTCAATTTTTCTATTTAAAACGTCATTCTAAATTTATTTCTCTTTCACTTTTGGTATCAAATGTATGTAATCTACCATATAATAAAATATTCAATGATTTTTTGTTTCATACATAAGGGCTCAGAATGATTGAATATTGTGGTATATTTTATAAAAATGTTTTTAGACAATATTAAGGCCTGGATAAAATAAATATAATTTTTAACGTTATTGTAGCATACTAGCGAATGTCTGATCATATCGTTCTGTTTCTACTAGTCTGCTTTAAGTAGAATTTACTAAAGCCATTAATCGTTTAACACTGCGGTCACCATGTCCTTTTTAAAGGACGTTAACTTTTTCACCTACAAAACGTATTAAATTTAATTTTTCAGCTTTAAACTATAATATCTGTCTAATGGAATCAAAAAATAAGATAGTAAAACTTTGGTTTTGTTAAAAAAATGTTGTTATGTTAAGTTATAGCCTCAAAATGGAAAAAAGTTTTGAATTGATCAACCGTTTAAAACAATTATTGTAAAATGTAATTTCTTTTTTGTAATTTGGTTAAATTTTTTTTTAATCTTTATAAGAATATACTATCAGGTTCAATATTATGTGTTCTGTAAATCCATAGAACTCGCGTCTAATAAGGGCTATCACACCAAATCTTGCGCTAAAATTCTAGTATAAACATGTACTTTCCTTATGTACTACCAGAGCACCAATACTTTCTGGTATAATTCTCAATAAATTCTAAGAATAAAAATAACGTAACCGAAAGAGCTAAAGTCACTTATTATTAACTATTTATTATTAATCATTTATTATTTATTATTATTTATTATTATTTATTAAATAAAAGTGCATTATATTAACATTACGATTTGAAGAAAAAAATTTTAAAATGAGTAAAAAATTTTATTACTGTTTTTATTTATCTACATATTTATATATTTCGAGTAGATAGAATAGAACAATATAAAGTTATTTAAGAAAAAATTTATTTATCTAATTTTTTATGATTTATAAATTTTGTAGTATAAATAGTGCCTACAATTTTCAAAATGTGCTACCCATTTAAAAATAAACAACCTCAATTTTTAGATACATTCTAGATTTTATATTTTCGATTATTCTACAGAATTTCGAAAATCCTCGAGGAAACCCTAATCAATCAAAGTCGCTTGAATCGGGTCAGATTATCGAGGCAGGTGGTAAACGAAGTGATGCTTCGATAAGTAATAAAATTCCTCAAATCGAAGTTAACGTTGGCCCTGGGCCAAAGCTTCGCCGTTGTGTAGTAGACAAACTGGAGAAACTTGGTACCGACGAAGGGGCGACACGTGATTCAGGAAGCATTCGGGTCGCGTTTAAAATAATCGCTGTAGCAGCGCGCTAACTCTTTCTCACTATACTCGTGCTGCTGTTGCTGTTATTTTGCGATATTTTATTTTTCGTACCCTCCCAAAAATACCAGAGACAGCAGTATAACGATTCCACTACTTAAAAGAATTCTTGTTCCAGCTTGTTGGCTTATTTGTTGAAAGACGAAAAGTATTTAACGACTGACGTTTTTTCATATTTTAAAATAATGAAACATTAACAAATTGAACTATTGAACACTTATTTTTATTTAAGTCTTATTTATAAGTTTGACTGTTTTTATAAACTTTTATTATTTTTTAATTTTAACAAGATGAATCACAAAGTGGATTTTATTACAAGAATGTTTTTAAGTTTCACACTTCACTGTGCAGATATTCCAGTTGAATATAATCAAGACGATGGTATACACTCGACTGTAACTATTTTGAACCAAATAATTATTTATATAAGTTATAATATACATGAGATGTGAACGGCTATTTTCATAATACTTTGAATTTCGTGAATAAAATAAAAGCAATACATCTTTTGTCAAAGAGTAAATAGTAAATAGTAAAAATAATAGTAGAATATCATTCAATATTTCTATAAAATTATCTACTTTGTAAATATTAATAATTCAGTTACTATATATTTTCAAACCATACTGTACGCATCGTATTAGCTTAAGAATGAAAATGTAGTTAAAACTAGTTTGTATATAGAAATAAAAAAGGCGAAATCGTCGAAAAACAAATTAATGTCACACGAAATGCGCACATTTATTAAAGAAACAAATTCACAAATGTAATGAGTTCCAGATTACGCGAGCGAAATTCGCGCAGTAAATGCCTCTGCGCTTCTATCGTAAACGCACATAAGCGAAATTCTTTCCCCTTGTCGAGGATATTTGTGCGTTCCTTAGCCACGCGAAATTTCCCCGAGATTCAGAGCTATTTCTGGCAACCTCCGCTCACGACTGACCTCCTGGAGATGCGTAATCTCATGTTGCTTTCCTTTTTATTCCGGAGCTACGTTCGAACTACGTGACACATTGCGCATATTTGCGTTTTCATTTTTTTATAATTTAATTGCATGTACTTAAAAATGTTTTCTACCCTTTCATTTTTGTAAGATAACATAAGATAATATTTTCATATGAGTATATAACAGAAATGAACGATTAAAATATTTGAACAAACTAATAATAACAATTTATCTTTCTTTGTGTGATAATATTATAAAAAAAGAGTGTAAAACAATTTTAGTCTTAATCAGAACTAGTAAATATTGCTCAAGTTTATTCATTTAAATTCATCATAACAATTTTATTTTATTTATAAAAGAAATTTCAATCTTTTTCGCTAATACAAATAGAAAGCATTAGAATTGATAAAAAAATTTTGTCTAATTTAGAAACATATCATCCGAATTGGTTGTTCTTATAAAATGTCCATTAGTATGTGTCTGCGTCTACGTGCGAATAAATCAATCTCAATCTTTTTTTAGAGTTATATCTTGAATGCTTTAATAAGACAATGTAAAATGCTATTGTTTTTAAAAATTTGTATTGTTTACATATAGAAAAATTATCCAGTGAAACAATTACATACTGTGCATATGGCAATTTAAAAGTATTGCCGCGTGGAAACACGAGCGTTTATACGCAGCGGGCAAAAAATATTTTATAGACTCTCAGAATTCTCGATATTCTATTATGGGCTTTGCATGCATTAAAAAGAGGTCTTTTCAATGCACGTGTTATACAAATATAATAGTTATTGCAATCTAAATAATTCAACGCATTCCTAATATTTTAAATGGGTATTGTTAGAGTTTAAAGTAATTTATATCATAGGTTCTTGTGCGCATATTCATGTAAAAACTGACAACAAGACCAAGACGTCAAGCCTCAGTTAAATTATGTTAAAAATAATTATCCATTTTATAGACGGCAAAAATATTTTGACGCAATCTAAGTTGATGCAAATTTCTATATCTTAAATTATATTATATGTGATTTTGCCACGGATTAGACACCTCTAAGTGGTTTGTATAGTCCCCTGAAAATTCGCTAATCTTAAATCCTCTTTAACCACTTACCACGGGTTTTTGAATCAGGTGGTGTATTTTTCATTGACACCGAGGCTTTAAACTATTCTTCAGAAGTGTACTCGTGGACTTAAAGCTACATTTAAACAAAAAAGATTATTTCCAATTGTTAGAGACACATATCATTAATAATAGTATGAAAATACTATCAAAATAATAATATTATTGATACTTATGTATCTAACAAGGTAGTCCTATAGTAAATTTTGAAAAATTTGCTAGTTACATGATACAATTTTTTTTAATTGGTGGTTCTATTTTTGTTTATTTTTATTTATTTACCAGAAAATTAATTTACATATTGTAAAATTCCTATAGACGTAGTTCTATTACCTGAACATAGGTCTGACGAGACTTATTACTAACTTAAACTATATTAATACTTTAAAATATACTTAAAACTAAAATTAATTAATAAAAAATATTATGAGAGAGTATCGTTCATCGTCGTATGAGAATTTCTTACTCATCGTGATATAACTCAATTCCTATATTTAATATACAAGTATAGAGTATATTTTTGAAATTTAAATATATATTAATTATTATTCATTTTCAGGTTAGTTTAGTTTAGTGACACAATCAAATCTAATTTTTTAATTTTTTCTTTATAGTACTTATATTGTAATATATAGTTTTTTGTTACCTAAAAAGAAATTTTTCTGTAAATTTTAATACGCTTTTAGACAGTATACCCATAGTTATGTAGGAAAAACTAGAAATTTTCAATGAAAAGTGATGTTTTTTCAAAACTGTCCTTTTGCAGGGAAATGCAAGTATAGCATTTAAAAAAAATTTTATAATATCTAACAGCTGTACCACAAAGATTGTGAACTCCAATTTTTAAAAACACAATTATAAAGATAAACAAAATTACTTTGAATTTTCATTATAAGAATAATCTAAAAAATCACATTTTTAACTCTTTTCATGGGCAAAACTTTCATAATAATTTATCTTGTTTTGAAAAATCGGAGTTTATGGTTGTGATGTAAATAAGTTGAATAAGATAACACCACTATAGCGGCCCGAAAAAATGCCTAATTTATATGATTTTTTACAAGAGTAGGAAATTTTTGAGAGTTTATTATACATATATTGAGGTACAAAAATATATTTTTTTTTACATTTAAATACAAAATGGCGGCTATACAGCGAATCTCGTGAGAAGCCTTTTTCAACCTGGTACAACAGATTACTCGTAACCTATTGCATGGGTTGGATTGAAATTTTTACTGTAGCTTCACAAATAGATTCTCTAATGAAGTACGTAGCCGTTTTTTGATTGAAATAAACAATTTACATAGTTTTTTTTTCGAGAAAAATTGACTTTTTTTTCAGAAGTGCGCCATTTCTACAAAAATTAAAATAAAAAATAACCGCTACGTACTTCCAAAGTTACCGTTATATAGATTAAGAATTTATTTGGTTTTTTGTTCCAGGTCTCATACTTTCCGAGAAAAGTGTACTCCCGTTTGGAGGTTTGAGAAAAAGGCTTCTCACGAGATTCGCTGTATAGCCTCCATTTTGTATTTAAATGTAAAACAAAATATATTTTTGTACCTCAATATATGTATAGTAAACCCTCAAAAAAGAAATTTGATTCCTTCTTTCCTACTCTTGTAAAAAATCGTACAAATTAGGCATTTTTTCGGGCCGCTAGAGTGGTGTTTACCCCTTAAAGTTTCAGATTGATTCATTGTAATCCTATGCGCATAAGACTTGCTGAACATTGAAAAATAATAAATAAAAAAAAACGCACTTTTGTAAAAATAAGAAATAATTTTCTGATGATTTCAAAACATTTTTTATATCGCAGACTATCGATCAAAAATTTTTTTTAATAATTTTTATATTTTCTACAGTTTGCCTGCATAGTATAGAGTAGATTTAGGCCTGGGTTAGGATTCGGTTAATGCAGGAACACGCTGGGTTGTGTACAATAAGGGTCGGAGGAAAAATACGTATAAATAACTATTAAGTTCAGTAAAATGATTTCTATAGCCAATGTAACTAATTCAAAATTGTTTTCTGTTCATAAAATGTACAAAGTATCAGAAATTGAAATAAAATAAAATCGAGTTTTTCGTCAAATTTTACTATAGGGCCACCTTTAAAGTTACGGTGATCATGAAAAATGCACCGCTTGTTCCAATAACACGTGGTAAGAGCTTAATAAGGCTTAAATTAAATAATGTAGATTAGTGATAGAGACTGTAAAGACCACTTAGAGGGGTCTAATTCGTGGCAAAAGCAAATATAATATACATTTTTAAGATATGTAAAAACTTACAGTAACTTAGATTGCGTCAAAATATTTTTGTCTTTCATGAAATGGATAATTGTTTTTTACAGAATTTAACTCAGGCTTGACCCCGTAAGTAGTCATGCAATTTGAAAAACTTGTAAATTGAGGTACTAATCTTTAAATGTTGACGTCAAGTGCCCATTTTCCGAAGAATCTTATTGTTTTTACAAATACTAATTTTCAAACAAAATATGGAATTCTTAATCGACTCTAATGTATATAGAACAGCTCTAAATATTTATATGTTAGTCAAATGTAAGCATCTCAAAATATTTTAAAAATATTTTAAAAGTTAAAATATTGGGTCGCCGATAATATGAGTAGTTATTTTAAGTCATAATTACTTCAATATATGTTATACTTATTTTTCATTTATTAATTAAATACGATTTTTCTATTAATTAATTGCTCTACGATTTTACAAATGTATTTAAGGAATGCATTATAGAATTTGTAAGTATAAATTTTACCGTTCATAAAAATTTCAATAAAACTAAGAGATCATTATTCTAGCGATTTATTTTTAGGTCGCCAAGTCATACTTTCCTTCGTATATTCCAAGATTACATTGCGATCTATTTTTGAGTAAGCCTGTCGTCATCTATCGTTCTCGCGGGTTGCGTAGAATTTCGAGTGTGAAATCTAATTTTTTTCTTGTTCTTATTTTTTTATACATTTGCTCTTTTTACACTTTGAAATCTATTAATTTACTCACAACCTGAATTTAATCTTAAAAATATAATTTTTTTAATTCTTGGTACAAATATATTATATTTATTTACAACACCGAGATAAATATTTAGTCAACCCTACTAAGATTTTTCTATATTTTGCACCTCCAGAACAAGACCATGACAACTCAAAATTCTATGTTTTTATGAAACCCAACATCCTAAATTTTTAATGAAATAAATTTTTTTTCGATCAATCAATTTTCGAAGTGTATAAAGGGCATTTATTTTTGTATGAAATATTTTACGTATAAACATCAAGTGAAAAATAAACTATTTTTGAGTTGTCTATTTGTTTGTCAGATTCACTATTGGATTCCGTGACACGCCAAACAAAGTGAAAGTAGTAACATTTGTTATACATGTAGTAGATGCATGCAAAATTAAAATATTTGATAGCAGTATCATTTATTTAATGCCCTTTCTGCACCTAGTTTTAAGTTCGACTCGCTTTAACTTCCAATGCTAAATAATATCATTAATACCATAACAATTAGGCTAATTTGGAAACGTTCAATAAATACAGAATATTTTTCTTCGTTTCTTAGATATTGAAAGATATTTTTACATAAACAGAACAAAGGATACTTGATATCAAAAGTTAATGTTATACTAACTTAAAAACGTGTATAAAGGACATACACTAAAAGGAATGAGAGAAAATTCTGGGTGTATATATATATATATATGCGTATTATATTAATCAAATATAGAATGTTACATTGCAAAACATGCATAAACAAAATAATAATTGGAAAAAGGAGAAAATCATCATAAACGTGTAGTGAAATAGTACATTATGTAATAAGGGAGTAAAAATTATTCCCGTGTTGCATATACAACTTTATTCCCGACTTAACTGTGACCACTTTACTGATTTAAAACGATGGACTTCCGGTAAGAACTAGATTTTATTGAAAATGTATATTAATATAGAGAAAAATAATTTTAAAAAATTTATTTGCGAAAAAAAAATTTGCGGGAAAAAAAGTAAATTTGCTGAAAAAAGTAGATTTTCGGGAATCATATGCTACCGTTGTCTCGCTATTAAGGTCAACAAAGTGGACATTACGGTTCAGTCGGGAATAAAATTATTTTTTTAAATAATATGAAATGGTAAATAATTAACTTTAACATTCTTTATTCTATATTCTTTCTTATTGTAGACCTAAAATAATGTAATCTTTTACAATACTGAATACATGGTCCTATCCTTTGAAATCAATAATTACTCGTAAATAGTTCAATTAATTTCATGATTCTTTTAATTAAATTAAGTAAGAACTCTTTTAGAAAAAGCTAATAGTTACTTTAAATATAGGACTTCTCACAGTAAAGAATTGATAATGCTTCCGTAATGATCTTTACAAAAATGATAGATTACATAATTGTAGTTGTAAGTACAGTATATATTTAGTTTTGAAAATAAAACCTCCTTAAGGTGCCAGTCTGAGTTAAAATCCAATTTTTTCCTTTACAAAACAATACTTGATTATATCTGTAATGTTACCGTTGTAAAACCTCAAAATTCGGCTTACTTTTTCATTAAAAATTTTTATTTTACATAATTGTTCAGAAAACAAACAAATTTTTTTAAATCTTAAAAAATTTTTTTTTAATTACTTTGTTTTCTGAAATATAAAAAGAAAAAAAATTTAACGAAAAATAAATTCAGAAAAGTTTTAGCATATACCAATAGGAGTAAAATTACCTTCAGAAATTTTTTTATTTCGATTGCATAACCTAGAAAGTGCACGCTGCAAAGTTTTTCCAATAAATATAGTATTGACAACGGTAATATCTTCTGTCACATACGAGCAAGATTTTGACGTTTTACAACAGTAAAATTACATGTATTATCAAGTGATTATAGTAAAAAGAAGATCATAATGGCTGCTTTTAAAAGAAAAGTTTCGTATCGGCTTAAGGTGGGTACTCAGGTAGTTTTCTTCTAAAAGGTTTTCTTCTAAAAGGATGATTTAATTTAAGAGCTTTTCTTTTATGTCAATTTATTGATTTTTATGTCTAAATTTTTAGTTTTCAGAAAGTTTATAATAGTGCATAACTTAGTTTTAGAGGATAAATAGTATTATATAATAAAAATGTATTTATTATCTAGTATTTTATATAAATAACATATTAATAATGAATTGTATTATGGTATTTTAGTAAGTTTATTGAATGAAGTTATTTTTTTTACAAAAACCTTGTTTTCTGATCATTTCATTTTATAATTTGAAAATTTATCCTGGAGCACACCAGACTCATGGATTTGGATGAAATTTGCGAGGAATATTCTTTAGAGTATCTACACAAAAGTGTGCATTTGGTTTTAGTAAACTTTACTTGGAAAAGTTATGACATCCAAAAGTACTATTTCTTAAACAAATTTCGAATTAAATCATACCTCATTTCTTAAAATGTATGATACAGTTTAGGGTAATATGCCTCGACTTCACTGGCAGGTTAATAGAGTCTCGATTTAACTTTCAATATGAAATATGATACTATGAATAACATTTATGTTGTTTAGAAAAGCAAAACTTTTTTAGTATGGAAAAATAGAAAAAGCACGCTATGAAACTCTTTAAAATTTTCTAGTTATTATCACTGTAATGTTATTTAATGTTGAAAGTTAAAGCGAACCTCTATTGAAGTACCAGTGAAGATGGGGCAATATGAAATGCACACTTATTTCGAAAATATTTAAAAGATTTTTCTCAAAAAATGTCAACCGTATTCAATATTATCCTGTATAAATTTAACTATATGGAGTAAAAATAGTTGAAAATTAGTAAATAACCTCGTATTTATATTATAATAATACCTACGATACAAATGCCACAGTTTTCAAATTTAACTAAGAGATTTCTTTTTACTATAAAACCACCTTAAGGTTATTACAAATTTGTGAGTAATTTAAACAAAACGCTTTAAATAAAGTTAAAAAAACGTTTCAGAAATATGCCTAATTATCATTTCAAAGAATGCTAACATATTTTTTAGTAACAGTTGTTAATTTTTTTACAAATATTATTCACATTAATCATACAGCTATATACTTATTTACAGAATCAAATACAGAATAGCCACGCAAAGCATGCATTCAACAAATATGTTACATTAGTGTTTAGTTAACAAAAACTTTACATGTTAATTTTTTCACATTTTAATGAGTTTACTTTACCTTTTAATTAGAAATTGATATACCCAAGATAATAAAGTAGCTGAAGTCCACCATGCTGCTTTACATCGAATGAAGAATTTTTACAACGAATAGAACCTTTTCTTTCACAATAGAAGTGTATATTTTTAGAAATATTTTGATTGTTCTATAGTATAATAGTTAGATAAATTTACACTTCTAATGCAATAGAAAATGTAAAGAAAAATTTTAGATATAAAATGTTATTTTTGAAGATGTTATTTTCCTTTAAACACCCTTGAAGTTTGACGATTTTCTTGAAGATAGTTGAGATTGTTATAAACTTTTTAAAGAATTTTTCAATTATTTTAGTGAAGATTTTATAGAGAAAAAAAAAGAAATAAGTGTAGTCAGAGAATATTTTAATCAGATTGAGACGTTTTCATTACGTATTGATAATCTACTTTTAATTCATTTCTAGAATGTTCAATTAAAAAAAATGAATATTGACAAAAGTAATAAATTTAATGAAATATTCTCTGTTTGCTTAAGGATAATGAAAGGAAGTGATAAGAAATAAAGATGCCACGTATTGCAGAGAAAGCACACATTTATTTACATAGCCGTAATCTTGTGACGTTGATAAACATTTCAAATTATTTTTAATCGTGACGATTACAACATCAATGAATCAACATAATATTATAATAGTAGCATTCTCTTCATTCACTATATTAAAAATTATTCCTTTCTCCAACTCATCGTTTCTTTACATTAAAATTTCTCTCACGTGCAAATATCATGTGTAATAATCAAATTGGAATCCCGTTGCGTAAGCTTCCAAAAACCACAAAATTATACCTCTAAATCATAAAACTTCTGCCGCGATGTACATCGAGTTCTCGTTCCCTCCTAAGCTTGCGATCGTCGATTTTTCCCTTTTTATGTCATCGAGTTCAATTTCGAATCGACGCGGAAACGATATTTCGAAAGTGAATTCGTATTGTCTCGCATCCGCGAAGTCGAAACAAAATCGTCCAATGAATAGTGCGCGCCTCGATGCACAACATTCTAATAATAAATTCCGAAGAGGAGAGAGTGCCACCGTATGTTTCTATGACAGCATAGCGCGCGAGCTCCGAAATAACATGGGCGTACAACGAAAATAAAAGTTCATCGTGTAGGCGCGCGATTAACTCGTGGGAGAATGGGAATTCCGTGGGGCAAAGAAGAGGAAAGGAAATCGTTCAATCGTGAAATGCAATCGAGAGACTTCGCTTTTTTGTATTTTACGCGGGAAAAAAGAGTCTGCAACACCGTGAGGAACTTCCGTTTTGAAAGCTTTGATTGACTATTAAAATCTGAATAGCGTGTGAATTGACTTGAGTGACTAGATGAACTTATTATACATAAAATAATATCGATGAAAAAAAATAAAACAAAATCAATGATTGTCTTTAATAAAACTGGATACAAGTAAAATTATCAAGAATTTCGTTTTTGGAATAAAAATTTTATTTTCACAATATCATTAACTTACAATTATTAGGCATTCGTTAAAATCTCACCGTGCTGTATTCGTTAATTTCGCGTCATTGCTTTTTTTCGATGCTCGTTAAACTGGGATATAATATAGTATACATTATAAGCGCGTGCCTCTGACTAGAAAAAAATGTTCTCTCGCCTATATTCGCAAAAAAAGAGAAAAAAAAATTAAAATTCGTGGAAATGCTTAGGCGGAAATTATTGACTTGGCACTTGTACTCTGTCGAGTTCATATTATAAGCGTCTGTGCGATGCAATTTAATACGATTCTCTCTACCAACTAATTATCTAATATCCGTTCGTAAATCCGTTATCCCCGCGTGTCCTTCTCGATTTCCGCTCCGCTCGACCGGGCGACAAATCGAGCATTTATTAATATACCTCACCTCGAGCAACGATAATTACAAAAAAAAGAAAGAAAAAAAATAAATAAACATCAGAGGCGCGATTTCGCGAAATTTTTATCCTGCCTCCTGCGAAGTAGCTTTTTCTCTCGTTATACACTTTATCTCCAGAAAAATACCACCACCAACACCATCACCGCGTCTTTGGCTTTTGCATTTGTATATATATATGTTTTGGTTTAATTGCGAGATTGCACCTCCACCCTCTATACGATTGGCGTGCATTAGTTAATCCCGTATACCGAGCGTCTATTACCTGGCACCTGCAAGGTCGCCGATGTCATGGTCGAGCCCAGGCTGTTCGTCGCTGTGCAGGCGTACGTGCCAGCGTCGTCTGAAAATTTGAAAATCGGGGTCAATGAGTAGCGCGCAACGCCATTTTCTATTTTCAAGCTAATTCATTGACTGTCTAATTACATTGCGAATATGTTGTTTAATATGATTTGCGAGAATTCGAAATTATGTCTCAATCTTTAGGCAAGGTATATCTAATAGTTAATCGAAAAGTATATACTTGAAGATATTGTGTTATTGTATTTTCTACTATATGCACAGATTTAGAAACTTGTTGATCGGTTTATGATAAGCATTTTGAAGAAAAGGATGTTTATGTTATTATATTTACAAGTATTTACAGTACACTTCAGATAAAATTTAATGTGTATGAATGATGATTAAAATTGCATGTACATATATGACTAATTTCTTTTAATAGTAATGCAGAGAAATTATATTACAGTAAAACATCACTTATTTTAACATTCCGTCACCAAAATCCCTTATCTATTCTAAGCTGTCCAGTTTTTACTTAACTATTGTTTCCATTGAATATACCTAATGTGTATAAAAAAACCGAAATAGGCCCGCTATATAGTATATACTTATATCTTTTATGATACACGCTGAAGACTGATGAGAGAAAAGTAGATGAATAAATTAAAGTAGATGAGAGTGTTAAGATAGTTAAAGTTAAAATAGATGGGTATCATTGTATTTGAAATTATCGAAATATTCTTAAAAAAGAAATAAACGCATTTTCAAAAAAATTTATATTATTATTATATTTAAATACAAATAATACGACATATGAAAGTTCTGATTTGATGTAGTATCCATTTTTTTATTAAAATAGGTATTAGTACTAACCTGGTGAAGTTCGAGGTAAGGTGAGACGGCAAACGCCATTTCGGTAGTAAACATCGGAATTGACCGAATTTTCGACGATCCTGCCGCATTTAGACCATATAATATTTGGCTGGGGTTCAGCTTGAACGATGCACTCGAATCGTGCCGTTTGTCCGCTGACTACTGCAATGTCTCGCAGTGGCTGTAAAGATAAAATAAGTCGTTCTAATTAAGCAATGTGATTTGCCAATTTTATGCAATGTGGATCTACTAATTTGCCAAAACAAATCATTTTCACGCTGATCTTATTACATGACAGTAGAATTGATTTCAAGTAACTAAATTCATTTAAAAATGTAAATAGAACGCAAAAAGAATGAATAATAACATTAGTTATATATGTGTCAATTAGTACTAAATATACGTAAAATTATTTTTAATAATTCCAATATCTTAAATGATTTAATTATTTAAATTTGATTTCATAAAGTCGCTTCATAAAATAAAAAAAAATAAAATTAAAATGCGTTACGTACATACAGTTTTTGATCAATTTTAACAAAACTTGATCTATTTAATAACGAATAATTATTTATTTACCGTTATAAATAATGGCGCTTTCTTTGGCAGGATCTCAATGTAGGGCTTGACAACTTCTGTGGCGATAGGAATTATTCGTTCGCCATTAGTCGCAGACCACGGCGAACCTGTAACGCAAACCCATTGGTATAAGTATTTTTCCGTTCACTTGAGAAAGAAAAACCATCAAGTCTTTTTTCGGTTATCACATGGGTGTAAATAAACATCAATAAAATTATAGAATTCCCAAAATTTACGACATAATTTGGAAAGGAGAAAAAAAGTGGATATCATCTCTGGAAATGCGGGTGACGTGCAACTTTCTCTGGCAACGAAAGATGAAAATGATTTTATGATATGACACTAAGTATATGAAATAAAATTCGCCTTTCTTTACCAGTAACGGATAGAAGCAAAAAACATAAAACTGAAAATTCATAAGAATTTCTGGAGAAAACTAAAAGTAACCTGTGGAGTAAGTGTGGATGCATGTGTGCAAAACAATTGGGGAGCCATATAAGCGGACGTGGCGGATGTACACAATATTGAGAAGCTGTCGAATAAGTCCGATAAAGGTAAGGGTGCTCAATAAACACATGACCGTTGATGAAACGTAAATATGGCAATGATAAATGTGAATAATTGAAAATGAGAAAGTAGAATAATAATTAAGTATCATAAGTAATCTATGGTTAAAATTTTAATTCCTAATAATAAAAACAGTATTAGTTAATTATATTTATACTAAAAGAATAATTCATATTAATAATATTACGTGAAAGATATAAATTTTAAATGGTTAGGTAACTGTGATATAAATAAACATACATAAACTTAATTTTGAAGGTTGAATCTCCATCCTCTTCAGATATCTTAACATTATATTCTACAAAGTATGGACACATTAATTGATTTGAAATATATCTCTGTATACTGTAGCATGTAAATTATTGAAGTGGATGGCAATTTGCAACCAGCAACCCTTCTAAATAAAATTTATACACGTATTTATTTATACCAGACACCTTTAAAACCAATACTTTTCTTGAAGTTAATGGATCTCATCGAGATTCAGTGCATCTTTAATTACATAAATGAGAGCACCAATTTTCTTGGATTAAAAATAAATTCTATTTAGAAGCAATTTAGAGTGTATTGTAATTATTTTAATCAAAGAATTTATAGAATCAAATATTTCCATTAGTTGATCTGACACATGTTTGTTTTCAACGTTGTTTCACCTAATCTAGTTTACCATGACTGTACATTTCTATATATTATTTTCATATACGATCAAAATACACATTGTGACATGATGTTCCATAAATAAACAGACGTACCAAATATAAATAACTTTTCGAATTTCTTAAAAAATAACAAAAACTAAATTCTCAATACGGATCGTCATCGTAATAAAAACCGAGCTCCTATTGTCGCGTTCATCAACGTCGTCGGTGTTTGTTGAGCGGTACCTGGCGTCGACTCGACGTTGCTGGGCGGTCCGCCTCCGTAGCGCGGACTGAGACTGGGCAAGCTGGGGCTGAGCGAGGCGGGGCTCGGCGAGGTCGGATCCCACCTGGGCGACGGCGAGCTGGGTATCAAGAGACTCGGGGGCGCGGACATCCTGTTGCTACCACTACCCTTGAACTGTCCACCGGTGCGGAAGTCCTCGGCCTCCGAGAACTCGCTCTCGGAGGTCGGCTCCCACTTAACGCTCTTGCCGAACTTGCCGGCCGATTTCCGGGGAAAGGTGTGACAGTTCTGGGCGTTGTTCGTCGTCGTCGTCGTCGTCGTCGTCGTCGTCGTGGAGTCCCTTGGCTTGGCGGCGAAGCCATTCTCTTTGCGCGAGGTGAACTCGTGGACGATGGGCAACTCGATGTCGCCGGGCTTGCGCTGGCCCTTGTAGCTTTGGCTGCTGCTCGCTACGGTGCGCTTGCCCTCGCCCGGCAGCACGATGCCGAACTCGTAGCCGAAATCGTACTTGAAGTAGATCAGACCCGTGTCCGGATCGATGTGCTTCGTGCCTGAATGTACGCGCGCAGAGGAAGATTGTCTGACTTGGGCTTTTTGGGAGACTTTTTTATTTGTGGATGAGAGGCGAGACCACTAGCAAGAAGTGCGAGTGCACGCTTTTGCGATGAATCTTTTTGCTTTGTTTTTAATTTAGGCGAAATTTGGTCGATTGCGACCGAGAAATTGCAGGCAGGTGCAAAATTTTGATTTTGAAGAAATTGGCGAATTTATCGATTTTTATAGGGGGTTGTTATTTAAAACAAATTTTAATTTAAAAAGTTAAGTTATTGCGGAAGTTGCCCAGATGCATAAATGAGTCATACTCTGAAAATAGAATCGACGAACTTGAATGAATGATTACGTAAAATGTATTTTATCATGAAATCCAATTATTGGCTGACATACTAGATCTTTTACTACTGCATGACCCATATCCGGATGTTAGTTTGGAGATTCTTATTTTATCCCTCTTGCGCAGAATGCCGAGGATACCCGTCCAAAATACACGTCACTTTTGTATATATTTTGTATCACAAATAAAACCCTTCGTCATATGAACATGTTTAACTTCTCAAATAAAAGCTGCATGATACAACTTTAATTTAAGATATTATACATGTTCGCAGTACATACGATTGCAGAATTAAAGTCGATCAAATTCAAATATATATACGCAGACTATGATATTGTGATATTATGAAAGTGATTTGAACTTTTCAAGTTTTATTTCAGAGTTATAATCATTTAGTTTTCTGGGTAACTTCTTTCATGCATAAATAAAGTCAACTACAATCGAACAAATATCCGTAACAAAAAAGCTAAAATAAAAAGTGCTGAATATTTCACTTTCATCAAAGCCATCTGCCAGCAATTTGTAAAATTGAGAATTGATTGTTTAAAAATTATAAAAATAAAAATGTACTTAAATCATGTAACTGATTTCAAATTCCAATAAAGTAGTTGAAATGAAGATCAATTAACGATCCTTGCAGAACAAATGTATGAACTTGACAATGTTACCATATTGCGCGACCCTGGATTCTTCCCTATACGTTCTCGGTTCATCTCCGCCGTCCGTGACATTGGCAGGTTCCGTGGACGTCGAGCGCTTCAGAATCGGTTTGCTTCGCTTCTTTAAATCAGACTGTATGTCGCTTGCGAATTTGTCTGTTTTCGATTTGAAGCTGCTCGTCATGTCGCTTATGTGCTTCGTGGCAACGTCTGCGAATTGTAGATTACCCAAATACAACAAGATCCTTTTTCCATAATCAGAAAAGATTCCCGATCATCGTGACGATTCAAGCGTATAAAATAGTACCCCGACCAGAGTAAAGAAATGGATAATGGTTAATGTGACGCGTAACAACTTGACAAGCGCGAAAGATTTACGAAGGGTTAAAGTCGCGTTAGAATAGTAGAAAAAAATCGCCTGATTCGCCTTACGATTCGCGGTCTTCTTGAACTCTTGTCCGGGTGCGAACGCGAACTCCGGAGGTGAGCCCGGTTTCAGACTTTGATCATCGACTATGTGTCGACTCCTCGTCGTCTCCAGATGGTTGGATCGCCTCTCGCACTCGGATCTCTCGGTCTCGGATTCGCTGGGCAAGGTGATTATCGGCGACCTGGTAGCATGTGCTCTAGGTGGCTGCACCTTTCGGTATCGCGGCTCCTCGCTTTCGCTCTCGCTGGGCGCCCACTTGGCTCGGATTCTGGCGGTGTCGGCGTCACTCTCGTAGTCCGACTCGCGAAACTGGCCCTGGACGAATTTCTTGGGCATGGGAACACTGTAGGAACTTTTCTTCTGGTGTTGTTGTTGCTGCTGCTGCTGGTGATGCTGCTGCTGGTGATGCTGTTTCTGTTGTTGCTGCTGATCACCCATCGGGACACTGGACTGTTGCTGTTGCGTCTCGCGGTGCTGTGTCTGGTTCTCGCCAAACTTAATGACTCGACTCGTCTGCTCGACCGTCACGATCCTCCTCGTGTTCTCCGTGGACTCGTCCATGCGCACAGTCTTTTTCATCTCCGTGCCCACGGCGTTATGGCACGGCATGCCGCTGTGGCCCTCGTAATAAGACTGTCTCGGCGGCGCGTAAGCCATTTCCGGTGGAGAACCGGGAAGTAGCACGGACTTTGGTCTGGGTCTATCTTCCTTTACGGTTTGTCGCTTGGTGACGGTCTCCTTCGCTGTTTCGGCAAATGACGAAGGAGGCGCCGATGGCTTTCCTATTTACAACAGAGGGGTTTTCTGACGAATGACAGATGATGGTGGTGCATGATATAAATAGAAGAGGCGCGACGAGCTTGAAGATAGACTGTTATGAGCGTGAAACGTGAGAGAGACGGAGAAAGAGATACGCTGCAGAAAGAGAGAGAGAGAGAGAGAAAGAGTTGTAAAAACGCAAGACGGCAAACAAGAGTTAATCTACCTGCTCGAGAGGCTCAGCGAACAAGCAATCGGAGGTAAGAAGCTGTGGAGGAAAGAAGCGAATAAGCGAACCGAGGCAGGAAGGGGATGTGCGTAAGCGAGAAAGCAACAACTTTATCCATTGCACTAGTATTTGTAAGCTGGAAAAGAAACTTCTGAATGAAGAGAGTCAAGCGAGCTAGTCAGAAATTTGAATACATGGAAAATGTCCCAAGTTCTTGTACGTTGCATTTTATTATTTATTGTATATTTAGCATTGTCACAGGGTTCATCTAGGTGTAATTCTTATAAATTACAAAAATATACATTCTTAATGATTATTAATAACTTTAAAAATACATATGCATTTGTGTTTTTATTATATTTATTGCTTATCAAGTGGCTGGGACATTCACCTTAGAAGAAGAAATAGCGTTTGGTGCGAGATTTAAACGAACCTGAACTAGAAATGGATGATTTTACTGATTTAACTGATGATGATGATGTTTTTGTGTCCGACAACGTTTGAGCAGATGTTTGAGGTTTCCAGAGCGACGATATCCTACTACTGTCATAATCGCTTTCATAATCGCTTTCGCGAAACTCACCCTTAGCGAATCTCGAAGAGCTTTGCGATACCTGAGTTGTATCCTGTAAATAAGAAAAGAATAATTAAAAGCTTATATTTAAAATTAGTTTTAATCTACAAAAACATCTGATACATTAAGCGGTAAAATACGTTTATTATCTATTGGTCTAGCGATTCCTAATTATGTTTAAGAAAAATAAGATTAATAAACATGCTATTTTCTAAGAACACATTAGCTAAACAATTTCAATTTAAACAAGTTATTTAACAAAAGTATCAGTATAAAATTGATATTGTTTTTTTTTAACACAGTTGCTGAAGAATTATAAACACAATGTAAGCTATTGTCTAGCATAACATTTTATAATTAAAAAATGTCAAAACGCAGGCAAATTTTTACTAGCACACACTTTAATTCATAAATGTGAGTTACGAATAAATCAATTCAAAGCCAGCACACAAAGTTGCGTTCTTTCGAACCTTTGCAGGGGCCGGCCTATAACGCGGTTGAGGAGACTTCTCGACTACTTTCTCGACGAATGAAGTTCGTTGCATTTCAGTTTTAGGTGCACTGGAATAGGACTGGGTTTGTGAAAATGAGGATGTGGAATTGTCTTTTTTCTGTTGAGAACTGGAGTAACTCTTACTCTCCATAAAGCTAGATTTCGATTCAGAAAACGTAGAGTAAGATTCAGAAAATGATTTTTGCTGTTGTTGGCGTAGCGGTTCATCTGTATCTGCCATGTATCCACTTTCTTGCTGGAAAGTTTTTGTTTTAAACTTTGGCGATTCAGGCTTATAGGTCTTTGATAAAC
Organism: Gastracanthus pulcherrimus; assembly: GCA_949152435.1. Taxonomy (NCBI): domain Eukaryota; kingdom Metazoa; phylum Arthropoda; class Insecta; order Hymenoptera; family Pteromalidae; genus Gastracanthus; species Gastracanthus pulcherrimus. Next base: position 194,649,804 of record OX424572.1, on the reverse strand, counting down.
ATGATTTTGTTGGCTGAACGTATACTGGAGGTGAACCAGGTTTAGGTAATGTTCCGTATTGCTGTGCTTGACTGGTTCTTTGCTGATATTGACGAGAATCTTTTTCATACTGCGTGGATGATTTCTTTATTGAAGATTCACTCAAATCGGGAGTGACAACTGGCCTAGGTGGTCCTGTTAAACTTGTTGATGGAACTTCGAAGCTTGATGGAGGAAGTGGTTCGGGTTCCGTCGATCTTGGCCTACATGAATGAGTGGTTATCGGTGCTTGAACTCTTCTATATCCACTTGTACGCTGTTCATTATCACTTTCATAAGAACGGTACTTCGATTTCAGAGTATTATCAATTTCAGATTCATAGTCGCTTTCGCTATAAAATGAACTCCTCGAATACTTATTCGATGAACATGTCGGTTGAACTGAAGGTGTGCTTACTTTGTAATCTCTAGAAATATATTCCTCAGTCTTTTTTGTCTGTACTGGCGGTGGTATAGTTCTCATTCCACCTGGAGGAATATAAGCCGGTTTACGTTCTGAACACTTTTCGAAAGTCTTTTCTATTTTTTCGACCTTCTTTTCCTGGACAAACGGTCCTGGAGCATATCCGATTTCTGGAGGACTTCCAGGTTGTAAAACTGGCGCTGGAGCCTGATGATATAGTTTAACAACTGGTTTTGAAAAATCTGATACACTTTTTACCAGACTAGGGGCTCGTAAGTCACTACCATCCGGCCACGGTCTCGCCGTTTGCTTTTTGATTGCTTCATATTTCTTTTCTGTAGTTTCCGTTTTATGAACATCGCATTCAGCCACATACTTTTCTGTGACAGATTTTTCTTCAATAGTATTCACCGTATGATCTACTTTAATTGTTTCAGCATTGTAAATAATAGGCTTCGGTTTTGGTGGAGAAGGTGGAGGCTCAATCTTTTTTTCTGTCACTGTAGTCTCCTTTGATCCGAATGATTTCTTTTCCAAAGAGCTTGATGATTCGATAGTGGTTTGAGTACAACGATATTCTGGTTTTAATTCGACTTCTTGTTTTGATTCTGATGAAGAAACTTTATAATTTTGTTCTGGAAGAGTCCATTCTTGTTTGTCATTGAATGTTGTAGTAGTATCACGTTGCTGAGGAGGCCAAGATTTTGTACTAGAATCTGCACTTTTATGAGCCCAAGATTTTTCCATTGCTAGCGCATCTGTTGATGTAGATGACGAATATCCATCGTATTCCTTCTTATCCTGAACATTTCTTTTAATGCAAGTTTCTTCAACAACTTCACTTTTACCAAGTTCGAATGGTGGTGGAATAGAAAGTGGGCGTGTTGGTGGTTTTTCCTGAGGCTTAGGTTGCACCTTTGGTAGAGCTGTAGGGAATATTTTAACACCTCCTATAGGAGCATCAATTGGTGAATGACTTTTTTCAAATGACTCTTGCAATTGTTTTGCTTTTAGTGAAACATCTGGACGTTTTCTCGTTAGTTCTTCCGGTTTCGGCGCGTATCCTATTTCTGGTGGAGGCTCAGGCACAAGATTAAATCCCTTTAACATGGCTTCAGCGCTTTCTGATTGCGCTGCTAATTTAGAAATAGTTAAGGTGCCATGTATAGGCGATCCAGATGCTGTAACATCTTCTAGTATTGTTCGAGTGCATTCCAAAGGTGCTAACTTATGTTCTTCATATGGGAAGTCAAACATTGTGTTATCTATACCACGCGATGAAGCTGAACTTTTTTCAAATTTATTAAACATATCCTGCACAGCTCTCTTACCACTTTTAATATCTGGCTTTGGTACTTCATGAGCAGCTTCCTCGAATTTGGTAGAACGTTCATAATTTTTCGTCAATTGATCAACTCTAACATCACATCCAGGACCAGTTCCATCGTCTTCCTCAGTCAATTTAATCATTTCTCTAGGTCCCTTAGGAAAACTCTCACTTCCTTTTGACATCGATTCAAAGAAACTAAGGGCGTCTTTACGTGCCATAGTAGACGTTTCGATATTCTCGTTTTCAGTTACTTCAGATTTTTCATCAACAAAGGTCTTACCACCAGTGGTAGTTTCTATTGTCTCTGTTTTCTCTTCTCTTTTTGATGCATCAAAAGGTGCCGGCTTATGTTCAAGCTTCATATGGAACTTTTGTTCAGATTTTGTTTCACTACGGTGAGATTCAACTGAGGAAGATATCATTTCTGTACGTGAAGCTTTTTGAGTTTCTTCGGTGGTTGCAGACTTAATGGTTCGAATTGTAGAGGATGAGGATGTAGGAGGAAATGGAGTTTTTATTGCAGCACTTGGCTGAATCATTGTTGTTGTGATTTGTTCCGTAGTCAGATTTGCGCCAGGTATTTCAGTCGGCTGGCCGCAACAAAGCTATTATTTAAATAATTTGTTTTAGAATGTATAGAAAGACTCGATTACTCGTTCTGGTCTTTTAGGTGAATGAAACTACATCGATTGTGTTGTTGCTGCATATATCATTAGCATTCTTTTTAGTTTTTGTTAATTTGACGCCTAGATAGCTTTAATAGTGACCTCGCAAATGAACGTAACAAAATGTTCGAAACAATGGTTTATCAATAAATTGATCTTCTGACCTATGACAATCAATCGATGCAGTATCCATCTAAATGTTTCAGAATGTCTAATTGATTTTTTATAACTAATAGTATGTACAATGAATATATATAACGTTATAGTAAATAAAAGTTGATTTAGAAACATAATTTTTTAATAAGTTTACTTACCTTCTTTGCATTCTTATCTGCAACATTTTCGTAGACTAAGGTTTTGTGCATTTCGATCATTGTGTCTGGTGTTGGTTCAAATACTGCAAAATCAGCAATGCTTTGTGCCTCTCCACCGGCGTTGCTTGCTCGGACCATGTACTTTCCTGCATGCTCCTTCTCCGCTAAAAATTAATTTAGTTGAAATGTAATTTGCAATGATTTTCAATACCATGATTTTATAAAATGCTATACCTTTATCGATGAGCAAAAGATAACAATTCCCTTGCTGTTTCATTCTGTATTCCGGTTCAATAAGAGGCTCATCATCTTTGTACCATTCAACACTTGGTTCAGGTGTACCCGTAATTTCGACTTCCATGATTACTCTGTCACCTTTTTTCACCACTTGAGCTTGAAGTCTTCGACCAAATACGGGTGGAAAGATGGTTTCTGTTTTTAAAAAATGTTAAATATAATCTCACACGCTTTATGTGAACGAAATGAAATGACATATTAATTATTAGTAATGATCATTACTTTTTACAACTAGATCTGCCGTACTACTCGAATTTCCCACATCATTTTTTGCTGTACAGGTATATCTGCCAGCATCCTTGACTTTGACGTCCCTTATTTCCAACTTTACGTGGTTATGATCATAACTCAGTTTTATGCCGTTCTTTGCTTGCAGTTCCTGACCATTCTTCGTCCACGTTATCGTTGGTTGTGGAAATCCTAAATAATAGAAAGTATTGTTTTATTATCAAATAATCACTTTTAATTTTATAAAAACAAATATTGAAATCGTGAAAGCTATAATTGATTACCATCGACAATTCCTTCAAGTACAATGTCCGATCCTTGATCAACAATCATTCCAGTGACAGACGAAACAAACCTTGGAGCAGTCTGTTTTCTACAAGGCTTTTGAACTTGAACTTGATGTTTGCATTCTTTTTGCCTTGTACCGCCTGAGTCTTGTGTAACAATGACCGTCTTTTCTTGGCGGATTTCACCAGGTGCTTCTTGCACAATTCGTTCGAACTCTTCAATTTTGTGTGACTGTTTTTAATAATGATACATTAATTTATGCAAATGCGTTAATAATAAATTGATAAAAAATATTTGTTTTTTAAATAACTAAATTAAATTTATTATTAATTTATCAGGTGAAACTTCATTTTTGACTACGTTTGATCTTTATATTTGAAACAGCTAATTTTTTTTATACCGAGTTATGCATATATGTTTATTTTGTATGAAAAAGGTTTCTTTTTGTATGATTTGATACATTCTGATTTTGATTATATATCTTAGTATTATGGCCGTAATTTGAAAATTATTTCACTTTTCGGCAGATTTCAAAAAAAGCCCAATAGAAACTTTATCAGAAGTAGGCGTGTACCGGAGCATTATAATATACGCCTATTTCCGTTAAAGTTTCTATTAGTTTTACGGTTTTGATTCAATCTTTATGTCTAATGAAGTTTTAAAACATAAGCAAATGTCCCACTTAATTCTTTACACAATTATTGAGGTTTTCAAGAAGTCCATGAAAAATGCGTGAACTATATCTTCCCAGGAATTTTCGACTCAACGCTTAAAACGTATTCAGCTCACTGAAATACTTACTTGAACGTTCGGCGGTGCCCCATTGTACGCACTGGACTGCTCCGAGCTCTGGGATGTTTTCTTCACGCACAGACTGGTCGGCTGATGATGAGCAGCCGGACAGCTGGACAGCGTGGACGAGCTCGTCGTCGTGACGTACTCCTTCTTCATGGAGCTGTGGGTTGTCGAGGATTCCATGATTGATGACGACGTCTTGGTCATCGTCTGGCTGTCTGAGAGGCCACCCTCGTCGCCGCCCGTCGTCGTCTTCTCGCTCGCGAAGTACTTGTCGCTACTGCTCGAGGCCTGCATCTCGGCGGTTGCGGCGGGCAGTTGGATCGGCTCGATTTGCCCCTCCTCCCCCGCCTTGACCCCTCCACCTGTGTACACACCAGCACAAATCACGATGATTAATCGATTTATCAATAGATTGATATCGGGATGGACGAGTGAGCGAGTGGGAAAAAGAGAGAGAGAGGCGCGCGCGATTTTTGGCACGAGATCGACAATGGGAGGCTGTCCTTGTCACGGGGATCGTTTCTTTTTCTCTCGGCATATACGTGTGTGTGCACGCCTTCTATCCTTGTCGGGAGTGCCCCGTCATCCTCGTAAAAATAACGAAAAAAATTCGCTGTTTTGAACGTCGGCGTGCGCGAGCACGATAGTTTTGCTCGTCTATTTTGACGCATTGAATCATTGTACGGGTGTGTATGCACATGGCACGTGATAATTTAGAGGTGCAGTTAACGCAGCATCTTGTTAATTAGATATTGGCTATATGTTATGAGCTTAATAATATTGTATGAGTTTTATAGATCGAATCGGTATGCGGCGTATGATAATTTGCTGTGTTTGATAGGTCAGCATTACTTTGTATTGTCGTACATGTGTACAAAGTTGTAATACAAAGTTATAAAAATGCTAATAATGATCGGTTTAATTACTTAAAAATATTATGTAACAGTACTATTTTAATGAGGGTTCTACATTTATTTACCTGCCGTTAAATTACTTAATCTTAATTAGTCAAATCACACATAAAGGAAGAACATAGTGAAATATGGATTTTTCATAGTATTGAATGCATAGCAAGAGATTTCACTCTAATGTTTATAGCATAAAAATACTACAGTAAATTTAAGCCCGTTAGAGGATTATATCCACTAGCTTAGTTAAAATAAAACAACATATGTAAGCAAAGTCTTTTAAAAAAAAATAATTTTGTCGAGCTTCGATGTTAAACACACATGTTCATGGTACAAATTAGTAAGTATATTTTTGCGGATTTATTTTTATGTCCTGTTGAAATTTTCTAAATTTGATGAAATTTCAGTGTCTTCTATCCTCCACTCTGCTAGAAAATGAACGCTTTAGGAGTCAGAAAGTGACTTGAAATAAAAAAAAACAAGAAATCTAGATAATATCTTTTAATAAAATAATATTTAATGTTTCACAAGTGAAAAATTAGTTTTAAAAAACTACTATTGTAACTTGGTTGGTACTGTATTATTAAAAAAAAACAGTTATAAAATCTTAGACATTGTTTGAAAAAAGACAATGAAAAAGGAACGTTTTACTATACCCAGTTATTTCTACTGAAAATCAGCGTACACTCAACATCTCGTCTTTATGGAAGTTCCTAATGTCATTCAAATAAATATCATTAATTAAGTTATTAGGTAAATACATCTTTATTGTCTTTTTTCATTTTAATCTTTCATGTCATCAGGTTTCGTTATCCAACCATAACATTAACCATATACGCCTCCTTGGATTCATACAAATTCTCAAAGCCTACATTTTCAAAGAACACGAAGAAACAAGCATCAGCGTCTTCAAGAGCGAGAGAACAGAGGCTTATTTTTCACGAAGCGAAGGTTGGCGACTAAATTAAATTGAGCGTCGCCTCTTACGGACCGCCTTTTTCTTGCTCCTACTCGATCTCTCGTGGGCTTCTCGGTACCCGTCCCTAACGGCCACCTCACTCCTCATCCCCCTTACTCTCGCTCTATCCTTCTCTCAGCTGCTCTCTCGCTCTTTGGTCAGCCGTTGACAGAACGATCGACGGCCGCGTGCGGACGCGGACGTACAGCGCGCCGGCCAAGAGAGACAACGAAGACGACGACGACCACGACGAATATAAGTATATATGCACAGGCACGGCGACGAGAGAACGACGACGTACGGAGGCGCGAGCCGTTATTAGCATTTGAACATATCCACAAAATCAGCGTTCGCTCAAACGTATATAGTTTTGATAATATGTGAACTTATGTCATACCCGATTACTTGTAAAGATGCACACTTGCACTTTATGAGAGCTCTACTTTTACCGCCATCGATATCTAAGAGTATCCGCGAGAAATAGGAACCTAGCTGTATGAGGGCACTTTTTACGGATTTAAATGACTGTCCTGGTGTTATTGGTTGAAATTAAAATCCTCGTTTTTCAATATTGTATCAATACTCGAGTCTGCAGTACTCGACTAATTTTCTATAAAGTACCAATATCTCACAATAACGATAAAGAATTAGAGATAAACTAGACTACTCCGTATGACAATCTTAAATTTTTAATTTTAAGATTCTGTAAATGATAAATAAATAAATATGTTCGAGCCCCCCTAAACATGCGGTATCATCTGGATGATGATACGAATACACTATATTGTAATACCTATACGTACGATTTCGCAATTTTTCATGCCTGTGAAACGAGCCTAAGGCAGTCGTTTTTCGATCGGCGGGCGTGGAAAATAGGCTAGCCGGCGCAAAAAGAATCTTTTGCACCTGCTTCGAGCCATTGCGCGGGTGCTAAAAACTTTTTGCGACTACTGCGTTAACGATTAAAGAATTTGGACAAATATAGGTCCTAAACGGGATACCTAACATGGAATACCTTCCTGATGATACCAGATGTTTAGGAAGGCCTGAACAATACGATAGCCTGTTTTATGTAGAAGAGCGTCTACAGATGTTTAGGCCTCCATAAACATGGGGTACCATCTGGATGATTCCACATGTTTAGGATGTCATGGTATTAAGATAGCCTGATTTATATAAAATATGGTTTTCATAATTTTGCAATCTAGTAGATGTGTGTTTGCACCGCATCGAAAAACAGCATATTTTTGTTTCATCCTATAGACATAAAAATCGCTTAATCTAGACATATAGTAGAAAAAATATGGTATGCACCATGGACAAGAGGCCATTTTAGCCCTCGTATGTTTGCAGTACTTGTCTCCGGCTCGCGAGACTCACTCACCTTCGACTCTTACTGCAATCTTCACCCGCGAAAAATAAAATAAAATATCTCAGCTACCTATTAACCTCTTATTTTATACTGTTCAATGTTTTTGGCAAAAATCTCGGTTTTAAAGTACTTAAATTTTTTTTACTTTTATTGCTGAATGAAAAATATATTACAAAATTATATGAAAAATCGATACTTTAAGATCAGATTTTTCATTTATTTCATCAAGCCCTCTAGTTCTGCACACAAATCTGAAAAAGCATTATCTCCAAAATATTTCAAACTCATAAAATCCTCGAATGTGTGTTGTGTTCTCATGAGAGAACTCCCTAAAATATACAACCGAATTTTCACACAGAAATCTCAAAAGCCATGGACAAGGTTTACAAGCAATAACATCGTTCACTATTCGAGGATTCGCTCGTATATATCCGGCGCGCTATCTCCTCGTATACACTCGCGCGCGCTCCCGAGGCGACGCGAAAATAGACGGCCTGATTCGTCAAATGACGAGAGAGAGAGAGAGAGAGAGAGAGAGGCGCGCAATCACACCTGCTGCTGCTACTCGCGCAAGCGAATCTGCTGCATGGGGTGCAGCAGAGAGCAGCGGGACCATTATAATTTAACCGAAGGAATTCGACAATTGTGCAATCGCAAAGCTAGGGACGCGCGCGTTCTCGCGATTCTTCGGCCTCGCGCGCCGACGCGCGACGCGCTTGTAATGTGTACTTACAAATTAACGAGGGAGGCGCTGGGGGCGCGTGCGGCTTGTTCGGCCATGTGTCTGTATAGCGATCGGTTGTTTTCGATCAGGATGTTTACTTGTATTAGTAGTTGGAGACGAGTAAGTTGATAGAGGTTCCGCTTGGGTTATGTATGATTGGTTGTAATTTTATAGTTTATAAATGACTGTTGACTTTTTTGTTTGTGGGGGTATTCTACTGAGATTCACGAATAATAGAAAAATTTTAAGAAGTTTCTTTTCGATTGTAAAAATTCAACGATTTAATCGAAATTGTTACTGTTTATTAAATAAGTCTGGTACTGTTTATTAAATAAGTCTGGTACTGTTTATTAAATAAGTCTGGTACTGTTTATTAATAATTACTATATAACAGTAATTTTTATTTTTCATTTAACAATAATTTATATAGTGCAGCAACCGGTCAAACCAGTTTTCTCAAAAAAGGTTGTGTCACTTTAAATCGCCTACTTTAGCGAAGTATGTATCGTTTGAAAAAGCAACTTCGACTATCTGTTGTACCATATAAATAATTGTTAAAATTAATACAAATATACTATTATTTTGCTTAAGACTTATTTAATAAACACTAAATTTTCAATTAAATAGCATGATTTTTTAAGTTATGAATTTGAAACTCAATCACTCGTCGAAAAGTTTTCATAGTTATATTGCGAACCACCCCGAGACGTTGATTATTTTCTTTCTCGATTCTCATAAAGAAAGATTTTTGAGAGACAAGAAAAATGCACAAAGTAATCGAAGATCTTGGCTCGATAATACCGTCGATAAAGTCGCTTCCTATGATAAAATCTTTAAGTTATTATTAAAAATCAATCAGCGTTTAACATTATTTATACCGCATACTATTTTCTCATGTTCTTTTATAACTTTTAAGCATGGTTATTATAAGCTTAAAACTTTTTCTGCGCATGAAAAATAGTGAAAAGCACACTATAACTGACACACCGTAATTAGCTTTTCTCTACCTTTTTTCTTTTTCTCGTATAAGACGTTAGAGTTCTTTACTATAGTCAATTTCTATTATCTTTAATTTTAAAATATTTTGTATACTCTTGTACTGTTAATGGATATGTATATAAATGACCCCACACAAACATAATAATGCACAAACAAGCCATCAAACATCGCATGTTAATTGTTGCATTAGAATATCCCCTAAATACAATTTTATGAAATTACTGCAAAAATAGACTTTTGTATCCCTTATACTTAGTTTTCAACAACCTTTACTTAATTCGTATTATAGATTTAATAAAAAGGTGTTTTAACAGCATTTTAAGAAAAACAGTAATGTCTTTGAAATTACGATTAAATAATTATGAATAGATTCTATATTTTATTGCTGAATTTCAAAGTGCTCAAGGAGCAGCTGCTCATAGTGAGTCACAGTGTTGTAATGAGTATAATTTAGTGGTAGTGTACACACGTATATTAAGAAACTGTGTTCGCTAAATGTAACTAAGATATTAAAGTCCTGCAAAGTAAGGCATTTAAATTTATATGTTATGGGGATTTTCGCAGTTTAAAATACTACGAAACGCATAATAGCACGTAGTATAATTCATTTACTTAAGTTAAAACTTTCCTCTTTAAAATTTGAGTAAATGCATATTTTTTTCATGAATATCATTTCGATTCAATATTAACACATAAATTTCTATCACACAATACATGTAAATTTGGTTAACAAATGTGTGGTTAACAATAATGTTTATTCTGTATAATATTGAAATGGAAATAACAAAATTGCTATGAAGCTTGAACATGTTCTATAAAATTTGTGTGAGTAGGAGTAAAATCTTAGTTATTTAAAGCATTTGCATAGTTGAAATCAATTATCTTTAGTAATTCGAAATATGCAGCCGAGAATAAATTAAATCTAACAAATATAACTCTAAAACATACATTCTAACTATTTATAAAACACGCTGCGTTCCAGATATTCGCAAAGCGATCGTCAAAATCAAAGACATCCACATATCAACCCGACGAAATTTCGAAATTCCTCGTACATCTAGGCGAATAAAAAATAAAGTCAGCTTGTTTACAAACTATATAATTTCACCCACACGACAGTATCGAATTCATGCGAAGAATGCCGCCTCCATAATCGCTGCAATATTTTCCTCTACATTTCGAATATCGCGCCGGACCCGCACGCGGCTTCCCGCGATTCATGATTGCGCGATTCGTCCCGTCGGCGAATCGTCTTCTCTGTCACTTCCGTCGTTGTTTCCGAGCGTGCGCGAGCGCGCGAGCAAATATCAGCGAAAGGCACTACACGGGAGCGTGTACGTGTGCGCGTGTTGCCTGTCGCTGGCAGCTCTCCAAAATATCGTGCAAATAAATCCAGATAAATTCAGATTCGAGAATGCGCGACTATCTGGAGCGAGAAATTCAAGCCGACTCCTGGTCCGGATCTCTCGCCAAACCGGGAACTCGCGAGACTTTTAAACTGCAGGCCGCTCGGATTTCCCAAACGCCTGTATTTGCAATTTACCTGTGGTCGAGGTGGGTAGCGTTTGGACACACGACCGTGCGAACACAATTAGCAGCTCGTTATCAGCTGGTGGGCTCTTTTCTTTTTTGTGCGAGTGTTGGGTAAAGAGAGCTGCTAATTAGAGTACTTCTCTGTACGGCTCTCGGATATCCTGACAAATTTCAATGTCGATTCCAGCTGTCTACTGAATGTTGTAATTTTTTTAATGCTTTTTATTCGTGGTGGGCATGGTTTTGTCAATAACTATTGATATTGAGATAATATGACAAAAGAAATGTGAGTAGAAAATTTGAAAGATATACACGAAAAAAACCTCAAAATTCAAGAACCAGACTTCACAGTTTTTTTGCTGGTCTAGGTTAATATAGAGAAATTTGATGCAAAAATCGATGTTTTTCGTTTCATTTTTTGATACTCTGTACATTTTTGTAATAAAAAAGATTTTATATTAACAATTTGGCGATAGGAAATTGTTAGTTATTTACATATAATCTTTATTGATTCGTAATTGCGCCCAATCGAACGCGTTTCTTAATTGAAGGACAACATAACCGGATATGGAGACAACTGCAGAGAATATAGAAACTGTTAAGAAAAAATTTTAAATTAAATTGGTGCAGTAGAAAAATTGTTTTAAAATCCATAAAAAAATATCTTTGTCATTTTTTACAAAAGTGCTATTTTCTCTATTTATGCGCAATTTAAGTCTTATTTGCAATGGATTAGAATGAATCAATGTGAAACTTTCAGGATATCTTATTTGACATATTGATATAACAACTATGAATTTCGATATGTTAAAAAATACATATATATTAAAAGATTGTTACCCATATATATACCCATACAGCACATAACCTTAACGCAATTTTGCCATAAGGTTGTTCTTACAAATTCGTGAGATTCGTTAATATTCTATGTGAGTTATAACCTTGCTACAATCTTCAAGCAATATTGTCATTAACTATTAATTATTATTGTTGTTATAGTTATTATTATTATTATTAGTATTATTATTATTATTATTAATATTATTATTAAAAATTAATATTAAAATTCAAATAGTTCAATTATTATTATCTTATTATTTTAACATTACTTTTCGACAGTCGATATTCTTCTTCTGACAATATGTTCAAAAAACGAAGTGTAATATTGAAACAATGTTATAATTTGGTTTTCCTGCAGTTCTATACTTATTTCGTAAAAACAATCTTTGGTCAATACTGCGAAAAGATTGATGATTATATGGATAATTATAAAGGTGTTTTTTTTATTCATTATTTTTAGAATGAAAATTTAATAGAATTGTATTATTCGTTATAATTGAGTTTTAAACAACTTGAAGTTCGCAGTTGTGTATGGTACAGGTTAAAAATTACATACATCTTTTTGAAATTTCATACACACATCCGATTGTGCCAGGACAGTTTTATATAATCATAATTATTTATTAAAAATTTAAATTGCCAGATTTTTCTTCATAACTGAGAGTAACCTACTTAAAATTTCATGAAAATTTACAGATATAGACTTTCTCTTCAGATAACAAATATAAGTACAAAGTTACTCTAAGACTACCTTTAATAAAGATGTACAATTTGTGAGAATGATAACATTTTTTGTTGAAAACTAATTTGAGAAACTTTATGTGCTAGAAATATTGATAATTGTTGACAACTGTTGATAAATGTTTGTAAACTTTGAAATAAGTTGTTAAGATAAATATTTTTTTAGAATTCCTTTGCCAAATTAAACCAAAATAAATAAGTATTGACATTAATACATACTCCAAATTTAAAATTTTAGTTAATTTTATTTAATTTTTATTTTATTTTTAATTTATTAAAGAAAAACCTAGTACAGAAAATGTTTAAATTAGCTTAAAACTATTTATATAAACGGTAAAGAGAAATATTAAAATAAGCTTTTAGAACCCGTTATAAATGTTTCAATTTATTCCAAATTGTTTAATTTTTGCAAAAAAATGGTAATATGCACAAAAATCAAATATTTATCCAACAAACTGTATAAATTCGTGTAAAACTGAGACTTAAATTTATTGGTTGTTTTAATATTCAGTTTTTGATTGAAATTTTCAAAAAATAAAATCTATTTGAAACCGTTATTTAATTTAATTAATATCGCGTAACGTGCTAGTAGTTCGGTAAATAATATTTTGATGGTTGGCATTCATTTGATCGTTATACTTTTACGATGCTTTTGTTACGTACCCATAATTATAACACGCGACAGCCCTGGCTTTTAGTGACTAATAAAATAGAAAATCGGTAACATAATGAATTTTAAAGTACCTGTAAAGCAAGATTTTACATCTCTATCCAAACTTTCTGTACACGATATCGACTTTTGATCAATACTATACTTACTTTTAATATTGCTATAACTATTCGAAACAGTTTATATTTGTTTAACAAATAACAAAAGAAATAGACCACACAGATATTTAAAAACAACAGCAAACTATGATATTCTTTAACTATCATAAGTATAGTTTATAAGAAACAAAAATCTTGCACAAACAAAAATTTCGTTTCTTAACTGTAGCAAAATAAAATGTTAAGTAACATTTTTACTGTGAAATCAGTAACATATTAGAAGTTTGTAAAAGCGTAAAAATTACTTCATCTAACTATAATCCTCGCCAGATTCCTAAAATCGAAAAAAGCTCGAAGTATATGTATCAATCAGGTCTATACTTCGAGTTCATTACCCTCGAAAAGAACGTCTCTATTTATATAAAAATAAAAATAAAGCTCTTTCCCAAAATCTTCCAAACCCGAAAATTCTAAACATCGTCTACACCTCCCACCATACAACAGCCCTCAATCTCTACGCATCCCCCCCCCCCCCCCCGCCCTTTCAAAATCGACCCTCGATCGCCTCGATCATCTCATTAGGCTCATGCACTTTTTTCTCTTCACTCGCGCAAAATTACGTAAGGTGCGCGGAGAGCGTTCCCTCGGGGCTCGGGAAAACTCCCGGCCTCGCTATTTCGGCCGGGCCCGCAGCTCTCCCTCCCTCGAAAGTTCAAATGCACGGACATGATCCCCGACGAAATTAGCAGCAGCGGCGGCTAGCACACGCCACACGCGTCCGATCCATCGAACGCGGCGACCGGCTTGGCACGAAACGAGTATATATATGTATGTGCGCTGGGTCCGGTGGGTGGAGAGAAAGAAAAAAATTGAGAGACTTGTCAACATTCGTGCACACTGCGCGTGTGTGTGTGTGTGTGTGTGTTTGTATGATAAGCGGCGCGAGCTGCGTTTTCGCACCTGTATGTACCTTCACTTCCGCCTCCTGGTTTTTCGGCTGCCGACGATGCGCTCAGCTGATGATATTAAGCTTCTTAATGGTCCTTTGCACTTTTTTGTATGTCTTGGCACAGGTTTTTTTTTCTTTTTATTCTCTTCGATGATGCTGGATTTTAAGTGGATTTCGATTTTGATTTTAATTTGATCGTTCGAACAATGAACTTTTTGATGCTGGCTTCGTTTCTCCTCGCACTTTTAAAAATTTTCATTCGGATTTCGATTTTTTTACATCTGTATTACAATTTTGATTCGATTTCGACTGCGTCTAATTAAACTTTCTTCGAGCCGAAATTTATATCGATTACTTCTCACTTTTAAAAATTTATACCTCCGATTCAGCGTTCGATCGTTCGATCGTCAAAACAATCACTATAAAAAAAATCGTATATTCAATCGTAATATTGAAAAACCGAAAGAACCGCGCCGGATCGGTCTCGTTCGAAGTCTTGTACAGTCGCGCGCAGTCGCCGGCGACGGACGGACGTGTATCGCGCGCTTGCACGGAGGGCTTGCGCGCCTTCGGATACTCTCGGTTCTCCGGTACCTATAGTATAAGCGGCGGCGCGGCGGCTGACGGACCGACACACGCACGACGACGACGACGACTCTCCGCGGCCAGCGGGTATTTGTGCCGACGAAAATAACGTATTTCTGCGCGCGTGCCGCGCACGCACACGCACACGCACTACACTCTCACTTTCTTTTTCTCTCTCTCCCTTTCCACTTTCGAGCAAGCGCGAGAGCCCGGGTTATACTTATACTTTCTTTATCTCCGGCTGGTATGAGATTGTCGATCGGAGAGCCCTGTACGGTGTACTGTTGCTCTTTTTTCTTTTGGTTGGTTTGCTCCTTGAGCTTCGAGTGAGTTTCACCGGGACGTATACGCGAGGAGAGGTGGGCTCATTTGCGACGCGGCACGGACTGGAGAGGAGTGGATGTTTTGAAAGTCGAGCAATGGGAGCGGGGTTTCGCGCAGAGGAGAGTTTTTGGCGTGGGTTGTGCAATTTTGCGGGCTCGCGCGATTGCGCGGAGATGGCGTTGGGATGATTGAGCGATTGTCGTGTGACCTGTAGAATTTTGGATTTTTCGTTTTGCAAAATCTGTTTTTAATATTGTTTGTTGATAGCATGAGAATGTTTAAGAACTATAAGTGGTTTTTTGATAAATGAGAATATTTAACTTATTCCCGTTTGTCATGTTTCATTAAAGATTACAAATTTATTTATAAACAAGAGTAGAACATTGCAAAGATGTTACTAAATTACTTTCAGTAATAAACGTAATAAGGCTAATGAATATGTTAGTATTTGTTACATATATAACAGTTTTAATTGAGAAAGTGTTATCGGTATATGTAAAAAATGAAAAAGATATTATTATCTCAAATTGATAGTACGTTTATAAGCAGCAAGTAGAATATTCCAGGTATGGTAAGACCGGTCTTATATACTGCATATAAAATTGGAAGTTATTTAATCAGTTTTGGTTGAGGATATACACTTACATTTTTATTACAACATATAATTTATTTATTGTATGTTATTATAACAATATTAAAAAAGAAAACTTTTTTAACATTGTTTAATAAAATATTATTTTTATTATTTATTTATTATTTATTATTTATTATTTATTATTTATTATTTATTATTTATTATTTATTATTTATTATTTATTATTTATTATTTATTATTTATTATTTATTATTTATTTATTATTTATTATTTATTATTTATTATTTATTATTTATTATTTATTATTTATTATTTATTATTTATTTATTATTTATTATTTATTATTTATTATTTATTATTTATTATTTATTATTTATTATTTATTATTTATTATTTATTTATTATTTATTATTTATTATTTATTATTTATTATTTATTATTTATTATTTATTATTTATTATTTATTATTTATTATTTATTATTTATTATTTATTATTTGTTTGTGTTTATTTCACCTCTATTGTATATATCTTTGTATTAATTTCTCCAGTAGCATCAAAATACGAATTTCATTCTCTTCTAATATTTATCCAATAGAATACCAATACAATCTTAACCCGTTAAGGACGTATGGTCTATTTTTGTACCATAGACGTACAAGATTTTAGTACTTTATCGAATACCAACTCACTGCAGCGTTTTCAAATTATTATACAATTTGTAGGTGAACCATATGGCTCTAATAATTAAAATAATTTGTCATTCTTAATATATTTAAATGGAAATTAAAAAAAACATAGTAAATCGAAAAAAATTAAACTGTTTTTACGAAAATCTTTATTTGAGAACACGTTAAGGATAATTCCGTTGACAATAAGTGTTGTTGTTACCGGGAAGAGCTTCTCGTCTTTAATGGGTTAATTGAAAATATTAATAAAGTAAACAATAAAGTTATTAAGCGGACATAACCATCTTAAAATTACGAATAAATTGGTTACATATTTTTAGGTAAGGATAAATCATTCATTATATATTATCTATTTTTTTGGTAAATTTAAACATTTTATCAGAATATAACGGAATGATTTTTTAATTTTAATTTATATTTAAAAAATTTAAAAACAATCTTATATTTTGTTTGCTTTAACGCAAGTCAAACTGATCGGATTGAAGTTTTAGAGGTTTTATTGTATTTAAAATATAAATAATTAGGATATGAGTGTAGGAATTTGAAAAACAAAATTCTTGACCAAAGTTATGGCCTATTTCTGACATATTTTATGATGAATTTTTTAAAATATTGAATAATCTAGGCTTGAATGAGCTACAACTTTGATCAATAATTTTGTTTTTCAAATTTCCACATTTATATACTAATTATATGTATTTTAATCACAATAAATCCTTAAAAACTCTAATTCGATCAGTTTTACTCTCAATACTTTGCGGTAGAGCAAGAAATATACAAGTTTGTATCATGGCAAAAAGACCTAACAACTATAAAAAAATCTTAAAAAATGTCTTCCGTAAAATTTGATGAAATGTTCAAATTTACCGAAAAAAATAGGTAATACATGATGAATAATATATTCTCACCTAAAAACATATGACCAATTTATTTGTAATTTTAAGGTGGATAGGTCCCATTAATACAGTTATAAATAAAAAAGTCTACAAAAAATTAATATTTAAATTACCAAACCAAAAAGTTCGAATTCATAAAATAATAAGAATTAAAATAAATATTTAATACAAAAGATACTCTATGCAACCAATTATAATCAATAACCTTTTATAATAATTTCTGAATCAATTAATAAAAATTGTTAAATTAAAAATCATTGTTTAAAAGAAAACGTAAGCTCATTTAAAGAAAGTTTTAATATTTACATACACTATTTTGAAAATCATACGCGTACAATACTTTTGTCACGTTCAGAAAAATGTTTAGCTCTACTCTCGTATTTTAGAATTCTATTTCGAATCCCCGTACACCCCGGCTACAAAAGCAAACCAAAGCCACAGCCAGCTGTATACCGCATCGATTTAGAAAACGAAAGCGATAAAAAGAAAAAGGTCGAAATAAAAGTGAATCATCTTTAATCGCTCGCCGTATTTTACGATTGCGCGCCCGGCGACGCGACAAGCGACGGCGGCGAATAATGCATCGGCTCCTCGTAAAGCAATAATTTCGTAATCGCAGATGGAAAATCGACACTGTCGTGAATGAAGAGTAGGGAAAATTCGTGTATTAATAACTCTCGTGGCACCGTTGCGCGCCGAGCTTCGGGCGTTATTTTCGCCTCGGATGATGGCCCGCAACCCCGTTTCGTCGGTTGCTAGTAAAAGTAGTAAAAGACGGGCGGGCGCGCGGAGCGCCTACGACTGCTATATAGCTCTCGGCGTTCCCCATCTGAGTTTCTTTCGCGCGTGAAAAAGAAGAGCGGCAGTGCGGGCCCGACGACCGCTTGACTGACTGCCGGTCGTTTTCCGACTTTTGTCTGTACGCCAACGCACTGCGGCGGGCCGCCGGCCGCGTGGATCGTTTTTAATGCGAACGAGGATGGGAGTCTATTTTTCTTTCCCACAGGGTTTTAAATGATTTGAATAAATTTGGTGACATTTAAACTTGGCTCTTTTTAATAGAATTTATAAATACGATAGTCAATTGGACTCTTCAGAATCCTCGTGTAATAAGTACATTTTGAAAACGTTACGAAACGTTCATGATGCTTTTGAATTTGCGACGTATTATATAATAATTTGATTGGTTTACTATTGGGATTAATAATTAACTATTACAAAACAACTCTGTTGCTCTAGTTAAATCACTTAGATTACTATTTGATGTGTCATGAATGTTAAAATCATTATAGACTTTTGTGAAACTTTCGAAATAGACCATGGTTTTAAACGGTGCAATTCATTCTTGTACACTTTAGTGCAACACTCAATGGTTTCTCGTAAGAATGTTTCGTACACAAATTTAAGAGAGTGTCAAACCATCAAATTTCCTGCCGAAATTCCTAACCTTAAATCTTTGACCGAAGTATGAACAATTGATTACAATTAATAAATGAACCGAATTATGGAAAACCAAGACAACATTACCCTGCCTTCTACCACTCTGTTAAGTTTCAGGTAATACGAGGGTAGTTCAATAAGTCTTTAGAATGACCAACAGATGGCGCGCGAATCGCTCCAAATCATCTGTTTTCAGTCAGCACCACTCCCGACTAGATATATGGTGCAGTCACAGTCCACATCTTCTGAGTTTACGTGTTTTTATAACCAATTGAAAAAAAAAATTGCTTGTTAAGAAAAATGGAAAAAAAACGAGTTCAGAGCGGTAAT
The DNA here is from genome assembly GCA_949152435.1 of Gastracanthus pulcherrimus. Taxonomy (NCBI): domain Eukaryota; kingdom Metazoa; phylum Arthropoda; class Insecta; order Hymenoptera; family Pteromalidae; genus Gastracanthus; species Gastracanthus pulcherrimus. The sequence goes on along the minus strand of OX424572.1, from coordinate 194,630,792 downwards.
TAAATATTTTCATTTAAAGGGTTTAACTCCATATGAGATAAAAAATGAATTGGACTCAGTTCATGGCACATCTGCCCCTGCCTTAGCAACGGTTTATAACTGGGTAAATGAATTTAAGCGTGGTCGTACATCAATAAGTGACGAACCACGTTCAGGAAGGCCCGTAGAAGCAACTACTCCCGAAATCATCAATAAAATCCACGATATGGTGTTGAAGGATAGAAGATTAAAAGTGCGTGAGTTAGCTGAGGCCACAAGGATATCTATAGGTGCAGTTGTTTCAATTCTACATGAAAAATTAGGCATGAAAAAGCTATCGGCAAGATGGGTGCCGCGTTTGCTCTCAGCTGAGAATAAACGCAATAGAGTGGTCGCCTCTGAGGCTCTTTTGGCGCGCATAAGTCGGAATCCTGAGGAATTTTTTCGTCGATTTGTGACTGTGGATGAAACATGGATACACCACTACACTCCTGAGACAAAGGAACAATCCAAACAGTGGATTTCCACAGGCGAACCAGCTCCAAAGAAGGCAAAGACCGTAAAGTCAGCTGGTAAGGTTATGGCTACAGTTTTTTGGGATGCACGTGGAATTATACTTATTGACTACTTGGAAAAGGGTAAAACAATTACTGGTGAGTATTATGCATCATTATTAGAGCAGCTGAAAGAAGAAATTAAAAAAAAACGACCACATTTGACGAGAAAAAAATTCTCTTTCATCACGACAACGCCCGAGTTCACACATGCTTCGTTTCAATGGCTAAAATTGAAGAACTAAAATTCGAATTGGTCGAACACCCACCGTATTCACCAGATTTAGCCCCCAGTGACTTTTTCTTATTTCCAAACTTGAAAAAATGGCTCGGTGGACAGAGATTTACGGACAACGAAGACGTCATTGCCTCTGTAAGTGCTTATTTTGAGGAACTTCCGAAAACGCACTTTTCTGAAGGATTAAAAAAACTTAAAAAGCGATTGACCAAGTGTATAGAGCTCCAAAGAGATTATGTTGAAAAATAAAAAAAAATTTACCCAAAAAAAATTGTTTTTATACTTTATTCTAAAGACTTATTGAACTACCCTCGTAATATCATTTCATATATAAATGGCATTGGAACGAAATCTCGGATCACCTTTCGTAGATCTCTGTTTTATCACGAAATTTCGTTCCAATGCCATTCATGTAAACCTCAAAATTTTTAGTTGAAACTTTGCACAGTGGTAGATAAATACAAACCGAAGGACAATGACCTCTTAGTTTTTCATAATTCAGTTTATTCCTTTAATTATAGCCAACATTTCAGAATTCTCGGGTCGGTAAGGTTGGGAGAATAAAAATTGACTTTGACACCCCCTTAATGCGTATACATGTGCAACTTCATAGTGCTAAAATAATCAAAATTCTTACTAAAAACAGTTGCAGCAAGGTGTACATCAAAATTTATGTTAACAATTTATGCAATATTTTACTTATGAAAGTTTTCATATTTTCTCAATTTATTGCCCTAAAAAATTGTATATTAAATGTACTTAGATCACTTCGTTGTATAATTGATATTGGTCTCGATGTTAGCAGAATAGTGTAAGTAAACGAATAATGAAATATAACGTCTCTCTCCCTAGTTTTGAGTTTCTATAGACATATTAAAGTTCTCTCATATATTTTATAAAATAACGGTAAAAAGTCTTTGCGAATCTCACAATTTGCGTAATGGGATAATATTCAAATTTACAAATGGTTGTGCACTTACCAACTTCGATTTTCGCTTCACAAACTGCCTTTCCAGCTGCATTTTCCGCTACGCAGGAAATATTGCCCGCGTGAACATTTCCTACTTCCGGAATGGTTAATACCTGGCGATCACCGCTGACAGAAACTAGAAAATCTTTTCCATGAACTGGTCGTTCGTTGAAGAACCATTGAATCTATATAGAATAAATTTTTTATTTTAGTTATACAATATCGACAATAGGAAACAGACATAAATTTTCAAATATTTTTTAAATTCAAGTTAGGGGTAAATTATACACAAAAGTGAAAAAACTAGAATTTTTACGGCAATGTTTCATGAGCAGGAGTTGTTTGGAATGTGCTATCGAAAATTTAATTGAAAATGGGGTCACGTGATCAATATGGCAACCAATACCACCCCCATGTGGCGCCAATACAGTGTATATATAGATATACCACATGGTTGAATGCCGTTAATGTTAGGTTAGGTGGGCGCTGTTTTGGACGCCATATTGTGTGTTACATTTTAAAAGCATGTTCACATCCAAATTTAAAATTTTGATAAATCGACATCAGTAATATGTAGCATATTTCTTCAAGGGTACAATTTTTCAAATTTATGAGTCGTACTACCATTTATTTCATATCGACCATAATTTAATTTATTTTTAATATCTACATCAATTCCATTTTAAATTGTAGCTAATTAAATTTTAAAAATTATAAATTACCACATTATAAATTATCACATTATATTATATTATAAAAAAGAATATACAGTTTATAGAGTTGATATAAGCGGCTTATGTGAGTGAGAATAGCATTTAAATCAACTGTCCATACGCGTGCGAAAATTCACTTTTTCACAATAAATGTAGGTCATCGGTGGCATCCTGGAATGCCGACATTCAGAAAGTTCGAACCTCTCAATCACAAGTTAAGCACACATGCAAGCCGCCGAAGTAATTGCAGTAATTGCTCTGTAGAATTAACTTTGGGTTTTTAAAAACAAAATTTTAAGGCATTTTAATATTTTTGCCAAAATAACTGTTACGTATTTTGTGTGCCTATATTAGGAACTGCTGTAAAATGAAATTGGAATGGCGTTTCATTTATTGAATTTAATAAAATTTTCATGGCTTATTATCCTAATAATCCATGGATTGATTTACAACTGTTTACATTGATTGTAAATTATCACTGTTTAAGGCTTTGTAAGACAACTAAACAGTTCAACACCAACTTTATTTACTATCACATTTTAACGCATTTATTTTACTACTGTCGGTAAAGAATAGCTAGTTTGTTTTACCGCACGAACACTTACGATTATAAGCAATAGTATAAAAGCTAATAGAGCCATGATTCGCGCGAGCCTCGATTCAGACTGGATTATGTCGAAGATGCTCAGAAATTTATCTAAAGCAGCATGTGGGATTGCGGGATGCAGAAATGGCAAAATGCTTTTTGGCATGCGTTTCATCTAGAATAAGACACGCCATTTGTTTAATTCTTATATACATTACGATTGCATTGCCGCTAATTAAAATTGAGCGCTGTAGAAACTCATTGAAAAGCCTAAAACTGAATCGAGCACTAACTTATAACATTCATTTTCATTACATAATTTCATTCGGTAATATATCGTTAAACAAATTTAAATTGAATATCAACTAATTTTTTAGCAATAAATTAATTCTGATATTATATACTTCTAATGTGGCTATAAAAGATGACACAAATTTTCGGTCATTGAATCAGTGTAAATAACTTTACGTGAAACGATTACCTTCGTAATTTTTAACTATTTAATTCATCTACTATTATTCTGCAACTTAATATTTTTCTTTCTGATCTAATTATTTTATTATAATGCTTACAATTAGAAAGCTTAAAAATATTTTTCTTTCTGATCTAATTATTTTATTATAAAGCTTACAATTAGTTTTCGCAATCAGCACTAATATTAGAATAAAGCAGTTATGTAAATGCACCACGTAAATTCAAGTATGGATTACTTGATAAGATGAAAAACTAAATCGTATAAAATATCATAAATTTTATCTCTATATAATGATCAGTAAATGCTCTAGATAACTTTTAATGTTAAATAATATTCGTAAAGTAGTAGTAACTACAAGCTTAACTTGAGTATGTAGAATACATAGAATATATATTTCTTCATGTTTTAAGAGTAAAATTGTTTGGTTTAAGTTATTAAGACAAATGTTATTCGACGACAAAAATTAAATAGAATCTCTTTTGATTAGTATGTGGAGACATCGTAATTACAAAATTAAATTAATATTCGCAGTATATCATATCTAGTGTTACAATCGGGACAAAATATAGGAATAACGCTTTGTTTTGTAGATTCTTATTTTAACGTTCTTTGATGAAAATCACGATTCTAATAGCTTACTCACACCGTAGAAATATACATCGCCCGTGGGTGCCCTCTTTCTAATTTCCTTTCTTAGCTCATTATTATTGTTTAATTCACTTTTTTAAATTTGCAATTATCAACCTTAAGATCCTCTTCCCATTCGCATATACCTAATCAATCAATATCCATCGTGTATTTAGTCTTTGATTTTATTTAGTCTTTGATTTGTATGTTTCAAAACCCACTAATTCGTGGACTTGTAAATATCTTCCTACCGAGCTTACTACGTATTGTAATACCAAGATTGAAAAAAGTGGGTAGATTGGAAAAGATTTGGAAGTATCACAGTCTAGATATAGCCCGTGCAAACTCTTCCCTTGTTACCGTTTAAACAGGTTTGAATTAACTTTACTATTTTTTTCAGAATCCACAGGAGGACTAAAATATGGTCCATTTTAGTTTGCTTTATAGAATTGTATGCTGTTTTTTGTCTATAAATAATTGTTGTAAAGCTTCGTAAAATTCTTACTTTTTCTCTAATAAAAGTCTTACTGTGAATTGCTAATCGTTTGTAGACCTGTCCGAGACCTGTCAGAATCCAAACTTATTATCTCAAATTAGATCTTCTGCAAGAGGAAGGGATATATCTCGCTAGGATTATATTCGATAGGATCTTATAGTACGGAAACAAAAGTGAAATGCCTCGATAATTATTAAATTCAGTCTTATATCTCTTCTTGAAAATTGGTATAATAATGGATTCTTCACAATACTTCGTACAGCACATATTAGTCTATGAATTTTAGAAATAAAACCTCTCCATATATTTCATTAATTTAGCTGGTAGGAAGCCACTACTCGTAGCTTTGTTATTTTTCAGTTTTTTTAGCGCAGTATCTGCGCCTCATAATAGATAACTTCATCAATGAGCTGTTCAGTAGTGTGAATTTAATTGGTTATCACTTCTTCACAATTCTTGTGAACATTTAATAATTTGCGAAAATATTTTTTTCACATCTTAATGTTTTGCTTTTATCCGTAATTTGATTACCGTTTTCATCTTTCATTCGTTCCAACCTACTCTGGAAGTCTTTTCTAATCGCGTTTATACCTACATTTCGCGAGAATTGTTTTCCTTGCTATTCGTTTTTATCTTTACAGTTTCGATATTTTACTGCTCTCATTTCGTATTACTTTAAATCCAACCTACTTGTTTTATAATGTTGTGATACTCTAATGAGGCTTTCTTGCTTTTAATTTGCATATTTACTAACTTGTTTGCGGTTTTCAAACCAAGTTCGCACTCTTTATTAAACCCTGGTTTGTTCTTAGTCTTTCCTTTTACACCTAGAATCTTTGTAGTCTCATTTTATTGTATTTTTAATATATCCACTTATAGAGCATTGGGTTTGTCACCTGCATCAATACTATCTACGTGTATAACCGCTTGAAATGTTTCATGAATACTTCAATTGTTTTAAACAACTTTTTTTCAATAAATAAATTTATATTAATTTTAACTTTGCTTAAGACGATCAATCACCTTCTTAAATGAAAAATAGTAAAAAGAAAAACCTAGCTAACCTTAGGCGAGGGCTTGCCAATCGCAATGCACTCGAACTTGGTCGTGATGCCCTCGGGCACTGTCCTGCTCTCGAACTTCTCCTTAAAATATGGCGGCACGAGCTTCTCCTCCATCTGTACGACGTCGTCTTTGCTGCGCTGGAAGTCCCCGAGCACCTTGACCACGAGCTTGGCGAACGACTTGGCCTCGCCCACGCGATTCGTGGCCTTGGCCGTGTAGTTACCCTTGTCCTCGGGACTCGTGGGCGAGATCTTGAGAACGCTGCGACCCGTCTCGTCGCTCAATATCTTTACGCGCTCGTTCTCGGCGAGCGCCTCGCCGTTCAGGTACCAGATGACGCTGGGCTTCGGCTCGCCGGTCACGGCGCACGAGAAGACGGCCTCCTCGCCCTCGGCTATCAACAGGTCCGCGAGAAGTTTGACGAATTTCGGCGAGCTCTCCGCGGCTTCCAGGCCCCTCGCTGCGATTTGACAACGTTTAGAGATTATCAATATTGTGTGAATGAAGTTTTTGTTGAAGAAATATAAGGTTATTTTACAATTACTGATACCGTGTCCCCATGCGCTTACAGTCCGGTATTTCTTTAGGTAAAGTTGAAAATAGTACATTGTACAACAAGGGGGGAAAATGAGCTATTTCTAGCCTTAGGCGACCTCGACTCCGACTCGTGCTGAACACCTCACCCAACTCTGAAATAGCTTTTCTCCCCGTGTATACACTATATACACTACATTATACACCGTATTGTTTTCACTTTTACATGTATTAAAGTTGGGTAGGTCATCACGGATTTCGATTCGTGTACAACGTAATTGACAGGCATTAACCCCGGTTTAACGGGAGAAAAGTCATTTTTCCCCGCTATAACTTTTTTCCCCGTTAAATGGACATTTATTTACACTTTTTACAAACACGCTCGAAATGCGCGATTTTCTACCCTACTTTTAGGCATGAAATAGGGTCTATTTCGTGCCTGCGTTGGAAAATATTACATCGTACAACAAGGGGAGAAAATGAGCTATTTCTAGCGAGGGTGAGGTGTTCAGCACGAATGCTAAAAACACCTCACCCGAGTCTGCAATAGCTTTTCTAATATTCAACTTCACTTCCTTGGTGAGTAATATACTATTATTTTGATCTAGACGAGTCAGCGTAGTTGATTATACGCTGAGGAGAGCTACAAACGTTTTATGGTGCACGTTGACCGGAATATCAGAAATGTTATTGAAAATTGTGTTTACTTATTTGTTTATGGAACCTAGAGATTAACAATCATTACTTTAATTACTCAGTAATGTTATACGAACGATGGAAGTAATTTGAATATTGTTAAATAAAGTTTATTCCTTTATTCAATGAATGATGTAACAATTAAATATATTAACAAGAGAGGGGCTATTGCACATAAATTTGCGTCTGTCTAACAATAAATAATTTTTATAAATTTAGCAAGATACTTATAAGTAAGTATAAATAAGTAGCATGTACATGATTCATCTGGCTATGAAATAACACAATATATGAATATAAGACAGAAGAAAACGTAAAAATATATACAAACCTATCAATAAGAATAAACACTTTAAATTTAAAATAAATTATGAATCACTATCTAATCAATGTCAGGTGTGCTCTCGTTAGTATTTGGAAGTCGTAAGTGAAATCTATTTATTGTAAAATGTAAGATCGCTTTCAAAATAACGAGTTATATATATATATATATATGTGTGTGTGTGTGTGTGTGTGTGTGTGTGTGTGTGTGTGTGTGTGGGTGTGTGTGTGTGTGTGTGTGTGTTTCTTGATTTAATATAAATTCGTACTAGTTTCAAAACAAATATTTCCTTTATATAATTTTTTTACATAAGAATGTGTATCTATTTTAATAATAAACCCATGTATAAAGTTGAATTCTTACGTGTAATTGTTAGCTTGCATTCACTCGATGCTTCTCCACCAGCATTAATCGCGACGACTTTGTAAATACCGGCGTCGTCGAGAAAAGCTTCATGGATCACTAACGAACATCTGTCACCTTGGAAAAGTAGTTGGAAATCTGCTGATTCCTTAACTGGTCTATCATCATGGTACCAAATAACCTGAAACATATTATTTAATTAGTACACGAGTCATTTAATATGTAAAAGTAATATAATAATATGGAATGTACTATTTTCATGGATTTAAAATTCAATAAAAAAGATCAGTATTCATTTGTTTCTTTTTATACTTTCTTATAACTTTCCATATTTTAATGTATTGGTTATCTAGTTATTAGAAACGTAACTGTATTTATAATTTCAGATACTCAACAATTGTGGATTTTTGTAAAATAAATTCAATTTTTTAAATAGTATTTCATTTAATAAAACTACGGTTTTAAGTATAAAATGAATGCATAATATTATAGACTAAATGTTAACCAATATAAACTTTCTTTTTAACTTCTTCAATAAAAATAGGTGTTTAAATAAAAAAATTGATTGAATAAAAATAAAAACATGAAATTCTAAATATAAAGGTAATTGTAGTGATACATGATCACGTAATAGTCCACTATTAGCATCACGTGCAGAACGAAACAACAAATGTTATTTTTACACAGTCCAGCAAATCAAAGAAGATATCGTAGCACAGTGATGATTTCTATAGCTGCATTTTTATCGCTTTATTTTTCTCATGCCAAAAATAATTTAATGTAACTTTTCATACTCAAGACCTTGGAAATATAGATATTATACTTAATAATGGCGATCTTTAAATGTTACAAACTTCTATGTACTATACATTTCATACAATCGACTTTAAGTAATTGGTTGCATAAATGTTTAATCATTTTTATTTTATTGGAAATCTGGTAGGTATCAAGACCTTACTACCAATAAATTTGGTATTTAGCACTTTGTACCTACTTTGTTAAACTAAACATTTATTAGCATTGTTACTAATCCACTGAAGAGGAATATTTTCTTTAGAAACAAAACAATAGTAGTTTATATTAATAACTTTTCAAATAATCTATTTATCTTTTTACTTATAATTTTAGATGATCTTTAGCTAAAAGTATCAAAGCGGATTATAAATAAATAGATAAACAGCCTGATAGAACCCTTATTACAAACTATAATAAGCTTTAGAGACTAAGCGAAATTAAGTAATTGTTTACCAGGGTAAATAAATAAATAATGAAACAATATCTTGAATAAATATATAAGTATCTCTGATTAAAATAACTTTCACTATAATAATCTGAATTTAATAATACGCGTAAGACCCCATCCCCTAGTAAAATTTGATCACACCCCATCACTCACACGAACTATCTCAATTCAAAGCATTTGCAAGTACAAGCTTTACAGTGAACTTGACAAGGCGAACTTTACTCTATATACCTCGGGCTCGGGTTGTCCGACGATGATGCAGTCGAGCCTGGCACTGGCGCCCTCGACGATCGCCGCGTCCTTGAGCGGCAGCTGTATCCTGGGCGCCTTGGGCTCCATGTCCCTGGTGACTCCGCCCACCGACTCCACCGCCGGCCGCTGGCTCCTCTGCTCGGAGGAGTCGCTGACGTCGGACGACAGGGGCCTGACCTTGACGGCGACGTCGCAGCCGGCCAGAGCGGCGCCGGCCGCGTTGCGTGCCGTCACCTCGTACCTGCCCGCGTCCTTGGGGTAGGCCTCCAGTAGCTCGAGGCCGCTCCTCCCGTCAGCCTCGTCAGCGCGTATCTGTCCCGCGGCAAATCGGACACAGTGCACACTCGTCAGCTTCGTCGTCGTCGGGGTCATTTCCGAGCTTTCCCTCGCGCCGACGCTTTTTTCGCTTTTCTACTAGAGATCTCTCTTGTTGCTCGATTCGCGTGGCGAAGATGAGAAAGAGAGAGAGAGAGAGAGGGAAAGAGAGAGAGATGGAGCCGAGGCGCTAAAAATATATACGAGCAAGAGCGAGGCCCGAGGAAGCGCGGACACGAGACGAGAGATGGATTAGGAGAGAGTGTGTGAGAGAGAGAGAGAGAGAGAGAGTACCGATTTAGACGTGTGGGGCTTTTGAATTATAGGACTCGGGTTAAGGGCTACGGCGCGACCTTTCGTGTGCGCGAGAGCCCGAGCTTTCTCGTGGTGCAGTGAGCGAGCTTTTAGCTGGTGAGAGTGCGGGTGCTTTGGGTGATTTAGGGAGGAGGAATGGGTTGAAGGCTGTAGGGAGGCTTGTGAGTTGTTAGTTTTTATGTGATTGCATGTTTGTGATTTTTCTTTTGGCTTGTAGTGATAGGTGTGAAAGCTATTGTTATTTAAGGATTGTATTATTGCCTATGGTAATGGTTCACGATGAGAGATTTTTAAAATTACCTACGGTTTCAATGATATCAAGATGTAATTTGTATCCATCAGCTAATTTCGACCGTAATTTATATTCTTTGCTCGAGCAGATTTTTTTATTAGGTTCTTTTGCAGCTACGTTATTGTTGTTTAATTATGTGGCTTCGAGGGATAACAACTTCGTTCCACTTTTTTGAACATTGAGTTTTTAGTGATTTTGGTATATGTATACAATATATTTTCATATAAAAAAGTTAAAAGTTACAAAAGTTCATTTATTACTTAACATATTTTATAATTTATGCTTTTCTTATACATAAATTTAAAGTAGTTATGCTTCTTCACCACAGAATTGATTTCCCATTGATAACTATCACCGTTTGATTCGTTTTACTTTTTAAATTATCAATCGATTTGATTCTTTCACTAATTCTTAGTATCATAAATACCGGTTTATGACATGACTTTCTGGATTAATGTTAATTAACAACTTCTTTTACCTTAACAGTTTTGGCTTCATCCAAAGATTTTCCATCATGCGTCCAAATAAATGTAAGTGGAGGAGTTCCAATAGCTTCACATTCTAACGTAATTTTTTCTCCTGTTATTACGGTCACATTAGAAGGAGCTTTGACAATTGTTGGTTTTTCTATAATTTCCATAATCACAGGTTCTTCCTTTGGTTTAGTTGCTAAAATAAAATAAAATATAAGCATAAAAAATAAGCATATTATCAAAAATTAATGTAGCTTTAATCGTTTAGGAAACATATATATAATTTAAAATATTTAAAAAACGTTTTCTGTAAACAAATTTTTAGCCAGTATTAATGGTTGATACATTGAGGAGTAATTCTTTGAGTAAAAAATGGAATCCGTGTTTCAGGATTTATCAGAATATAACCTGGTATCCAAGATATGGCCAGTTATGTTAAAAAGTCATGCTAAACTAGAAAAATTGATACCTCTGGCTATGGCCATAACTGACAATTATTAGACGTATTGAATAAATCGTCGGTGAATACAAAAGAAGTTATCGTAAGTTTTAGTTGAAAACATAGAGGCTATAAAAATCTTAATTTACTCCAATACTTTACGCGGACTAATACAATGACGGAAAATGGAACAAAAAAGAAACAAAAAAAAGGTAACTAAATTTGCATTTTGTTATACGATTTGTGGCATAATCTTAAATCGTTTATAATATTAATATTAATCAAAATTTTGACATCCGACACATCTTAAATTAAAGATTGCAATATTTTCCTTTTTATTTACTCAGGACAAAATCAATAGGTCAAATAGATGTCAAACTATTGGGATTTGACATTGATAGATCGCCAACTGGTAGAGTATTACGAACCATGTGGTATAGGTCTCCATGTCAGATTCCAATTATCATAGTTAAAGTTATTGATTTTTCCAGATTTAGCACTAGTTTTCAACATAACGTGCCACCTTCCGAACACCAGGACCTATTCTAAAAAATCCTGAGACACAGGTTTCATTATTTTTTGTTTAAACAAATTATTTCTCAAAGTTTCTTCACTCAGCGACCTTGAGAATACAGCTTCTTCTTGTAATTCAAAAATTACAATATAAAAGGCACATTAAATGAAAAGTCATTATACATTTAAAAAATTACGTTCTTTAACGTATGAAAGTCAAATTTTTCAGATATCAATCATATCTTTTATTAGCTAATTGTCGTTCTTTTTAATAAAAATGTCTTTAGAGATTTGTTGAATTATTTTCAGCATATAACAAATATTTTCCTAATTGTAACATTAAAACATTTTCAATGTACAAGCCAAGTCGCATACATAAACAAGCTTATACAATGAACACACATAGTTATTTCTTTTACCTTCTACCGTCAGCACCGCCGAGGTCGCGGCATGTCCGATCCTATTAGCGGCTTTACACGTGTACGTGGCTTGATCGTCGAGGTACACTTCCTCGAACTTCAAAATCGCTTCACCGTTGTTATAAGTTGTAACATAATCTGGCGAGTTATCGATGTTCACGTCGTTCTTGAACCACTGAACCGTGGGTAATGGATTCCCCTGCACATTACATTCCAGTTGATGCGTTGAGCCTTCGAAAGCCACTGAACCAGATAACTCTTTAACGAATAATGGTGGACTTAATTGTTCTTCTGGTGAAGTTTCTGTAAATAAAGACAATGTTTCTTTTAAATATGTTCCTTTTACAAAATATTTCTACACAACAGTAATGTAATCTATGAAGTTTGTAAAAAATTACAATACTTTTAATCATAACTGATATTATAGATAATATTGACAGTAGTCATGAAAATGTTATAAAGAGTGATCAAGTCAAGAAGATAACTTCTCTTCTCATACAACTTCAATCAGGTTGTTAGTTTTAATGTAGATTTTGCAGTATCTTTTATTATATACATAGTATAGGATTGCAAGAGCAGTGTCAAATATTCCTAGTATTAGTGTTACGAAAATTATTGCTTATAAACATTTAAGTTTCAATTGCAGCTTTTTTCTTAATCACGCACCTTTAACTTTCAAGACGGCATTGGTGTCGGCAGATCCCACTTCATTGGTCGCCTTGCAACTGAACTTCGCCGAATCTTCAGCGAAAGTTTCCTCGATCGTCAAAGTACACAAACCATCGTCTTCACACTTCGTCAAATAATCCGGATTATTTAGGATCGGAATGCCGTCTTTGTGCCAACTGATCTCCGGTCGCGGATGACCGGCCACTCGACACTCGAAGGTGAACTTTTCGCCCTCCTGTATCGTCGCGTCGTAAAGCGGAACCGTGAATTCGGGTTTGACGGGAGGCTCGGTTGCCGCGATGGGCGGCGGCAATGGCGTCGTCGTCGTCGGCGGCGACTGCTGCTCTTCAGGAATTATTGTCTGTTCTTTTACGATTTCGGCTGGTTCTATTATTGGCTTTTTCTCTTGTTTGATGGTAGATATGCGCTCTTCTTCTATTTCCGTCTGCAATTGTTTAAATTAAACTTTTAGTGTATAATGTATATTTCATATATGCATATAGCAGTATAATTGTTTAATAGTTTCTTTTATATAATTGATGTAATGGCGAAACTTCAACTTCAAATGAAAGCTTAGGTGTTCAATGATGACTGTTTCTTGCAAGATATTTACTAAATTCAGTGATTAGTCAGACAAATATTTATTTTGTAAAGTATTGTTATTTAATTTTTAATAAGTTTAAATGTAGGAAAAGTTTTAGTTTAAAGAGAAATGTATTTTATAGAAGTATAGAATGAAAACTCAATCAATAGTTTAACAATATCATTTACAAATCAGTGGTTCTGAATCTAAATCCAATTGATATCGAACACTATTTATTATTTACCGCAGATTTTTAAAATTTACTTGTAACTTAATTGATGTTTATCGATAAATTGTTAAAATCTTTTTATATGTATAAATATTAATTTTGCAATAATAATTGTAGATTAATCCATTACTTCAGAAGCGAACATATCGATTTCGATTTGTTTCTTGCCTAGAAAACGTGCAGAAATCAAACTCACAATGAAAAGCATGGTTGCGGGAAGAGAAAGACTTGCTCATTCCGATTCTGAACTTATATTTTCGAAATTGTTTACAGAAATTAAACATGAACACCCAAAATTAACCTAAAATATTTTTGAAAATATGACTTAAGAGTTGAAAAGAACAATTCTTTCTCTTTATTATTTTTCATCGAACTTATTATGCGTATTCATAGAAATGGATTCTAGCGATCGCCTCAAACCAAATCATCTCGTTATATCTAAATAATATGACACTTCCAAAGAGGAGGATAGTTCTTGCATAAAATATGCTTCTGTTCGAAAGTACCATTTCATTTAGATATAAAGGCGTCGATAGAGTCAATTTCTATGAATAAATACAGTATTGTTTTAGAACATTGTATCTATAAAATAAAGTTCAATTATACAAATTTTTGGTAATATAAATATTGCGGTGTTTCAATCTGGAATGATGTTGGTATGCTCAATGGGAGATTAACATTCCTAATTCCAACCACCGAAAAAATAAATTTCTTTTAGGAAAATAAACATAGCGCCTTTGAAGCCTACTATGTAAATATTTTTCCTTCTTAAAACACCGCAATGTATATATTACCAATAATTCGCCTACAATCAATCTTTAGATTCTTAATATTTATTCGTATTTTTTATTGTTATTTTGATTAATTATATAAAATTTCTTAAAATATCAACCGACATTCAGAAGATATCATATATATAATTAACTAACTGTTAAGTAGCTCTTTGCTCCATAGTATAGAGAAGTATAACTATTTTTCACGTTGGAAATATTATAAATATTTAATTTTACCCTCTAAGTTCTAGTGGGTTCTCTGAAAATTAAAGAAAAGGTAAATATATTGTTTGAACGGAAACTGAAAATTCTGCAAACTAAATGAAATGTATGGATTATATTAAAGTAGATTATACCGCACCTCGTAAAGAGGTTATACGCTAACTTATGCTAAACGATTCATTTTACAGAGCCCAAAAAGCACCCCTTAATTTTATTTCTATTAATTGTCTGATATACTTCAAGCTCGCTACCGTATTAAAGTGGTCCGAACGTGACTCCCGTATCAATTGAGTGTTTACAGAAACAAGTTACGAATATCTTATTTAATGTATGTAAATAATATTTATTAAATTTATTTATGAATTTAAGATTGCTAAAATACAAAAAATTATGTTTTTCAAGCTTTGGGGTTATAATTTCAGCGTTTTCGTACTATTTAAATAAATATCCTTTTAATAAGTTCGGCTTCCCATATTTTTCATCGAGTCATTAGAAAGTAAAAATTTCGTGCTTATATACCTTGGTTTTTTAGTTTGATCTGAAGTTTTTGTGAAGAAATAAATATTTACTGAAAAATTAATATTACTGCTCAGGATCGCGTCGACGCCCATAAGACGAGTGTAAAACTTTATGTTAATGTATAAATTTTAAGTAATTGTTTCTCTAAAATTTATTCGGCAACCTGGTCTACAATTTTTCGAGGGGATACATTTCATGTTCATAAATAATCTGTATCAGTTTTATTTGATTCTGTAGTTCTTTCATGTGCATTCGTACCACCTTACCTGTTTATCTCAGAGCAGTTATTCATAATTTCATTTTCTCCATTTACAACACACATTAATTCACTATATTTACACGCTATTCGTACCCGTTCCGTGAATTAACAACTTAGTTAGTTTTTAATTTTTGAACTACATAATAATAATCTTTTAAATTCTTAGACTGAAACATTACTTTATGAGAGTAATTTTTCACTCGATGAAACAATGGAATTTTAATGAAACTGGTTACAGTGAAAAATTACTCTTTCACGAATAAGGTACTTGCAACTCTATCGGAGTCAGTTACCGGTATGTATCGAGTGAAAGTGTACTTTAATCAATTGTTCATTATTATTGTTTCAAAATTGACTCGATTTTTGTAATAACAGTTGTCTCTAAGTTTTTTTATCTCAGAGGAAAAGTTACCTGAACCACTCTTAAAAAAGCAAAAGTAAATGTTTTGTAAGACATCTAAGTTCTTAAAGTGAGCATCAATTCTATTCGAATAAAGTTTTTACTCGATGAAAAGGTGGAGTTATGATGAAGTTATTTAGAGTGTAAGAATAAATCTACATCTAGAGAAATATTGAGAGCACAATAGATTTGTTTCTCATTTGAATATGAGGAAAAGTAACTCTAGAGAGGGTTAGATTTCCCTATAAAACGTCTTAATCTTTTCAAAACTAGCCTTTCAATCAGATTCTAAAGTAATCCCTTCACTCCAAGAACACACGAGAGTATCGAACAAACCCTAAACACCAACCCTCACCCCTTGCACCACTCACTTTCTCGACAATATGAATCTCTTCGGTGACGGTCTCCTGCACCACGCTCGTACCACCATCTACCACCTCGCTGGCCGGTGCCTCGGTCTGCGCAGACGCACAGGCGACCTCCTTAACCGCCCTCCGCTGCTTCTCCAGGTTCTCCGCCTCGACGATGGCGATCCTCCTGGCATCCTCGGCCGCCCTCACCAGCGTCTCGGCCGTCAACCTCTCCGCCAGTCTCCTGGCGTTCTCCGCCTCCGCCGCGGCTGCCTGAGCTGCCTGGGCCTCGGCCTGGGCCAACCTGACCCGCGCGTCCGCCTCCTCGCGCTCGCGCTCCAGCTTCGCGCGCAGCTCCTCGGCGTTGCGCAGATTCTCGGCCAGGGTGCGCAGCTCCGACGAGATCACCGCGAACGAGTCCAGCATCTCGCGGTTCTCCACCACCACATCGTTGAACTGGGGTAGACGCTCGGTTCCTGAAATATTCAGAGTGGGGATTGGAGGATGAGCTTGCTGCGAGTTGGGGAGAATGGTTAGGTGGTATACAGTGGGTGACCTTGATTATTCATCGAATAGAATAATTGAAGCAATGGCTATATTAAGAATCTTGTACAGTGACTTTTTTTGGCTTGTGTTTGTTAAAGTAGTTATCTCGTTTTATAAGAATAAACTGCATTTCAGTTTTTACTTGCAATTACATATTGTATCTATATAATGTATTTTACTTGGTTTATACTTTCTTTGTAATATTTCTTATAGCTTATGTTCTATAACTTGTTGTTTTAAAAGTTGTATGGCTATTATTTTAAAGTAAAACATCAATACAAATATGATTGCAAAGCTTGAGATAAGAAACCTACTTAAATGTACTTTACTTAATAAAATTTAAGTTTTACATTGAAAAATTGTGTTTTTGTCTTCCTTGTAATTCAATATTATGAACACTAGAAAATTATAAAAGATAAGATAAAGATGCCAAATATTATAATAAAATTAAAAACGCATTGGAAGTCAAAGACCAATTGAAATGAGAGACGGTAGACAGTCAACTAATTGATAGCGGTTAACTACATACTAATACCTTTACACTATTAATCAAGATTTTTTTATTGATATTGTAGAGCTAACCAAATATTTTAGTAGACAATTCGCGAATCCTTTCTATTCTTTTCTCTTGCTTTTCTTCGCCCGGTTTCAAGAAATTATCAATATCTTGTAGGAGGATTGTGGCATCCTCTGGAACTTTAACAGATGTTGCCTTTCTTGCCACTACGATTAACAATTTGCTTCCTTCTTTAAACCAGTCCTTTGCTTCCTCTAATAACTCAAAGTATTCGATGCTTGAGTTAATCCTGTGTCTTGTATCTTCCGTGAGATTCTTCAAAGTTTTGAGTTTATTTCGAAGACCTGACAGTTCATTCTGAATCTTGGGCAGATGTTTACCCGCTGTTACTTCCGTATTTTTAATGAACTCATCGATTCTCTTCTCCAGAATCTGAAATTAAGTCATATTAAGACGGTGATGAATACATTAGTTAAAAGTAAATATTTAAAAAAATTAGCAAGTTTAAAACAGAATAGCATTAATATGATTTATATATTAATCAAAAAGATTTACGTAATTAAAATATTATATTGGCTTTTAAGAGATTTCAAAACGACCGACATGTCAACCACAATGGTTTAATTGCTTAGAATATCCCTATGTTAGTACGAATCAAATTAAATTTTTGCTGAACATAATATCATGAATTTTTAATTGTAAATAATTGAAGTGCTGAAAGGAAGGTTTAATATAAAACTCTTGAAGCTTCTTACGTTCAACGTCTTCTCAAATTGCAAGAATGCTTCAGAAGCTCCTTTCGCGGCTGCTAAGCTCTCTCCCAACCACCCGGAGATCGTTCCCAACTGCTCAGCCAGATCGCGCAGTTCAGCATTTATCTTATCCAGATCATCTCCGAACAAGCAGAAGTCCAGTCTCTCCTGGAGTCGCACCTTCGTCGAAGTCGAGTACGCGTTCCAGTCGTCGACCGCTAATCTGAACGATTGATTAAGCTTTTCGATGTCTTGACGCGCCGCGTCCGCCGGCTCCAGATTTTGAATCTTCACGATCACTTTCTCGGACTCCTGCTTGGCTCGTTTGAAGGTTTCGGAAGTTGATCTCGTGAGAGAGTCGAGACGCTCCAAAAGCGCGCGCACCTCGTGAAGCGACTCTTTGTTAAGAGTTGACGAGGACTCGGCACTTTTACGCTGGGCGTCGATTTCTTGTTCCACCTAAAACAGTTTTTATACGTTGGTCAATAAAATAGTTTTTTCGTTCGTGATTGTATATTGAGAAAAATTAAATTGTCTTTCTACCATACCTGCGAAAGTTTCTCAAATATAGAGATGAGATCATCGAGGAGGTTTTTGTAATCTGATGCAGTCGTTCGAAGTCGTTCAGAGACTTGAGATAATTTCGTTCTTATTTCAATGTTGAATGCATCATCTATTTAAAAATAAAATTGGTGTGTTTAAAATTGTTAAATAAATTAGACAAATATATGAAAAATTATATGGAAATATATGTACCTTTTATTCCAAATCCTTCAATCTTCTTGATTCGAGAGTCTAGTTCAGTAACAGCGTCGTTTAATTCAGGAAGAATTTTAATTTTTGAACTTTCAAGATTCCTAAAAATATCCAATGGTTTCGTAGATTCGCATGTTATAACTGGATAAAGTTGTTCCCTAAATTTGGAAACCCACTGTATAGTCTACAGTGCGAAAAAAATACATGAGTAATGTGATATTGACAAACGTTTTCTAATACTACAAATGCTGACTTACTCTTGTACTTTCTTCCAAACGTTTTTCTTGTTCTATCCGAATTTCTTCTTGAATCGTTATTGTTGTCACCAAAGTTTCGTATTTCTGCTGCACGTTAAATTGCTTATTCGCAAACTTCTCCATTATGGATTCGATGCACAGGCAAGCTCGTGATACGTCAAGATATGAATCAACAATCTGCAACATTTAATAACAAAGTTAGAATGATAATAAAAATGTGAAAAGCATTTAAGATTATAGATATTTAATTCCCTACTATTTTAATATTTACAAACTGACAAATTATCATTAAAAATAATTTCTTCAAACTAACCTTTCTACTCTCGTCTAAGAATTTCTTTCCAGTACTAGTGAGATTCACGTAACGTGGCTGCAAAGTCGCCCATTTTCTCTCCAACTCCTTCATCTGGACATCACTCATATTATCCGCGTTCCCTTTCAGACCTTCCTCGAGTTGATCCAGTTCTCCTTCCAAATCGGCAGCCGACTGATGGAAGTCAACGTACATCGAGGCCAGTTGAAGTCTGGCCTCCAAAGCGCTCCTCGACATGTTCCAGGAACTCCTGAGAGCCTCGACTTTGTCGAAAATGTCGGCGCGTTCGGATTCCTGCAGGTGTTCCAGCACGTCACCAGGCATAACTTCACGATCGAGCCGACGAACTTCGTCGGCTCGTCTGTCGAGATCCTCCAGTAGTTTTACGTGAAGCTGTTAATTATAAATTTTTGTTAACATAGTCGATAATTAAAAATCCATAGATTGAACGTTTATACTGATTATCCCTTATAGTTTATTATATTAGCAAAGTATATCCGTTTGATAAA
Source organism: Gastracanthus pulcherrimus (assembly GCA_949152435.1). NCBI lineage: Eukaryota > Metazoa > Arthropoda > Insecta > Hymenoptera > Pteromalidae > Gastracanthus > Gastracanthus pulcherrimus. The sequence goes on along the minus strand of OX424572.1, from coordinate 194,611,259 downwards.
ATGATTTACTACCTTGTAAAAATCGCGAGCCATCGTTAAATCACTGCCCATATCCTGGTGACCTCTTAAGAAAGCTTCAACGATGCCGGAAAGCCAGTTGGACAATTCATCATATTTCTCCAGGAAATCACTGATACAGCGTGAGACGCGCACATTTTCCTCTCGAATAGCCGTACAGCTCTCGAGCAAACGGATTTTGCGATCTTCGATTTCCTCCACAGTACGTTTCACACCCTATATAACATGATAATGATCATTATTATATTTAATATATATTAAAAAGGAAATTGATGAAAACTATTTTGAAAGTTCATTATTATATTTTATTAGATTGTATTATGCAATCAATACACAGTCAATCGCAGAGGTTCGTAATTTAAATCTGTCTTGTATTATAACCATAGCACAATTTTATATTTTATGGTATAGAAGTGATATGCCATTATTAATAATTTTTTCTTTTATTTCAATTGCAATTTTTATTTTTAACTATTAAGTATTTTGCAGCCTCATAACCATCTGTTATTGTTACAAGGGGTGTAGAATACTCCAGCACTTTTCATATTTTATATCTCCGAGCTAAATGCATGATTGCTAACTTCTTGTTTAAATCAAATTGCCATAATGTTAAAAAACAAAACCTCCCAGTTAAAAATTTACAATATAGAAAAATCATTAGTCAAAGTAATATTTTTAAAAATATAAATTGATTGAATATTTTTAAAAATATAAATTGATTGAATATTTTTAAAAATATAAATTGATTGAATATTTTTAAAAATATAAATTGATTGAATATTTTTAAAAAATATAGAAATATCCACCATTCCTCAAGTGACAGCTGTGGCTTAAAATAAACAAATTCTCGAAGTCTTACACTAATAGACTTCCTAAAACTGAATAAATTACACCCACCTTAAAACTTCATGAACCTTGTAATCTATTTATACAGCACGCGGAAATACTTTGTACCCACAAAAAGAACACAACACTAACATACATCGGTCGGAAAATCACCGTCACGGTCGACGCTCGCCTCAACATGTACGCATAACGTGCGACACCATCGTATCTCAAGCCTCAATGAGCGCTACGTACAAAACCGTAACAATCAGCAAGGCATATACATACACCGGTAATCTTCGCGATCCTAATCGACCTGCTACAGAAATCGATACGTCGCAAGCGAAGCGTTACGCCGGCCGATTTGCTGTTGAAAAATCGAGGAAAGCAGAAAAAAATAGATCGTCGTTGTGCGTATAATACCTCGGCGCCGGGCGCTCCTCTTCCCGTGATCTCCAGGAGGGCGTGACCCTCGGACAGGGGCGCGACCGTTATGTCCTCCAAGGTCTTGACCGACTGCGCGTGCAACCGGGCGAGGCCCGGAGAACGCGGGGGATGCTCAGTCGTGAGTAGCTGGATCTCCAGCTGATCCAGTTTCGTATATACCTGCGATGTGTCGGGTAATGATGAATATTTTAGGAGTTATATTAGAGTTAGTAGAACTGAATGGGCTATAGGTAGTAGGTGTCCTAAGAACGGTTTCAAAAGTAGAAATTTCTGTCACTATATTAGTCAATAATGTTATTTATAACCTGATTTCTTGCACAAAGTTATCTTAAATTGTAATAATCAACAAGAACATTTTTCTAAAGAGACCTTGACACATAAGTGTTAACTTTTGAGTAAACTGTACCACAATGTGAATATATGTATTCACAACATTAGAGCACTACTTTAAAAAACTATATCTCAGAAATGGAAAATTATAATAGATTTCTAATTTAACCTTTAACTCAACTAGAGGAAAAATTTAGGCAACTTAAAAATTGTTTTTTTTTTTATTGACAATTTTTCAATTTAAAATAAAAAATTAATATTTTTTATTTTTTTAAATCTCAGCTTAACTATCAAATAGCCTTCAAGTAGTTTTAAATAATTTTTTATTTAGTTAACATGCTAATGATCAGATTACTATCAACTACATTAACTTTTCAATGGCAAATGACTTTTTAATTCTTGCTAGAGCAGCAATAAAATTGAATAAAACGGGATTCTAGATTTTATTTTTACCCACTTTAAAAGAATGCAAGAATGTGATCAACATGTATTTTTATTTAACAGCCTAAGCGCAATATAATTTTGAAATAATAATCATTTTTATCATACAATAGTTAATTTATCTGTTTAATTTGTTAATTCATCTTACCATTTAAATTTATATTTAATCTGTTAATTTATCTTACCATTTAAAAATATCTTTCGAATTTAATTTATCTTTATAAATTAAATTCTTTATTTGGTTAAAAGTTTATAAAATATGTCTTTATAATGAGACTCTTAACCCTCTAGTGCCTAGCGTTCCTATGAGGGTACGTACATATTATCGTTTTTCTTGAATTTCCATGTAATATATTTCAAATTCTGTAAACTAAATCTATGGATCAAATCAAAGTGAACTATTCTCCATCTCATAAGATTGGGTTAATTGTAAGTTATTTTTAATCCCTTAGAAGCCGAGAAAACTCAAAAGATTTAAAAATATTTTTATTGCAAAAATGCATTTAAAAAGGGCTTAAACAATTTTCTAAATACTTTTTAGGCATTACAGGGTTAATATATAGTTAATATTTCAGAATAATTAGATCTTCTTTATTCAATGATTATTTTTTTACCAGAAAACCACCTTATGTATCCTTCATAATTTTTAACATATTTCATTCTAATATTGTTCATAACATATTCCTTTTTTGAAAAAGTGGTAAGAAAAGTTCTGAAATCAAGTAAATTATCCCATTGTACTGATCTCAGTGTAGGGAACATGTGTGAAAAATCGCAATTATGTGGTTCAAATTATGAGACATTTGTCAAAAAAGTCCTTTAGGCACCGCACCTACTACCTCAAGTAAACAATCATCGTCAATTATATGAATAAATAATTGTTTGTAAGTACACTACTAATCAAAGTAATAATTGATAGTAATGTGATATTCTGTACAATGTATACTAATACCATAAAATTACAAATTCACCGGTATACACATACATTACGAATCGGTCATAACAATCAATTATCTTCTGTCACGATAATAGCGCAGCCTTCTATGCAAAATCAAGGCGCACACGATAAGACTCACCGACTGCGCGGATTCAAAAAATGCGAGGGCCCGATTCAGCATGAGCTCATACTGATCGAGATCGTTTATGTAATCGGCCGCGGCGCCGAGTATCGCGTACGCCTGCTCGGTCGCCTGCTCGCCGGCGAAGTGACCGGAGGATACCAGATGCTCCGTCGACTTCGTTATCTTCAGGGCTCTGTCCTGGATGTCCTGCGCAACAAAACAGAATTTTCCTTTATGTGCTTCGCACTGGGTTAGGGCCGCACACAAACTTGTTTGAATTTATTGGCTGGTAATATAAACGGAGATTTATGCATGCACCGAGAACCGTGACATCGATCGCTCCACGGTGGTAAAACATTGTCGTCGTGTATGATATTGAAGTTTTTATGTACAGTATACTTGGTCGAATAGTTTGGTTAAGACATGTTTCTTTTAAATTTAATTAAATTATTTTAGTAAAGTTTGGAGAATCGATTTATAAACAATAATATATGTAACTTGATACTTATATATATATATATATATATATATTGCTGAAAACAAAAAGTTGTATTTACTTTTATTCTTACTACATAAATGTTACTACTAGAATTCAGCTAATTTTATGCAAGCCTTAAAGAATTTTTCAATATCTCCAAAATTGAGGGAGTTATATAGTAGTGCAAATATCGCAAACCAGATGATGTCACTACACTAAAAGTAGATTTACCATGACATCACAAACAAAGAAGAATGGTCGCGAAATATAGGATTGGCCGTTGATGTAATACATTGTTTACAGTAAAAATAAAATTAAGCAAAATCATATCTTTCGAGCTGATTGACAAGTTTATTTATATTCGTACATATTTTGATCTGACTGACTGTAACCACTTAAAAATCAAATAATAATAAAAATTTTTATTAAACAATTGGCTTTGCTAAAAACACGGTTTTTCTTTAGATATATACAAATTGCATTGAAATTCACGAACGATGTATATAAAGAAATTGTAACATCCATCAAACCATATTATCCATCATAATTTAAAACTGCGAAATATCAAACTACCCTTCCACTTCCCACAAATAAAACAACTTCAAAACCCCATTCCTCCTCAATATACAATCAATCTCCTCTACATAAATTCCTATCGATCACGCATCGCGAACAATGCAAAGTGAGCTCGAGAGCACCGCGCTCGTGCATACACACACACACACACATACACATACCTTAGCCTCGAGTTGCAATTTTCTCAGCTCGAAAAGCAACAACTCGGCGCTGGCCGACGAGTCGCCGAGGTGATCGTTGCTGTTGGACAGCGAGCCGATCCGCTCGGCCAGCGTGTCCTCGAGCTCGCGCAGATCGGTGGCGAGGAGCGCGAGGCCGAGGCACTGCTCCAGCTGGCACTTCCTGCTGCGAAACGACAGCTCGATCAGGCGCCTCTTATCGTGCAGCGCCTCCAGCCAGCCCTCCACCTTGTGCATCGCTGTGAATAGCGATCGAGCGGTGGTTCGGTTATTGGGATTGATGGTGGTTGTTGTATTGGTTTTGTTGTTTTATAAATTAAATTAGTCGTCAACTCAGTTTTCGGTGGATTAAGAATCATTGGCGGACCCATACTTTTCAGATGTAACGACTGCTGTTACTTTGATTTAATTCATTGGGAACTTCATCAAACGCTTTACAATCTATATATTTATATACTTTAACGTCAAACTAACTCAAACTATAACATCATTATTGGTATGAAGAAGCTCTTAATAAACAAGACTAAGAAAAATTGTAAGTGCATATCGACGCTTTCTACGAAAAGTATCGCTTACATTTATTTTTGCGGCGAAGACTAATACTTTCAACATTTTTGCGACGAAGACTAACACGTGGAAGGATTTTGCGGCGAAAAGTAACATCGTCTATACTTTTGTGGCGAAGACTAACGCTTTCCACATTTTTGCGACAAAAACTTATACATGGAATGATTTTGCGAGTAAAAGTAACACTTTCTTTATTTTATAATAATCAGAATTACCATTATTGCAACTTTACAACTTTACAACATTGCAACATTATAAAAAATCGCTGCCAATTCATTAGCACTTAACTTCCTCAAACTAAATAAATTGTTCCAATATGAAATTCTTTGTTCTAATAAATTAATTTTAAATTGCTATATCGCTTTCTAAATAATAGCTCAAAAAGGATGTGCTTTTTTATCGCTGATGGTTTGACAAAAGATAATTTTTTGCTAAAACTACAGAACGATAGATAATAATCCTTATCACAGCGTTCTTTTCTCTGTTGAATAAAGCTGAGTCGCGTTATTCTTATTGATATATATGCAAAAATCAATAATAACTTAATAAACTTTCCTTATTCTTTACTCAGAAATAATCATATATACAACTTACTACAGTTACATAGAAATTCTTTTGATACTATTCATATTATACAGAACCAAAATGTAACTAATACTCACTCACACAAGCTCATACATCTATATACTAAAATTCAAAACACTGATAATACTTTGAGAGCATAGGGCCTCCGAGAGTGTGTTAGTCAGTTAGTACGAGTCTGGCTGCACAGGAGAGAACACTTCAATGAAGGATTTAAATTTATTTCATTGTGCTCTCTTTTAATATACCTGCTTCCATAATTTCAACAATTCTTCGTTGGAAAATTGTAGTTGGTGTTACATTTCGTTGGAAAAATCCAAATCGAGCAGGCGGTACTTTTCGTAGGGAGCGTCGATATATCTTTACCATAGTTTAGTAATAGACCCACACTACTTTGAAAGCTTTATCGAATGCTATGAAGCATTATTGAATGTTATAACAGTGATATTAATTTAGTCTTTATAAACTTCTTATTGATATTTTAATAAGATTTAAGTATGTAATAGATTACTAGATTATCATCGCAAAACATTTTAAACGCAATAAATTTGCAAATGCCATTTGTCGGGTTGAATCATGTTCTGATTTAATCTTGATGAATTTAAAAAACGTTTTTTAGCACTTTTAGCTCTAAATAACTTTATTTGGTAGAAAATAAAGTACATTAATTAATAAAATATTACAGGTTTATTATCTAACTATTTATTAATTTTAAGAAGAAAATTTGTATTGTTGTAAATTAAACTTTTGTAAAAAGATTGAGTCTTAACTGAAAACTGAGTTTGTACCGGTATACTAATTCAAATTTTATTTTTAATATTATTAATTTATCATTATTTTTGTGCTTTTTTTAAGATACAATATTCTGATAGGTATGATAAATTACGAAAAGAAACTACTATGTAATTCTACGTTATCGTAAAACAAGCGGTCTAAATGACAAATCACGTTATAAGCTACTGATGTGAATGTTATGAGTTATTAAACGACTGAACTATGCCGCGATTTCATAAACTTACATATCCTTGTGCATTAAGTAGCAATTTTGTGATGTAAACATACAAGTACATATGTAAAAATTTTCATAACATTATCATTATTGCATGCAAAGTAATATTTAATGATTATATTGATATGCGAAAAGCTTATTCATTATGATTATACTAACATATGAATTCCGTATTCAAAATGCATGACATACTCAAATTTGTGTACACACGTGTAGTATTTTAAGTATTTGTTTCAAAATGTATGTACCGTTTTCGGCGTCTGTTTTTATTCTGTCAGGCCTCGAGTCAAGAGTTCCTTCGTTCGCAATTTCCCGAAGTCTGTCCAGTAATACCTTTCCATCTTTCAAAGCGCCCATTAAAGTTTCGAGCATCGTTTTCCTTAATTCGTGAATCTTTCTTAAAAAATCCTTAACTGCCTCGATTTCGATCGGTAAAAGCGTATCGTTGCAGGCCATTTCTAAGGCCTTCATACTTTCCCTGCACTCTTCTGCTCGGCTACAAGATCAATAAATATATCAAATTACACAACATATTTATGACATAAGTTTGTGGTTATTGAACATTATAATTCCTATGTGTTTAACCATCGATGAGCTCTATTTTTAATTACAATATTTATTACACCCCGTAAACTGTTTTAAATTAAGCAAAACATTCCAAAGAACTTAACTTTCGAGAATTCATACACATGTAGTCATTAGAAAATAACATCTTTGAACTCTATATAACAACTCGTGATCTTAAAAGTGTCTTTAGATTTCAATTACGATTTATGTATTATAAATAAAACATGCTTAAATATTCACACAAATTGTACGCATAAAAATGCTTGCATGAATGAGATATAACTGGAGGGTTCTCTTAGATTAATCTCGAGATTTCGGCAGCGACGCTGTGATATTCATTTTCTACTCCCAGGCGGAAAGAATGTTAATAGGATTAGAATTAATCTCCAACATTTTTTGCCACTTCAGCGAGTGTCAATTTGAATTTAAAGTAAGGCTAATAGTTTTCGCTTTGTGCTTTCTTTATAATAAACTATATAAACTGTATACCATTCACGAACTAGTTTGCAATCTATAGTTAAATAAATTTATGAAAGGATTTATTTATTAACTACATAAATTTTTTTAATTTTTTCTTGGAAATACATTAATATAACAATGGTAAACTTATAAAACAAATGGTTAAAAGATTTGAATTTGAAAATTTAATGATAAATATCATTGTAGACATAATATTGCAATGAACATACTTTTAAACCTGAATCTATTTCAGTGTGAGACTTGCAATAAGAATTGCCCATCATAAATAAAGTATATAAAAAAGAAATGATCATTAATTAAATGTTTACCATTGGAAAAGTACGTTTCGTTCTAAAATCTGCTTCCTTCGCTCCAGAAGCTCGTTTACATCCTTCCACGCAGCGGCCAGAGTTTCAGCCATTGCTTTGTATACTTCAGCCTTTGGCTTTTGCGTCGATATGACTCGGTCGGCCTGCCTCAATAATTCTTCCACCGGACTCTGTTTGTCCTAAAAATGTATTATACTGTTGGATATATATTCTTAAAATCTAAAATAAAATTTAAACAATGAAAATTGAAAAATTTTCAATTACATAAGTATGTTTATAAAGTATTAACAAAATTCTTATTATTTATATACATAAAATCAATCAACGTACATATAATTTTACGTTTCCAGGCCATACTTAAGTATTGAATTCATAAAATATTTATAATGAATAAAATCGCAGGTGTATATTATAATTCAAGAAGTTACTAGTTATGTCGAGTGAATTTTTTCATATCACCCACTCATTCTTGAGCCAAATGGAGTTTCAAATGATTACCCTGTCAGCATCTCAATCCGGAGACTGACTTTTCTCACATATTTACCTGCAGTCGAAGAAGCACTTCATCGTGGGCGTTCAAGAGTTCTTTTGCCTCCTCCGGCGAAACGCCCAGCTTCGTTAGTTCCGGCTGTATTTCCAAAACTTTTAACCGCAAGTATTCTCCACTCTAAAAGAAGAAAAAGAAGAAGATTTAGTAAATATACCTACATGTGGACTAATAATATTTATATTTCGAGAATCCATTAAAAATTCTAGAAAAAAGTGGTTTTATTATTGTCAGCAAGAACATTGCGTTTCATCTCAATATACAATTTATGATTGACTTGCTATTAAGCACATTTTATGTAACATAATAATGTAATTTTTGGTAAGGATTAATCGATTCTTGAAATACATTTCTCAGCATGATGATAAATAATTGGCAAAGTTTCCAATACAGAAACCATTCTCATGTAGATAAATTATTTATCAATAGATAATTTTAGCCCTTTAAATTCATTGGACACTGTGCCGTAATAGAGCCAGTTCCTGATCAAGACTCAAGTCCTGATTATTTTCTTACATCCTAAATTAATAACTCAAACTCATTTAGAAATAAGAGCTGATCAGGAATTTCTCTCAAATTATCAGAAACTGGCTCCGTAACAGTGCACAGTTATCTTTTAACAATTTCTTATGAAACAAGATAGAAATCATTCATTACAAATATAAATTTCTCTATATTTTCATCAAAAGATACCGTTCTATTCGTAAAAGAAAAAGAAACTTCGTAAGTTACGAACTCGTGTGGTTAGAGCGGTTCGGTCGGCGTTTGAAAATAGGCGAGCGCTTGTATAAACAAACGATCCAACAACGGAGAGAAGCGCCTGGTCTCGTACTTTCGAACTCACAGTTGGTTTACAACCTCGAAATGTACAAAGAGTCCAAATAATCAAAGGGCTTCAAAAAATGCCGTGGTCTGAAATTCTTTCCGTCTTCCGTGCCCGCACATCTTCGCGTGGAGACATACGGGCCGTCGCGCCGCGCCGCATCTCCGCCTCTGTCTCTCGTGCACGGCGCGGCTGCTATTTTCAAGGCGCTAATGTTTGTTTGTGAAGTCGAAATAGTACGATGCGATATAATGCCGTGACTCTAGCCTGACCTGCTTCGACCTTTTTCTCTATTTCTCTTGGTCCTGTGGGTCTTTTTGTTTTTGTGTGTTATGGCTGATTCGCGCATTGTTTTTACACTTTTTAGGTACAAATAGAAATATTTTTGCACCAATGTTACGGAGAATTTTGCTGTATTCGACAATTGTTCTTGCTAGAATTTTCGACAAAACATTTTAATAGCCTAATAATAGGATTTGGTTATATAGAACCAGGCTTTGCTACATGAAGTGAACATTTTGCTATAACAGTAAAAGCGGGGCACTGCTAAACGGGACCGAGCAAACGATGTTTAAAGTAGCTTTCTGGTAATTTTTGACCGAAAAATTGAAAAAAAATTTATTGCAGAAAAGTACTCTTTACTCGTAAATGTGAAAACATACAAGTAGTCCCAGCACAAGAAAATATTTTTTTATAGTGGAAGTAATACATTAAAAATAAAGTTTTATCGTTTTTACGCTTTTTTATCAAATAGAATGAATGCTTGAAAATTTAGCATATTTATAATTAATTATTGTTTACCTAATATATTACCTAATAGAGTACAAATGTATTTGATATATGAAAGATTTAAAGAATTTTAATAAATGTGAGGCAAGGATGCGATACGTAATATATCAGAATTTTAGTCTTGTTTTTACAAATGTTCGATTTTCTCAGCTTCAAGTTTTCCAGGATGCTAAAGTTGATTTACGTCAACAAATTAAGTGAATCATTTCGAATCTTTATTTCAAATATTGTTTGATGTAATTCGAACAAAAGTTAGCATTCTTTAATGTACTTTTATTGAATTACTAATGACATATAATGATATTAACCTTTAAAACATCATGAAAATATGACATTTATTTGTGATCTCAATAGATTATATTTCTAAAAGTAAATTAATAGACTTAAAAGTATAATTAATGCTTACTTTTCTTCTTTTTAATGTCTAGAATGATGATAAATTTTTCTAAATTTGTTCGATGAATATCTTGACGCAAACCAACTTTACAAAACCTAACTTATTCTGGTCTAAAAATAACTAATGTGTGCATATTTTGGAATCTAGGAGCGTAAAGAAGGTGTTTTCGGCAAATATCGAGAAAAAACAACAAAATATCAATTTCTAAGCATTGTCTCCATGTATTAAGCTGATATACGCCAAAAGTAACCGTAAAATTTAAAAAAGTAACCGACGGATACTTTCGTAGAATACCGAGTATTCTTTTACCGAGTATTTCTTATTTTATAATGTCGAAAAGAGGTCTAAAATTTTCTTAGGATCACCTAAACGTGAGGTACCATTCGGTACCAAATATTTTGGGAGGCCCATGTATATTTAGGACCTAGTTTACGTAGTTTGGTGATATAAGAAATTTTACTGCCAAAAATAGAAATATACCAGATAATTATTAAAATACGTAAAACCGATTTAAAATATGCCTGAAACTACCAAACCATGTGATATCGTCCGGATCGTATCCGATGGTTTTAATAAAATAAAATAAAAATTATATGCTTATTTAAAAAAAAAAAGATTTTTTTGTACAACGATAACTCAAGTAATTCTATCTCTCATCACCCCTCTCTGATACTATACCGCTAATAACATTGCGCTTTCTGCGTAATGTTACAATCATTCTTTTATAGAGGAACAGAGGGATATAGGGATAGAGAGACAAAGACCTTATAATACTTTTTATTTAGAGGCCGGAAATTATTTGATAAATTTTGTTTTCATTTGTTTTACTGTTTTGTTAAGTTGTTTTTTATAGTTCAATAACTCCAAAATTAAATGCTATAATTCAATAAATTTTTTACTAAATATTATTTTCATATAGAACTGTATTGTTGTATATCTTAAACTAATAAGTAATTCACTCAAGTAATTCACTTATCGCCCCTTGCTAATGCAATAGCGTTACGCGCCTATAATCATACGTGCACAACTCAAGGAGTGCGCTCGCATTTCTGCGTGACGTTACAATCATTCTTTTATAGAGGAAGAGAGGGATACAAAAATTTAATCAACAATTATAGTGCTGCAAAATATATTATTCTCAATTGAAAAAAATGTTACTTGATATTTAAAAACGTTTAAATTTTTATATAATTTAAATATTTTTTTATAATTTATGCTATACTTTTGCATAGGTTTAAAAAGAAATTTAAAAATTCAAATCTATATTTTGAGATTTAAAAAATGGAGTTATCGTCTTGACTTTTCACCACAGAATTAAATAGAACAAATAATTTAAAATTGGAATAATTCATAAGTTTTAATGATGCTAAGTCCCAATGAATTGGCAGCGGCTTTTTCGCAATATATGCAATAGATGCACCTAATAGTGAGTGCCTTAACATATTACTAATCTTAAATTCTGTGGAAAATAATTATAATCAAATTTATATCATTAACACTTTCAATATAAATAAAGTTTTATTTTGACGCCTTGTACCTTTTGTTCTTGCCCTAAGTACGTTGCAGATAAATTAAATGTAGGTTCTCGGAACTTTGGTAAGCCCTAGTCAAGCATTTATGTTAACCTCTTTTGTTCAGCCAGTCAATCGATAACTTCCCAACAGTCTTTTACTAATATTGCAAAATTCTATACTCTACATGTTTGTGAGTAATTTAAAATTGTTTAATGATCAAATAAAAGGTATCAACTGCAGATTATCACAATGGAGAATACATTACAAATACAGGATCAACAATCTACTGTTTATCGTCGCTCAAATCATTTCTCACCCTTACAAAGTATGAGAATACAAGGAGCATTTTGTGATGTAATAATTAAAGTAAGTGATTTGTATACCTTGACAAAACTTTATTAATCATATCGAATTAATAATTGTATAACTAATATAAATAAATTTAATACTTTTTAATACAATGAATTTTAATGTTAAAGATAACAAAGTATAATCACATAAGTCATGTAGTTAAATAATAATAATTTTTAGTATTGATGAATATTTTAAGAATATTCAGAAAGTGTCTTTAGCGTCTACTTAGGTGTAGATATTTAAATGGCTCTAATAGTATCTTATTAGATGAATAAGTTTTGAATTTCTCGTATACTTAAATAAAAGAGTTATTATATTATAGTTATTATAGTAATTCGTCTACTATTAAAGTGCAATTAAATCCGTTCAAAAAGGTTAAAGTATTTAGTTAAAAATGTATGTTCTCGTATTCAAAATTTAACATTCTCGTGCACAATTTATTGTAACTATAGTTGCCAACTAATATATATAAATAATAGATTTAAAATTTTAAGGAATTTCTAAAAATAGATTTTTAGTATGCTATAATGTAAACAAGTGTACCTTACATTATCTAAAAATTAAACGTAAATGATATTCTGATGCTTTCTTTGCATTTACTGTGTGTTTATTACTTTTAGGCGGGACATGCGAAATTCAACGCGCATAGAATTGTTCTTGCAGCAACAACAAGATATTTTAGAAAGATGTTTATCAATGATTTTAAAGAACAGAATAATAAAATAATATCGATAAAAGATATCAGTGCTACGTAAGTAAATGTTTGTGTAAAAAACTAAGTCAAATTAAGAACTTTCAAAATTAACTTACAATTTCAGATAAATCGATTATTCACTTTTTGTTAGTAAATAATATAATTTTATTTTTCTAGAAACATGGAGGCTTTTATTACATTTGCATATACAGGTCAGATCACTTTAACTAAAGACAATGTACGAAGTTTGATGAAAGATGCTGACTATCTTGATTTAATTGATATAAAGGAAGAGTGCATGAAATTTCTCAATTCTTATATTCACGTGCAAAATGTTTGTGATGTTTATCATCTCGCGGAAATACTAAGCTGCAAACCGTTGATGGAAGACTCTAAGAAGTTTATACAACAGCATTTTCGAGATGTATCGCTGACTAATGATTATCTTTATGTTGATTTTGGATTTTTGAAAGACGTATTGTCCAGCGATAATTTACATGCATCTTCACAAATTACAATATTTGAATCTGTCATGAAATGGATCTTTAATAATGTTAATGAAAGAAAAATATATCTCCCAGAGCTTTTAGGACTTATCAAATTTTATGATATAAGTTCAGAATATTTAATTGGTTATTTTTTTAAAAACAATTTGCTAGCTACCAATTGTAAGCACAGGTAAAAATTACAAAGAAATCTTGTTAAAACTTTTAATTTAATAGAATAATTTTCAATTCGTTTTTCTTTCAGCAAACTTGTAAGTGAAATACTGCTTGCTTATAAAATTCAAAAGAACAGTTCGAGATACGATAAAAAATACATTTTTGTAATTGACGAAACTAATTCTAATATCATTAGTATTTATAATTATCTATTAGGTAAGAAATCAAGAATAATATTTCATTATTCTTTATTATGTTGTACGTGGAAATCATAAAAAACAAGAAGACAGTATCAGTGTAATTTAATATAAAATATGTGACGGAATTTTCGTGGTTAATCTCAGATATCTCATAAACCTTATTTTATATTAGATTATTGTAGTATTAGTCACATAACAGGTCAATATACGATATACTGTACTTCGCAGAACAATTAAGGACAATAAAAATTATAATTTTATGAAACTTAAAATTGATTGTTTTTTTAAGGAGGATGCCCATTTTCGCCTATGAAGGATTTATAAAATGTTAAGCACTTAAACAAAAAATTCCATCGGTATACAGTGAAAAACATTAAAAATAATTAATTCTGTTAATTTTGACTACTTAATGCCTGATAAAATCTGGATTTTTTCACTTATTTTATCGAATTAGATCCTCTTTTTTTAAAGTTTCTCTTCACTTCCCCGCATTATTTTTTTTTTCAATGTCCATATTTTAACAAACTCTGAACAATAGAGTCAGTTTTGTACGTTCTCCCACGTCCCCTGACTTACTACGCATCCGTGGGCATCCTCCTTTAGCGTCACTCTACATAGTTTCTACTTGATTCTTTTAATATTTATTTAAATATTTTTTAATATGTGAAGAAAAAACGTAAAGTATAATTAAGTGTACTACAAGGCTGCATAATGCATAGTATCAACTATGCCTAAATACTATGCTATTTTTTTAAATGTAATTTTTAAATGTTACATTTAAAGTTGGGGTCATGTTTTTTATTTAAACCAAATATTTTATCTGCGTTTTTCTAATACAACATTTTTTCATCAGGTACGTGGGATATTATTACTGCAAGTAATGGCTGCAACACTGACTTTAGCGTGACTGTATACAAAGAAAAAATTTATAAATTTGGAGGAAAGGTGGATGGAAGGGAGTCTACAAGTGCACAAGTATATGAACCTCAAAATAAAGTCTGGAAAAGAATAACGCCAATGGATTTCAGACGATGGTAATAGTTAAATTCACAACTATTTAAGTATTATTTCTGTACTATCTAAAAGTACCAAGAAAGTATTAAAATTTTTTAGCAAATGCGCTGGATCTTCTTTGAACGATTTCCTGTACATATGTGGTGGTTGGATCAACGAGAGACCTTCTAACGTCGTCGAGCAATATTGTGACGAAAGCAACGAATGGAAAACAATGAGTCCAATGAACTGTCGTCGTTCTCATCTTGCTGTCGTTACTTTTCATGGATACATATATGCAATAGGTGGTTATGACAATGTATCTTCTTTGTCCTCGGTGCGTAAAAAGTTGAGCGTCTCCTTTCATAATTTTCTCGGGTGAAATACACGTATAAAATCAACTAGCGTGCCTTTTCCTGTTGCAGGTTGAACGATACGATCCTCAAAATAATCAATGGACTACTCTTAACTCAGCTATGAAACAAAAGCGCTGGGGGTGTGGAGCGGCCGTACTGAATGGAAAGCTGTACGTTTGCGGAGGATGTAACAAGAACGCCAAATCTGTTGAGGTTTACGATCCAGAAACTAATAAGTGCGTGCGCTAGTCATATTAAATATGTATACTTATTTAATTATTTCTCTAACCTGAATCAATGTGACTTAACATTAATTTTTCAGGTGGGAATACGTAGCAAGTATGAACGATGCAAGATGGGATGTATTAATTGTCGCATACATGGGAAAACTTTGGGCTATTGGAGGTTTCGATGGAATGAATGTATTATCAACTGTCGAAATGTACGATCCCAATACCGATATATGGTCTTATGCAAAGCCGATAAATAAAGTAAAAGGAACGTTTGTAGGTTGCGTTATGTCATGCTGACGAATACGTAAGTTTATAAATATTGAATCTTACAGATTTTGTACTTAAAAAATGTATGTTCACGTATATACTTATGTATATATGTAATATTTATGTATGTACTGTGATATTAGTCAAACAAATACAAAATCATTTACATATTAAAATACACAATTCGCTCCTTGCATGAATTACTTTTTTGCACTATCTGATAGATCACTTATACTACTTTCTTTGAGAACTTTTCTCTATAATAGCTTTGTACTTCTATTTTCTTCTTTAAATTCGAAAAAAGTAAGAGGTCGGCTTATGTTCTTTGTATAATTCATAGTCACCACAGATGAAATAAAATTGCATGTAAGTGCCCAATTGCACAAATTTTGGTGGTTAAGAAACGTTTTAAAAAAATGTCTATAAATGTATGTGTGTATGTACATCCATGCTGGCGTGTATGTATGTGTGTGTGTTTGTGCGGGTGTAGATGTGATCTAAAATAACTATAAACATGTTTATATATATGGCTACAATTTGACATACATATATCAAGTGTGGCCAATTTTAACCCATTAACATCTAGGCGTCCGAAATGACATTTTCATTTTTATGTGTATTTTCAATCAACTTACTGTTGATCAATTTGTTTAAAACTTTGTATATAAGGGATTTTGGGGTCCAAAATGAAAATTTCATTTCTGACACCTCGGCGCTAATGGGTTAAAGAAAGCTAAGTATATTTTGGAGCTGATTAGATTGACAATATACAATATTTATCACTATTTTTTTCACAAGGTTCATTATAAATACAACATGCAAATAATAACGATAAAATGTAGATAATATGCTTCAATAATTTAAAATGATTGCTTGATCTTCGTCAGCTCGCTTTTATATATAAATAACAAGCTCATATGAAACAGCCGAAGCTTACACAAATATCGATGATCTAAATATCTAAAGCAATACTTTTTTTAAAAGCATGACTTTGAAAAGTTGTTTACGAACAAAAATGAACCGACGTAATAAAGAAAGTCAAATCCAACGCAAAATGTATTTACACAACCCAGCCGTATCCTTATAAATCATCCTCAACTAAATCCGCAAAATACCCGAAAACCGTAATACGCATACACGGGGGCATCCCGTAATGCACGCATGCCTTCCATTCCAGAAGCCTCGCGCGCCGGTATTTGCATTCGTTAAATGTTCGCAAAGTCAGCGGTCAAACGAGCGGCAGCAGCATCAGCTTCGACCGCTCGTCGTCGAGAGGTGCCAAGTGCCTCGCGCGTGTATACACATCCACCGGCGAGGCTTCGGGCGCTTCGTATAGGTATATATTATCGGCGAAACGCGCTCACATTCGGCATTGGTGTGCTTTTCCGATGACGACATCATCGGACTTAGCCGCGCGAGTTCGAGAGAGCATATAAGCTTTATTTCTGGCCCCGCTGGGCTCGAGAAGAGAGATTTTCTGCGAGTTATGCAGATTGGCCTCTGGATCATCGATGAGCCGCGTCATCATTTTGGCAGCGCGAGCGCGGGCTCGTCAACGGGACGTGACATAAGGGGATTGCGCAATGACGGAGAGAAGATTAATACGAGTTTGATATGCTTCGCTCGGGTGAGGCGCGATGTTTTTAGTGCTTTTTGCTTGGGACAATTATTGCATATTGGTAATGAAAGGTGGATGGGTATGTAGTGATCTTTGAAACGTTACACATGATGTATAAATAGAATGTGTTCATTGCATCGTTGGATTGGAACACTGTAGTATGGCTATACATTATTTACAAGGTTTTGTAACTTTTATAGCACTGTGAAATTAAATAGAATTAATGCAATTTTAAAATGGGTCGTAAAATTAAATTCTTCAATTATTTAAGATTGGAAAAAAGGATGAAAGAGGAGTTTGTGAAAAATTTATTTGACTGCTATTGATTAGTTGTATTACTTAAAAAATAAGAACACAAGCTTGCTTGGTATTCTAAAAATTACAGAAAGAATTCATATGTATACGTCGGAACCAAATAAAAATAATTACAGCTCATAACATTAAATTAATCACCGGCACTTTCTACTAATTGAACTAATAAATTTACGTTTTATGTATTACGTGTAATTAATTATTTACGATCACACGAGGTACAATTAAATGATATGAATTGTTGAATACATTATACAAGTAGGTAACGCGTATGCGTAATTATGACAATATTACCAAAAATGTAACGTATTACGTATATTTCTATCAAAGAGCGATTAATCTTCTCTCGCTTGTATACGAGGGAAAGTCGTCTGCTGCACAGGCCTGAGACGGCGTGTCCGCATGAATACGTGGGACAGTGATAAAGCGTTTTCCTCAACAAGATTGTGAGATTTTTCTCTCACCTCTTGATGTATTTGTCCCGACAACTTTTAAATTGCAATTACTCCATTTAACAGTTCAGTTATATATCAAGATAGTTCATTACAGGCATTTAGACCGCGTGTTTTTATTAGCGATTAATATATTAATTTTACCTATATATTATTTTCACCTCTTTTTATTCTATTCTAATGAATTTTGATAGACGTATGTTATTGTTACTGGAAAATGTATACATTTTTAAATATAAAGAATAAATTTTGAAAAATATGGTTTAGAAAATTATGTAAATGACGCATATATTAACATTCGAAAAGCCGGGTTATACAGTTATACAGTGGCGAAAATTCTCTATTCTTCCAACGCTAAATTAAAACAGCCTGTTTCATTTCCACTTCTCGATTCGTAATATTATCCCCTTCTTCCTGTTCGCGACACGCGTCTCTCGAATCCACATGCAAATAAATCCTCGGTCCCCGTAACTCGAGCAGAAAATTTAAAGGACATAAGAAAGCCAAAAAAAAGACTAAATTCCAGTCGAATGCTCAAGCCACGGGGAACGAAAAAAGCAAAAGAAAAGCACTGCAGCTGGAAAACATTCTCCCCTCATTGGACGATCCCTCGCGAGCACGCCAATATTTTCGCGCGCCGTGCGCGTGCAGGCGGCCCCTCCGCAGCTGCACGCGCACACGCGTGCTGAAAATCGAACGTCCCGAAGAGAACGAGCCAACACAGGCGCCGATGCTGCTGCAGCCTCTATATACTGCAGCTCCGCGGTCCAAAGGGGAGAGAAATTAACTTTCGCGGTGCGCGCGCGCGCGCGGTGCGTTGAACTCGACGTTTGTCCGAACTCTCGAGACCTAAAGACAGAGTGAGATACACGGTCCGAGATAGACAGTGCGCGTGTATACGGAGGTTATTGGTGTGTGGGTACGCTTATGCGTGCGTATGCGTTTTTGGAACAATCGGGTGTTTTCGTCTGCGTGTGCACGTGAATAAGTGCCTATTCTTATGTGTATTTTGAAGCTGCGAACATTTGTGCGTGTGTATGTTTATTTTGGAACTGCGTGCAGCTTTTGAGTATGTGGTGCGTGTATGCGTGTGCATGTATTTGGGAGTGTGCACGTTCATTTTGGAGCTGCAGGCTTTTGAGAATGTGGGTGAGGACGTACTTATGTGTGTGGTTATTATGCATGTGCAGTTGCAAATGTATGCGCTTTTGGAAGGAGATAGTGATTGTGTGTGCATGAATTTATTCTTATTTGTATTTTGAAGTTGTGTAAGTTTGGATGTGCATGCATATGTATCGCACAACCCTGAATAAGACTATGACGACTCAAATTTCTGTTTTTTTTTATATCAAGTAATTGACAAAAATGTATTATAAAATAATTCTTTTTATTTACATTTTATCATTGTATTACATTTTTAAAACTGTATAAGCTTATTTTATAAGTTTATAAAGGTTGTTTTTATTTTCGTGAGAGCTATTTTGTGCTGAAAATTCAAGTAAAATAACTGTCAAGTTGTCATAGTCTTGTTCTGGAGGTGCGATATATTCCTGAGCGTGAACGTTCATTTTGAAGTTATGGCTTTTCGAGAATTCGAGCCCAATGTACGCGTCTGTTTTATGCGTACGATATAGTGTAACAGCGCGTGGGTGGAAGAAGAGACGGAGAATCAAGAAATGACAGAGAAAAATAAATTTGCCAGAGCAAAACAAAGAAGGTCCACGTCGTGAAAGGCAAACACAACAAGTTCGAAAGTCAGTCAATAGACAAAGACGAAGACCCATAGCGAAATACGCTATACAACGCTATAATAGACAAGTAGAGAATAAGACGATTTGGGATATATATATGCTTCCATTTTCACCGCTGGCGCTGCGCCAATTTTCGGCAAAGCTGTACACACGCCGCCTCCTCGCGATGCGCGTCTGCATCACCTCTTCTCGCATCCTCTTGCACGCTCGTATGTGCATATAATCTTCCAGTGCAGCTCGTGATAGATCGCACGCTCGCTCGCTCGAACGGCCACCCGCGCATTTTCGACGCCCCGCTAAGGAGAGTCGCGCGCTCGTGGTCGAACGTGTGTGAGTATGTATATGCCTCCGAGCGGGATTTCCCGATTCCCCACTTCGAGAGATGAATGTATATATGTATACCGCGGCTCCAGCACCGGAATCGCGCACGTGTTGGCGTGGGATTCAGCGAAGACGTGTTGCACGTTTGGTGGGGGCGGCGGAGCGAGCGAAAGTTTCGGTGCGCCGATTGAACAATGCGCGCGCGTATTGAAATGTTGGGTTTGGTGAGCGATTTGTGGATTGTTTTGCAAAAATTATTGTGGCATATGTGTGTTTCTTGGATATTTATTTGGATGCATCTGTAAAGTTTCAAGTATTGATGGGTTGGTTATTATATGGTTAAATATTCTTTAAAAGCATTGAAGAATGTATGACATAATTAATAAGAACATCTGTAAATATAAATATTTACAATAGTAAACACAACAAGTTTAACGTATTGTTTATTTGTAATCCTTTTATCGCTGTTGAAGTGCTGGCTACTCTAGATCTACGTTGCGAATCGAAATCTTGCTTTCTCGAAGGGATTGCTTTATTTGATAAATGAAAAGTATATTATGTCATCGGAAAGTGTCGTTTCTTTTTACAAAAACTACGCAAAACAGAGAAATTTTATTTTCAGAGTGTTTATTTATTTAAAAATAAAGTGCGAAATGGTCAACTTGATAGCGCATTTTAAAATAGATAACTTATAAAAGCCAAGTTCATGACTGTCATCCCCTTTTCCGAAAAAAAGCTGTGTCTTGTGCTAATTTCTAATTTTGATATCAGTTCAACCGTCCCGACCGACAATAATTAAAGCGATCCTAAAAATGAAATTGTATTCTGCTTTACTGTTAAAAAAGATCAAATTCCCGATGATTTTACTGTGACCGGTAACAAAGACTTGGGCAATTCCCCCTTGATTATTTTTTCAATTCTTTACAAATATTAAATAAAATCATCAATATGGTTTAATTTATCGATATTGTTCGTTACTTTCATTTGACACAACAGATCGATACACAAACTATGCACGGCACGATAAATATTTTATTTATTACAGTGATGAAAACCAAATACGATTGCTTATCTCCCCAGAGCATCTCCTGCTCCATCATGACAATCATATACCAACAAAAGACCCTTTCATTAGCATACTAATGCATCAGCTTTCTCTACTTGTCATTCACAATTATAATCCCATTTAAACTAAAAAAAAGCACCTCAAGTACTTTT
The DNA here is from genome assembly GCA_949152435.1 of Gastracanthus pulcherrimus. Classification (NCBI taxonomy): domain Eukaryota; kingdom Metazoa; phylum Arthropoda; class Insecta; order Hymenoptera; family Pteromalidae; genus Gastracanthus; species Gastracanthus pulcherrimus. The sequence continues at coordinate 194,589,890 of OX424572.1, read as the reverse complement.
CTAATCATCCCAGCTCTATAACGACGAGCCCACGCAACAAAAAAGCAAAGCAACTCGAAAGTGCATTACAGCCACCTCCGACGCGTCCTCGCTTCTATACATTATACACACCTTATATACGCGAGATCCCGTCCGCACCGTGACTTTCACTCCGTTCCCCAGACAGAGCGAGAATCCCCCCGTGCGCAGAGAGATGCTGCGGCCCAGTATGTACAGCTCGCACCGGTTTCCAAGCGAAGAGAGGAGAGCAAAAAGAGAGACAAGCCGTCCTGACCTAATGCAACGAAACCCGGCAATTTACGTTTCCGGACGCATAGCCAGCCGGCGAAATGAGCCCGGTCGCACCGGATCGGTCGTTTAGCTAATTCATTATATGGCTTTCACTCTTGCGGTTTCCATCTGCTTGATATGCGAGCGCGCTTTGCCCCTCTACGGGTATATGATTGTGTTGGTGGTGGTGGTGGTTGTGGCAGATTTGGTTTGGGATTCTTTTTACTCGTATGGCGTCGGTGGTGTGTGGTTTGGGATCGCGGGGATTATGGTGATTAGGCTGTTTTGTTTGGTGATGAAACTTTTTGGTGTATAAACGTTGTGAAATGCTTTTGTTTAATTAAACTGAGTGATTGTTTACGCATTTCTCGTTTTCCGTCAAATTATAAGTTAAAGATTTTAAATATTAGAAATGTACAATAGAAACTAAAAGATGATTGCAGTATTCCGCTGTAGCACATTTAAATCTGTTCAGACAAAAGATTAACCATTCACATAATAATAATTTATGATTAATATCTAAGATACGTATATCTAGAAACGAAAAGGATCTTTTATTTAAATGGAAAGTTTATAAGTTTAATACTTTCGCACCGATGAAGAGAATTTTCATAACCATTTTCATAAAAAAATCCAGTAAGAGATTATATACATATAGGTATCTTTTGCTAAAAGTATCTAGATACAGAGTATCAAGATACAGAATTGGAAAAAAATAAAATTCAAAGTACCTATCTAAAAAAATATCTCGATGCAGAAGTGTCTAAATCTTATTTTTAAATACCATCAATTTCGTTTTGTTACAATACTTTTTTTCTAAACCTATACAATCACACTTTGATGATAATAACTTTGGTTTCAAAAGTTTTCGAATATCAAAGATACTTCAGTATATACTTATGTATCTTTTGCAAAAAAGATAAATTGTATTAATAATTTCATACTGATAAAATGTCATGTATAAACCACCTATAGAGAGTAAGAAGCCTATCATCCCTATTTCGAATTAATACTTAAGACTATCTCCACTCACTTTATCAATCTCCATATAAGGGTATAAACGCGTGCATCGCAACTTAATTAAGAAAGATTGCCCTATACGCCAGTCGCAATGTTAACCTTCAAGCAACGTTTCTCTCACGATACGTATGTACACACACACGCAATCATCGACGAGATGGAATAGCGCCGCAACCGTCGACGTACTACGCGCGAATCCACGAGTAAATAGTCAAGAATCATGGCGCGCACAAGCCGGCCGGCGTACCTACACCGCGATGTGTACCTCGAGCCGATCATATCCATATTCGGTGAGCGCGGCTAACGAGACCGGCGAAATGCGGCGCACGTGCGTAGATTCTGTTTTACTTCTTTTTGCGCCTGAGCCTCTAGCCGGGCGTTGCAGGTATAATGATACTCTCAGGAGGTGAGTTTCTCGCCGCGCGGTTTTCGAAATGTATATACGCGCGAGAGAGGAGCTTGGCGCGGTGCTTTCGAAAGTTCGCGAGCGCGATTTCGTCGAATGTGCCGCGTCTGTGAGAAAGGAAAAAAAGGAGGTGCGGTGTAGCGAGGTGGCTCGGTGAACGAGATTTTTTGTATCCCGCTTTAATTGGTTAATGGTATGTCAATGTCGTCGTTGAGGATCGAGTGCGCGAAGTTTAGGTTTTATTTTTGGTATGATGCGTTGTAGGTACTTAAGAACACTGAACTTGTGATCTTTAAAGTTCGGGTACGCGGAAAAATGCTATGGTGGAATGTGTGTCATTGTTTAAAGTATAAACTTTGCATTTTTTAAGAGTGTAATTTACCTGGTTGATAAGGAAGACGAGCATCAATTACATTAGATTTATAGGTAATATTTAAAATGATTAGCTTAAACTCATAAACAGGTTACTAATAAAGTTTTTTGATGTACCGAAAAGTTAGTTTTGTGTTATCATATTCTTATTTCAACTATCAGTTACCTTAGTAGATAAGCAATAGACAACGTACATGTTTTTTTTAATATTTTCAAATTCAAATATATACTAAATGATACACAAAAGAACAAACAGAATATTTTTTAATTTCGTATTTATTTTTTAATAAATTATTGAAAATCGGATGTTCTGAAAGTAAGTTCAAACGGACATAAAAGTCATGTGATCGAAGTAAGCCAATATGGCGAAGATTTCGACGGCCAACATAACCTGAAAATTAGGATTGGAATTTTTCTCCAAAATAACAAATGGTAACATCGGTCAAAGAAAGCTACAAATCATGTTTTGTACCTATGTGCTCTTCAACAACAATGACAACTCCAGGGAAATAGTTTTTACATGTGCCAAACAATCCAGAGTGGAAAAATGTATGGTTTGAAGATGTAGGACGTGCTGGAAATAATGTATACGTCGTCCGTGTTATTGTTATGAAGATCATTTCAATGTTAATGGTAAATATTAATTAATGTAATAATATATGAGCTTTCTGATTATGGCATTCTGTAATGATAAAATTTTCTTTCAGTTACCTGGAAGATCTGGAAAATTATTATGTATTTGCTTTAATCAGTGATAGAAGAAGAATAAAAAAATGAGTTTCGCCACAATTGAACATTATCAATCAAGAATACAATATTAGTTCTATTTTCAATTCAAATTCAGTATGTAATGAATTGCAAATAGATGATGCTGTTGCGGATGAATTGAGGTATGAAGTGAAAAAGCCAAAAATAAATGAAGACGATGACAGTGTACCTAAGAAGCAGTTACCATAAAATGAAGTAAACCTTGCAAGATATGTTGAAGTGGAAGGTTCTGAAAATTTAAAACAAATTAATGTAAAAGAAATACTTAATCCCAACATTAGTCAATAACTGCATCATAAAAATTTAATTGGTGAATATGTAACGGTGACAACGGATAACGAATGTATGCATACTTGTAATCCAGTCAATGAGTATGGAAAAATTGCAATGCATAATCAGTAAGTGCAAATTTGTAATCCAGTCGATGAGTATGGAAAAAGTTCAATGCGTAATCAATATGTGCAATGTGAAATAGTAATAGTGTGAATCAGTATGTGCAGACTTCTAAAGAAGTTAAAAGCAATACACATTAAGAAGTAAATTTATTCAGAGTGTAGTGAAAACAAAAGTTCAAGAAATTCAAGTTAAACCAATGGTTCAGTCAGCAAGTACCTCTCCAATAATGAAACTTGCAAATTTGCACTTGGACGCTCCTGTTGGGAGTGCGAGTATAACTAGTGATTTAGTAAACAATATATCAAGTAGCAACAGTAGTAAATTTGTATCAAATGACGAATGCATCAATAATTTTTCGAAGTTCTGTTCCAAAAATATCTTGTTTACTAAAAAATGGATTTTATGGCCATCAAACGAAATTATTGAAAATAATTTACCTATTTATTTTCGAAATCGATTTAAAAGAGTAAATTAATCGCCAATCAATCTGCTACGTGTTCTGACTATAAAAGGTGTAATACTGCAATATATTTAATATCTTGTACTTCTAGTGGTTTCATCAATTACATATCAGATGGCTACGGCGAAAGAGCTAGTGATACATTCATCATTGGGAGTCAGGATACATAGGTGTTCTTCCTAAAAATTCAGAAGCCTTAGCGGACAGAGGATTTAAGAACGTTGATGTCTTTTTACAGTCGAAGAGATGCAAGTTAGTGTGCCCTGTAAGTGTGAAATCCGGTGAAAGTGCTCTGAACAAGATGTTAGACGAAGTAAACATATTGCTAGTATATGTATCCATATTTAAGGGTTGATTGAACGTATACGTCACTTTAAACTTGCAGTCATTCATATAGTACAGTGGATAACATTTTGATTTGCTCTATGACATTGTGAACATTATTTGTGGTTTAATTAATTTGTAAAATCGAATTATCGAACAGTAATTATTATTTTCATTCTGGCATTCAAGTGCGACATTATAAAATTTTAAAGAAATGATATTTGTTTCATATTATTTAATAATTATATTTATAAAATTTACATCATTTTTAAAGAAAATTTTTATTTTTTATATATTTTTTAACAGTAAATCTTATCTTGCAGCTTTAATACCTCTCATCTCAACACTAACAAAATTTTCGCTATTGCCCAAAAAATCTAACTACATCTCCAAATCTACTTGTGGTAAATTTTGTGATGTGGATTTTTCAAACCCAGCATCGAGTTTTGGTCTCCTACTTATTTTCTTAACTTTTATTTACAAAAATTATATCTTCTAAAACTGGCTAAATTCATTTTGTGCGCGTAAAGGTTTAAAGAGGTTATGTTGACCGTCGACTTCGACGCCATTATTTCAACAGCCAATCACAGGTTGTTTTCCATTTTTAAATTTGGTACGAAATATTAGCAATTTTTAATTATTTTTAAATGTAGAAGCTTAATTTCGATCAAATAACAATTGATAATTAAATCTTATATGATTATATGCTTAAAGAAAAGAAACTTCGTTGATTTGCGCCATCATGTATGTTGTCTATTTTTTGCTCTCGAGCTCGTAAGATTTTACTAGGTATACGACGCAATCTTTAGTAACATTTATTTTCGTATATGATGCCTTTAGACGAAGCTAATATAATGATAAGCTTGTTTTTACAGGCATTTGCGATTGAAATCTATTAAATACAGAATAATTATAAAGTAGTAAAAGTAATTTAAAAGTTTAGCATTTTTTTTCAGTTAATTTTTAATTCAAATTATGCAAAAGAGAAAAATATAAATTTGTAATATTCTTGTGGAATTAAAATTTATTTATTCTTATTCAGTTTAAAAATTTAATTGATACTTATTACTTTTTTATTTACACTTACTTTCCATTTTCACAATAGGACCGATCTAAGGTATTCTTTTAAAGAAAATTTGGAAGCGATTGAAAATTTTATTTTCGTATTTGCAGGTTTCCGCTTTATCCAGAGTCCGGCTTGAACAGTTTTCACTGTATATTGTTCTTGCCACTATGTGCGCTCTGTAACGACATGTGTCTGAGTTTTAAGTGCAACATCAGCAATTTACTGCTTACAGTATTTCGCTGTGTTGGCAAATCCATAGCTTAGAACATGCGCTTAAATCGTAGCATAAGACTACCATGAATTCAATTATTCAAGTATATTATATATAATGTGCTGCATACCGAACGATTTTCTAATAAAAACTAAATAATATTTAATATAGAATAATAATAACATTAAAAATCGAAATTCGATAGAACCGAAAAAACCGACCATAACGATCCAATTTTATTCCAATACTCAATAATTTATATATTTATATTTATAGGATACACCCACTTTTAAATTTTAATGTCTTCAAAGAATTTTTTTTAAATCCTCACGTTTTATGAATCAATAAATTTCTTTTTTCACAAAAAGAGAACAATAGCCTTCGATTGAGTCAGTTCGTTCAAGCTATTTATTACGGTTCGATGATGAACGCTGCGGCATTAAGGTGTAACCGGTCGTATGAGAGCTGTGATTGTATAGGTGCGGGATCGCTTTCGTAATTTCTGGCCGGCGAAGACGTGTCCGAAACTTAAATTACGGAAAGAAAAAGACTTCTCGCCACGGCTATCGCCGCGAGATCGGCTATCAGAGCTTTTGTTACCGGTTTCGAAAATACTGTATTTTTACGTAATTGCTCTGAGTTTACTCTTTGTATTTTTGCTCTCAATACCGTTTTAAGATAAGTGCTCTTGCTTTATCATGTTAATTAGGTTTACAGAATATTGTTTGAAAAATATGACCTACTGAGACTGGCTTTGTACTTTCTGTACGCAATGGATGGGAAACGAAAACAGATGTGACATTTGCTAAATATGATAAATTTACTAAAATTACATATGATAAAGTGAAATTCTATATAATATTAATATTTATGAATGATTTAAAGAAATCTAAAACGAAAAGTAAGTAATTCTAAAATTTCACTGCATGCATCTACGAAGTTTCTATTTTGGCAGTATACTGATCAAATCAAAGCATCGTAAATTATAATCCACAATTTTAGCGAGCGAACGCCCGCAGTCATTCAAGAATTGTATACTCTTCTGCTATAAAGTTGTAAATTTAAAACCACGGTGTCTACTCGAAGTCGACGGCCAAAAATACATCAAAACCTTTCATCTCGAAAGCATCGCCCTGCCGAGCGTAGGATGTATTTAACGACCAGATTTTTCAGCGCATTAACAATGATTTTTTCTCGCGTGCAGTTTAATGATGCGTAAGTCTGTTATTTCGGGGCGTTGGCTCGGCTGCTATTTCAGAATTCGCTTTGGTGCTTTCTTGCTTTCTCTCGTTCTCTCTCTCTCTCTCCTTCTCTCTATCACTTCTCCGTTCGCTCCTGGACCAGAACTCTCTTTCGTCCATCGACAGAGAATATATGGGAAGGGAGAAGGCAAAAGAAATTTACTGATGATATAGTTAGCTAAGAAGCGAAGAAAATCGTCAAAAAAAGAAGTAAAGTTGGTTTGAGTTTCATCTCTTCATTTCTAATAATTTTCTTATTCCATAAAATAATTTATTTCAGTATGTAAATATATATGATATTTAAGTCATTAAAATATGTAAATAAAGAATAATTGCATGATTATTAGCGCACATTCTTGCTGAAATCCACTTAGTCATAAATAATTAGCTTCCAAGTACTGAGTACAGAGTTATAATCACTATTATTACGTTAACAATTACCTTTTAAACACCCATTATAAAAAACCTGTTACAACATACAAATATTCAATATGCGTGTGTTCGCATCACTTGTTAATGGAGTGCAACTGTAATACTGAAAATTACTTTCAAGATTCTTTCTCGAATTTTATATTCGCATACCCGTGAAGATAATTGACAGTATTTCTACAAGTAAGCATTACTTATAAATAACAATGTAATTTATACCACAAATAAATATATTTTCTTAATAATTAAGAAAAATTGACTTTGCAAGTTACTATCGCTAGTTTTTCATAACGATCCTAATCAATGATCTTCCAATATATTTTTAAATGAAATTAAAAGGTCCTGCATTTCCAAGCTGCCTAATAAGTAGTCAATTACCGAAGCAATTTCTACTAGGCACATACCCACAGCAAAAGAAAAAAGCCGAGACGTAGAAAGGGCGAGAGCGAGTCGAGAGTAGCTTCTGGGAAAAGTCGCGACGCGGATAAATTTGACTTGCTTCAGTCGCGCGCTAGCTCACGGCTCTCGCCGCTTCTGGACGGTTATTTATTTCCGTGACGCGAGGACGCGCTCGCGAGTGTGGAGTTCTCTTATGCTCGTTCGGTAAGGGAAAATACGGGCGTGTGCGTCCGTCAGGGCATGCGGAAAACGCGCGGCGGACATCGCGAACTCGTTGCGACGATGACGAAATGCGCCGGTGCGCAGAATCTGATGTGGCAGTGGGCAGCAGATTTTGGAGATTGACTTTGGATGGTGATCTGAGATTTGGTGTTTTATTATTATGCATTAAATGCTGTACGAATATTAAGTAGCTATAAATATCATAAGGAATAACACAATTGGGACTTAAGAAAATTTTCGTTATTGTTAAAGATTGCTGTTTGAATATCATTTTACTGTTACTCATTTGTTATAGCTACTACTTTTAAACTTTTATTGTTTGCATGTTAAAGGTAGTTCGAATTATATTTTAAACAAAAGTTGTAGATTTTTTCTTCTTTTTTATCTTATTGCCTTGTCGCATCAGCAACTTAAAATGCAAAGCTACATTGAATATTGATTTTGTATCAAGGATTACCATTACGAGTGTGACATTTATACATTATTTCATCCTCTATATGTATTTTATTTAAATTATTTTTTTCTTAAACTTCTTTGAAATCCGAAATAGATCGTTTTAAGTATCAAAAATAATAAAGGGAATTTTTCGACAGCTATGACAAACTCGATATATATAAGTTTCACTCCGCAATCACAAAAGGTGTATTAATTAAGTTTAACTTTGCAATACTTGGCAGAATTTATTACGGCGCTGTCATGAAGGATCGATTCTTCAGGGTATAATATCGGTTCAAATGAGTTTTTGAGGTGAGCGCATACGTTCGCGCTTGTTCTCACATGTGGCCTTTGCCCGAGAAAGAAATCGTTTCGAGTGTGCTTGGGACAATGGAAGAAAAATAAAAATGAAAGCATGAAAAGTTTTTTCTTTTATTCATTCGCGTCATCTCCGACGCGCAAATCACACACGTATGCATGAACTTTATTGCTCACGCCTGTATCTGAGTGACAATGGAGCTTAGCTTGTCGTGAAAATCGTTTAAAAAGTGTCCATAAAGCATATTTCAAGGTGACAAGCGAAGTGTATTCGATATTATATGCATTTTTCAAATAGTCAAATACCATGATAATTTATGCTAGTTCTTTTTATTATAACAACAGATTTTAATTAGAAATCTTATTTCTATTTGTATAATTTTTAAATGTTTTTATTATTACTCGTCATAACATTTATTTTTGTATTTTTAAACAGCGGCTTTCTTCAAGCGCAAACTCTGCTTCGTTGTTGGTTTTTCAAATCTTTTAAAACAAAAATCTATTTTCTGCGGTCAGTGCGTTGAGAACCATTCTTTGAAATTCCGTCATCGGGGCGACCTTTAAAAATAAAGCATGTGTTTTCGCGCACCGTCAAGCTGAAAGAGAAAGAGAGAAAAAGTAGGAGGAACGGTCACGTTTCATTACGTCTTTGAAGATATTCGTCATCCGAGCCTCTGTATAGCATTTTTCTCGCCGTCTCTACTATCCTTTTTTTCTCCAAGTCTTTTAATGTCGAGTCGAGTCGCGACTGGATAGAGGGAACGCAAAAACGAAAAGTGAAACCGAAATGCTGTATGTATACACACGCACAGATACTATGCATGCTTTTTGTTTTCGTTTGTATTTATATTTTTACATAAGCACTTAAATTTGACGTTCTTTATTGGTTCACTTTTGATTTCACGCTATTCTTACCATTACTTTTACTTTTACTTCATTTATTCAGCAACCATTTGATAAAAAAGAATTGATTTAATAATATTTTTATTTAAAATTGGTTTAAAGCTTTTAGTTTACTTGCTATTATGCAATACAAATGAGAAATAAAGAAAGATAAATTTTTTATTTATAAAATCTTATATAAACAAACTATTAAATGTTAAAAATTTAAAAACCTCCTCTTTGATTAAAAACATTTTTTAATTTTGTTTGCATGAAAGACAACGTAATAATAGTACTACTATATTCGACTTTGAATATTTTCTAAATATTGAAAAATAAATTGGTTTTATTTTTATTCTCTTTTTTATACATTTATATATTATTAGAAATAAAAATTGTATAACGTCGATAAACATATGTACCAAGTACGGTTTCCTTGTATATCCTCCTTATGTAGCTTTATATATGTCATACTTCAATTTGTTATATTCTACGTCTTCCTAATTATTATATTTTCAGATATCACTTTATTATCAATGGAATGAAACTGGTTTCGTATATATATATATATATATATATATATATATATATATATATATATATATATATATATATATATATATATATATATATTCATATCGTAAATACGCTATTTATAAAACATAAGGGTGGATATGATTCGATCAATGTATTTTACCATAACGATTTTTTGCAAAATAGTTGTATTACAATAACAAAGACTTTAATTTCAATATTTCAATAACTTAATGGGATAAATAAGACTAAAAATACCATTCAATTGATATCGATCTACCCGTACTTGAGATGGCAAAGCGCCGTTTACCTCAATTCCCCCACGTAAAATCAAGGTATACACAAACACGCTCATTTGATATTTAATATGCACGCAATCCCCCTTGGGTGCAGCGGCGATTCCATCGAGGCTTGAGACTCTCTCAATTTGTTAGATCGGGAACGTCTACATTGTGCACACGTGTACGTACATTCATATTTCGCGTAAAAGTCCTAGTAATTTATACCGCAAAGTCCGGTTTCCTCGTGCACACTCTTTCTCCCTTGCGCACTTCATTTTCTCCTCTTTCCTCCAGCGCCGCGCGAGTTCTCTACATATACTCTTTCTTTAGCTTCGCGCGTCCACCTCGGGCATTTTTCTACTACAACGCGGCTCTCTCTCTCTCTCTCTCTCTCTTTCTCTCTCTCTCTCTCTCTCTGCCTGTCTTTCTTTTCCAGAGCCGAGTCGCGTCTCACTCTCGAAAGACGAGACGAGTCGTTCACGTATATAGGACCTCGTCGGATCGACTTCTTCTTCTTCGTCGCCGTCGTCGTCGTCGTTGACTTTTCCCTTCGCGGCCGGACTGCCTCTGCCGAAGGGAGGTCGGTCACGTGACCGATACGCGATTCCGCTCTACCAACACGTGGATGTACCTTTGCTTACTTCGAAATTGACACTTTTTGTGTTGTTTCGAAAGCATTCTCCATTTTCTTTGAATGTGTAGTATTAAAAGTGAGCGTGAAACTCAGTTTAATTTTATGAAGCCAAAAATGCATTTTTTCTGAATTAAAGATTTTATAAGTATGTAAGGATATGGAGCGTTCACAACCATAACGAAGTAAGTCCAATTTACAAATTTTGCAAACTCTTGCAAATATTTCAACATTAGTGACATAAAAAGGTGAAATTTTATAAATGTTAACATTGCAATTAATACTTGATTATACTATTTGTTAATTGCACAGTTTAAAACAAATAAATAATGACGTGATTTACAAACAGTTTGTACATTTTTATAGACGATTACTAAATTTCGAAAATGAACTTATTCCGTTATGGTTCTGAATGCTTCATATCATTTCTACTTTATTGTATAATAATTTAATATAATTTTTAATGTATTATATAATTATTTAATATAATTTATATATTATAATTAATAGTATATAATGAATATATTCAGTGCGTCTCATAACTACAGAAACACCAGAAATTTTATCGTTTAAATGTGTGTATTATACCGTTGTGTTAAAAAACTGTAACTTTGGAAGCAAAAATCCGAGGATAATTTTAGAAAAAGCAAATGAAAGGAAATTTTATTCTCTTTAAAACGTTACTAGGCTTTTTTCTACATTAACTTAAATCAATGTAAAGTTTTTATCTAGTTTTCAAATTTTGTGTAAACCATCCGTGAATTTGTTATAACAAAATTTGAAAACTAGATAAAAACTTTATATTGATTTAAAGTGTTTCAAAAATTGAAAGTGTTTCTATTGTTATAAAACAATGATAATTTATTTAATGTTGATGTAAAAGAAATATTCTAGTAATGTTTTAACGAGATACTTTTTCCTTTTATTTGCTTTTTGCAAAATTATCCTCGGATTTTTTCTTCCAAAGTTACAGGTTTGTTTTAAAAAAGTTATAATACACACATTTAAACGTGAAAATTTCTGGTGTTGTGGTAATTCTATAGTTATGAGATGCACTGTATTATATTAATAGTAATATTAAAGAAAACAGTTTTCGAGAAAACGTTAATAACAAAATTTTCAGAATTGACTTATTCTGCTGTGGTTCTAAGCAGCCCAAATATAAATGTAAACTCCATTAACACTCACTTTACCAAGCCTATTTTAGTAACATACTTATACCTTCTTTACTAAGGGGGGTTACTCAGAGACCCCAAGAATAAACTTTTATAAATTCACCAATTTTTGACGTTTTTAAATAAAAATTGGTTTGCAGAGGATTTAAGCGTCTTCAAATCCAAATACGTTGATTAAAATTTAAAATTTCAAAATGACGTATTCAACATGGCGAATTTACGATACGTTTATAAATGTACGGCTATATGAGCCATATTAGTGTATGCTAAATCTGCCATCTCGGACCCGCCATTTTTAATTTTTGATATGTATACTACGTATTCGGAATCAACGATCCATAAAATTCTTATATATGAATTTCTATTGAAAACCTCAAAAACTGTTCAGCTTAAAAAGAGTTTTTTTTAGTCCCTAAGTTATCTTGGGGAAAGCGAGGGTTAACAAGCATAATAGGACCCTTTTATAAAATACCAATTTATTTCCCGTTTATGACAGCTCTTGAAACAACTTTTAATGATACGTCATCTATAGCATCTTAAAATAAACTACCGTAAAATGGTTTCAGTATGGTCGGCGTCTTGATCTTCGGTTATATTAAAATAATAATTTTAAGTGTTGAAATATCTTTCAATAGGTATATGATATTCTATTGTAAAGCTGCATTTGAAATTAGATTTCCTATCTGTCACCTATAAGCCATTGAAGGACTATATTAAAGTTGCCCCGCCTGTCAAATGCGTTTGAATTCTTTTTTGTAAACCTCCAATGAGGTTAGCGAGAACCTCAAGCTCATTTGACCTATACAGTTGCAGTATTTAAAAAAAAATGAAATACAATAGATCATAATAACTGTGCATCGAGTGTAGGTACTTAAACTCAAATTGTGACTTTTTTATTTAATCCCCTAATCAAGCATATTTACGAATTTTCATTTGCAACATAAAATATAATGTATTATGCAGACATAAGAGTAATTAATACATTAATTACTATATTTTCTTTTATCGCTAATGAACTCTTCGATAAGTTCATTCACTGTTGCATTTACCTTGCATAATTATATGTTTTGTTGGGTGTGTCACTCCTATAAAATAGTCGGCGCAAACAAGAAAATGCAAGACAAAAATCAGGCTTAAATAAACAAAAAGTAACCGTTTCAATGTACGCAAAGGTAACCATGCCGGGCGAGCTGGACATTATGCATACACGTACGCGTCTAGCAAACCGGTATTGCACGATCTCTCTACCTCTCTCTGTCTCTCTCTTTCTCTGGCTCTCTCTCGCTCTCTCTCACTCTCTGTTACTCTCAGATAAAGTCACTCTCGCTCGCAGCTTTTCCTCGCCCTTTTCTCTCTCTCTCTCTCTCTCTCGCCCCTTAGCTTCTTCACTTTACGCCGGACAAAATTCCAGAGCGGAGGAGAGTTTAACGGCCGCGCGATGCCTCGTATAGCGCTCGCATTATAACGCGCAAAATCGCCGATGATAAATAAGGAGCGCAGAGTTCGACCCGTTTCTCTTTTTTTGTTTGTACTTGTCTCTCTACTCCCTTCCTTGTGTCTTGCTTCGGCCGTTTTTCTTCTTTTCTCGCGCGCGCGAGCGCTCCCGCGGGTGTTATACAATTGTTTGGGGCGCGCGAGATTTATGGGCGTACTTCGGTTGTTTCTCGACTGGAGTTATAATGCACGTTTAACGCTGCTGCGCGTCGTACGAAGGCTCTGGTGCTGCTGCGCGCGTTTTGATTTATCGGCTATTTTACGGTGGTTAAATTATTTTAAATAAAAGGAATGGAAAAAAAAGAAGAAGGAACGGGAGACACGGGGAGCGTCGAATTGAATTAATGCAAGATGCCGAGCTTCTCACGCGTAACCGTCACGTTTTTACGCTGGAACCTGGAATTTCGTATCATAGCGTGTATGGTAGTAATTATAAGGTTCTCCTTAACGCTTACTGCATTCCACTAAATTATCGTGCGTCGACAAATTAGCGTGCGATAAGAGCTGTTCCTTTGGAAATTTGTGTAAGAATTATAATGACTTTTAATGTCCTAATTGGTTGGAATAATATGGAAGTAGGTATAATTGAAAGATATATTATGAATCTTGATTTAAAGAATAAAGTGTGTAATCTATAATACTACTTAGAGTAAAAGAAACAACAAATTAAAGAAATACTTGATTGATTGCTTTAATTTTATAGACATGGAAATAACTTTGATTATGATTAACTAAATGATAAATTGTAAAACAATAAAAAAGTGTTTTTTTGTTTCTCCTTATTTTAAAAGTGTGAAACAGTTGTCTTAGAACTGTATGTCATTACGATATGGGCAAGGGCGATTCCGTATATATCTCATTTTCATTAAAAATATAAAATATCATATTATCCTAAATAATTTACTATCTAAGCATGTTTGAAAATTATTGTGAAGGGGAAGCCTATCAATTACTAAAACAGTCCGACACGAACTATCCATTCCAACTACTGACACCCATTTAATATTTTTGACCAACAATAAAATTCTAATCTTAAAGATTATGAAAATAAATTATAAGAGCAAGATAATAAAACGTTTTATCATACAAATAATACTGGTAAAGACATTATTTATGAAGAGTTGTATATTTAAAAGTGTCAAAAATTGAGCGTGTCGTTCGCTTTTAGGTGTCACTAGTTGGGACAATCACCCTAGGTTCATATTATGATGGTGAATATTTCATATTAGTTCTGGTTTATTAAGAATAAAGTACATATTTTAAAAACTTCAACTGAGAGGTAATTAAATATATACATCTAAATACATTAAGTAGAATTGTCCAAGCATGGTAAGACCTACAATTCCACGTAAACACCTTGATGCAATATTTTTAATTTCAATTTAATAAAGTAGGTGATGCTCTTCTCACTCCTGACTAATATTTACGACATATGATATATCATGTACTTCATCAAACATTCTCATTACTTCAACCCTTTAGTGCCCACAGGGTCCACCTGGACCCACAAGACTCGAATGCGCTATGAAAACCTTTTTCTTTCTTTCCAGATCTCCGCACTAAAAGGTTAATCCAGTAATTTCACTACCACGATCAATATTCCTTCCTCATCCACCCCCCACGAATTTCTTCCACCCAACTCTCAATGACCTCAAAACCCCTTCTCCCTCCCAAAATGATCGGCAGCAGCCATCCACACCCGATCGCCAATCACCACGCATCAAAATCAAACATCTTACTTCGAGGAGGGCAATCACGAGCCGGGTGTCTCCGCTCTGAAGTGCAATGGTCCCGATGGTGGTCGTTTTCGGCTTGGCCGTCGTCTGCGTCTGCGTCTGCGTCGTATCGACGATCTCCACCGCGCGCTCCTCCTCCTGATGCTGCTGCTGCTGCTGGGTGGCGGTGCAGGCATCGCCAGAGTGGCCGTTTTCCTCGCGAGCACGCGACCCCAGCTGCTCGTAGCCGTTCACCATTCTCGCGCCGTCCGAAGATACGCACTAAATTTGACGCAACTACGGTTTTTGATTTGTTTTCGCTTTTCTTTGTTGCGTGGGTTTTGCTCGTTTTGTTTGAGCGATGAATGCGGGAGAGGCAGGAGGAACGAGTCGATTGTCCGAGGGAGGGTTTGCTTTTGTTTTCGAGGTTTACTCGTTATTGCAGTGAGGCAAATGGAGCATTGGAAAAGTAAGCAGCTGTGCGCTTTTATTGGCGAATGCTCGTTGCAGTGTCTTTATGGAGTGTAATTCGAAATTTATAAGATGAAAGACTTGGTTTGATAACATTGTTTATTGGACATCTGAATGATAATGTCCTCCGTATTATAGCAAATTAGCGTTTGCTAGGTAGTTATCACATGTTTCATATGCTATATTTTGAGAGGTTTTAAAACTTATATCTAAAAATCATACTAACCGGGAGAGTATCGGAATTTTGGGTCACGGATCTTGCTGAAACTTTGGGATATGTTTTATTGTACCTCAAAATGAAGACTTTGCATGGTAAGGAAGTCTAACGCTGACACAATCATAAGATATAGCTGTAAACATTATTTCCCATATACGAATAAAAATAACAGAATTCATTTTAAGGCGAAGAGTAACGCGTTTCGCGTGCGCGCGACGAAGACTAACCGAATTCTGTTAGCCTTCGCCGGGGGCTTGCGAAATCTGTTAGTCTTCGCCGCGAACTTGTGAATTCGGTTAGTCTTCGTCGCGAACTGGTTGAAATCTGTTAGTCTAGAGATGTATGATGTATAACTCGCCATGTTATCGCTTTCACCAGTACCTCATAATTGGTAAGGCGTTAAATTTTATTTATCAAGCAAAGTCTTCATTTTGAGGTGCAAGTAAATATATCCTAAGGTTCCAGCAAGATGTGTGACCCAAACGATTACATTTTACTGTACAGCAAAAATATCTTTATGATTTTGATCTTTTGTTATCTCGTTCCTATGGTTTCAGACTTGGTCTTAATTATTAGAAAAAAATGTTTGAATACTTTTAAAGATGAACAGATCAAATATGTAACAACCCTGGTCATTGGTAAATATTTTATTAAGTTCTGCTTAAAAAAGTTAATGATTAGGTGGATTAATATGCAATGTTTTATTGTTTTTGATCAACAGTAGCATCAATATGTTCCAATTTGTCTGTGAATTTGGAGCTGTTGCTGTGATAAAATAAGTCGTCAATTTAAAGTATTTCAATTTTTTTACAGCTAAAACCAAACGCATTTGTTAAAATTAAAATAAATGCTGTTATGATAACAATATATTAAATGTATGAATGGTTTGATAATTATCCTAGATCGTTATAACATCAAATCATAAAAATATATAATCTGTCTGAAATTCCATAAAAAATGTCTAAAATTCACTGATTTTAGAATAAGTATAAAATAGTTCTCAGAATATCTTTAAAGTATAGAAATAAATTTTAATGGAGTTTATCGCATAGTTAGATAGAAAATAATTATAAATAACAACTTTGCGTATTTAAATCCTTCATTAACTTGTACTCTAACATCTATTTACCAATTTGATAATCACGTTAGCGAACGAGAATCTAACTCGAGGGGTAATCAATTTTAATCTCCTTACACGCTGCAGGAATGAGGTAAATACCAAAAACGGTAAGGATCTTGCTAAAATCGTCGCACTTATATATCAATGATTCGTGTCACGCGTGAACTTACGAAAGTGTATTACTCGATTGAGAACGATAAGAAGTAAAATGCTCCCAAGTATGCTCTGAGCATAAGATGGATAGGCTATACTTTTACTCTGGAATTGGGTTTAGTTACAGATATTTGTTAAGATGTATATCTTTTAATACTAAACGAAAGTTATTATAAATAAAAAAAGTCAAATAAAAAGCTTAATTATTATGTTACATTATATTTAACAAATGAAATAAAGCGTCATTATAAGTTGTTTGGCATTTTATTTCAAGATTGTTACGTTTGAAGCATATAAATATTTTTTGGTTTTAAATATAAATTAAAATGTTTGTCTAAAATATTTAATTGTGTATATAATTATCAAAATACAATGATCGCTATAAAAATATCCTATTCATTATTCATCCGACAAATATTATATATTCTAATTATTAAAATATTATTCGACAATTAACCACTAATTCCGACTTGTCCACAGTACCAACCATCTTCCACAAAACCATGGATTAATAGTTCACCATCTTGTCGTCTTAACGCCATTATCCACCCATTACCCTTTCCGCCTCGACTGTTATCATTCCCGAAAATTGCACCCCCCCCCCCCCTCGTCGGCAAATTACGCCTCTCCAACCGGCCGGCCGGCCGAATAAGAGCGCACGCGAGCTCGCGAACCTTCGGGGAAACATTATTCTTGGCAGGGTACCAAGCCGCCCGCGTGTGTACCGTCGTAATATATGAAATCGGCCGCCCGCGAGACCGCGATGCGACGAAAATAGGACTTTTTACTCGGATATCGTTGTCGCTTTGCTTCTTTGTGTTTTGTTACCGCGCAAAGCCGGCTCGTATTCGCATACCTGATGCGCGCGCCGGTTGTACAGAGACTTAGTTGCAGGCTTTTCGAAATTTAATTCTTCATGCTTTTATTTGAAGCAAATTTATTATTGGTGGATGGATATTAATTTGAAGCTTTTATTGATTATCTTTGATTCGCATTGGAAAATTAGTATTTTGAATTTATAACTTAATCTAGGTAACGTTCTGTGATTCATATGCTATGCATGAGACTTTAAGTTGAGTTTCACATAAAATTGAATTAATTTGATAAGCATGTGTCTTCAATACGCATTTAAGATTCATTTCTCGGAAGAATAACCTTGAACTGTATATATAAATTATTAGATAGTAATTTTTATACAATGTAAGTATTGAAAAAACTAACACTATCTATGCAACTTATAGTTTCTACTAAATATGATAAAATTATATTTAATTATTTAAAAGACTGACTATAATAATCTTGCACTACTAATAAATTTTTTAACTGTATGGTAATAAATATTCTAGTAAAAATAAAACTGATATGCCCTAGCAGAAAATGACGTTATAATACGAGAATATAGACGCTATGATGGTGTCTGCCAAAAAACTGCACATTGTCCTGAACGTTTAAAACGTTTCTGAATTATAAATTCGTTGACGCTATTTACATTTATCAATGAAAGCTTAATTACAAGACATTCGTCACGTACACTAACATTGTTCAATTTCTCTGTTCCTGTACAAGTTTTGGTTGCAGTACAAGTGAGCAAGCTTGCTTGATTTCATTAGCCGCGGTAACGGAGGAAAAGATTTATCGACTTGGCATCGCGGGTTTTCTTTTAAACGTTCATGTTCAGCACCTATTATGAGTTAAGTTTTTATTGGTGCTAATGTGGCTTCTTCGTGTCTCGATAATCGATTTCAGGTGCTTCTTTCTACACATATGCTCTTGAATTATTATTGTTAATATTTACTCAATGGTGTATTATATTTTAATAATAATTAATAAATAGTTCTCTGTATATTTTAAGAATTATGTATATAATAAACAATAAAATGAAATATTTTTCTAAGTGTTGTTTCACTACTGGAAAATCATCCTCATTGTTCATACTGACAAAGGCTTAATATATAGGTACGTCTTACCACAATCAATTTTAAATATCATGACAGCATTCATAAGAACCGTTAAGCTATTATTTGTATTAGCCTATATTCAATTTCTATCCTTCGGCACATTTTAAAAATCGTAAAAAATTGTAGTTAAAATTACAGTATGACATGTTATACTGCACATATTTTATAAACACAGTAAAACTTTTTATTTATTGCATGCGTCTACTACTCTTATTCGTGATACACAATAAGAGGTATCCAACACGAAAAAATTATTTTAATCTTTCATAACATTGGTATTAATAGATTATTTTTATTTTTTAAAGGTCAGTAAAGTAATATTTATTTGTGTACAGACATAGATCGAGATTTTTAAATCAATAAAGTTAAAAACGTGAATAATGTTATTTGATAAATATTTAGATTATAACATCTTACAGATTCTAAATTATGAAATGAAATTTAATATCAGGGATATAAAATCATTAGACATTTTCAAATAACAGTCTAATCATTGTTGTCTGTAACTACTGAAACGTAACAATTCAATAAAATATTGAAATTATCTATAATCTTATTAATACCGTATTGTACAGTTATTTTAGATTCATGGATTTATAATTAAAATTTTCATTTTTCCGTAATACACAATAATTTACAAACTGCAATTCGAAAAATAGTGTAATATATTAAAAATCTGTATGCACATAATCATTAGAAATAAACACTAAACACTATTCCTATAATCTTTCTTTTCTCTGTGAGAAATTTGTTTTTCTAATAATGATCAAAAAATAACAAAACGATCAAACCGAATGAACGACGTTTTCTATAAAAACATAGCCCGACAAAATTCCAGCTAACTCCCGATCACGCCGCCATAAACTCAGGCGCGTCCCTCTAAAATTCTTCCATAAATCACGTAAAATCTCTGCTCTGCCGTGCCAGATGCAGGTTGCGTGTTTCTACCCATGTATACCTATATACATCCATGCGTGTGCATATCTTTGTTCGTATACAGTGACTACATCACCCACACACGCACGAACCTATACAGAGTAGCGAGCTCCAGAGAGAGAGAGAGAGAGAGAGAGAGAGAGAGAGAGAGAGAGAGAGAGACAGAGAGAATCTGGCTAGCATGGGAGGATAAAACCGGCCTGACTGGTGGCGTTCTTCGAATGAGAAATATCGCGTCGAAAGCGGGCGAGTTTCGGCCTTCTCTCCTTCTCTATCTCTCTCACACTCGAAAAAGCGGCAGAAGAATAACTGATTATATTCCGCTGCGCGCGCGCACCTCGTTAGGGACTACAACTGCGCGGTGCATCGAATCGCCCTTTTCTTTTTTAAAGTACTATGCGCTACTCGAATCCAGCGCACATGTATTGCACCGGCAAGCGACGTCGCATTTTAACGCAGTGTTTACCTTATCGACGAGCGTGCACTCGCGTAAACAGCGCCGATATCTTATCGCCAATTATTACATTATGCGCTGGTTCGCGTTTTTTCTTTTGGGGAGGTTTGTGTTCTCTCGAGGTGACTCCGCAGATTGGCTGTGCTTAATTCTCCGGATTCTTTTACGAGTGCTCTGTGATGTTGCGTATTCTTGATAATTCGGTGTTACGTTTACATATTGCCGGATTTTGTGGAGACTTTTATTCGATTGAAACGCTATATATTGAGTTTAATGATAAGTTTTGTGAGTTGCTTTGATAAAAAAAAACTTGTTTTTTAAACGGTTTGAAAAAAAAGTATTTTAGCTCTATTTTTTACAGCATAATGATTTTTGTATTTTTTGTGCTTGGTTGTTAATAGCCGAAATGTTTTGTTGTATGATGTTTGATGCTTTAAATGAACATTGAACAATTTTTAACTTGTTTATCAACAACCGTACAAATATTTAAACAATAACCTCCGGAATTTGTAATTATAATTGTGTCCATCTTTCAATTTTAAGAGGTAGAAATAACATATTTTTTTTATATTTTAACATTTGAACAATAATAATATTTGCTTTAATAACTTTCTTATATTTTCATTGCAAATATTCACATAGTTTTACAGTGAGCGTATTTTGTCATAAAAACATCAGCATCGAAAAATATTTTAGTCTGTTTTGAAATTCTAATTTTGGCCGTGACACTTCAATGCAGATATTTTTCTGTCTACAACGAATTTGTGTCATTTCTTCATCACGTTCGCGGTTAAGTTTAAAGTGACTATGGCTTCACACTTTTGATTTATCGCGTTATTGGTGACAACCTCAAAAGATTTTTTTAAACTTCAAATTAAAACTTAAATGGATTGTATTATTTTAGACATAAAACATTAACTAGGTTTGTTTTTAAATTTAAATAGTTTCTTTATAACTAATTTATACTTTTTTAAATTATTTTTTATATAATTTTAGATTAATTTCAATTATAAGTGTAGTAAGTACAATAATTTGTTTTTAAAATAAATAAATAAGATAAATTTAATTAGATTGATCTACGTAATTATTAAATTAACTTTCCTTCCAAAAAAATCTATATTCTGACAGACTATTTAAAAAGAAAACCCCACAATTCAATAAGCTCTATTTCGATTCCTCCAAACACTCATTACAACTTAAAACCTCTTCAAACTTCAATCACAATATCAATACACCGGCTCCCGCGCCCATTAATCCACCTAACCGCCAAACCACCATAAGACTCACTGAACAAATCCACCGTCCCCAAACAAGAAATCACACGTGAAACTTCAAAATTCCATAAAAAAAGCTCGAGATAATCGCTCAAAGCCAACCCTCATCGGGTACAATTTTACCGGACAATCGGCTCGTTCACGTGCACCAATTCAGCCCTGACAGCTTCATAATACCAACGTCACTCGCGAGCTTGTCGCGGGAGAAGGGGGAAAGGGGAAGGAGGCAGAGTTGCGAGAAACCCGCGAATTTCGATCCCTTTGCGCGCTCAAAGGATATAGGTACACATACACACACACACACACTGCGGCGCGCGAGCTCGTATGTGAACACGCGTGCGCGATGGTCCGGCGCGATCGCCGCACAGACCGGCACTGAGACGGTCGACCGCGCGGCCGAGCGGCCCGAGCGCCGCCAAGGAGGAGCTTTGCGAGGCCTCCAGCCTCCATCTATCTCTCTCGCTCTTTACTGTGTGGTGGTGCCGCTGCTGCTTGAGCGCCGTGCGGCTCTCGTTCACGTTCGCGCGTAAGAGAGAAAGAGAATAGAGAGAGAGAGGGATAAAGATAGAGAAAGAGAGAGAGATATATAGAGAGAGAGAGGCAGAGAGAGAGAGAGAGAGAGGTGCGAGAGGGTAAAGGGTCTGGTGGAATTCTGAGGTAAACCTTCGCCTCGACTAAATTTAGAAAATTTCCGCGCCGGCAGGCGGAGCAGCCAGCAGTGCGCACGGGAATCGGACTTCGCCGTATAACTACGGTAGACGATTTCGCCATGGAGAGATTTCGGTGGGTTTTTGTGCTATAGACGAGATTTCGGGGGATCTCGGGGCGATCTGGGGCCTTGAGATTGGTGCTGATTTTTCGGGGAGACGATAGATGAATTTTTATTTTTATTTGGGGTTTATTTTTATAGCGGCGGGAAAATTTTGTTTGAATAAATGGCCGTAAATTGAGGAAAATTCTGTTTCTATTTCAACGGGTAATTTTTGATCACTAGATCGAATGAACCTTATTCTAAATTAAAGTAAGTAGGAGTGAATGGGGTATAACGGTCCACTAGCCATAATTCTCATATAGAGGGATGAATGTGTTTTGTTCCACGTAGCAATCTACTTGAAGTGATAGTGTGAGTTAATGTTCTCAGTGTGAGCAATTCTCCAAGAAATATTTTGACAGCGTAAACAGTTTTTACAGCCGCGAACGAAAATGACAAACATTTTTATGCAAACCGAATGAACTTTCTCCTTGATTATCAGTGGTACTTTAGATATAATATCAAAATTGATTCAGCATAGAAAAGGATTGTTCTGCTCTCTTAAGGTATTTCCGTATCCATAATTAAACACAAAGAATGTTAAATTGCGCTGCTTCATTACACCCAAATAGGGTGGCCCGTTATAACTCAACTACTTTTTAAATTGAGATTTTTTAAATAGTTTTATAAGTGCACTATACTACTGTAAGTAACCATTAAGCATTAACATACATATAGATTTACATTATTTAATTGAATTGTAAACTAAATATCATTTTAGTCTATTTAACATTATGCTTTTTATAAATTATGTATGCCACTGTATTAAAATTTACAATGCGAATAAATAAAGCGAATAATAAAGCAAATATGTTTTAGCGGCTTTCTTAGATGATTTTAAAGTCTAGAAGTTTTGCTCTGTAGGATTATTCTTATCGCTGATTTCGCTTTTTATGCACGCTTCGTTTGATTGCTCTACTTGTCCGCAATCAGTTTTATTTTTAAACTAACATTTTCAAGTATATATGTTTCAATATTTAAATTCCATGGGCACAAATTATTAAGAAGTTCAGATTCTTTGCTTATATTCTGTAATGTAAATTATGTTATATTTTGCATTTTCAAAAAATAAAAAAATGTATTAATTGTTGATCAGTACAAGTAGTAATACACTGATACTTTATAGGTAATATTATTAAATAGATTAACGATAGTGAGAGCAACAATTTTTTTTACTGTAAATGAATGCTATTGAAAAAGTTTATCGTGCAATCAAAATCGAGTTAGGGTCTTATTCCACTAACATCTTTAAAGGGTCACACCATCCTGGAGGGTCAATTTCAAGGCTCAACTTAAGAGGTAATTGTAAATTTTTTTTGACCATTTTTTTTATTTTCTTAAATGCTCCTCCTTTAACAATTCAAGAATGATATCTAAAATGTTTTATGTGGGGGAAAATTCTGTAAGTGGTCCAAAAAGTTGTTTTTCTTAGAGAAGTCAAAGCGCCGTTTCGCAGGCAAGAAAACTTTAGATTGGTTTAAATTTACCGATTTTATGTTCAATTTTCAACCATTTTTTAAAATTTTTTCTTCTTTAAATTGGCGCCATTTTTGTTTAAATC
This sequence comes from Gastracanthus pulcherrimus, assembly GCA_949152435.1. Lineage (NCBI taxonomy): Eukaryota > Metazoa > Arthropoda > Insecta > Hymenoptera > Pteromalidae > Gastracanthus > Gastracanthus pulcherrimus. The sequence continues at coordinate 194,565,886 of OX424572.1, read as the reverse complement.
GATATTACGAAAAAATCCTACTTGGTTTACTGGATTTTGGTATATATTTTCAAAATTTCTTTGCCTTCATGTTCTAGGTGCAAAATTACGACCTATACGGTCAGGAAGGTAAAAAGAAACATTGATTTTCTTGCGAGAGCTACGGTACCACCATTTTGTTTTTAAATAAATAATAAAAAGTATTCCTGTATACCTTAAGACTTGTATTGACATGTCGAAAAAAGCCAAATGTCAATATACATTTTCATTTTTCAAAATTAATTCGAGAAAGTAACCCTTGATTTCGTGCACACAAGGTAGTACCCCTTAAGGAATTATTACACAGAAATAAAAATATATATCGTAATTCTATTATAAGTCCTTTACTTTCATATATTCAAGAAGTATAAGATTTTTTATATATTTTTCTTTTCATGCAAAATGACGGCGCTACAGTGTATTTTATTAAACGTCCTTTTTGAGAAGGTACTCCACAGTGGCGCCTTTGCAAGACGCAATTTTGGGATGCATGTTATAAGGGAGTACTGCCGATAGGCAGCTAGTTAAAATAAGTAAAGAATGACGTGCTATACTTGAGTGGTTCAAAACTAAAAAAATATGCATGGTTCAGCTTTTTTCTGTGTGGCATATTATTTTTATATGTTAAAGTAATGTTAGAAAGAAATAAATTTTTTTCAATTTTATATCATACTATCTAGAAACATACTGATCATTCGATGTTAGGATAAAAAGATTGTAATGATATGTTCCTTTTTACGTATGAATAAAATAGTATTAGTCTTTTACTTAAGGTGATTTTATACCCCCGTATTTCCGTGAAATACGGGGAACCATTATTATCATTTAATTTTTAATTTTGGAAAGTTATTGTTATGATCGTAACAACAAAGTTCCAGAAAGATATTTACTGAAAATTGCTAATTAAGTAAAAATAGTAGTTCCTTATAATTTTCGGTGACGGATAAGTTTAGCGTCACCTTAAAAAAGACATATTGTTAATTTAAACAATTTTAATATTTATTCTCCAAAATAACAAATTATTTATCTTAAGCTTATCAATGATCTAGCTCGTGAATCTCAGCAATGTAATTACTATGTATAAGAATCCAATTATTTCATAAAAAGTCTAGTAATGGACTTATTTGTAATAATGAATTTATTTCACGAAAGGTTTTAAACATTAACAATTGTTTTCTGAAAAAAATGAGTATTTTCAATACAAATGGTAAAAATTGGATAAGAGAAATATTTTTATTTTTTACCGGGGTATTAACTCCTTTTATTGAACAACGTGAGTATAGGTTTATTCGAATAGAATGAATTTTATTAAATAACTTTTATTTTATTTTAACTTTTACCTAACTACATTAACAATCATTGAACGCAATCCTATTCTAAGAACTATTATAAAACCATTAACACAACAATGATAAGAAGCGCTTGCAATAAATATATATTAAAATGCAGTTTATTAATATATTAACAAAAAATGTAAAAGATGAATAGAAAACATACAAAAAATACGAATGTTATAACAATGGCTATGTGCACAAAGGTTATTGCAACATTTGCTGTTGATGTATAATGCGTAAGCGTTATAATGTTATATTGATTTGCAAAAACAATCATTTTTGACAAAACCTAGTTGTTTCACTTGTGTAACTTTTAATTTATTAAAAATAATAAACCTTTTTATCCTGATTTTGTAAACAAATTTTTAATAAATATTTCTTTCTATTTATTTATTTTAAATACAAAATATTTGCTTAGACATAATCTAAATAATTTTATTGCTTTTTTAAGGTTACTGAATTCGAAACTGACTTTGAAATTTTACATTTCATAATGCTTGCTGGCACTGATATATTTACTTAATTTATTAAAATTTTGGCGCAAAATCAAATTTTCCATTGAATTTTTTATTTTTAAAATATCTGGATATATTATTTGAAAAATAAATGTAACTCAATCCGTTAAAAAATAACATAGCTATAATAATTTCAAACTTCTACACGCGCATTGTGCTATATTGATCTTAGATATAAGAAATCATCTAATTAGTTAGTAATATATGAAACTTTTTCTAAGTAACTGTAAAATCCATACATATAGCAAGTCATCAATGATAAGATCTTTTTATTTTGCTTATTTCTACACATTGAGAGGATGTTTTGAGAAAATTTTTGTCTCATAATCTAGACTTCAATGTTCTAACTAGGATTATTCATATGAGAATTCTTTTTTTTTACTCAATGAAACAGTAAAAATCAAATATTGCCGAGTAAAATAACTTAATTTCACTAGAATCAAAATATTCTTGACACTACGTTGAAAAAAATATTTAAAATGGAAATGTTCTGTATTAAGTGTTTGCCTCGTCATTTCAAACAACTCCTTGGTAGTAAATATCTACTATTGAGATAGGTATAGCTTGAAAGTTTTAGTAAGATATTATTGCATGTAATGTATACGCGTTTTCAGTAAATCATATCTATATGTAAGAATAAGAAGATAATGATGTTCCGAAATAACAAATTATTAATAAATTTATGTAATTGGTTTGCTTAGAGGTTTCCTCTCTGCAGAATCAAAGTCTTGTCAATGAATACCAGCTATATTAGGTGGGAATTACAACTCAGCTGCTAAGTACGTACTGTCAATAACGATCTAACGTTCAGCATACGTGCATATTATTATCGTCAGACTGATAACCACGGACTTCATTATCATTTTAATTATCATTGATTCTTCACCTCGTTATATTGTGATTCTTAAACTGCCAATATTTGTAATGTGATTTTGCACTTATTCCAAAAAGTATTTTTAGTATCCGCCAAAAATGATTTAATTAATACTGTACTAAGGAAATTGCCACATTATGTTCTCATTTGAAATTCTTAACTATTTGATCAATATATAGTTATGAATGGGTATATTTTTTTAGAAAGTAATTTGTTTACAAAATATTTTCAAAATGCAAGTGGTAAAAATTTATGTAATTGAAAGAGAATTTCGAATGCATGTTTCGTGAATGTGGCACCACATCAACACCCACTCCAGCTAACTTGAAAGTTAGAGGGATCATGACTTCATACTCCCATGAAACATGTTTGAAATTATATTTGGTTTATCATCAAGTCGTCGGTATCTGATCATCTAAAATCAATCAATATTTATTTTCATTTAAATAAATATTTTCTAAATACTTTTAATCGTTAAATATACATTTTAAAATGTGAGAAATTTATTTCTTCAGTTTTTAATTAAATTCTTGTAATTATAAATCAGGAATTAAAAACCCTTAAATTAAGAATCTTGAATTTCAATTTTACATAACTTTGCAATTAATGAAAAAAGAAAAAATGTATTAAAGTAATATTGTTTTCAGTCAACTATCGATTAAATAAAATGGTAATGAAAAAAAAAGAAAATTCCCCAGTTAAAAATGTTTTAATATTGTACCCCTTCAGTAAACACGAATCGGCCAAAACTTTGCAACAAGTGAAACAACATAAGCCTTTTCTCTTCGATCTCTCGTTAGTTCAGCTCGCAGATGGCAATGGCGGCGGGCATGATCGCCTGCAGCTCCTCGACGGCCGCCGCGGCTGCCGACGTGCAGGCGACCGCAATATTGCGCTGACGCTGCTGCAGCTGCTGCTGAATCGACACTCTCAGCGACGACGACGTCAACGACGCGGGTGACGCGGATTTCGTGCACTCGTCCAGGTCCTCACTTACCGTTCTCACCATCGTCAGGAATTCCCGCTCCTCGCGCGTCAGCAGCTCCTCCGCCTCGCCGTTCTCCAGCACCGGCATCGACTCGCTCTGTCGTGGCGCATCCTCGATTTCGCGGCGGTTGCTCGCGTCGACGTGGCCGTTCGCGACCGTGGCCACGGACTTGTGATAGTTCACGTGGGTTCTCGGCGAGGCATACGTGTGCTCCTCGCGATGGGTTTTCAGGGGCAAGGGGGAGGGGGGGTGCTCGCCGTTGAGGATGGTGCGATTGAGGTCCTGGAGCTCGCGGTAGTCCAGGTGCTCTGTGTGATCGGCGATCGTGTTGGAGACGAGCTTGTACGAGGCTACCCCAAAGCGCGTGTCGTGCGAGACGCGCAACGTCGTCGTCTCGGTGGTCTCTTTCACGATTTTGCCTCCCTTTTCCTGCGAATGAAAGATTTGTTTGTTATAGGTGGTGTTTTGATAAATTCAAACACTGATATCAATATACGTGTTTTATAAATTTTCACAGGAATATATCGCAGGTGATAAGTTCAGAAAAACTTTTGTAATTAACCGACTTTATTTTAATACTTTAGACGTCTGTATCTTCGTGCTCAGAAAAATGACAATTTTCGAAAAATTTTTAAGAGAAATGAATTAAATATTATACTCCCATACTTTTACGTTTATCGAATAATATTTAAACAATGCACATTTTTCTGCTGTTTATAAATTTTTAATATTTATTTTGATTTTAGTTCATACAATAGCCGTACTCATATAGAATAAAAGTTAAACAAAAATTCTAAAATAAGTATAATTACGATGACCAGATTCGTATTCTTCACAATTTTTTGGATGCTGTTTCATTTCGTCTACAAGGAATCTTAATTTTATTGTCATTGATTCGCAGGTACCAGCTTTTCCTTCTCGGTGAGGATAAAGTAGGAAGAGAGAGGGGGGGGGGCATGTAACTTAGTCTAATCTGACCCAAATAGCAACAACTACTAAGGGTGTTATCCCGCGCGTATCAAGACTGTTATACGTAGTTTACAATATACCTAAACAGTAAAACTCCAAGTTTTGCCCCTATCTCGGGTCCGCGCTTAATGAGAGTACCCTTTGAGCTTTATGCCTGATAACTTCTACTTCAGGGTTCACGTTTTCCTCTCATACCAGAGAGCTTATACCAGAATAGATCTCCGGTCGAGGTCCTTATCCCAGGAGCCATTACGCGAAGTGACTTTGTCGGTCGGGGCAAATGCTGGGAATAACGAATGCCTCAACTCCGGGCCCTAGAACTCTTACTTGCAGCTCTCCTTTGTCGTCATAATTGCTAAACTAGATAATCTAGAGATCTGCACTCCATTCAATCTCAATGTAAGTATAGCGTGCGATATTGAACATATATTGAAGTAAGTGCTGGTCTTGTGAATTTTTGGAAGAGGCGAATCGCACGCTATACTTACATTGAGATTGAATGGAGTGCAGATCTCTAGATTATCTAGTTTAGCAATTATGACGACAAAGGAGAGCTGCAAGTAAGAGTTCTAGGGCCCTGTAGGAAAGAAGTTACGTACAACTGCTGCGCAAAATAAAAAAACGCTCCTGTCTCAGTAATTTGTGATACTGCTGTCTTGATCTGGGTAGATGTTTCTTGTCATGTCCGAAAGCGCTCCCGATTTTGGGCAGCAGTAGCTCGTAGCGTAAGGAAAGCTGCTCATACTACTTACTAAGGCAATGAGAAATAGCTGGTCATTACACGATAGCAGCTATCCACAAGTAACAAGACACCAGAAGCACGAATTGCTGATACAGAAGCGCTCTCTTAATTACACGCAGCCACTGTACATGATTGTTTTTTTTTCATGTAGCAAAAACAAGTATTAGCTGATCGACATCCACAAGAAAATAGAGAACTTCTCGCTCATCGAACAGGAGCTCAAAATAATATTGGAGGTCATTGAAGACCAAATGCAAATCAGCATGGTGGTCAGGAATAAACTGAAGAAAGTATTGAATTAGATGCTTGAGATAAAAAGAAGCATACGCAATAGGATCAAAATAAAGCACATTACCAGCAAATCATAGTAAGGATACACTGAAAGAAAGGATTCCTTGTGACAAATGAATCGTGTACTTGCGGAATCGAATTCTCACGCACTTGCCGCAAATGTTGAATTCTTAATAGTTAACAACTCGAACTTGAGAAAAGACAGCACAAGTAAGATAAGCATGCCGAGTACAAAAGGTTATTTGACGGTTTTCTAGCATATGATTATGCTTTTCAAGCATTAAAATATAATAAGATCCTATACGTAGACATAATTGTGGCAGGCGAAAACTTATACTAACATGTAAGGCCATATAAGCATCTTAGAAATATGAAAAATTCAGTTAACATTAAAAGCAGGTGTTCAGCCGTTGGCTAGCGACTTAAGTACTCAGTTCTTAACTATTAAGACGATGCGCTTAACTGTTAAGAAATATTCATTTGACCATATTCAAATCCACAAAACTTAACAATTAAGAAATATTCTTTGTCGCAAAGAATCCTTTCTCTCAGTGTAGAGAAAGCATAGACTGAAAATAAAAGGACGATATAATAAATCAAAGAACAACTCTCATTGTGGAAAGGATAAAGTAACAGAAAGGACACAATAAAAAGGGTAAATAAACTGAGCTTTATATATACACTATAATCTCACTAAGGCGATAAAAATAAAAATTTTGAATTTTTTTTCAAATTTTTTTGAAATGTAACCCCAAATTTGAAATTATCTACGTAGCAACTAAGCGAGATGTAGAATTTCCTACTACAGGTATATGCGAAAATAAAGAGGATGGGGACAACATACGATCTTTCACAATTTTAAATATGTTTACGTGCCTCGTAGGGTAGTATTAAGGAAAACGATAAAATGATTTTCGTCGTCTTAACGAATGTTTGACTATAATCTTAGCGAGAGGGTCGTCTTAGCAAATGTCGTCTGAACGAGCCTCCAGTGTATTTCTAATACCAATAAAACATTTGTACTAATTACACATAAATAATAAAATTGTCAAATGTTTTATTTATGGCAGAAATATATATAGAAAGCTAACTTTAACTCGAGGCTTGCTTTGCTTGGTCTGCCTTACGCTAATATCCTGGGGAATATCTGAAAAAGTTGAACTCTAACACTAGTCAGGCAAGAATGCTGTGCGTATGGCCTACAAAAATGGAGATATATTGTTACAACTAGGAAAGAAGCCTCACAAGAGTGCATTTGGACTGCCCTTACGAAGAATAGCACATTTCAGATTTTTTAAAATCATCTACTTCTATTCAGAGACCTTTCATAAAAAAACTAGCACTTTTTAGATCTTCTGATTAACTTTAAGACTTTCTTAGATCCCCTAAGAAAATTATAGTTTTTGTCTAAAATTTTAAAAATTGCTAATTTTTGTAGGAGAATCATGACAAAAATTAATATTTTTCAACACATCTGAAATGTGCTAGTCTTCGTAAGGGATGTCGATTTGTACTTACTCTTAAGAAAGACGGAAGGGAAACGGGTGACTATAAAGATAAAAGACCTTGACTAGTTTATCGAGGTAGAGGAAGTCAAGAAATTCTCGAGGAAAGCCTCAGCACTGCATTAGGGATACGAATGCAAAACGGGCCATTAACTAAGTGGGAAGAGGATAGGTTCAGAGTGGATTATTTTACACAATCGGGAAATCGAGTTATACAGAAAACCGAACATTATTAGAGTGATAAAATCTCAAAGATTAGGATGAGCTACGTATGTAGCTAGGATGGAAAATGAAAGGACAGCACTTAGAGTAGTAGTAGGAAAACCAAAGGGCACAAGACCTACGGGTAGAGGGAGGCGAAGGTGGGAGGATAATATTAAAGCAGATCTACGAGAAATAGGATGCTATGAGGAGGATTGGATGGATCTGGGAACAAATAGCGATAAATAGCATAAAAGTACGATATCTGCCGTCATGTATATATAAAAATGGTAGTAGAATATCATGGTAGATATTGATCACATCCGAAAAGGACTGACGAGTTGCAAGATGAGGAAGAGAATAGTAATAATATGATGTCATAGAATTCTGAAATTCAGGAACCTGAATATGAATTGCAAAACAGACAGGTAAGCTCTCTACTACAAATGCGGAGAATTGCATTGTTAAATACAAAAAAGCCCCCCTTACTTTCTGAGTGAAGAGAGTAGTAATGAATAAGGGATAGATTATAATCGCATGGTAGAATGTAGAGTCTAGCTTTCAGATAGGCACTGAAAGTAGAAAGGAAGGAATTGGGTGTGAATGCAACGAAAACCGTTCGGAATAAGTAGACGATAACTCACGAAAAATGAAGAAAATAACCGCTCCTGAACTCTTAACCCCCCTGCGCAGAGAGCCGAGTATACTCGTCCAAACCGCACGTCATTTTTGTATACATTTTGTATCACAAATTTAAATCTTTACTTTGTTGGGATATCTACAACCTCTCAAATTGTAGCTAAATAGTATAGCTATTATTTAGAAAATGTTACGAATTTGCAGAAAATATTGTTGCAGACTTACATTCGATCTAGTTCATATACACGAAAATAAACTTCTGCGCAGGAGGGTTATTTACCAAAAAGGCAGATAAGGGGTGTAAGGAAATGGCAATAACACCAACGTAGAAAACTGAGACCGGATATAGAACAGGATCAACTCGAAATAGGTGTTTCTGATATAAAGCGATATACTTGACGATCATTAAAAAATAAATTTAAAATATACGTTTACAATTTGGAATTATAATTTCTTTTTAAAGTTCCCAATAATTGCCTTTTTCTGAACACAAACTACAAAGAATCCTTGAAAAATTATAAGAGATAATAATTTGGAACTACTATTCTCATTAGTTACTATTGAAGGTGAGTAACTGATATTGATAATCGTTTATGATTATAATAATGATTTATTTTTATATACTCTTTAATATTAATAAGTACGAGTTTTAATGGTTACTCACAATCAGATGGAAAGTAATTATGTAAATAATACATTATGTAAGCATTGATTATGAAATATAATTTTTGATTAATAAACTATAAAATTTAATTGATATTTGATTAAGTTTTACCTGAATCGTTCGTTGAATGACGGTTGCACCGTCGGGACTGTATTCGATAACTTCCTCATTAGGAAGATTCGTTGATAATATAGTTTCGCGTTTAGTTACTGGAAGCACCTCGTTTATTTTCATCGTTTCATCTTCCGCTTTTCGGCTACAAAAATAGGTATAATTAGTTTGCTATGTATAAATCATAATAAATATATATTAATTTCATGCAGTTAAAAAATCATCGTAAAAGAAGTTAAACTTTTATTTCCTTTGTATTGTTTTTGAAACGAATTTCAGTTTAATTATGAAAGCAAAACAGATAATAAATATCGTTCTATTTTTTACTAAAAAACAAAAATAATATTTGTAATGGAATTGTATATAATAAATTAAAATAGCAGATTCAGTAATTATTCATTAAATAATAAATATTCCCAAAAAAGTTTCTTATGTAAATTCATAAAATAGATAAAGAAAATCATCGTGTTTATACAGCTATAAAAATAAACATTGCATAAGAAAACACAGCATTTCTCAATAAAACCAAAACATTCGCAAACAATAAATTATGCAAATTTACGAATAAGCACGCGTTTCGATGTATATTCCTAAACGCCGGCACAAAGCCGACACCGGTCTAAATAAAATTGAATGAGCCCGTTTTTGCCACTCCCAGAATAAACCTCATTTAAATTTTGTCAAAGCTCGGGAAACGTGCGCGCTGTAAGAATCTTTCTCTCTCTCTCTCTCTCTCTCTCTCTCTCTCTTTCTCTCTCTCTCTCCCTCTCTCTCTCTCTCTCTGTCTCTCTCTCCCTCTCCCTCTCTCTCTCTCTCTGTCTCTCTCTCTCTCTCTGTCTCTCTCTCTCTCTCTGTCTCTCTCTCTCTCTATGTGTGTGTGTGTGTGCGTGCGTGTTCCTCTATCTCGTTCTCACATACCAGGTCGTTGAAACGAGGGCATCCTCGTACTCGGAAGAGAGGAACGACTCGCTGCGCGACCTTGGGACCGGCGTGGTCGAGCACTCGGTCGCCGTAACGTACTCCTCGGTCGAGCCGACGTTCGAATCCTCGACGGCGCTACGGTCGCTCGCACGGCTCTGACGGTCGGACTCCTTGACGCTGGGCTCCTGGGGAGAGAATTCATCGTTTAGATTGGGTCATTGATCTGTGGGTTCGATGTGACTTCTGATTGTTGGCTGACAAGTAGCTTCGATCATTGTTTTATACTTGTTTCGTGAAAATAATGTCAATAAATTGTAATAATAGATTTTTACACATTTTAAGGCTCTTGTTATTACATATAACATTTGGATGAAAGTTTATCTGTAGATGTAATAAAAAAGTGACAGTGTACCTGAATTTTAATTTTGTAATGAGTATGTTAAAAATAGAGCGTTTACTTTTGGTGGTTTCTATTTTTATTTTTGAATCAGAGGGACCACGAGATTGCGCTTTACTTAAGAAAACTGACTTTCGTAAATAATATAGAAAATTAAAAAAGCTCTTCAAGTCAGTTTAAAATTAATGCCGTACTATATATCCAGTATGTATCTGCTTCCTTATATTTTATATAATGTAAACTTTAATATAAGAAGGCCCTTGGGATTCCTATTCTCATAAAAAATAAAGTGAAGCTTTATAAAAGAATGGCTTTGATTACTTAAATATAATATGTGCACTTGAACGCAAATGTTGATTAATATGAAGACGTTGCTATCTCGAATTATAAGAAAAAAAAATTTAATTTACGATTCTATTTTAGGTATCAATTGAAGAACTCTAGATCATCTTGAGAAGATTTCAAAAGTGGGCCCTCCAGACATCATATTTCTTTATTGCAAATTTATCGAACTTGCTTAAAATAGCTTTTCAATAAATTTTAACATCATGAATCATCTTACATACCAATAATGTTGATAATATAATACTGTAAAATTATACATAAGAAAGAAAGTTAAAGGAACAATAAAGTATTTTATGAGCTGGACATAAATAATAGTTAAATTTTGCTAGTAAAATATAATAAAAAGTTATATTATTATATCCAAAACATTGCTATTCTTGCATTAAATTTTTTATCTATTTATTTATAATTAACTCGCTATCATTTACTATTTAATAATAAATTAAGTAATTAAGTACAGAATTGAATATTTTAAATTATAAGAATACATACGTGTATTTTTAGATTTAAAAATATTTGCATGCCGGAAAAAGCTGTTGGGAAATACCTCATGTCATCTTATGAAGACACGTTACATTTATCAAAATATTCTATTTTTGCAAAATTATTTAATATATTGATACTATTGTTAATTACAGTTTTCATAACAAAAAACGTAATTAGACCTTTTCCTTGATGATAAACTGCATTAGTTATTGCTGACAATTAAAATGCTCCATTTATTTATAACGCAGCAAGTACAAGCAATTATATTGAATCAAATAAACCACGAGATATTTGTTTTTTAAGTAAATAAGAATATAATCACACTCATTCAAAGCTTAGAACATACGCAATATGGGTTATTTGCTCGTAAAAATATCTCGAGTCATTTTGGTCGTTCTTTTAAATTTGGTTACTAGAACCTAGACATTGACCTAAAAGTAATTCTACAAACTTTTACAAGTTTCCAGATCATAACAATTTTAAATAGTTATAATAAACACTTTTTGTGAAGCAAACAAAATCGACTTAGACCGGTCTTCACGCAAACTAATATACTTTTAAATTAAACTACCGATTAAAATCTAGTATCAATATCAAACAAATTACACGACAATAATAATAAACATTTTCTATTTTAAAAAATATTTAAGTTGGTTCAAACGTAACTCTACACCATTCTTCTTCTTCTAACATATCTTTAAAAATACACACTTTTACGATTCATAAAAACGCTTTCGCCGTAAGCAACTTCAATTCCCAATTACAACTTTCAAAAATCTCACGTCCAGCACCGATCTCCATCCAATTCTCACTTCGACACCACCACGATACGAAACAAATTAACAACATATCACACCTCCAGTTTATCGCCTCTTCCCTCCACGATTCCGACCTCCTTAATCCCCCTCGTCCTCGCCGTCGTCATCGTCGTCGTTCCAACTGCACTCGTATCCCTCATATCCTCCCCCTTGATGCCCTCCTCTTCGTCCTCATCGGCAGGATTGAGGACGGCCTGGCTCCTAGCTCCAGCCTCGCAGAGCCTCGCGTCCAGCTTCTCGGCCAGCCTCGTCACCTCTAGCAGCTTCGCTGAGATCGACTGCACGGCCGACAAATTTCCACCACCGCTGGCTATGCCACTTCCGGCCTCGATCGACGTATCCTCTACCTCCGACATCCTGCTGTCATTCGTAATTCACGCGAATGAATAGATAAGAAAATAAAATTAAGAGGAAGTGAGTTAAGACAGAAGGTCTCGACGAATCATCTCGCGCACTGTGTGTCACCCGATGAAAATACACGAACGAATGAAAAGAAAAAAGAAAGATATGAAAAAATATCACGAGCGAATGAGATGGGATGATATTTCGCGTGGCCGAGGCGCCGAAGACTGACGCGCGTCGTGCCTAAAAGTCAAAGTCGCGCGCCTGCGATATATTTCTCTCTCTGTGTATGTGTGTGTGTGCGTGCGTCTCTGCGTATTTCTCTCTCTCTCTCTCTCTCTCTATCTTTCTCTCTCTCTCTCTCTCTCTCTCTATCTTTCTCTCTCTCTCTCTCTGTCTCTCTATCTCGAGTTACGTAATAAACGCGTCGCGGTGCGCGAGGGAGAGACACGCTGTTAGACGCAACTTTTCCGAAGTGCACGCGCGCGCTCGCGAGCGAATGAGGCTGTACGAAAAAGCTCCGCGCGGGGGCTTTGCTTGCTTGCATGAGTCGGGGAATAGGTGGGTCGCGCAAGAGAGAGAGAAAGAGAGAGAGAGAGAGAGAGAGAGACGCGAACGTTGATGGGGAAACGGAGAGACGGAGAAACTGGGTGGAGAAAAGGGATCGAAATGCAGTGGAGCCGAGAACGTGCTGTAGGAGGGGAGAGGAGGGATTTATCGTGGGTAGGGTACTATGAGGAAAAGATGCTGAGAAATAGCGGTGAAGGGGGCAGTTGGTAGCAGTAGAGTATAGTATTGAAGATTAAGGTTTATCAATTGATGGTGTATTATTATAGACTTCTGATTTTGGTAATAGATGAGGCTTTTAAGTGATCTTTATGTCTGTTCAATGATTTGAATTCTTTGTAGAAGCCGACATGAATAGATTATACTTGTTTTGTTTACTCTAAGTAATTCTAATGTATATATCTTTTTAATAATCTGATTTTATAATATAAATGACTTTTAACTGCACAATTATTTAATTGTATTACATAAGATCTTAATATTATATAAAGCAACCGAAAATGTTATTAGCTTGATTTTAGTACAAAAAATATTTTATAAGATAACGAATATTTTACCAATATTGTTAGGTATAGTGTTTTGAAGGTATAGACCTATACTTTGAGAGTCATTAAAAATAGGTTGAAGTCTTATAATGTAATAATAAAATTTATTTCTCCGTTAGTTTTCCGGAATCGCATAATTTTTATTTTTGACAGAATCTTGTTTGAAGGATGAAATATATAATATTATAAAACTGCATTAGTTACTTGATATTGAAATAAAATATAGTTTTCTGATAATGAATTACTATTGTGTAGTAATAAATATTATAGTTATTAATAAGCATAGATTATTTGTAATCGATACTAGTCTACGATCAAACAGATACTAATAAACTTCGATCTGCTGCTCGAATAGTGGTTTGCGGTGCCTCGTCATGCATCACTTGGCAGCAGTAGCAGCAGCGCGAACTATTAAACGGTTGTTACTACTGCAAATAGACACGGATAAGTAATTACTACTTCCTTACGGCAACTACTTGAAGAAAATCAACTTACGAATTTGTAAATTTGACTCTAAAACACTAACTTATATGTACTAATTATTTCATCATATAAACTTAAAAATGTAATATTGTGAAGCATGTATTCACGATTCTTACAAAGATTATTGCATTTCATTTTTCAACAAAATTATAGAGTTTTAGAAGGAAAAAAATAAAACATATTGATAAAGTGAATATATTGCCATAATATTTCAACTTTCAAACCTAATATTGTTTATGGTCACATAAAACTTCTTTTTTTAGAAAAACGAATCACGATAGTCTTCAAAAAAAGAGTCGATATAACTTCATGAAAATAAAATTACACTTTTCAATAAATCATGAAACCTTTCATGCAAAAAATATTTTGTGCGCCATTTATAACTGAAAGCGTTAAAAATAACAGAACTGAAACGAAAAAACCCTAAGATGAGCAAAACAAACACACGCGAGAGAAGTCTACAGATCGCTAAACTAAAGTAAAATATAAAAAAAAAACCTCATCCTAAGTAAACAACAAAAGTAATGAATTCAAAAGCGATTCGCGAAAGAGTAAGGCAGAAGCGCAGACAAACCAAGAGAGAAAGCGAAAAACTCGTCGAGTCGAAGTGTATTATAGGAGCGCGAGAGATACGCGCGGAATCGCGCCTCGTTCTAATTTCGTTGGCCGCCCGCGCGCGCACTGCCGCGTCATATCGAGAGCGCATCTACTGTGCAGCGCGGGTGCAGCCGAGTTGGTGGTCCTTTTATTTTTCTCTTTAGGGATGCGTCAGCGTCCACTGGTTCGCGTCGTCGTCGCTTGGGAAATTGCAAATTAAATTCTTGATAGCTGATTTGCCCCGGCGCAATCGCGCTGCGCTTCGCCGGCTTTCCGAGATGTTTATTTCGCTTGGAGTGCGCCGTGCGTTGATCGGTTTGTGTATAAATACGATGCTCGAATTTCGAAATGCGTTAGAATATCGGTTTTATTTATTGCGCGGGGTTGGTGAGGTGTGTGTTTTATTTAAAATGATTGGTTGGTAATAAAGTGCGGTTCGGTCTGACGGATGCGGGTGGTACTACTGACACTCGGTCTTATGTGGCTTTTGATGATATCATATAAATAGTATTGTATTATATGATATGTGGATGTATAAGTGATAAAAGAAATTATATTCTTCTATAGTTTAAAATGTTTGTATTGAAATTGCAACCTTATTTATATAAAGATGAAGCTATATAGTTGATACAATAAGTATCTGTCTAATGTAATTGTTACTACTTACACGCACATATTTGTTGCATTTATTGATTAACGAGAACAGTATCTCTAATCTAAATGAGGGATTTTTATGAAACTTTAGGATGCATTTCTGATTCTGCATCATAAAATAGATCACATATAATTTATATCTCTCGGGTTTATTTGTGAAGGTACCTGCCAGTTATTTTAGTTACTTTTCCATAATTTTCAATAAAAAATTGATGTTTATGACAACATGCATCAATATTTAAACAGTTTTTAAAACCTTTCGAAATTGGAAATGAAAATAGAGAAATACGTTTTCATTTGAACGTTGTTGGATAATAAAAATATTAAATTGTAGAAGTAAGGAGCTTTTGTAAATTGATGTAAAAAATATATCTAAATTTTTTAGTCACATTTTTCTTCTACACGGAAGAAAATGCTATTAGAGCAGAAAAGACAAGACGATCTTATTATTATAATGTTTCAAAATGGTTAATAGTACAAAATCGTTATCAAACAGCTTCTACATAACAAAATACAACCATTGAACATCACGAACATCTAAATAATCCAATGTTGAATACCATGAACACCCAAAACACCCAAACTCACCTCTGATGAGCCAACGGCTCCTTCAGCCGTGACCTCAGCAACCGACCGAGTCTCACCATGCGTCCGACCTCCGGCAGCAGCTTCTCCCGCTTGCCCAGCACGTCTCTGATCTCGGCCCTGGGCCGGGAATTAGCGGACGCCGTCGTCGTCGTCGTCGTCGTCGACGTCGAAGCTGGAGCCTCGGCGGCTTCCGGCGTCGACGGCGTGGTCGACCTGCTTCTCTTTGGCGAAAACGAGCTGACCGTCTCGATCATCTCGCGCAATTTGATGCAGTGCTGAGAGAGAGAGAGAGAGAGAGAGAGAGAAAGAGAGAGAGAGAGAGAGAGAGAGAGAAAGAGAGAGAGAGAGAGAACGGGAAATTGGTTAATTTTAACGCAGCTGTGTTTACCTTAGGTGTACTTAGAACAGTGACTCTCTTGAGCGCGATGGATTTTCTAGTCAGGAAACCAGGCTTTTTGGAATGATTTTATTCGTTGTAAATATATGGTGCATTTCGGTTTTTAATTTAATTGTTTTAATTTGAAATTGTAACTATCGGCACACTAATTTACAGACTGAATAATGATAAATTAGTTCTAATATTCCCAGTAGAAATAAGATATAATAAAAATATAAAAGATTATCTTGCTAACAAATTATAATCTTTTGCTAATAAAAGACATGGTATTGTAAATTAAAACAATACTAATCTTTATTAATTAAGGATATTTGCTCAAAATAATCAGTTTTAATATTATTTATCTAGAAATTATCTACCCTCTGACACATAAAAACTCTAAAGCTTAACTACAAAGTAATCAATTATTTTATATAAAAATATTATATTTTTTCTTAATTTTACGCAAAATTTTCTAATATTACAAAATTTGTTTCTTCAAAAATAAGCATTTTTAATAAAACTGGTCAAAAGCTGCTGAGGAAAATCGTTTCATTTTTCACAAGGTATAAAATATTTTAATATCTGTAACGCTATATGTAGAATAATACTTTGATTACAAAAAGAAAAAAGTCTAATTCTTATTTTCCACAAAATAAATTTGTTTTGTCCTGCAAAACAATACTGTTAAAAACATTTAAGGTGGCTCTCCGGTGATTCTTTCAAAAAATTTCGATATTTATTTAATCTTTTAAAAGTTGGTTCAACTCTTCCTGAACAGGTACCAACAGCAGCATAATAATATTTTACATTTTAAGCTACAAAGTTTCATAGTTTAGTCAACGATAATTATTGCAATTTCACGTTATTTTGTCTAATTTCGATCGTTTAAAAAATAAAATAAAAGATAGTCTTCTTTAGTTTTCTTAGGTTAAAAATTATCTATACTTTCTTTCAAAAGCATTTTATTTATTTTTATAAATACAATAAAGTTTGGCAAATTTGTATTAACGTATTACAAAATAAAACTATATTTTTCATTATTTTTCATTAATTGCTGTTTTCTCATTATTTAAGTTTTGAATCTTCAAAATGTTGTTGGCGCATACCAAAAATAACCCATCTAAATGAAACTTTTAGGATACGTTCTTTGAAGTATTCTCAGCATTAGTTAGCTGAAATATTTTGTAAATATCCATGACATAGCTCATGTTTTTATCAATTTTTAAGCAACAAATATTTATTATTTTTAAAAAACACGTAGTTGAGTAAAGATTGATAGTTTAAGCTAACTTATTTTTATTTTACTGTCAAAAATACTATCAAATATTTTGGATAATAAATGTCATTGTGGTGTGCGCCCACAACATTTACCGTACAGCCTAATTATAATTAAATTAAACCTGTTATTCTTAATAACTTCAATATTATTTGATAAAATTTTTTAAAAAAGTGTGTATAAATTGATAATATCATTATAAACATGACATGTAAATATCAATTTGTTAGCCTTAAGCACATACTGAATCACTGCGCTGAATGTATGAAACGACCGAAGTGCAAAATTAGATTTCAAATCGATTTACGAAAATCCGCGCGTATCGCGGAGAAACTCACGTCGGTGACGTTGCGATGGAAGACGGCGCAGACTCTCAAGCGGGTCAGCTGCTCCTGGCCGACCGAGCGAAGCTGCCGCCAGGCCTGGCGCAGACGCGACATCAGCGTCGTGTTGTCCTCGAGGTCCAGCTTGCACGAGATGCGCAAGACTCGAGCACCGTTCACCAGCTGACAGCCGTACTCGTACGTCCCCTGCAATTGAATAAGTGACTGTTTAGTTTATTGTAAGAATATGTTGAGGCGTGTAGTTTTTTAAGTCAACAGATATAGTTAATATTTAAGTTTATTAGATTTCAAATATTCAAGTTGATACTCTTTGCTAGCTTATTTTCTACCTTACCGGTTTTTTACTTTACTTTTATTTTCGCGCCACAAAAGTAAAAATATTTAACTATACATGTTGTTTATTATCAATTCCTTCGACTCTTATACATTTTAATAATGAAATCTCTTAAAAATTTAACTGAAAATTCCCGGTGAAAGTTCAGACAGCATATATAGTAGCGCTTTTTCTGAAATATTTGTTTCCTTGATGAAGGTATAACATTAGCGCCAAAAGCAATGTTAAATTCCCATAAGTTAGCGAAAGTTGGAACTACAATAATGATGGTGCATTGCATATCGAGGTTTTGAAAAACGACAGTTTTATCGTTTTTCCGGATACTTAAAGTATTTAGCTAAAAGAGTTATCATAATGACTCTTTTTCGTAACCAGGATAATATTATACACATCATTATTTGTTTGAAATATCTCTATATATTGTACAACGCAAAAAATTGTTATTTTCCCTATTTTTGCCATGTTTTGTACCATCATTATTCTAGTTCCGACTTTCGCCACCTTATGGGAATTTAAAATTGCTTCTTGCGCTAGTACTACCTTCACCAAGGTAAATGTCGATACAAAATTATAAAAGTAAGAAGTCGGTAAGGTATAAATCATGTCAATACTCTACATCTCCTTTACGTGATTGTAATGAATAATGCAATATTAAGCATAAGCTTATTACCCTAGCAGTTTCTTGGAAAGACTGGTGTTCTTGTTTCTGCGTTTGTATTTCTACTACATCACAACCGATTTCAACGTGACTACCAACTAGTACATCGAATAGATCATTTAACCAACATATAGCCTGGAAAAAAAATCGTTATAGAAAAGTAGTTAAATTCATATTTACCGTTTATAAAAATGTACAAGATTTGTTACGAACTTGTTCCGCATCGCTTTCGTAAGTATATATAAGCGCAATTTGTTTCAATGTGAGCTTTTGAAGCTCAACACTATCGTTAAAAATATTTTTTCTTGCGTTTGTCGCATCCAAAATATCTTGAATGTTTATAATATCTTCAGCGTATTCTATTTGTACGTCACGACAGAGAGCATCTTTCACTGGCATTGAAAGAACATCAGATAGTTTCTCTCCTTCTTTAACTAATTCTCGTTCTAACCCTTCTGCAAATGATTGAAAAATATTTTACATATATGTATACTATTGACTAAATACTTATTTGTTATTATGCGTGTTTTTAAATTCTTACCTAGTTTGTGTTGACTTCGCTCAAGCTTCATTAACTTTGCTCCAGCATTTGAGAAACTGCACGTTCGACTTCCCATTATCAGTTTATCAAAAACTTCACTTGTTTTATCAAAATACTAAAGTAAATAACATTTTCAGTTTAAGAAGAAAGATGTTATCACAAAATAATTTGAATTTTAGTGTGTATAATTACCTCAGAAACGAGACGGAAAAATCTTTGGGAAGTGATAAGTACATTTCTTCGCCTTTCAAGTCTCGTAGCAAAACTTCTACAGACGAAATCCATGAAATCTCTTTGGGATTTTAAATCTTCGGAAAGATAATCACTTGATATACTATCTATCTTATGTAGAAGTTCTGCATATTTTCCATACGTTTCCTGTTAATTAATAAAAAGTGATATCTATAACTAATCAAATTCATTTTTTGATTGATCAATATAATATCTTTAGAATGTATTGAATAAATCATGAAAAATAAAACAATAAAAAAAATTTGAAATTTATGATTTAGAACATTACTTTCAATAGCGTATAAATCGTGAAAATTTAACTTACCCTACATTCTAATTCAAGTTTTTCATGTTCTCTTCTTAACTCTTCTGACGATGCAACATCGAAACCTATTTGGTAATGAGAATTCAACATAGAATCGGCTGGCCCTAAAATCCAATTCGTCACACTCGCAACGCCTTCTTCCAAGTTTTCAATCTCTTTCAGAATATCGATGTTTCTCTCCATGTCATTCCAAGCCTTTTCAATTTCCACCTTCAAATAGGATATTCAGTTAGTTAAAAATAGTTAATAGTTAAATAATTTTTTTTAAAAGTGAATTGTAAGTTATTGTCACCTGCTTCTGCTCTATGGAATCGATTAGCTTGTGAATTCGTTGTACTGTATCCAAAACATCCTGTGCTGATTCTCGACTCATCGAACTCGTCAAACTTCTACCTAAAATTGGAAATAAAAATTTTTACTTTGAATTTAAACTTATCAACAAGTATAATTAGGTTCCATACCTGTATGAAGTATACGTTGCGCTGCACTCATCATTTCCAAATTCATTTCTTTACTAGATGCAAGAGTTTCATCAGAGTCCTTTGTACGAATGGCTTCGGCACTCGTCAGTCTTTCCCTCTGTTCATTCATTTTAGCAATTAAGTCTTCAGCGTCAGTCGTGAATTCGTCAACTCGCTGTAATTATATATAAGTATCTCGTGTAATAGTTATGTCTCTACCACATATATATTAATCTGCTGTTTTAGTAAAAATAATGTAAAAAAAAAATAAGTTAATTAAAAACTGCGTAAATTTGTTGTCAATTTGAATCATTTATTTATTTGCACAAAAATGGTATACATATTTTATCTCTCAAAAATAATAATAATAATAATAATAAAGAATTTATTAATAGAGGAACATGAAGTATCGACGTTGTAGAAGCAAATAAGAAGATGAGAACTCACCACTCGATTCTGAATCCAAGCGGCGTGGTCGTACGACTTGCTGCCACCCAAGTTGTATGTCAGCTGATTAGGATCGACATACACCGAAAGCCTGTTGAGGGGAACGTAAGTCGGCTGCAGTAAAAAGGCAATTTAATTCTGATTATTATCTTATTATATCTCAGATTATGTGTATGTATGATGATAGACTTTAAATTTTATATATATATATATATATATATATATATATATATATATATATATATATATATATATATATATATATATATATATATATATATATATATATATATATATATATATATATATATATTCTAAACATTAGTATGTTCAGCGCATTTATTAAACAAAACAAGGTTTAAAATTTTTCAATAACGGCGTTTAAAAATTATATATAAACTTTATGTATAGAGCTTTAATTTTTTTCTGCAATAATGTTAGTAGGTAATGTTGTTATTATTTTTATTATTGTTATTGCTATCAGTAATAATTAATTAATAATAAATTGTTTTTACATTTTCTTTACGATAAAACAAACACTGATATACTTTATAGTTAAAAATACTTTACATTAACTGTAAATTCTTTTAAGTGAATTAGTTGATTTAATATAAAACTATAAATCATAAACTGAGAAAAAATTTTCAGCTTTTTTCTAATGTTTAAAATTCAATCTATCTTTATTGAAAAGTATTTTTAAAAATCTTTAATAATTCAAACGATGATTATCGAGTTTTTGACGACAATCAAACATGGATATTGCAGAAAAATTGGTGTGTTTGAGATTGTGTGCAAATTTGCGCGGTTAAAAAAATTCGTAATATATTATTTATTTTGTTTCTTAAAATATGTTTGTTAGTTTTAAGATATACATTTATTAGTAAGGATAATTTTTAAATATATCAATTCAAATTCGGATATTATTTTTCTACTTATATTTTATATGTGTACACAGAAAGAAATTATTGATGAAAAATACCGTAAAAATCATATTAAACGTTAGGCATCCAGATTTCACGAACAAAATTTTCTCTAATATATGGTAAAACTTGACGTTATTCTCACAATTTTAATCATCATAAGGATATATTCTACAGTGAATCATGGCAGTTTTGCAGTTTAGTAAGGTAAATTATACCGCGAATTATATGACAATTTTTACCGTTCACTATTAGGATTATTTTTCCCGTGACGTCAGTATGCCCCACTTTCACACTGATTTTTACAGTAATTTCTGTCAGAAAGTTCTCTCTGTGTAAAGAATTAAAAACCACTTGTTTGCAATCCATCTACACATACAATATTTCTACAAGTAATGTGCACCCGTATGCTATTCATCTTCAACACATTTAAGAACCTCCACGCACAAAGAAAGTTAACTTTTACAACCGCTGCACACACCCAAGCTCAATCACAACCAGCAAATTTCACCCAAACAAACCCAACACTAAAAGAGCATCAGAAAGTCAAAAACCCATCTCTCAAAACGAAAATTAACCGAACCAATTGAAATAACCACGCGCGCGCGCACTCGAGTGCAGCGGCGAATTATCCGCGTTAGTAGGCCAACGTCGAAAGTGCAGCGCGCAAATGACGCGAGAGAGTATATACACATGCCCGTGCGGCAGCTCTTTCACTGACCTCGCCGTCCCTGTGGGATTTGGTGCAGTAATTGTCGACGCGGTGGTTGTCCCAGAAGCCGTCGGGCCGCACCGCGATCACGGAGGCCGCCCGCGGCCCCAGCTGCAGGCAGGCCTGGCGTATGTGGCTGCGGGCCGAGCGCCATGTCGCCGAGCGCGCGTCCACCAGCAGGGTCAGTCCGCCCGACTGCGTATCCTCGCTGAATGCAGATTAGTAAGGATTGAGTGTGCGTGGGTGAATGGATTGTTTAACCAGTGTTTAACTATTGTTATTGAATTTGGGACACTTTAAAATAAATCTTAGAAAATGGTTTCGTTTGTGTTTTATGATGTGGCTGAATTTTTAGAACTTTATAGTTTTGTTATTTTTATTCGTTTTCTAGCACATTTTGATATACCGGAAGATGGGGTGACTTTGGCCACACTTTTAAATGGTTATTACAAATTGCGTATTAAGAAATAAAAAATTGAAATTGTTTAAAAATCTTTTGATTAAAGAGCTGGATGCAATAGCGGGACTAGGACTTTTTTTAATGATTTTTAACTCAAATAATAATGCTCGGTCAAAGAAACAAAAAATATAGTGTTGTTTAGCTCCAACATTTTTTTAGAACTATATTTTTGTTTCTTTATCTGAGCATTATTTGAGACAAAATCACAAAAAATTGTGCTAGTCCCGCTATTGCATCCGGCTCTTCAATTGGTGTAAAATAATAATCTACAAGCTTTTGAAGGACTTGATTAATGTAATTCCGCTTAACGGTATGTAGCAAGAAAAGTGAAAGAGCAGCTTTCCAAAATTTTCCAAATTATTCATTATATGCAACAACCAAACATTTTAAGACTTCACTGAATAGTGTGCTATGTTATTATCCAACAATAAAATTTTAAAACCTCAGTTTTTCAAAATAACCGAACTTAAAAATTTTTGTTATCGTTCAATCTAGCGACACTGTTTGTTTTAAGGTCTTAAATTATTGCATACTGTGTATGGAATGCGCTGTTAAATTTTAGATTAGATATGCAGTACATTGTTATACGTAGTACAAATAGTTTAAGCCTATGCTGATACTTTTATTAAGAAGTCAAAGAATAGGTTTTAAAAAATTACAGGTTTCGGCAAACACAAGAAAAATGGAAAATTCTAGAGATTTGACCATATAGTGAGTTCTTCTGTTTAACCATTTTAGTTACGCAATTAAAATAGCAATAGGATCTGCATGTAATTCTTACTATTACAGACTTTTGGCGTCGCTTATCATACATCCATTATCAGATTTCCAAAAATCGGGACATCGGATTCAAAATGGCAAACCGAAATCGTAATACTACCACCAATTTCCATGAGACTTTATAAGAAATCAGTATTTTTTACGAAAATAAATAAATTTTGCAAATCTAATAAGAATTAGTAGTGAGCGAAGTAAAAAAGATCCGAGTGCAAAAAATATCAAAGAATTTAATATAAAAAATGTCATTTTTGGATTGAATTTGTTTACAAGCTTCAAAATATTAATAATATCATGAACATAATTATAGCAGACTCAATCTTTATATGCTCAAGGATAATATAGGTCACGATCTAATCAATAACTATACTACCAGATATAGTAAAATATAAATGAATAAGGATAATTATTATAATATACTTTGTGACTAATAAAGATAGTCACCTTTTTCTGAATATGCAATAACAATAAACGAGTATAATAAGATTTTATGTTATTTAGTAATGAGTAAAAAACAGTCGAGTAATCATAGTTTATCAGTATAAAAACAAATTTATATTCAATAGAAATGAATAATAAAACAATTTGCCTTTTAAATTATTTTAGATAGACAGATTTCCTTAACAGAAAATCTCTATGACTATAAATACTGTATTAAACTAAAAAATACAGTCATGCAAATCCCGGTATTCTCTAAAATCATAAAACCTATTATTCTCGAAAAAGGCTTTCACTTCTAATAAAAAGAAAATTCTATTTCAGATTGATAAATGAAATTGATTTTTACGATTGCCATTCAATATAAATGCATACTTGTTTACATTTATCATGTAAGTAGATACATACACGTAGTCGGACCATATTTTTAAATAACGTATGCAAAATTAAACATTCTAATTAGGTATGATTCAATTACTATTACGGATAGCTATAATGGTGATCAATATTTGACAAAAACAACAATTAATATCTACATTTACTGCAAGAGTTAGGTAAATGACTAAAATAAAATCAAATATAATCTAGCTTCTATTCAAGTATCGTCCGCCAAACCCAAGAAAAACTATGCAACTTCTAAAATAGAAACCCAACCAAAGCACGCGCATAAAATCCCGAAAGTCGAAGAGTCAAACGCAGCTCCCACCTGAAAATGGACAAAAAGTAGTCGATTAGCGACTCGAGGTTCTTTCGGGTAATTGGCAGGGGCTCGCCGGCCGGAATGTCGAGCACGATCAGCGGCCGATTCTCCCGGTCCCGTCCGCCCGGCACGTACGCTACCTCGGACTCGAGAGCATCCAGAATGTTGGCTGCCTCATGCCTCCCGATCGCCGATGACATTTTACGCCGCCGACTGCGTGGTCATCGAGGTTTCCCCGGAGAGTTTACCTAACCTGAAAGCATATTGTTGTTTTCCTGAATTTTGAATGGCATTGGAGGATGGTGTTTAAATTTTTACAGTGGTTCCTCGCTGTATATATCGCAGGGCGAAAATATTTCTTTCTAGGTAAGTTTCATTCGAATTATAATCTACTGGTATCTCTAAAATGTATAGATTTTTATAATAATAAACTATTTGTATTTTATATTTACATTGAAATTTAAAACTCTTTTGGCACTTATTTTTTGGCTATAATATTGTAAAACTTTTTTAAAGAGTTTTGATAATTTTTTATCATGCTAGATGAATTAGGGAATATATTCAGATAATAATACTATGCTTTAAATTCTATGACATATTATTTATGCTTAACAAGCAATGTTTTTTATTTCGAACTAATAATTTAACTAGTATAATGCGAATGAAATTTCAAAAGTGTCTCTTGGCACTTATTATTATTGTAAAGCTTCGATTCAATTGCGTTTATTTTTCAAAGATTCTCAAAAGTGTTTTGGCAATTTTTCATCGCGATAGATGAGTTAAGCAATAAATTCAGATGATAATTCTATGCTTGAAACCCTATAGCGTATTATTTTTGCATAACAAGCAATGTTTTGTAATTCAAACTAATAATTTAGCTGGTAACCTGGTCTTCTATCTTAAGGTGATGTTAAACCTTGTGTTACTGGTAAATACGAGGAAATACTTTTTTCATTTATTTTTAAATTCTAAGAAAACATCTCTATGGAGAGTTGTTCTTTTTAATTCGAACAACAACTTTCCATAGAGATATGTACTCAAAATTGAGAATGAAATGAGAAAAGTGGATCCTCCTATTTGTTGCTAACAGGTGGCTTTAGCATCACCTTAAGATAGCTGTATGTTATTTTACGTTCATTTTTACCGTACTTTTTAATGTTCAATTATTACCGTAAAGTTCACACTCTTTTTTGTATGAGAATATTCTACATGTTACAATGTGTACTTAATATTGTGAGGTTTATTGCTGGCCTAAAAGTAAGAAGAATAATAGTATACTCCACTGACACCTTTTGTAGTGTATTATTAATTATAATAACTCTAAGGGAGACCGACGTTACATTGAAACCTTTTTGTTTAAAATATTTTAGTTCTTATAATCTCTTTTAAAATCTTTTTTATAATAGATGGTTATCAAATTTAGGTTTTTGGCTAGTTGAAAAAAAATATTTAGGTCTGCATGTTAGCAGTTATTATTATTTTTCTTGAATTATTTAAATAAACCTTTTTTATTTTGAATCTGGAATAATAAGAAAGAAGAATAAACAACCAATGCAACTTATTTAAGGTAGTAGAAAAAGTAATTTTTTACATAAAAAACAATGTTTACATCGTATAAATATAGTAGGCAAGTGCTTCTATGAAGTAGCCCCAATCTACAAGAATTTTTTGGAAATAGATAACTAACCTACTTATATGTTCACTAATCAAGTCACTTGAGGTGTCAAAATCTTTGTTTTAATAAGTTTTATATATATAAGAATTCTCATATAATGAATATCTTGTTTGAATAACTTGACACAACTTTTATACATTAGCAAAAGTTGCAGAAATAAATTAAAAAATCGTAAGTGTCCGAATGAAATTTCCTTTGTTGTTATATTGACATGTATTCGTCGGTAAAAATGTTCAATTTTGATGACCATTTTAGTGTTCAGTATCAAAAATTACAAAAGACGCTGATCTTAAAAGATATTTGAATGTTATGAAGTTGCCCCGTATTCAAAGTATACGCCGGTCTCCTCTATATTGTTAAAAAAAGTAGTTTTAATTTATAAAACATACCGATTTTATATTTGAATTTATTATACTCTCAAAAATAATAGTAATCAAGTATTTTAAAAAAACTTTATAATAAAAATATAACATTTAATATAACACTTTCACAGTAAATTTTTTCAACTTACTCTATATAAATAACTTAATAAATAAAATAAAAAAATAACAAAAAATGAATATGAACTCACAACACAAGACAGGACCGTTATATCACACACTTAACAAATGTCCATCAACAAAGTGTATCCCAACCCTTTCACTCGTCCACCAACGGTCCAAACTCCACCGCTAAAATCCATACCCAATATCTCACATCCACTCGCCGATCCTCGAGCAAACTTCAGCAAACCAGAAGAAGAAAACGAAACGCAAACACCATTACATCGAGAACGAGCGAAAATTACGCAAGCACGCACTCGCGATAATCGATCTCCAATACCCCCTTAAACGATCGCTCATCGACGCCTCGCGCTCCAGCGACCGCGCGCGTCAACGCGTCCAATTTTCCAGTTTCCCTGCGCGCGATTCGCCATAAGGCAAGGGAGCAGAACCGCGCGAGCATTCCGCGCGCGCGCGCCCGCCGCGGAGAACACGAGACTGAGCCGCCGCCGCCGCGACGCGGCGTGTGACCGCGTTTTGCTTTACCTGCGCGAAAGACAGAGAGAGAGAGAGGGACTCCTGCAGGAGGAGAGCCTGCTAAGCGAGCGAGTGAGAGGCTGATCCTGCAAGGCGCTCGCTCTTTCTCCCTACCTTTCGTTCTCGGTGCTTATGGCCCGTCTCCACGTGTGATGTGAAGGAGAATCAGAGGCCGAAATCAAAATAGTTATAAAATTAGCTCGAAAAAATTAGATTTGTTAAGGAGAATGATAGGTAATTACTATTACAATTTTGTGTAACTTAGGAAGTTTGATGACGAGAAAAAAATTTTTGTTGAAACATTTGACGGCTTGTAAGAATTAAGCTGCTTGAAATTCTTATAGGGTCTTTAAAAAATGAGTATTTATATAGTAAAACATATCGTACCTCCAAAGTCTTATCCTGATGTAATGTTTATTGTTTATTGTTTATTGTTTATTGTTTATTCGAGGTCGAAGTTTAAGTGAACTTTGCAGAGTTAATTTAATATATGTACGCATTAGAGCTGGTTCCCTATAGTCATGATGCATCCATTACTTCTCCTACATATGGAGAATATAAGTACATAAAACATCAATTTCAAGGGGGTTATTTCTGATCTCCTAATTAGGGGAAAAGTCATTTTTGACTGCAGGCTAGCCTATTAGAAGATTAAAATAATGAAAAAGATATGTTTGTAAATACCCACACCCCAACATCTGTTAACCACCCCTAAATGATTTCAGAATATGTCGTCAACGATTTCTATGCTCAGAACTTATTTTTGGAGGATTAAACAATTATCAAAGCGAATTTAGAGCTTCCATAGTAAATTATTTTTTATAAATAATTATTTAAAAATTATTATTATTGACGTTACAAATACGTTGACACTATTGTCTATGTAGTACAATATAGCATGATCATACTAAGGATAAGATAATTATATGTTACGTTATTTATAAAAGTTTTTTTTCAGACTCGTATGTTAAAAAAGTAATTATGTTTTACAGATTTGCCGAAAGTTTCACGTCGATTTATTAGTAATTGCTCCTCGCAGAATCGCGTGATAAATAAATGATAGAATAAGTAACATTTTTTATTGTTTGTGATTTGAAGGATAATTATAAGGCATCTAAGGAAAATGATTAGTTTTACCAACTCATAACATATTTTTAATACATCGTTCTTTATGCAAAATAAAATTGAACTTCCTAGATCATAAAGACAAAATTTAGCTGAGCGTTGAATATAAGTTAATTTTTTAATACAATAATACCAGATTGTTTCCTATCGTATTACTTATACTTTCATCTTGAGACTATATTGGAAATTTTCAGTAAATATTAAATAAAATAGAATATTTTTGTAATATTTAGTAACAATTAAATCTTGTTTATACGAATAAGAAAAATATTATCCAATAAAAAAGTTCAAAAGAAAAATACTTTAATCTAGGAGTAGGTATGTGGAAACGGAGCATTACCGTTCTCTCTTTCACTCCGTGCGCACCTTTCTCTCTGTCTTTCGCGCGCTCCGGTCTCTCCCTCGTTCTCGCTCATTCTCTCCTGCCTCTGTTATTTTCTTTTTGTTTCAGCTTCTACAGCTCTCTTCCGCGGTTTTTCTATCCCTCAATCTCCCTCTCTTTTTCTCTCTCGTTACTTCGTTCTTATTATCCTGTGCAGCGGAGAATGTTTTTGCGTTAAGGTCTTTTTACTTGGTGATAAATTTGACTGCTTAGAATTCCGCCTCCGTACCTATGTGATAGGGATTTTAGCATTCAGCTTGTGTGTTGACTCGATTTTGTGCGCTGTTTGATACTGAAGCAATATCAAAGTGGAATTGCTATTGTAAATTATAAACTTTGGTTTTATTAATTCAAAATATTGGTAAACGAGCAAACTTGTTTTTAACACGTTTTGCACTGTAACAATTTAACAAAGTTACATAATCGTAAACATAAACACTACTTTATTTGCATGAGAAGATTAAGTTAGAAAATTATGCTTATTTCATCACTGAAGCATGCCATTTGTAAAGATGAAAATTATCAATTTAAATTTAAATATTATTTTTTTTACCGATCTATTTCTTTTCTTCTATATACTATTTATTTTCTTTATGTTTCTTATTTTGCTTCTTGTTCTGTAATTCTTTTCTTTTAGTTCTCTTACTTAGGCTTGTCTTCCTTCTCTTTTCTTGTTTACTTGTTCGTTCACGTCTACTCTTTCTCGTGATCCATGTTACATACTTGTATGTTGCACTCGCTAGTGAATGAACCGGAGATGCAGATTTCTCGAGGTGAATTAAGTGCGCTGTGGTCTAGTGAATGTATTATAATAGAGTTATGTAGATAGTTGAAAAACAATGATTTATATGACTTATAGAAAGTAAAAATATAATATTCACAGATTTTGTCCTGAATTTGTGTTTTAATAAATATTAAATTCACTGAAAATTATAATAATGATTATATTAGATTTTGATCTTAAACATTGTATCTTATTAACTGATATTTAAATTAGATAAAGATTAATATACACATAATTTAATAGGCAGGTAGTTAAAGACATGATTGAATATTCTTGAAATACAGCTTTATTTAAGAAGCGTCCTTCTACACATGATAATTCACCATTAATGGTGCGCAAAGCCAGGGTATCCTTTATAGTCAATGAGCCTCGTGCGACTCTCGCAACCGAGAAACAAGAAAACCAAACTCGCCACGGCGCAATCGATGTATCGTGTGACAAGGCATTCGCTCTCTTTTCTCTCTCGATAATTCTCTTTCGAAATTTGCATATCTCCCTTTTTCGTTCAATATTCTCAAAACTATCTTATTTTATTCATTATTTACACTCTTTAAACGAAACATTAAAGTTTAACGTTTAACATGTTTCAGTTAATGAAAATAATCACGAATAATTAAGTGTTTACGGCGACTGGTGCATCAATTATTTATCCTCTTATCGTAATTAATCTGTACTAAAAACGTTTATAATTATAGTCTTTCTTATCTTCTACTCAATTGTCAATTGATTAAACATTTTCTAAGAACTTTTTAATTTATTTTGCAGTTATTCATACGTAGTTATCCAATGATATCTTTATTCTAGTCGTTTCATAGAAAGTGTTCAGCATTTAAAGTACTTATCTTCAAGGATGAATAAATTAATGAATTTAATAAAAGCATTCTCTAGAATATATGTATGGATATTGAATTCATTTCATTTCAATGCGCATTAAGGAAAGGATAAATATCTTTATCATTAAATCAGAAAATAGCCCTTGATGTAAGGATTCAAAAATAATAAATATGTAGCTTCTATTCTGATATCTTAGAGTAGTAAAGTTATGATTGTGAAGTAAAAAAAATATAATGTAGTAGTAAAATGGATTTTACTTAAACAATTAAAGAAAAAACAAATTTATCAAAGTATGTCTGATCGGATCGGACTATTTTCTACTTTAATCTGCTACAATAAGAAAACGATATCATATACTAGTAATATTAACATCGTAAAAATTTGATAATAAAATTTGTTTTGAAAATTATATATTTTTGCATAAAACGTTTAAAAAAAATTTTAATGGGTTCCGGTTGTTTTGACCGGAATAAGAGAGGTAAGATAACTGTCTCCATCCCAGATTCAAACACTTAAAAGATTCATTTGCTCCACTACATAATCAATAACAAGGCGTTACACATCGAAAAATATTGATTTTAGTATTCTTTTAATAACGTAACAACCAAATTATAAGATTAGGGGAAAATATCAGTGATGTTGTAGTATAGTTAAGGGAAGAAGCTACCGATTTTTGGTAAAAAATTCGATTTTTTTAAGTGGTAAAACACTTATTTAACCCTTTTTCTTTCGAAAGTAAAAGGTTTTACGCGAAAACCAATTTCGACCTATTTGAAACTGTAGATAAATGGTTGATCATGCTATTTTTATTGATATTTATGTTTAAACTGATTTTTCTCAAAACTTAATTTTCATAACTTACTTTGTAAGCCTGTTCAACAATTCTTCGTGAATCACGCTGAAAATTTTTGTACTTTCTTTTTAACACATTTTGAACAAATTTAAAGAGTTTTTTTATTTTTATCTAAAATATCATTTTTTTAAATATAAGTTAATATTAAAATACTCCTTATATCGCAAACAATAAATTGTTTATATAGAATATAACCTCAGAATAGTTCAAAAATATTATTTGTGAATATTGCTCTTTGAATGTCTTAATTTTAGTATGAAATGTTCATAAAAGAAAATGTATACCAATCGTAACCCCTTATGCACAGTGGTAATCAAATATATGTCTGTTTTTATAGGTTTTTTTCAAAATGGCTACTTCAAAGAGTGGTAAATTTGAACAAAACCAGTCTAAAATGTCATCTTTCTCTATATATTATTATATATATTATTATAACATGTTTTGTAAAAAAAAAATTTTCTTCTTAAATTAAAGGATTTTAGTGTTTGCTATATCTTCTTCTCTTAACGTAGAAGGTGCGAACTACGTGATTATATAAATATATTTTATGATCAATATTCAAAAAATTTTACGCACTCTTGAACAATAATCAACGCAGATCAATAATATAAATAGTACCTAATAATCAACAGAGGACAATAAAAAAGTACAGTTGAAGTATGATATGAAGTACAGTTACAATGTGCTCCTTTTGCAAAATTTTGAAAATCATTCTAAACTTTCTTCAAAATCATTTGCCGCACAAGTTAGTTCTACGTGATCGTATGAATACATTGTGCGATAACTATTAAAAAAATTATATGCTAGTGTATGATAATATATTACATTATTAAATTTTACAACAAAATACAACAATAAAAAAGTACAGTTGAAGTATAATGCGAAAGACCGTTTCAGAGACCCCCTTTTGAAAAATTTTGATGATCATTTGAAGCCATCTATTCTAGCTTCCACTGCAGGAAAACAAACCCCTTAACCCCAACATTTACGATTATAATTATAATTATCATTTAACACGATTTAAAAAACTTCTTTCTCCACTGAATTGCACAATCGCAATCACTGTTCAACATCGAAAAACCACACACGCGATTTTGGAATCAACTGTACTACTGTAGTATCGTTTACTATAGAAACTGCGCGACAGACCTACGTCATTTTATAAATACATTTTGTGATAAATATTCAAAGATTCCTATTCTAGTGTATGATGATTAATACGTCATAATAATTAACTTTACAACTATACATATAACAAACAGATCTACAATTTGAATGAGAATAGGCAACTTGCATGAAAAAATCCATTAGGTCCGTCAGATAGAATATCGAAAAATAATCGGCACATATTTTCTCTTTTTCCAAATAAATGATTATAAACAAAGCAATAGTAGGTTGAAATGTCGCGTGACGTTACAGCACCGCACTATATAGATATACTACAATGGGATATCGTGACGTATAGCGACTCTTCAATCTGCTATATCTTTGTTTAGAATCATTTATTTGAGAAAAAAATATGTGTCGACTATCTTTCGACATTCTATTTGACGGACTGAATGGATTTTTTCATGCAAGTTCTCTAATTTCAGTGTCCCCCATATGCAAACCTTTCAAAATCATCCTTCCAGCTTCGCATCAAAACAACCCGTTAAAGACTACAGCCAACACTACATAATTACCATCGCACAATCCAGGTCGGCACCAACTCCCGCCCTCCCCTCAAATCACCATCCCCCACTCAACCAAACACACAATCACCAACCACCGTTCCAGATCGAATCACCACCGCACGCGCGCTCGGTACAGCGAAATTACACGCTCGGCCCAGCGGAGCGATCGCGAGGCTCACTCGCGCTCCGGCGCGGAGAGGCGCATCGGTGTATACCAACCACACGCGATCCTCGAGGACTGAATCGCGTCACTGCACGCACGATATATCTCGGCTTACCTCTCCAGCTGGCGCGGAGGTGAAACGACGCGAGTAAGAGGGACGGAGACATAAGAGTGACGTGGAGAGAGAGAGAAAGAGAGGTGTGTATATAGGAAAAGCGCGCGAGCGGCGGTCCATTCGGATGCAACGGTATCCCGGCACCGATTATGCCCGACCCTTCCTCTCGCTCTCTCTCTCTCTCTCTCTCTCACGCGCGAGCGCGCGTGCGTTCGCTTCTTCAACCTGTTTTTCGTATTTTATTTCGAACGCTGGGAGCCGGAGCTCTCGCGCTCGCTGTTAACGTCTTGGTTTTTTCTTTATCTATTGATGTGCGTACGCGCGGGAGTTTCTCTCTAGGAATACGTGCTTTGGGCCTTTCTGGTTTTCCCTTTTTTATCCCACGAGTCTATGGGTGTTTTATGGCATTCTTTTGGGGATCTTTCTCGAGAGCCGGGACTAAGATTTAAGAAGATTTTACTCGAGTAAAAATAGATCCTTTGAAATTAATAGGAAGTTTTATATGTAACCCTTTTCAGATTATTCTTCGACTTGGTTCAAGAAACCCTTCTCTGAATATACAGATTACTTCTTTTTTAAACTAACGTAAGCTAAAAGAGCCTACAGTTAGAAACAAAAAATTGAAATGAATATGCATTAATAATCATCAAAGTTGCTTAATTCATACTTTCACAACACGTCAAGTAACGAAAAATAAAATCTCGCATCCGGTGAAATACGGGACATAATTTATGTATTATTTTTTGCTATTTTACAACTCACAAGAAATTAAACGTTATATTCTAGAGAGGTTTAATTCATGTACTAAATGAATTTTTGTTATTTATTTGAACAACATCCTCTTTTACAATTACCTATCAATCCAGTTTAATAAGTTTAGTTATTATTTCTATACATCACCTATCTCGATAGAAATTAAATAAATTGTTTTTACAATCATCAATCGCTCGAGCTAAATACCTCCAATTACCGGCTTTCTACCCAACATCTATCTCAATAATCTCCGCAAAAAAAAAAAAAATAAAACTCACAGCTCAATCGGGGAAACGCGCCATTACATCGACTTACACCAATCCACCTCAATCATAAAACTTGTCGCACTAGGTATAAGTCTTCCTACAGCGTCTTCCTCCTGTACCCATCCTCGACTCCTCGCAGCCTTTCTCTCTTCATTAAACTCTCCCCGTTCTCTGTCCTTCTCGGCTTCTCGCCATTCCAGCTCCCCTTCTCTCTCTCTCTCTCTCTCTCTCTCTCTCTCTCTCTTACTCCGCGCAGCATCTCAAGGTCCGTACAAATAAGCGCCGGCACGCGTGCGTATAATACGCCACACCTTCGATAGGATCCGCGTGCGCCGGGGGTATACCGGTCGGATTCTCGGGTCACATATATATAGCGCGAGCGTGACTTACATCTCCGCTGTGTTATAAGGTCGGTCGCGATGCAGCTGAAGGATCGCGAGGAACGCGACAGGGTATCGAGTTGAGGGGATCGGCAACTGCTTAGCGGTTTTGAGGTATGCGCGACTAGTCTGTGTCTGTCGTATTGAATTTGGTTTCTGACTTCGGAGATCGTATAAGAATGAATTTTAATGAAGTTTATAATGCGATTATGGTGGGAGTAGGATATTTTAAATTGAAGCGCGCGGTTTTTTATGCATACTTCGTAGTTATCTTGAGTATATTAAAAGAGTAGTAAGGAGTAAATGAGAGTATATTGATTACTAATCGGGTGAATCAATCTTTTCTAAATTATTTAGGGTATGAATTTTTCTAAATATTAAGAATAAAGTGTTTGAAATATTTAAAACAAGGCGTAATAACTTATTGAAATTAGGATAAAGATATAAGATGAATATATGCACGTTTTTGAATATATTTATGAAACGAATATGTATAGGATAGTTCCCCCCAATCAGGACCTCCTTTCCTCTGAGGTTTAGGCTTCTACCTCTCAATGACATTTCTTTACATATTGGATTATCTATATGAATGTTATAGTAAGTACTGCATTTATTATAAAAATAAACCGGTATTCACTTCGTAAAAATAGTTATTTTTCTAATTTTAAGCTCATATTCAATGCACAAGGTAAATATACTAATTATTTTATTTTCGATTATTTCATTTTATTAAGTTAAACTCAATATTTTTATAATAAATATTTTATACTATTTTATAATTTTTAGATACGAGTATATTTCAAAAACCATTGTTAAGCATTTAGACAAATAAACTCACTAAAAACACTTCTTAAAAAATTTTCATGAAAAAACTTTAAAAAAATTAATTTTTAATTCTCATAAACAAAAGTTACAGTAAAAAATAGTAAGGGGTATCCATATTGGAAAACTTTCCCCTGTTATCATTTTATTTTAATTAAGCTTTTAAAATCCATATATCGCTGATGTATTTTTTAACATGAAAAATAAAAGAATTTAAAAACAATTAAACTACTATTTTATATTGTTATTTAAAAATTATAAATGTGCAAAACTTATGAGTACGTAGAAATACTTTTTAATAATACATAAATTCCTGTTTAATTTACTTCCCCACCCGTAAAAAATGTTTCAAGGCAAGCCATGGATGAGTTTTTTCGAAGCGACTTTTGCAGACCTGTATATTATCGATCGCGAGGCGTAAAAATCGAATGTTTCGTAAAAGGCAGCTTGACGTCTGCTATTCCCTGGGGATGGGGGGGGGGGGGGGGGTATTGTAAATGTCGTGATGAATCGATCATAGGCGCTGATCTGCGTTTACGATGCGATGAAGGATGAAAATTTTTCCGATTCTCTGATTTCGAAATGTAACGATTCTGATAAAGGATTTATGTAAGTGTACCGGTGCATCATTCGAAACATACAATGTCATTACGAAAATGTCAAAATAGGAGCTTTTGTAATGGGGAAATAATATATTTCGACGAGAGAAAGTTGATTGAAAATAATTGAGGAATGATCGATTGATGCTTTAATTTGGTTACGAGCAATTTAGAGTCAATAAGCTCGCCGGCGATCTCGATGAATTTCTTCATTTGAATAATAAATTAGTGAAGACAGCTATTTTTATTAATATATCAAGGATCTCGATTCGGATCCTAATATGTTATACAAATTTAACGGTTACATAATTAAGAATGCGTCTGATAGTTAATATCGTGAAATTACTTTGATATCGATTAATTACCTACCCACTCAAGGAAAATTTCAAAGTATAATTATTTTTCTTTTGGCACTTGTATTGTTATTGATATTAAAAATTCGTTAATAATTAATTATATCTTATATAATAATTAAAAACAAATATTTTATATAATGTTTTCAAAAATGAAGTTAGAAAAATATATGGATAAATACATTTGAAAGTTTAATTTTTTGATAAACTTACCAAGTACATTATCTGGCACCGTAAACCAGTAATGGCATAAACATTTCTTTGACTATTACTTGCAATCTAACTTATCTATAAGGAAGAAGCAGGTAATGCGGCCCGGTGTTTAATCAGCACACCTTAATTTTGAAAAATGAATTGTATTTATAACATTCAAAATAATATTGATAGCTTTGAAAATGTAAAGGAAAACGTTTTCCTCTGTTTTTTATAAGAAAGTAATTTTATGGTGTTTTCTATATTATTTGTTTATATTTATTTAAATAGGTAGTTATACTTTTCAACTAACATTTTATTTCTAAATTAAAATAAACTTTAATCAACGTAAAAGTTCAATCTATAATTTATTTAACTATAATCTTATGTGACTAAAAAGACGGCGCATTTGAGTGAAACTATATGCAAAATATCATAGTAATATCTTCTCCAAAGTTATTGCACATAACTTAGTTTATTATTATTACTTTACAATATTTAATAGTTTCGCCTCAATACGTGCATCTCCTCCTCCCTACAAAATGTATGAAAACTCAAACTTAAGATTCACGAGCATACAAGCAAACTTATAAGAACGCTCAAATCCCTCAAAATTCATACGTCAAAAAGAACACAACAAAAGTCTGTTTCGGGGTGGCGACGGCGAACAGGTGAATCGCCAACCCGTGGCTCGCTCGGGCTGCTGGGGACCTGCGCGGCGCGCAGAGAGGAAGGTCAGCGACCGGCGATGACCAAACGAAGAGAAAATGAGCGAGGGAACGAGTAAGAGAAGAAAGACGAGAAGTCTGTCTACCTCTCTCTCCCCCTCTCCCTCTCTCTATCTCTCGAACGCAAATGCGAGAATGCAGAGACGAAAGAGAGAAAGCGATAGGCATATCTTCGCGGGGCATTTAAGCCGCCTTGCAAATAACTTAAGAGTGTACTAAGGCCTAAAGGCCTAGACCAACGGGGAATGCTACTTAGCCATGCGCGAATTTCGCGGAGATATATATCCGTACATGCGTAGATTACGTCAGGACTAGCTGCGAGCGTGCTTCGTGACTTTAATTAGAATTTCGAGCAAATTAATCTTAATGCCGATATACGCGCGGGGACAGCAATTTAAATGGCCACTTTCGTTAATGCGGTTTGGCGTTGTAGATACGTGTATGGCCATGCAAATGCGGTGACTGGGTGATTCGGAGAAACGAAGTGCAAGAATGCAGTGCAGAAATCGTGGATAGCAGAATTTCTTGTGTCTTTGGAAAGTGGGTTGGTTTTTTTGCGAATTGATCATAAACTATTATTCTGAAAATAATTAACTTTTAATGAACGTGTTTAAAGGCTAATGGAAGGTATTAGTTGCAGAAATGTAGGTAACTTCCGTCTATATAATCTCTGAAACATTAAATTTTAACTTATTTCCATGACAAACGTATAATTATGAAATAAGCTATAGTTATTGTCTTTATACCTATAGTTAACCGTAAATTTTTTTATAATTACACTAAAATTGACAATAACTGTAATACGTCAAAAAGAACACAACAAAAGTCTGTTTCGGGGTGGTTAAACAATTATTATTGTATTTACTTGTTTACTAAATTTAAATTGAATCATATATACAATAAATGCAATATAAATATATTCTTATTGTTTTTTTGTATTGTAATAATTTATAAAATAATTGAATTTTAATCCATGTCGGTCTTAAAAAATAATTGCATTTTAATAAACATTTGAAATAATATGCCATTCATTAATTAATTGTTTAGTAATAACGTATTACTGATAAGCATTATATTATAATCTTGCACGAAATTTTATATATTAGAGGATAGGATATATGACATGCTATTAAAAACCAAAATTATTCAGATAACTGCTTTATTCGAATAAAATAAAGTCTATGGTACACATTACGTAGTATTCGAGTGAACAATCTTAACTGTCGAAGGTACACGCGATCGCGAATTAAAACAAATTATCGTGCCGTACAACGTCGCCGTCGATGAGTAAGCCCGCGCGACGCTGGCACGCGTTTAAAACAACGAGTTTACAAAAAAAAGTACTCGCCGTATCGACCAACTATTAAAAAAAGGAAATAAAATAAAACTAAAGAAAAAAAAGAACGCCTCCTCTCAAAACGCTAAGAATTATTTGTCATTCAATAAAATCCTCGTGTGCATTAAACAGCCTAGTCTATAGGCGATTATCTCAACAGCGTCCTTCATTTCCCGAAAACCCTCAGTACACAGTTACCAATTAAAATCGAGACGAAACTTTCGACGACACCTCCCCCGTTCAACTCTCGGTATCGAAGCTCCCGCGACTCGCAGTAAAAATACAAATGAAAATAAAAACAGAAGATTTTATTAAAAAGTAAGCGGCCCTCGTTCAAACTCGATATGCCGGCATGCCCTCGATCCTTCGTGCACAAGGATCGAAAGCGCGTTTCGGGGCCGCTCCTCATCGGCGCTGTTACATGGATAAAAAGAAAGAGATTCTCCTCGATTCCGCTCTCTGCTCTTGTTTGCTTCTCGCGCGGCAAGCGCTACTTGTTCCAGAAGGCGAAAGCTCGCTGGATTCGCTCGCTGCGCGGCTTCCCGGCGGCGATCGCCGCCGCGTCCTTGGCCGCCGCCGCGACGCCGTTGTTATTTCCATTCCCGTTGCCGTTGCCGTTGTCGTGATGAGGATGAGGATGTGGATGATGGTGGTGAGGCTGGACGACGCTGACACCGGCCTGTTCCGTTTCCAGCTTCTCGAACAGCTTGGCCGTACGACTGACGTTACCCGTCGGCATGTAAAGCCGGCTGCGACTCGCTGATCCATCTAGCCTTGCGTCCTCATCCGGATTGGCTGCTTTGGTTTTTGGAGAATAAAGAATGCGAAGGATTAGAGGATTTTTTCTATTGTTATTTGATGAATTTGAGGAAATGAATTTAAAGAAAAGATGGGTCAAGGTGGAATAAAAACGTGGTCTAACTTTTGTGATTTTAAAAGCGTTATTGAAATATTAATACATGTGGATTATACTGCATCCCCAGAACAAGACAATGATAACTCAAAATTCTGTTTTTGTCAAATCAAGCAAGAAATGTAAATTTTTATTTTAACACGAGCTATGTTGTGTACAAGAAGCAAGTTGAAAAAATGTTCAG
Source organism: Gastracanthus pulcherrimus (assembly GCA_949152435.1). NCBI lineage: Eukaryota > Metazoa > Arthropoda > Insecta > Hymenoptera > Pteromalidae > Gastracanthus > Gastracanthus pulcherrimus. The sequence goes on along the minus strand of OX424572.1, from coordinate 194,526,140 downwards.
CTATAGTCTTGTTTTGGAAGTGCGTTATATCAAAATATACGCGCTAAAATCACTATTTGATAGATGAATTCTTTGAATTACAATTTTGACTAAAAATAAGCTATGCATTAACATCATTTATCAATCTCCGCAATTTAAGATTTAAATAACTTGTTTTAATATACAAAAACAATTCCTGTTGCCCGTTTTAGAGAAATTTACAGTTTTATTATTTTTTTGTAATATTCATTACAATTTTTTATTAATTTTTTATTATAAAAATTGCGACAAAAGAATAAAACTGTGAATTTGTCTAAAAAAACTATTTAATCTCTGCTTTCAAAAGATTGATAAATACGCAAATCCATAGCTCATTTTTAGACAATATTAGTATTTAAAGATAATCATATAAAATTGTTATTTATTCAACATATAATTAATAATTGTGGAAATTTTATTATTTTTCCTGTATAATTGTGAAAATTAGACCACACTTTTTAATATATAAAAGCAGACTGGAAACCGCCTTAATATATGTATAAGAAGATTTTTAGAAATTTACAGCAAATGGCTAAATTCTTGCATGTATTCACTAATTTGGTAAATCGTTACTTTTTCAATTAATCAATTAATGTGAAGTTTATAAAATTAAAACCATTAAGAATGTTAAAAAGTAAAAGGTTTATTTTATTAGGTCATACGTAAGTATGTCCGTCATTTATTTAAAACTAATTAATTTTGAATGTCATATATCCTTCTTTAGAAAATTAATTATAATTTTCATACTTTCTATAAATATTGACTGGATATTTCTTTAATCTCTTAGACGACAATTAAATAATCTTAATCTTAAATAGCAACTGCATAAAATCGAACATTTAAAAAACTTTTGTAAATTAAACAATAACACAGCATTCTATAACACATAACATAATAAGACAACAAAAGCAAAAAGTACATGCAAATAAATATGTCGAATAAGATAATTGAGATTCAGTAATTAGCGAAAATTCTCAAAAACACAACAAACCTTCAAGCTGAGTATTAAACTTGCGAAAACTACGTCTGGTGGGATCGCGATCAAAAGCAATGTCTTTATTTGCCTTGAAATTCGCTGCTACACTAGTTTCTTTGTCATTCAATCTTTTGACCTCTTCACTGCCGTTGTTCGCTGGTTCTTCAAGATAAAGCTTACCGATTTCCTCAGAAAACGTGCTCTTCGGAACACTCTGTGACCTCGACGCGTTATCTTTCGCGTCGCACACATTTTCGAATTTGGAACGAATATAATCCGTCTCTGTTTCCTCTTTCTTAAGACTATCTATATCTACATTCTTAACTACGTCATCCGCCTTATTGTCATTAACGAATTCACCACTATCATCTTTTTCAGATCCTTCTTCATTAAGAGATTCTTTTCCTTCGGTTTCCACATCTTTCTCTATGACCGTTATTTCATCCGATTCATCCTCCACAGTCTCTCTAGATTCCGATGCCTCCTCATCACTCTCTTCCTTTTTGTTCCCATTATCATGTGCTTCGCGAGTATTCAAAGCCTCCTCAGTCTCATCGTGAACATCCGCAATCTTACCAGTCTCATTACTAATATCTGTTTCAGCTTCCCCACTCACTGCTTCATTCTCTGCTTCATTCAAAACTTCAGATTCGCCCGAAGTCCCAACCCCATCTTCATGCGTAACCTCACAAACGTCCTTCTCTGCATCCTCACTCGCTTGCTCCTTTCTCGACATCGGCAAATCATCTACCTGCGAGCTATCCTCCTCAATTTGTTCGTTCCTCGAGACCTCTTCAGTTTCAACGCTATCTTCCTCGAGAACTTCCACCTTCTTCGCTATCTCGCCGTCGGACGCGGAATGCTCCAGAGACTCGTCCTCATCCTTCCTGAGACTGTCGTCCAGGCTCTCCGAGTCCAGGGATTCCGATCTGGCCACCTCGCTGAGCGAGCGCGTGGACGTGGGCGAGAGCGAGGGACTGCGTCGATTGGCCGAGAGCATCGCCATACGACCGAGGGCGCGCAGTGCGTTGCCGGTTTTCTGTGCGGGACAATCAGAGAAGCGAGAGCGCAGCAAATCACGCACACTCCGAACGTTAGACACGGAAAATATGCATGCAGGCAATTGTTTTGCTTTTATGTGAAGGGTGAGGTTATACGATATATAATAATTGTGATTCTGATTTTGATTACTTATGTAAGCACTTTAAATTGAATCAAAATAAATATTAGTATTACTTTAGATCTAATTGTGTCCTTTTTGCAGCATATTCAATTTATCATAAAAAGTTTTCTTTTAAAAAATATGCTATTGGCATTTTAGGTAATATCTAATAATATGAACTTAAAATAGTAATTTTAATACAATAAAGTGAATAATAAAAGATTATATATTTATTTTAAAATAAGAAATTTGAAATATATCAGCATTAAATTTTACTTTTATACCAATAAACTACAAAGTGCAAGTGAATTATAATTTTGTGTACGTAACAACAACTACTTGTAAAACATAATTAATGTTTATATTCTCGATATAATAATATTGATAAATAGGTAGCAATTTATAATTTATATACACACTTTCTTAAAAATTTATTTTTCAAAATAAGTACAATAATTTTTAGTATAACCTCACCGTTATTTTGTAATTCAAAATATCAAAATCAATTGTATTAATATGAACACTGAAATACACTGAACGTTACTCGAAAAAAAAATTCAACACACTAAAAAAGTGTACGTTATGTAATGCAAAGATTTATGTACAAACCTGCCACTTTCTTCTAACAATGAACTTTTTCAGTTTGTCCGTGGGTAGCGCAACTCTGCTCATATTTTCTGTATGTTGAGCCAGCCAGGAGTGACTAAGACATTGTTTTGCGGACATTCTTAATCTGCAAAGTTACAAGCAATCAATTACTGTAATTTGACGTTTTTCCCGCATCTAAAAGTTCCAATTAGCTTTGTTGGCTACTGAATAAAAATGTTCTATTTATAGATATTTATAATATAGCACTTTTAATTTAGAAAGGGAGATTGGGATATACGTCTTAACCTAATTTTGTTTTCTCCATTAGCTTTAATTGATTAATCGTCAAGGGAATTCATACATAACATTTTAGTTCATAAAAATTTATTTCAATTACTAAACTTTTTAAATTTTGTTAAAGATGAACTCATTCAACAGACATTCGAAGATATATAAAACGTAAATTGTGACTTTACTATGATGTAAGGGTGGCTTTAACTTACTCTTTTTTCTTTTGAAGTAAATTACTGATGAAGTCTTTAGCATCTGGTGAAATAGCTTCGAAAGCTTCGTCTTCGAAATCGTAATCCGCTCGAACGATATTTGCAAAAGTTTCGGCATCGTTGTCGCCCATAAAAGGTGATAATCCAGTTAATCTAATCCATAAAAGCGAAAGTTAATTTATGTTTCAAAATGCACTTAGCCTTAGAGTACACACAAGATATGAAATAAACTGTAATAAAATATTATTTTGAACAATAAAGTATTTTGATTGTTTAATATAAACAAAAACTTTATGATTCAAAAACTTTAATAATATAAAACCCTCTTAGGTAGAAGCAATACCATATATTAATCATAAAACCATTTTTTTTAAATGTTGATACACATACGTATGCAAAAAAAAAGAAATACTCACAAGACGTAACAAATTACACCAACGCTCCACATGTCGGACTCCGTGCCGATGGGTTCGTAATTTATGATTTCTGGGGGAATGAATTCCGGAGTTCCAAACAGTACTCTTACTGGTTGGCTTGGGCTGAGAATTTGTGCCAGGCCGAAGTCGATGAGTTTTATACGATGTGATGTTCTCGTGTGACACATAATATTTTCGGGCTATAACAAATATGAATTTTTTTTATCAAATAAATAGAATAAATGAAAAATTATATGTAAATAACAAATATCAAAATTTGTTTCTTAGTAAAGAAAAAATTACCTTTAGATCCAAGTGAACGACGTTATTCTCGTGCATGTATCTGACGCCTTCGCAAATTTGCCTCATAAAGAGAATGCTGTCCTTTTCAGTGAGCGTGAAATCGTCTGCCACGACTCTTTCAAAGAGTTCTCCGCCGGATATGCTAAACAAACAATTAGCCGTTTAAATGATTGACCAATTTTTGATGCTCAAATAAGCATTCTTCTTTCGTAAAACGATACTTCAAAATAATTAACAACATTTTGAATAACGTGAAATTATGTATTTATGGTTTCAGCATTACTTTAGGTTCTGATTTATGGACACTTAGTACGCCAAAATTATTTTTAATGACAATAATAAAATATAATGTGCTGAAGTATATTTTAAATATTGTAGTGAAGCTATAAATAGCAATAATTTTAATATGCATAATTTTACTTAAATATTGTTACTTATTGTTTTTCAATATTGTTTCAGTATTGTATTTAAAATATAAATAAAAAAATTGACATAAATTTATTTCTTAGGTAAGACTGGGGTAAAGCGAGTCTCGGGATAAAGTGAGCTTTCTATATATTTCAACTTCCATAAAACATCCATACATTTCACTTACAACATAAAATGATCCAATAAAAATATGATTTTAAAATGCTTCGCTGTACCTAAAATCTGTGGCCTACTTTGCCTCGGCCTCCCTTATCACCATCACCGAAACTAACATTCCATTCAAATACTCCAACTACACAGCTCTAAAAAAGACTTTTCATCGCCCCCCTTTTATCAAACACAGAACGCGTTCTTACTATTCCGTGACCATAACGATCTCCTTGGGACTCTCGAAGGCCGCCGTGAGTCGCAGGAGCTTCGGATGCCTCAGCAGATTCATGATCTTCATCTCCTCGCGCACCAGCTGGCGATCCGACGTCTTGACGGTGCGCACGATTTTCGCGGCGAACGACTTGTCGGACTTCTTCTCGATGACGCGGCGCACCACGCCGTAGCGGCCCTTGCCCAGTTCCTCGTGCAGCGCGTAGCGCTCCTTGAACAGGTGGTGCTCCTCCGTTGTCACCAGCTTGTCGGCTGAGTCGTAGTCGCCTGTTTCTGCAAGTTATTATTTGGGATTGTTGGATTATTTGTAAATTGAATGCACGAAGTCGCGCGAGAAAGGAATTTTGATTGTAAAAGTAAGTACATTAAAGTAGCTGGTTAATGTGAAGTGAATATTATTAATAATAATTAATTAGTATTTATTTATAGTAATTCAGTTTATATTTGAAATATCAATTAGTATTAGTTTATGAAGTTTTTTTCAAACGTTACGAAAGGCTATTATATAAATGGTCGAAACTTAAATTAAAACGGGAGTGTATGTTTAGTTAATGAATCAGGAATGCGTGTTGATTAATCCGATTCGACCACTATGCTCTGTCAATAATCTACTTTTAACCTTGCTACAATTGCAGCTGCAACAGCTACAATTTGTTCTTAGTATGATTGGTGACTTATAGAATTATAACAGCTACTTCTATTGCAAATATAGATCAACAATCCTTTAGTTCTTGTAGCTCAAATAATGCTTTCACATAGATGAAGCTTTGTAATAGTAAAAACTGATTTTTTTAAAACACCGTAGAAACATGTTTTGAGACCCTCGAAATAAAAACACATTATATAAAAAAAGATTCTTTGTGTGTGGGTGTGCATGTGGATCAGCATATTTTTAAATCAACTGATTCCATTTTTTCATTTTTCGGTCTCATAGGATTTATAGTGTTTTATATGCAGTTAGACGACATAATAATTTCTTTATTTGTCGATGCCTTTTGATTTTACGTTGATTTTTGGCATACAGAATTAATTTATTTTTCATTTACATACATAATACACTTAACTCAGTACAAATATGTAGAGTATTATTATTTCTCTCCATATTTTTAGGAATTGGATTTGGGAAGCACAAACGTGGGAGAATAACCCTGGTCTTCAGAAAAAAAATTCTTAACTCATAATTAAAATTAAAAATAAACGGCAACGTTTCATCCCTGGTGGGGACCTCTTCAAGCCTTTATTCAAACAAAAAACATATAAACATATAAAATTATTTTTACAAAATATAGACATCATAAACTTGGTTGTTACATACCATTCGAAAAATACTGGTCATACCATAATAAGTAAAAAATATCAATTAAATATCAAATGAGACAAACGTGTCTCTCTCGTTATAAGTATTGTCAGTCTATAGAAGTCACATAAGAAGCACAAGTATGTACGGAGTCTGCGTGGCGGAGCTCACATATACACACATACATAGAAGGCCTATACACACATACATAGACGGCCCATACACACATATATAGACGGCCTATACATAACACAGAGCAAATTTGAAAAAGGGGGAAAGTTATACATTCACAGTGACAGAAATTGGTTTATTTAAATATTTATTTAATTTATTATATTGTTTACTAATCGTGTTGAAGTCTTCTTGTTTATTAATATTGTTCTTATTAATATTAATAAATATACTTTCTGATATTAATCTTTTGAAATTATTTGGTTCTTTATCTAAAATTTTAACATTAGCAAAGTCAAAACTATGTGAAAAATCATTAATATGAGTAGGAATTGGTAATATTTTGTCTAAAGAAGTTTTTTTGTGCTCATCTATTCTCTTTTTCAAATTTCTCTTAGTTTGGCCTACATAAGTAGCATTACAATTATTGCACGGAATCTCGTATACAACATTGGTCTCGCACCATTTATCCAGCTTATCCTTACCTAACTTAATAATACTATTTAATTTATTTGACATACAAGGAACAATAGTAAAACCATATTTTTTAAAAGAAGACTTACATGTTAAAAATAATTTTTCATGAAACGGAATCGACATAACATTTTTAACTGCAGACTCATTATTTTTAGTTTTTGAGTTGCCAAGAGTGTGATATCTAACACGATAACGGATACAACTATCAATAAATTTCTCTGGGTAACTATTTTCGCTAAGTATTTTTTTAACTATGAATAAATTTTTATTGTGAAATTGATTGTGTGAGAGAAGAAGAGCTCTATCTACTAGATTGTAAATAATGTTGCGTTTTAATTGAATTGTATGGTTTGAATTAAAATTTAAAACTCTATTAGTGTTTGTGGGTTTTTGGTACCAATTTGTAATAATACTATTATTATTTATTGTTAATGTATACGAGATTCCGTGCAATAATTGTAATGCTACTTATGTAGGCCAAACTAAGAGAAATTTGAAAAAGAGAATAGATGAGCACAAAAAAACTTCTTTAGACAAAATATTACCAATTCCTACTCATATTAATGATTTTTCACATAGTTTTGACTTTGCTAATGTTAAAATTTTAGATAAAGAACCAAATAATTTCAAAAGATTAATATCAGAAAGTATATTTATTAATATTAATAAGAACAATATTAATAAACAAGAAGACTTCAACACGATTAGTAAACAATATAATAAATTAAATAAATATTTAAATAAACCAATTTCTGTCACTGTATAACTTTCCCCCTTTTTCAAATTTGCTCTGTGTTATGTATAGGCCGTCTATATATGTGTGTATGGGCCGTCTATGTATGTGTGTATAGGCCTTCTATGTATGTGTGTATATGTGAGCTCCGCCGCGCAGACTCCGTACATACTTGTGCTTCTTATGTGACTTCTATAGACTGACAATACTTATAACGAGAGAGACACGTTTGTCTCATTTGATATTTAATTGATATTTTTTACTTATTATGGTATGACCAGTATTTTTCGAATGGTATGTAACAACCAAGTTTATGATGTCTATATTTTGTAAAAATAATTTTATATGTTTATATGTTTTTTGTTTGAATAAAGGCTTGAAGAGGTCCCCACCAGGGATGAAACGTTGCCGTTTATTTTTAATTTTAATTATGAGTTGAGAATTTTTTTTCTGAAGACCAGGGTTATTCTCCCACGTTTGTGCTTCCCAAATCCAATTTCAGTACAAATATATTTGAAGAGCTTTGGTATAGGGGAAGATCATACAGTATGAGCACTCATAGCTATTTTGGCTGTAACTTTTTATTAGAACAAGGAAAATTGATTTTCCAAAAAAGGATTCATTCTTTGAAAGGTCGTATTTAATGAAAATAATTGACTGAGGTCAAATGTAGTTGGCAAAATTATTTATCTATGAAGATGCAAAAACAATGATTTTAAGATTTTTAAATACTGACGTCCGGTATGAACAGCCATAGCCAATTTTAAATATATCTATTGATTAGAGCCACGAACACTGATTTTCCATAAAAGGATTTATTATTTGAATAGCCCTCTCTGGAGGAAAAAATTTGACGGAGTTCAAATTCAATGTGCAAAAGTATTTATCTATTACAATACAACAGTGACGATTTTAATCTTTCGAAAATAACTTTTAACTCGTTGAAAATCGGCAAAATACCGGATGCAGCTTACATTATAATAAAACCACAACATACACCAGAACTGAATAATCTCCATACTGAAAGCTTGTTCCTATTATTCGACTCTCCCCTATATACTAGGTATTTTCCTAAAAATTTAGCGACAATTCGTTCTTCCATTTACGAAATCCCAAACATGATATAATATTTAACTAACTTAGCTAGAACTCGACTTGATGCCCTATATTTCACGTACTTACACCTCCCACAAGATACAGCAATAAAAAAAGAAAAAAAGAACTAACCGTCCTCCATGTTGGCCTGGTGCTCCTCGACCTTGAGCTTGTCCTCAGCGTCGTCCATGTCGACGAAGGTCACCTTGAAGGGCCGACTCTCTGGACTGGGCTCGCCTGGTCCGTGGACGTTCAGGGCCCTCACGCGAAACAGATAGGTGGCCCCCGCGTGCAGTCCCAGGGCCTCGTGGCCGAGGCTGTGGCAGTTCTCGGCGACGACGCGCCAGCAGAGCTCCCCGATGCGCCGGCACTCGAGGGTGTAGCCGGTGAGGGCGCAGCCACCGTCGTAGGCGGGCGAGCACCAGGCGACGCTCGCCCCGTGCTCGGATGAGTCGCGGGAACGCGGCAGAGGACTCACGCGCGGAGGATCGCACGGTGGCTCCGGGGGTCCTGGAGAGAAGAGAGGACAGAGAGTGAGACTGAGACAAAGAGAGAGAGAGAGAGAGAGAGGTGGAAGTATCGTGGGTGGATGATTTCGTGGAACGGTGATTTTGGAATAGATGGAGAGTTGGTTGTGATATATTAGTGGTCTATTTTGTAGTGGCAGTTTTAGGAATGCTTGATACTTGAGTTATCGTCTTAATTTACTAAGATTTTTAAGTTTTCTTTCTTATTGAGTAAACACTCTGATGTAGGTTAATTCCTGCATAACTTCATATGATTGGAATGAAATAGATTTGATAGGTTCCGTTTTTATAATGTGTTAATTTGCTACAGTTTATTTTTACTTCTAGCTTTCCTTTTTCGTCTCAATTTACTAAGATTTTTCATTTTTCTTTTTTATTGATTAAACACTCTGATGTAGGTTAATTACTGCATAACTTCATATGATTGTAATTAAATAGATTTGATAGGCTCCGTTTTTATAATATGTAAATCTGCTACAGCTTGTTTTTAGTTGTAGGTTCCTTGATAAAGATTAATTAAAGGAAAGAGTATGCCAATAGAACAATATCGGTTGATTTAAAAATGAAATATTTTTTACAATAACTCTTAAAGTATATAATAGAGATAATACATGCATTGGGTTAAAAAAATGACAAAGAATGTAAGTCAATTCACGGATGAGTTTAAATGTTTGAAGATATATTCAAATTTGAACAAGTTATACAGTACAATGTAAAAATTCCTTTGTATTACATCATAGTGCCATCAACTCCAAAAAATGCCAGCATTATGATCATGACATCACAACAATTGTAAAGAGCTATATTTCTATCAATTTCGGTATTGACAAAATTTCAAGAGTGCATAAGAGTATATCATATGTAGTATATCGTATATTAAAAACACATACAATTTTTAGCCAGTTCATAAAATCATAAAATTTCACTTCTCATTGTAGTGGACTGATTAATGGTCGCTTTACTATATAGTAGTAACGTTTAAAGCAAGGCAATTTTCGCTAAATTTATTCCGTTTTTTATTTCTTTATAACTAAAAAAATTATTTAAAATACCAAATTAAAATTTCGGTCGTTTGAAAAATTTAATAATTATGAAGAAAAAATAACAAATCTTTTTTCAAAAAAAGACCCTTTTATAATTTTAAATCAATATATTTTAATACAAATTTCTTATAGATTGATAAAGATTTATTTAGTAATCAAATAAATAATTTATATTAAAAGGAGAAATTAATATATTAACATATTTTCTATACTATAAAGTATTCTTCTCTCTTTCAACGAAGGGCTATTTTATAGCGGGCCTGTTTTCAAAGTACGAAATGGGCATTTACGACCGTTCAAAGGAGAATGATAATTATTGGTTTTTGCGGTCGATGTCAGACGAGCGCATTGTTTATGATGGAGATTTTTCGTTCGGAGAGTACAAGCCGCTGTTTGCTCAGGTGTTGAAGTTGTATTTTAGTCCGCTAACTAATCTTGCAAACACGAAGGGGTTTTAAAACTCTTTAATTTTATCGTCATTAAATGTTTTTCAGAATATAAATTTTACTGCCATCGTTGGATACAAAAGAATAATTTTAAAGTTTCCAATAAGTGCTGATTTTTAGTGTTTTAATTTTTTTTAAAAACTGCTTCTGTTTTTATAATTTAATTTTTTTTAATGATAAAAAAATAATATTGGTCATGATTATAGTTACATATACCATTAATATATTTAAAATAAGTCTATAATACGCTAATGAAAGAATTTCATATTCTCATTTTATCGATAATAAGCCAACAACGAATAATAAATCTATCACGTTCAGTAAGATACGGTAGCTAATTGCTATTATAGATAGATACATTTATTTATATTATAGGAAATAGTCACTCGTAGTGCACTTCTAATGTTAAACTACGCTTATTCCAATATAATAAATCCTTTGAAGACGTATGGTATAGAATATTTTTTAAACGCTACCACGCACTAAATACCAGTTCGTACACTCTGTATAAATCTTCAGAGTGCAGAAAACCAAATGATAACTCCAATCACTTTAACGAGACACTTATCATTCCTTTTTCTTCGTACACAGTGCCTTACTTAACAACAATGTAATACTCCACACAAACAAAAATACCTCGCGCATAAAACGAAATAAAACCTCACACCGCATCACATCATTAAATACTCAATATTATCAAAACATCCCGAACCATTGTCGTCAATTAACATATCCCATACCCTCTTCGATCCTCTAATTAAAAAAGAAAAAGAAACTTACCCCAGCCGGCTCTACATAATTTCACCACGTACGTCATCAATCAAGCCTCGCAGCTCTCGCGCATAACGATTCCTCAACCGCACAAATCGACCCCATCCAGGCAACAAAAAACACGAAGCAGAAATGCGAACCTATCCGCGCGCCACGGGATTCCGCGGACGTGTGGCAGCGCGAGGCGGCTCCGTTTCGACAAGGCGATCCTTCCCCGAGGCGACGCGACGTATCGCCGTCCTATATATAATTACAAGATGTCATCGGAGCCCTCGAGAGCGCGGGAGGAACTGGACCGTGAGGTTATAGCAGCGGCGCTCGCGCCTAACTTTAACTCGTTTGAATGTGCGCTTGGCGCGTTATGAGTTTTAATCGTATCTCGAGCGCGTGGCTTCTTTTCTGTGTTTCTGATGCTCGCTTGCTGCATTGCGATTATAGTGTGGATGATTAAGGATCCTCGAGAGTAGTATCTTACCGTATTTATTATGAATGCTTCAAATTTTAAAACGGCAGCGTTGTTTGTTGGCTACAGGATATATTTTGGCTATAGCAGCTGATATTTCTGCTGTTCTAACTAAAATCGTACTAGCTAAAATGATCTAGCTAAAATATTTTTCTATCTTAGTAATAATATTTCTATGTGTAGATATATCACCGATGCTACGATAGAGTCATTTTATTATAAAAAATTGTTAATTTTGTGTAGTGTTTGTAATGCATTTTTCGGTCGTATAGAATATTGTTTTAACAATAAGTCTTTTATTGACTAAGTGTTAGCTAACTAGAATCATTTAGATGCATCCCTTTTCAGTGATATGAAATTTGATTTATTTGCAATTTTGGCTGTAATAAATTCTTTTTACGACGTTGAGCTAAACTTTTTGTCTTTCAAATTTCTTAAAAGATAAATGTTCCGCTTCAATGCTGCGAAAATTTAAAGGCATCAGTAATTCACCCATACTTTCCTCAAATGTGAAGCCATCGGCCATTTCCCAGACATCAACCATATATCTTTCAAATTTCCTTTTTGGAATTATTATTTTTAAAAAGTTTGGAGCCCTTTCATTTGCCAGTGGAAGCCTAAATCAATACCTTTGTTCAAGTTTAGAGTAGAGCCAGGCCAAAGCTGACCATTTTTACATACTCGGGCAATGAGAACTTTTATTACCTCATTCGGAAATCATTTGTAGTAGGCAAAATCACAGGAAAGCAACAGTAAACATGGATCTTGATATGAAATGAAAGCAACGTCATTTTCTCACCTTCAACGGCGACACTGGCAAATCGACAATCGCTTCCGAGGGCGTTCTCCACAGCCACAGCATACTTGCCGGCCTGGTCCGCTGTGATCCCGTCGAGCCTCAGCCTCGAGAGACCCGCCGCGCTATCGATGTGCGTCCTCTCGTCGGCTACCAGTTCCCTGCCCTAAAACAATCATAGGGATTTACGTTAATAATTATATGCTATATTGCTACATTTACGTTAAAAATTGTATATAGATTTGCACTAAACAGTCACTTTTAAAAGTAAAAAGATTAAAATCGCTATTCCTTTTATTTTGGATACTGTGTACAACTTAAATATATCGAGTATAACATTATGGTTGTGTTAATCGCAGATTATATTGAGTATTTCTTCGGAACCGTGCAGGTATATAAAGTTTGAACAATATTTAAAAAAAATTTAATGTTATATTAGAAGGCCTGACAAGTCAGAAGCTTACTGGTCCATTATAATATGTATTTTCAATTACAAGAAGCTTATTTTTCCGAACTACTTTATTCAAGTACAATTATATAAAATTATACCCATGTTGTCGAAGTGACATTTTAAATGTTTTATACTTAGCTATTATTCTATTGGTTTTGTTAATATTTTTACTATATTTTAGTAGTCGTAAATCTCTATAAGAAAAGATGTTATTTTACAAAACAATATTATAATAATTTTTAATATTCAATTTATTAATCACCCGTTACTTTTAATATGAGTTCCAGCACCTTAACTACTAACATAATAAATTATTTATTTTTGAATAAGTAATAATATAGTAAGGAATATTCATAATATTTATTTTGTGCCACGCATCCTTTACCGGTATTACTTTTTTCCGTAAAATATGAGCATTCTTCGATAAAATAATCACAAACTGTCAAGAAAAATCGTTTCATGTTCTACCAGGATTATTTCCTATCTCCACTTGAAATGATATAGTATTTTTTACGTTTGAAGCGTATCAACCGCACGAACGTGAAACATATACAGTTTCGTTCAAATCACCATTATACAATGAAATGAAATGAAGTTTCATACAACTCAGCTCAGAAACAACATCAGCACAAACTAACATACGTAAGAAATCCATTAAAAAGAAATGCTTGCCATTACCAATCTAAAATTAAAGTCACGCATTCAAGTCTTTGAACTTCCATACTAACTTCAATTCCTCTTCCACTTCACTGAACCAATCAAAATACTCCAAAAGCGACTGTCACATAGCTCTGAGCGCACCGAGACCAAAGACGCTGCAAAACGGCGCTTGGTCTCGGCTCGTTTAAGCTCCCCATGCAACGGACCCTTTGCCTGCCAGCACACACACTCGCCCCGGGTAATCCAACACCACGCGCGCCTTGTTTCGTCAGATCGAGTGTCGGGTGCAGCGCGCGCAAGTTGCGTGACTCGGCGGCGGCGGCGGCGATTCGCGCTTTTGACGCCGCGCGTCGGTTCGCGGGCCGCATTGCAGCGCGGAGAAGAGGAGAGCTTTTGCGAGCTGTGGTCTCTTAAGTGGCAAGGTCGCTTTGGGATCTTGGATTCATTGGGTGTCTCTTCTTCGGCGGCCTACTTGCTCAACTGGGATTGTATTCGTGTTTTTCTTTTTCTTATTCTTATTCTTTTTTTTCTTTTCAGAGAGTTGCTGTCTGCGAGTGCTGGATAGGATGGAGTAACGCGCATTTTATGTGATGTAAGATATGATGTTTTGCTGTGTGAGAGAAGGGAGGACGAGGTGCTTGGTTGAGAGAGGTTGTATAGTGGACATTCGTTTATGGGGTTGTGCGAGGTATATTTCAAAATGTAGATTTTGTTTAAATGTTATTTGTAGCTGTATAGGGATTCTGGTTGCAATTTTTGATTGACTCGGTGAAAATTCAAATTTCAAAATAGAATATCAAAATAGAATCGTGTAAATGGGCCTTCTAGATGTAATACATTAGTTGGTAAAAAGTTAATAAATTAGTTTGGTCAAATTTAGTTATCGGAATGAAGTATCAATGAAAAATAAAGTATTGGGCTTTTGAGTTTTCAAAAAAATATCTTTCAGTATTTATTAAATTTTTACTATGAAGCCAATTTCCCACGTTTACGGTGATTTTCACACTGATGTTTATCGTAATTTTCTGTCTGCGTTATCATAGAAATATTCTGTCAAAGTTTCAAGTTAATCCAATTAAAATTCAATTAGATAAAGACTCTTATTAAGAAAATTTTTTATTTATGTGTAGTTAATCAGCTTTGCAAACTTTTAATACGCTTTTCTTAAAACACATTTTTAAAATTAGTGAGCAACGTATTCAAATAACTAATTAATCAATCCTTCTGAAATTGTGGATACTTGTTTTAGATACTGAAATCCAGTCCATGATCGAAAAACTATTTTTCAACGTATACTTTCAATTTTTTTAACGGATAATTGTCGTTCTTAACAATAATTAAAACATTAATTTAGGCAGTCGCCATTTGGATAATTTAACTTAATATTTCAGAAATTCATTTAATTAAGGTGATGCTAAAGTCACCGACAAATACGAGGAACCACTTTTCTCATTTTATTTTCAATTTTAAGTAAATATTTCTATGAAACGTTATTGTCCTACTAAAAAACAACAACTTTCCAGGCAGATATATTCTCAAAATAAAAAATTGAATGGAAAAAGTGGTTCCCCGTATTTAATGGTAACAAGAGGGTTTAACATCACCTTAAGGATAGTATAATATATTTACGCAATCTTCATAATTTCCTGACTTTTATATAACCTGCTTCTAAACAGCTTACTGTAAATAAATTTCTTTAGTTACAGTGTATTCCGAATAAAAGAAAGTTACTGAATATATTTAAAGGCTGCCTTTTTAAATACAAAATTTACTTAATACCTTAAAATCTCTTGCTTCTGGCATACTGTTATTAATTGTTGTTTAAATATTACCATCTACATGAATGTACACATGCAAAAATGTTAAATTGAATTATTGCTAAAATGTAAGAAATTAATTGATTGGCAGACATTTCAATTTGACACAACAATATACTGAGGCTAGTGAATGATAAAGCTTTTTTACGTACACAAATGATACGTCAGGGTTAGACATAGACCTTGCAGCATTACTTTGTTGCTATTTTGTCCATAATTATGACTAGCCAATGTAAACTTAATCAATATTCAATTAGTTAAGTATACTTACATGTCCACAAAAAAGATTTATCTATTACTGACAAATTCTATTATTGTACACGTGAATTATAATTTAATGACTGCGAATAATATGTTTTCAACAAATTTTGAAATTATAGTATTGAAAAAAAAAACAATTTTTAGAATAAGTTAAAACATTATATTATATTATTATTATATTATTATATATTATTATATAATATGAATATATTATATTATTTGTTTTTTTTTTAAATAACACAAATGTATCCTGATATTTTTCTTTATCTATCATCCTTAGATATTTGTTAAGAGGGAACTCCATCGATTCTTAAAAAATCTCTTTCTATTCTCCAATATTATTAAAACTTTGGTAACTTTCTTTGTCAAGATCGAAGAATGTTGCAAAGCAATTTAGAGAATTTTTCATTAAAATGTTTTTAACTTATTGGAGAAAATCTTATTTTTATGATGAAAACAAGGGTATTTAGAAAAGTTCCTTGTACACCAATTTGAAGAAATCTATTTTAAAAAATTCAAGAACATTTTTCAACTCTAATTGAACAAAATATAATTTTTTTAAATTCTTTAAACTCAATTTATGATCTAAAATAAATAAAACATTTGTTGAACTTCAAAAAATACACGCTTCAAAATTTACCTACAATTGACAAATAAAACATTTAACATCAGAATACCTCACAACAAAATATTAACTTCTTTTCAAAATACTTTAACCAATATTTTCTGGAAGTTTAAAAAATACCCATGGTCATGGCTTGCGCAAGGAACTTTTTAAAGTTAGAGAAGTAAGTTTCGAGATAAAAACGTGTAATTTGCTATCCAATGTAAATTGTTTCTTCATACTGTTTATGACTTTGGTATAACTAAGAGTTTTGACACCCAGCAGGTCTGAAAATGTTTATAAAACTATAAGAATAAAAAATATGTAATAAATATTTTTTTGATTTTTTGATAAATAGTCACTGGAGTTCCCCCTTAACAAGTATAGTATAGTTTAGTAAATGTTCTAGAATGAAATAAAATTTCTTTATGTTAATATGAATGTCATAAAAAAGAAAATTGTCTTGAATAATAATGAATAAGCAATTAGATTTAAATTCAACAGCTATTGAATTCAAATTGAAATCTATTACTGCTATTTAAATTTGTGTAAATTAACTAAAAATATTTTTTATGAATATAATTCATATAGCTATATTTTTCTTATATATTTACCAAAACAAGTCCACGTTTGTCTCTATACACACACCGCAAAGATCCGCGCGCAAAAGACATTATCTTCTCCACTGAATTGCGCAATCTATACACACACAACAACCAAACATAACGTCGCGATAACTCGTCCACTATATAATACACGTTCACCTAAACAGCAGCCGTCGAGAGGAGAGAATAACGATCGCTGAAAAGCGGAAATCGACGCGAAACCGAAGGCCTCGCCGCGTATACCTATAATGACGCTCTTCGCGTGAGAGTCGATGGCGCATACAACTGCTGATTCAGCGACGAGCTACGCGACGATTTCCCCCCGCGCGCGGACGGATGATAACGGGATACCGTTACGCGCCGTTCACACGTGTTTCCCCGGATCCTGTCAATCGTGCGCAGTGTCGTTTGCGTGTGATTTTCTGCAAATCGCCTGGGTTTCGGCAATCGATATTTTGCTTGTGTATGTTTGTAGTGCGGAGAACGTGTGTAAGTGTACTTGTTGGTCGTCTTATTTGCATTTTAATTTATAGTCGGGTTTCAGATGTGGTCTTTTGGGTCAATGCACGCGATAAATCATAAATATTTTTATGTACTGGAATTCTGTGGAATTGTAAATTTGAAAATTTGGTTTCGATCTGATATGTTTAACAGTAATTCATGCTTTATCAAATAAAGAAATGTACAATTTTGTCAATTAGAAAAACATTTTGTCGCAAAATTTGGTTGTTATTCGGATAATGATGCAGGTGATGAATTTAAATACTTTAAATACTACAATACTCGTTATAATGTAATTTTTGAAACTAATTATCATTAGTGTAACTGTGGGTTGTTGATAGTCATCTATAGTATAATATGTTTTTAATGTGTGTAGATCATTACATTTTAATTCATCAAGAAATGGCTTACAGTTTTTTTTTAAATTGACTTTTACAACTCATTGGAATTGAGTTATTAAACACTTTGTTCGTCCGATTTTTACATTACTTAATTGGTTAAGTCGCGGCTTTAATTATCGCGCGAATTAAGCTTGTTTAGTCTACTCAATACAATCACATATTCGCTTTCTATAAATTGTTCATTAATATAGCATACGTCTATTTTTAGCATTAGATTTGAACCGTTTTAGTTCATTACTCTCTCTTTATTTATTTTATTGTGTAAATTGTTAACATACGATAAAAAGTTTAAGACATTGTTATAATCCAGCTCATCGTTAAAATTGTACACCTTACAGTATTTATTATTGACACGTTGAAATCTTATGATAAAGTCATATAATTTTTAATAAATTATTAGAGGCAAAATTAAATAACTTTGGTCAGTCATTGTTTTATTTATTAAATGTAAGACTTAAAAAGTCGTTTTATAATTTTCAGTTTTAATAACACTTATTCAGCTGTATATTTTTATACATTGAAATTCATTTTTATCATATCATTCGCAAGTAATCACAAATAAATGGCTAGTGCTAACCATTCTTAAACAATATGTCTTTACATATATTAATTATAAATAAAACACACTTTATTTTTACAAAAATAGTAATCAAAATACCTCTTAATTTCACTGTTAAGCGATGAAACAGCAACGATTCGTCGAATACCTCGAGAACTCGCTACACAATCTTCTCACAATAACTCATCCGAGCGTCCCTTTATCCCCCCACAGCTTCTCTGCAGCCCATCATCTTCTCATACAATATCTCCCTCTACATCCGCGTGCGATCCATGCCTGAATTCTTATCACAACAGCCGTCTGACGCCGGTATCCACGTCAACTATGCTTCTCAGGCGTAGTCTATCCATGTATACATCGGCACCCCGCACCCACAAGTGTATAAAGTACGCACGAGCAGTAAGCATGCGAATCGCTCTCGATTTGAAGTTGAACGGCTGATGTGTACGCGGAGAGAAAGAGAGTCAGACAACTACGAGACGAAACGAAGCGGCACGCGCGTGCGCTGCGAGCGACGCCGAGATACTAAAAGCCCGCGCTGTGGTTCGACTGACACACACACGACGGCGACGACGACGACGACGACGTAAGGTGTATACAAACGCCCGCGCGCCGGCTAACGGCAGCCAGAAGGAGAAGAGAAGTATAGAGCGTTTAGTTCTCAAGGCGCTCGTGCGTTCGATCTCTTCGGTATGACTGGAGCGCGTCATGATTTCGGAATTTAGGTACTTACAAACGAAATAATAATAACTAGTTCATTTTGAACGCGAATTGTTGGTAGAAAAATTGAAACTGATTAGGTCAAGTTTTTTCGTTTTTCACGGAAATGAAGATTTATTCAGTTGTTGCCATTTGATGTTCCAGTATTTTAGATAGGATATAGATATGGTACAATGTTACGGGACGTCAACCTAGTACACAAATTGTAAAAAGAAAAAATATGACTTATTTTTCTTGCATAAACTGTTAAAATATCAAATAAAGAATATATGTAAAATTTCGATTGTATGAATTACCAGCAAGTATTGTATATTTAGTTGCTTGGAACTAAATACTTTACTTTCATATCTCTACAAAAGCTATTTTCGAAAATTCTTTAAGTGAAAATCCCACTTAATGTATTTGGAGTAAGATTTTCACTTCAGAATACTTAGAGAGTAACATATTTCCTTCAAATTATCTACACCAAGAAGTAACCTCTTAATAAAAGTCTGAATACTTATAGGAGTATGTATTAAGAATATTTTCCGAAAGTTTCAGCAAGATCCATCGAAACTCGAAAAAAGATATGCATCCATCTGTTTGAAGTTAAAAAAATTAATTTGGGAAAGATTGCGTTTGAATTGTTTCAATATTCTATACAATTAAAAATAAAATATAAAAAAATAGACATGTGTTACAAAAAATATCGCTTACAACTTGGAGAAACTGCTTTTTTATACCTCGTTCTTTCCATTGGTACACAATATACTACTTTTAATTGCTGGAATTTTTTCAATTTTAAGAATTTTTACATCGAAATAAATCTCTTTATTTTAGCAAAAAAAAATATCCATCGACTGCAGAAATGCTTCGTCTACTTTCAAATTTAAACTACAATGAATTTCTGCTCCGATTTCTTTATTCAATTATAACAACTTATAATTATGAGAATGCCATTGATGTTAATGTCATGGAGGTGACATTTAAAATGGTTTTCTTTAAGTAATTTACAATAATTAGAAGACTCGCTTTATTTAAGCTCATTGAAATTTAAAAATGTTATGCTTTATAAATCTACGCTAAGATATATTACAATTTATTGCTTCGGCAGTACGAAAAAAACGTGAACACAAAATACGACCCTTTCTTAAAAATTACTCACTGATCATTAGTCAGTTATGCGGAAATCGGTAAATGCTACTCGAGGTATGGAAATCCGGTTTTTATTTGAATGGTTTCTTCTTTTCATTTTTTTTCGTTTGGGAATTGAGTTCAGCTTGCGGTTGAGTCACGGGGAAATTCGATAAACGCAGTTTGGCGACGGTCTTTCGAAAACCATCTCTTTTTCATGTAAAAAGGTGCGAACATGACTCATACTGCAACGCGGTTTGCTTTATCAATAAGACAGCTTGTAACGGTGAAAATTTGGAAATCGAGTTTATGATGAATATCAATGCTTTCAAGGTTACTGATTCAGACTGTAATATTATAATTACACAGCTGTATGTGTGTTATCTAGACTGTGAAAAATTGTATAGCAAAAATTGCTTTTTCTGTACGCATATTAGAGGCATACTCGATTTTTCACAAGAATTATCATATTTATAGTAAAATTGCCGTATTTAAATGCTTTCTATATGGGGTATGGAAGTATATCGAGTTAGTAATTTATATTTAATTTACTATATCTTATTGGAAAAAATTCTTTTTTGTCAATAATTCCGAGGCATGGAGTTCCATGCTTAGACTGCAGCGAGGCCTTGTTTTGACAAGGGCTACATGGACAGTAATGACGGTAACACACTAATATTAAATTTTCATATGCCTCTAGATCCAATGTACAAACAGAAATCCTTAATTTTGCTGTAAAATTTGTAATTTTTGTCATTTAACCTTTTTTTTAGCGTAGCAATTTTATGTACTTTAAAAGTATAGTTTTTATTGACAACTGATGTTCGAAAAAGGAATGACAATTGTTCATAAGATAAGCTGTCGAAGATTCTATTCAATAAATGATAAAAAGGTTTAATTTTCAGACTCAAAGTTTATTATACGTCGTCACAATATGGTTGTTATCTTCTGCATGATGTCATTAAAAATACATACCTATGATTATCACAATATAGTTTATCTATTAAACTGATTAATGATAAGAATCAAATTATATTTAACACTTAGTAAATTGGCAACACATTTTATCAAATTTTCTAAGAAAAGGCCACTAATTTTTATTCCTCTTTTAAGTGGCCTTTCAAGTGTATCAATTACGCTCCTCTTAAGGGAATAAATTTGACCAATAAAAAGTAGTTGTATCCAAATCTTTATCTGAATCACTAGTTATTGTTTCTTAAATATATGCATTAAAGAGAGATGTAGGGGAAACTGGGGTAAAGTGAACACACGGGTAAAGTGAATCATTATTTCTTCAACAAATTATTATTTACGCCTAATTTTAATTTTAGTGAAAGATAATTATGCAAGGATGACAATTAAAAAGTTTTACTGCATAACCATTAATATTTTATGAAAGAGAAATAATTGTATTTTTCGACCTTAAAAAAGTTAGTTTGTTGAATTCGTTATAACGATTAAAGATGTTTATAATCAATTTTATTGCTAGATTATTTTTCTAATTACTTCAGATACGTTTCACTTACTATAACCAAGAATACAGAGATTTAAAAGAGGGTTTTCTTTTTTTAAACAAACATTTTAAAGAATCGACGTCTCAGGTAAAGTGAATCGGGGTAGAGTGGTCCGGAAAATAATGCGATAGCACTAATTTATACGTGGTTAGACGAAATATTTAACAAAATATTAATTAAGGTGTGTGTTAGTGTACAAAACCTTTTTTGCAACGCATTTCGTATTTATACCAAAATCGGCCAACATAACCTCGATATTTAACTGTTTCATATTTTACAGTACTTTAAAGGTTTTAAGATGTCTTTTTAGTTTTATTATTATCTAAATTAATGTTTCTATCTATTCTTGTGCAGATACTAGTAAAATATTTTCAAAATATTTAATTCTATCCTCTAATTCACTTTACTCCGCACTGAATAGCCCGAGTAAATTGACCAGGTATTTTTCATAAATGAGTAAATTGACCAGGTATTTTTCATAAATGGGTAAATAATATTAAACTTAATAAATGACTTTCTTTTAAGTCGCTAGTGTGTTTATTGGTGTAAGAAGTTTCTTGTGCAACTTAAAAACTACTGTTTTAAGTCTGAAAAATACATTTTTCTTGATTTTTAGTGTTACTATGTTTATTTTACCCTAGTTTCCCCTAATTTTGTGTGTGTGTGTGTGTATGTGTTGCCATCTATGATAGAAAATCGTTCACAACATTTTAGATTATTAGGAATGCAGTAAATCGACGTAATAATATCAGATTACAGATAATTTAAATATTTAAATAATTTTGATAAATTACGTACAGAGAAGAAATTGCAGTGATATGGATTATTACCTATCGTTCTGTAATTTCAGGAAAAGATTATCTTTTGTCAAACGATCAATGATAAAAGAACACATCCTTTTTGAGGGATTATTTAAAAAGAGATATAGTAATTTAAAATTAATTTATTAGAACAAAGAATTTCATATTGGAACAATTAATTTAGTTTGAGGTACCTAAGTGCCAATGAATTGGCAGGGGTTTTTTTCTATGTGAATCCAATTTGCAATTTTTATATTTTTTATACTTTTAATTACCACTAAGGTATAATACACTATATGATTTAACTAAAAAACATTTCTGATATTGTCTGATAACTCAACTAAAAAATCACATGGTTATCAAAAACTTTACTTCATATACGTGCGCGTATCATGCGTGCGTACAAGAATAATATTTATAATGAATTGTATGCAAAAGCTTTTTAAACTGATAAAACGAAAACATACACGTGAAACATTATTAAAATCCAGGGGCACAGTGGCGCCCAATAGCAAGTATAAGTGTAAGCCATACGAGGCCGATATAATTATAACATCATTTGAAACTTTTTTTTTCTTCATAATTTTTCATTCATCGGCTTCGTTAACTTTTGCACTACAATGTACACGTGAAATACATCTTCAAGTGCGTTACTATACGGCGTTACCCGGGCACACACAGTGGCTCGTTTTATCTGTCGAACAGCTGGCGCTTTCATGAAGAAGCGACCGCCGCGACCACGAGTTTTAGTATATATAGGCTCAAACGGTTTGCGCAACGCTTGCGTGCCATTTTTCTCTCGCTTTTTATTGATTAACGCCCGATTTTAATTGATCGCGTACAGAGGATGCGGGAGATAGGTCGAGCGCGTTTAACGCTCGTAAAATGGAACGATTTATTGGAATCGATGGCAATATAGCGATGGAATCTTCGGTGCCGACGTATTAATGCGCGCGAGGAAAGAGGAAAAAGTTTTTGCTGGAAGTAAGTGGGTATTGAGTTCGGAGTAATTCTTTTGATAAAAATCTGTTTGTTTTTGTATTTTAAGCGTATGTAAATAAGGAAAGTCATATATTCTTTAAGGTTGTCATACACTTTTCTGATCTATTATAGCTAAATAGTTCATTTGAGCAACTGATTATATTAATGAAATAGATTTTAAGATAATGATGACTGTCAGTAATAGCCTACTTCTTAGAAATATTAATACAGTAAGTAAATTAGTAAATCTAATATTATCACGAGCACAATATCTAGTGACTTTATTATCAATTGCGTCTGTTTAGAATCTATTTTTTTTGCTATATGCATATTATCTTATAGGTATGAATCGTATTGAAGACAATCTTGTGGACTAAATAGATCTATGTAAATAAAAAACACGTACAATCTCATTCATAATAAAAATGAATCACTTGATTTGATTTGTCATTATTTGTGCGTTTTAATACGTTCCAATTGTTGTGTATATCAAGCACAGTGTAGTACATACACGGAGAAAATTTGTATAGTAAACTTCACAAGTATAGGTAATTATCGAATTTTTATAAAAAAGTATAATAATTTAGGCAAAACTCCAAATTTTACGGTAATCTTTACGAAATTAAACTAGAAGGTAAAGTAATTTTATTGGTTTCGACAGTCTCTACCAAACATACTACCTATACAGTCGAGTCGCAGGAACTGAAAGAGTTACGAACCGACGTGTTCGCGGGTTCTGCAATATGTATTTGGTATAGGAGGAATTTCAGTCCCAGCGACTTGGCTGCCTACATAAAAATTCAAAAACTAATTGTAAAATTTACTATGCATTTCCTCTCTGTGTACCTACACAAACAGTACAGGATAGGTTTGGTGACGAACAAATAAAAAGAAACAACACCCACACATCATTTAGGAAAATAAATTAACATGCGTCATACGTGTATTTTTAAAAAACAACTTAACATTACAATCTTTCACACAGTCCATCATAATCTCTTTACACAATTACGAAAATTCACCAAGAAAAAAGAAGCATCAGCCGCTTATCGACACATAACCACTCTACTTTCCATAGAGCTCGACCACGAAGTCAATGCCGCGGAACCTCTCGCTCTCGAACTTGATGGTGACGTAAGAGAAGCCAACTCCACCGGCGACTATATGGGCACTGGCCCCGTGGCCGTTCTGATGCTGGTCCAGTGCGCGCAGCTGCGTGATCCTCGAGTACTTGTCGCCCTCGAAGGTCTTGGTGACCGAGACCTTCATGCCCACCCAGTTGGCGTCCTTCTCGATGTGGTCCCGCTGAATGAGACGATCCCCTGGGATCCGCGTGCCCGCGATCACGTCGTTCGGCAGCGCGGCGCAGAGGCTCAGCACTGATAGGCACGCCAGCAGGGCCACGACCAGGAGACGCTGAGATGACATTTTGAGAGGGATACGGCGGAAATCTGTATCTGGGAAATTTTTTACGGAGATGCGTCAGAGGGCGATAGTGTGGTATGGGAACAGGCGTCGTGTAAGAAGATCGGGGTTGTGAGGTCGATGGGTGGAATTCTGCTTTGTTGATTGGAATGTTTTTGTAATTTTCTTTTTAATATAAACGAACTTGTAAAATGTAGAATGTAAGACGGAAAAATTATGTAGCATACTTTGGTATTTATGTTAACACGAAGACGTATTTTATTCAATGAAATTGATTTATTTTAGAAACGTTTGATCGGATGTATGTATTCCAAAGAGTTCATATTTATAGAAAAGAGTGCCATATATTTGCTCTAAATCCATATGGTTATTTTTAGTAGCAGTTCGATAATTTTTACTATATTACAAATATGGTAGTTTTTATAGGAAAATGAATATAACCTCAATATGTACAATCAGGAATAATACATTTTACTATTTAAATTTTCTCACTCTACTAAAAGGAAACTTCTAGTTTTTTTTAATTAAAATTTTTATTGTAGCACATTTTACAAAATTGGATTTTATATTTTTTTAGATAATTTAATTTTTGTTTATGTGTGACAATTTTTATCGTAACTCATTTGAAATAAACTGTTGTTTATATTCTGAAAACGCTTTATTACACACAAAAATTCCATTATTTTTAATAATGTTAATGGCATGATAAGCAGAAATCCACTTTTTTATGACGATCCACTTTAGTTACAAAGAAATAATATATATAGCTTAGCTACAGAAATGAAAACTCACCAGTTTGTGTTTAATAAATATACGAACTGTTTCAAACAGCTGCGTTCATTCGACTAGCTGTATGGTTACTAAAGAGTTGCTTTTATATCAATGTCACTTCTTATCTACAAGACTTCTTTCTTTCTAAATGGAAGTGATTCACATAATTTATTACGCTATATGTTGCATCGATAATAATAGGAATACCTGTGAAAAGCTGGTACTCGAAAAGGAGCTATTTAATTGATAATAATACTTATGTCATTGTTTAATTTTAACATTAAACATTGTGTGTGTATTTGACATACTTGGAATTATATCGACGTACCTTCTGGTTAAAAAACTAATAATATACTTTTCTGAGGGAATTCCAAAGTAGTTGAAAAAATTAACATTATAATAATAATCTCATTAGTTAAAGATTGCAAATACATAAAAATACTTACTCTACGGATAGTATTTTTAGATATTGCGTTTGTTATAGTTTAAATTTTAATTAATTTCTTTATTAATTTCTTTATTTTTTCTTTATTTTCTATTAAACCTTAATAATACATATCATTGTTAAATTTATTGTTAAAGATATTGTGTAGGATTTTTCAGAGCAAATATTAAATAAGAAAATGGAATAATGGAATTTTTGCGTGGAAAATATTTGTGTAGAATTTTTTCTTGCAGAAAAAATTATTTGTGTAGGGTTTAAATGTATAGAGTATTAGCGGTATCCATTTTATAATTATAACCTTTTGCAATAAAATCTGTTATTTATTTATTAAACGGTGATATTGTCGAGTGTATAGATTACATTATAGAAATTATGGTTATCAATATTTTTTTTTTAATTATCAAAATCTGTTTAATACAGTATGGTAAAAATTATTCTATATTTGAGTTAATATATACTTAATTTTTACATTATATAATTAAACATTAATATATAATTAATTTTTACATTTTTATTACTTATACTTATGAATTTCAGTAAGAATATCCGAACTACTATTTTTTTACGTGCATACTTTCTTGATTGACATATACTTGTGGTATAGCCGATTAGTCGGTCTCGATCGTTCCCGAAATATCTGATTAATTAATCAAGGTAAAATTGTGTCATACGATTATAATCTAAAATTGGCAAATAAAAGGTAGATTAGTGAACGGGTGTTAATTTGTGTAAAAATTCCATCATTCATAGTGTTATCTTCAAGTAATTTGATTTTTCGCAGTCATTGTTTAAAGTTCTCATTTCTACATAACGCTCTATTAATTATTGAATTTAAACTTTCAAAGGTTTAATGGTTTATATTATGGAATACGTCTTTTGAAATGCTTATCTTACATATTTATTTTACATATTAATTTAATATAATATTAATTTATTTTATATAATTTATTTTATTTTAATTTTAATTTGTTATACATAATTATTTTACATAATAAGTAATCTTACATATTAATTTAGTATGCTAATTAAATAATATATTGATTGGAATTCTTATTGAATTTAGATTATGTATATACAATATATTGCTTCTCGCGCCAATCCCCTTGGGTATATACTATAAATCGTGGTCTTATGGTCAAGACCAGAAGTAAATGGCATGGATTGATGAACTTTCGGTTGGGACCGTAAGTAAGTATCATGTGTTCCTGGATAATTTCCGGACTGCACCAGATGTAAATGCTGTGGGATAACTTATTCAAGTAATTAGAGTAAAATACTTAAATACTAATACTTAATACTTAATTCTCAGATAAATGACTTGCACGTGTACTTAAGCTTTTAAATAAAAAGTACGATTTTGCCCATCACTGGATATAATGAGACGCTAAATCGAAAAATGTACTCTAGAATCCACGAGAAAACATTATATTAACAAGGAAATTAAATCTATGTACAGTAGTAGTTACGTACAATAATCCGGATACCTCGAAAATCGCGTACTTGAGTGAACTATAATCAAATAGAACTTAAATATATTTAAAAAGTTTAAATAAGTCATTATAATAAAATGACTTATTACAAAACAATTTATATCGCAACAAATTTACGTTACTTTCTGGGGTAAAAAAACATAATTATGAGTTGTCATATTTTTTTTCGGTTCGTGTGTTTATATGCTGCTTTAAAAAATCCTGTAAAAAAGTAAAACTGTTAAAAAGAATCTAAAGTTCTTGTACAATGTACTAGAAGTGCTTTATTTAAGTACTTGAAGTACTTTTTACAAGTATTTAAGTACTTATGAAAAGTACTTAAAGTACATTTTGTCAAGTATAAAAGCACTTGTAAAAAGTACTTAAAGTACATTTTTCAAGTATTCGAGTGTTTAACCAAAAGTACTTAAAGTATATTTTTTAAGTACTCGTGTACTTGACCAAAAGTACTTAAAATGTTTTTTACAAATACTCAAGTACTTTAAGTATTTACTTAAGTGCTAATACTCAAACCTCAGATAACGTACTTGTATATGCTTTTAAGTAATAAGTACAATTTTGCTTATCACTGTAATACAGAGTATCCGTAATTAGGAAATATCAGTGTGTCTATAATTGGGACATATACAAGGTGTCTATAATTAGAACATACACGGGGAGTCTGTTACTAGGACATATACAGGGTCTCCATAAATAGAACATATACAGGGTGCTCGTAATTAGAACATATACAGGATGTCGGTAATTAATATATATACAGGGTGTCCACAATTAGGATATATATAGTGTGTCCGCAATTATAACATATATTATACAAGTGGGTTTTTTATTGCCGGAAAAGTGGACATCTAGGAAAATCCAAAATGCCTATCTTGTACAAGGTAAACTCCAAAATGTTAATTTATCATAAATATAATAGAGGTACAAGGGTACATATTATGTAGTGACGAGGTAACAGTGTACTCTATATTATATTGTTTAGATAGTTTCTATGTGCTATTTTTATTCAATATACTACATAGTAATGTACTAATGTAGGTCGATCGACATTGTAAAGCGCTTAACAAACAACATATGATGAATTTATTGATCGATATCATCGCAAAAAATCTAATAAAAATATAATAAATTATAGGTTTATTAGACTGCAAAAATGTTTTGTAAATTTGTTTTGATATGTAATTTATTTATTGTTGTACACGAATTCGATATTACTTATATTTTCCCTCTCTCGATCTTGATCCACGTACTAATAGAGTAGGCATTGATAAATTCGCATTTTGGATTTTAGGCGTTTTGCGTGCTTGCTAATATAAGTTAGATATTTTGGGGTTTTCTCAATTATAATTAGACAAAATTCAAATCATCTAATCAATTCTAGGAACTTCAGATACTTTCTAATCGATTTAAGGCATTTCTAATTTTCTGTAAGCATTTCGTGAATTACAAAATTTCGTCTTTTACCGTCATGTATATATTATACTATTTTTTCTTAAACGTTTATGGTGTTAACAAACGCTATGTGAGAGGATAATTTTTTTTTCTGCTTCCAATTATTTTCAATCAAGTAATAAATACATATATTTATAAATGTATTTATAATTTACCCGGTGTCTGTAGATCCTAAAAAATAGCAACCAGTCATACTGCTATGTATGTAATGAAATAATTATTCGTTTTGAAAGTGCAGTGTCAAATGTTTATAATTAATAATACAAAATATACAATTAACACTTTTAACAGTGTTATCATCTAAACATTTATTATTCATTAATTTTATAAATAATTAAATTACTTTCAAGATAATTTTGTGTTGGCAATTTTTCATAAAACAAAATCATTAAGTGGACCTATCATTGATATATTTTGAATAATAACACTCAAGGTGGCTCCCTGGTGAAATTTTTAAAATCATTGTATTCAATTTTTAAAATCTGGGGCTTACACGAAATATTTGTTAGTATTATATGAAGTCACACAGCAATCTTGAGATTTTGTTAACCTATATATTCAAAGTTATTCAGCATAATGTGTTAATTTTTAGTAAAAATGGGCTATATTCAAAATAGCCCTCGGCACACCATATTGTCATACACTTCTAAGTGTAGTAGTCATACACACTAAACAAATCTATCATGTTTTTAAAGCTAGAAATAACTAATATTCGCTTTTAATTTGACTTGCTTATTTATTACATAGCTCTGAAAAATATATATGTGATTTTTTTCAAAATTGCTACATAAGTACCGTTATTTAATTAAAAATTGTATTATAAATAAGCTTTAAAGTGTCAATTAATAAAAAAACGAGCGAATTTTTGTTGAAAATACCTTAAGGAATATATTCTCAAAGTTTCAATTATTGCTTTTAATTGTTGTATGCGCGAGGATCAATTTATGCCCAAATTCAGGACATTGATAAGACCATTCATCGAAAGGCGTCTATAACTCAGAAAAAAACTTTTAATTTACAAAATCTTTCTTTTTTATACATATAATAGTAGTATTAAATAAACTAAATTGCTTCCAATGTTAAACAGACAAAAAAGTGAATATTATTAATGGAAAGAAAATGAATAGAGAAATTGGTCAAAATCATAAAAAAACACCTGGGAGCCACTTTAATACAGTATCATCAGTTATATAATTAAACATTTGATCTTATTATTAAACGCCAGCAATCTTCTAATGAAAAAAGCATGTTGTGGTTATCTATAGCGTAAAGCTAATGACTTTGTCTCGTAATACGCCGAACTTGACAGTGATATAAATGTAAGTCTTTCAAAGACAGATTGCTAGTCAAGCGTACTCAGTTGCTTAATAATGTTCTAATTTTATTTAAATCACAAAGTGGTAAGTAATAAACTTGTTTAAATCATAAATATTATTCACCGTAAATAGATATTTATAAGTCATACTAATAGTTATACACTGTTTACTGTATATGTATCTTGAGATTATTATGCAAGTTTTTACATAAATTTTTCAATTAAAATCAATGACATTATATTAGAAAAAAAACAAAATGAAGTTTAAATAATAAATTATTGGAATGTATGTAAGATGTTTATACGAACATTCGCTAATTAAAAAATGACTAACGTCTAACTTTGATAAATTTTATATGATTGCTTCTAACAGCAAATTGTAGACGAAATTGTTTTCATTTATACGAATATTTTGACAACGTTTCGGGTGTCCCTTACACTCTTCTTCAGGTCGCTGCATCCCACACAACGCAGTTGAAAATTCCGTTGGATGTATTCAGCCATCGAGTGTCGGTGCACGGTCAGGTTGATTTTTTTCCACTTACAATGAGGCACTAACACTTTATAAAATAGCATGCTTTTATATTACACTTATTCACTATTGCTTAAAACCATGCTATGAGATCTCAATGACCGTCTACAAGTTAACGCAGAAAACCTTTAGAAAACAATATCTTAGTAGATTCCCAAGCCATATTCCTTAAAATCCGTATACTTAATAGTTTTTTATAACACCCTATTTTCCTACTTATACTCAAATTAACAGTAACGACGTAATCAAATATAGAGTTAAACTAACATCATTTCTCAGCATGTAATAGCATGGTTTTAAGCAATAGTGAATAATAGTAATATAAAAGCATGCTATTTTATAGTGTTAGTGCCTCATTCTGAGTGGGAAAAAATCAACCTTACCGTGCACCGACACTCGATGGCTGAATACGTCCAACGGAATTTTCAACCGCGTTGTGTGGGATGCAGCGAGCAGTCTAGATAAGTTACCTAGATTTAAGCTTATTATAGAATTAATTATTCTTTGACCTGAAGAAGACTGTAAGAGACACCCGAAACGTTGTCAAATATTCATATAAATGAAAACAATTTCGTCTACAATTTGCTGTTAGAAGCAATCATTTAAAATTTAAATAATAAAGTTATACAGGGGAGCTCCGGCAAGTAGCTCTCTTTATGACAGCACCTACTTAGGGATACTATTGGTTTCAATACTTATTATATATAGGTAGTGACCGTGATTTGAGTGCTAAAAGTTTATTATGAAATAATCTTTTTTACAAAATTTCTGTTACAGATAAATAACATAACAATAAATTAAATGACTTTTTATATGAAATTCAAATAGACGTTGAGTTGCTACAAATTTTGAAAAATTCGTGTAATAAGATAAGTAATAAATACGTTTATGTCTATACATATATATACCTGTAAAAAGTTATTATTAAAGCTACTTATTTCCTGATAATAAATATTTAAAACCTAACAATAAATAAATATGTTTAGAGTAATCAAAACTCAATATAGATTAAACAAAATAGTCTTAAAATGTGCGACGTACAGTGGGTGAAACAGAGAATTTTTGTATCAAAATCTTAAAACTTTAAAGAAAGTACGAATATAATTTTTTAACCTTAAAGAAACGCCTAAACCTGTTATTTTTTGACAAAATCTTGTTTCTTTCATTATAATTTTAAGGAAAATCATGTCTCTAAAGTACTGGATGTGACTTTTTGTAGATTTTGGTCTTCTGAATACAATTCTGCTTGCAGAATTAATCTACTTACTAATAAAATAGAGAAAATCGCTTTGAAAAGAATCAAGAACACGGATTTTTAGATTTTATTACTATAAATGTGATAATAAATTAAATCGAAGTCTAGATTTTTTTGAAACTTCATACATAAGTATTTTAAAAGTCAGTGTTATAAAATTCGCCCTCAGACTTTCAGAATTCTAAATGGCAGATTCAGTATAGCCGCCAAAAGTGATTAATTTTGATATTTGTCGACGAATCATCTTAGAAATGTGATTATATACTTTCTGCATACATTTTCCAGTAACAAGCTCTAGCAAGTTTCATACGAAAATATTTTTTCTATCAAAAGTTCTACGATTTTGACACAATAATTCTCTATTTCACCCACTGTGCGACGGTTCCACAAAGCAGGTAATACTTATACTTGGCTTTTACCCCTAGTAGATAATTAACGAATTATGACTAGAAACTGTTTAAAATTTGTAAATTTCGCAACATTAGCCAGAAACTGGCTAGTAACTCGGCAAAATTTCTACCAAGGACATTAAATTGTAATTATTGTAATTCTTCGTCAAACTGTTTTGCGGCTCAAAATCCTACCCAAGAAGGATTGTAAATCAAAATTTAAATTTATTGTAAATTAAAAATAATATATACTGAACCTCATTGATGCACATTCAGTTTCGAGCAATGATAAAACCTATTAGGGTATTCCATTATCATTCAGTTCAACTTGCAATCAATATTCCAAACCTGTCAATTACTTTCGACAGGTTCCCACAAATCCGCAACAATGGCATCGCAACATCTGCTTCTACTCGTTTTCGTCGCCAACCTAGCGGTAGTTCTCTCATCTGAACTGACGAGACAGAACGACCTGGTCATCGGCACCCGAGTTGACGGCGACTACCTGATTCAACGCAGCTTCATAACGAAGAACGCTAGTTGGCTGGGCAAGAAGCTCACCTACACGAAAACATTCGTGGGCGACGGCGTTTCCACGATCACGCAGGTCCGAGCTCTCGATCAGAACGAGAAGGGCCACGGCGCAACTGTGAGGATCATCGCCGGTGGGGTCGACCACGTTTACGTCACCGTCAGGCTGGAGAGCTTGAGGTATCGGCGTATCGACTTCGTCGTGGAAGTTTACGGAAAGAAGAAGAGTGAACAGATTGAGTCTGTGTGAGATATTGCCGAGATTTTATATATGCCGAGATGAGGACTGAAATAAATGAGTATAATATATGTGCAGAGCAGATTTATATTTATGTAATACAATGAGTTTGAAGTGAAATAAATTTGTCGTATTCAAATCAAAATTGTGAATCTTTCTTGCAAAATCATATCCCTACTCGATAGCTTTCTTATAATCTATATTTCATTGGTTAGACTAGGTTTATTTGAGGGCAAATAGTTTTTTGAACTTACGTAGTATAGAAACCCGAATTCGGTTTCTGATTATAAATGTTTGAATGTTCTTAAACAATGTTTACATCAGACAAAGTCTTATAAGTAGTTTTATTCTCTTTAATGCATAAATTACCAATTAAAATAACTTTGATAAGTCAACTGAAAATATAATTTACTTTAGTAAAGTGTGATTTTCTCTCTGTGGCAGTGAATATTATCCTATTAAAGGGGCAGACACACCTTTAAATTTAAAATTAATTCAGAATACATTTTAAGGTAAAAATAAGTGACTAATCATATATTACCTATTTTTTATTTTCATTTATTTATTACTACGCTCACATGTTCCAAATCCTTATTTACAAGCATTCAAATTATTTTGTAGTTCTTTAACTAATAATCTGCCAAATTTGAGCGAATTCTGAACCATCAATGTTATACAATCAAGAGTTCGAGAGAAAGATGTGCAATTTATGAAAATTGAAATGTTTATAACTTTTTTCTCACACTCCAAAAATTCACCAAAATTTAACTGAGTAAATTTTAACAAACATCTACTCATACTCTAAATTTCAGATTATTCTGAACCGTCAATCTCTGATCGGTAGTACTACTTTATTGTTGGCCAAAGTTATAGTTTATAAAGCCAAAACTCTTCGATTTAAAAAAATTTTATTATGAAATATGGCCTAAAAATAGAATAACTTTGAGCAATAATTTTTATATGTAAATTTCCACATTCATAATTACGTGTATTTTGAACATAATAAAACCTTGAAAACACCAATTCGATCATGTTGTCTCTCAAAACCTTACGGAAACCCAAGAAATATAGAAATTTTTACTATGGGCAATCATAGATACCTAAAGACCATAAAAAAATTAAACAAAATTTTATCTGTTATATTTAGATAAAATATTCAAATTTACCAAAAAAAATAGGTAATACAAGAGTGACTCATTTTTACCTTAAAATGTATTAACAATTAATTTAAAATTTAAAGGTGTATCTGTCCCCTTAAATATTTCGGAAGCCTCAGTATACGCGTAAAATAACATGTATGCCTTTTCAGAAAATCATCTACCTGATATATTTTTCTTGTGTTTTTTTTAGAATATATACGTTTTAAACTGTATAACAGATATGCACGTTCTATCTTGTTTCTCAAATTTAATGCTTAAAATGTTTAAATTTTAGTTAAAATTAATATCCTACCTGCTTTTGAAACTATCATAATATATTCAATCGTATCTTCGCTGCATCCAAAAAATTCTACAAACATATATTTTACCTAACCGTAATGCGAGGAACCTGTACTCAAAAAGATCAGCATTATTCAGTATCCAGAACTCCTAACAACGCAATATTCCACAATCAAGTTAACCAATATCATTCATTCAACCGGAAAACCATCACTACCAACTACTTCAAATCCATCTCCATCCGTACCAAAACACCACGTGTATCGCCTCATCTCTCAGTAAACGAGTCCAACGGAGATAAACCGATATCAGGCGCACGCTCGAACGCTCGCGTCTTAAAATATTACGACTTTGACTTACCGCCCGCATCCACTTGACGCTCGGCTCGGGGTGGCCTTGGTACGCGGCCTCGAGCGCAATCGTCGATCCCCTCAGCGTGATCACGTCATCGGGCGGCCTCAGCACCAGCGCCGGCTCCTCGCGACGACTCTGCAGCTGCTGCTGCTTGGCGGTCAAGGTCTCCTGGCCCGGTTGCCCCAGTTCTCGTATCTGGCAGCGCGGCGACGGCGGAGGCTTCCTGTCCACGTGAAGCCTGACCTCTCTATCGCTCTGCTCATCCTCGTTGTTATTGTTATTGTTGTTGTTATTATTGTTGAGGTGGTTGTGCTGATGCTGTTGGTAGGTCTTGGTCTCGCGCTCGATGATGTCCAGGGTGGGACTGCAGCGCGAGTTCTTGAAGCTGGAGATCCGCTTGATGGAGACGACTCGCTCCTTGCTGGTCTCTCTGACCGGCGAGTTCGAGAGCTGCATCTCGCTCGGCTCCTGGCTGTCCAGCTCCAGAGCGACGGGCGTGATGATGTTCTCCATGGCGAGGATCTCGACGATGCTTTCGTCGATCTCGCTCTCCTCGAAGCCTGTATCTATGGGTATCTGCACGCGCTCCACCGGTTCAATGCTCAGGTGTACCTTCTCGACGGGCTCGATGGTTATCTCGACCGGGTCCATCGGCGGCGATTCCTTCGTCCGCTTCTTGGAGTTGCCGAGCGACAGCTGCCGGGCGCCCCTCGGCGCCTGGTCCTTCGGCTTCTGGATAGACTTGGCGTGCGGCTGGCCGTTCGTCATCGGTTTGGCGGGAGACTTTGGACACACGTTCTCCACCGAGGAATCGCGCATCTTCGGCGACAGCCTGGTGAAGCTGGAGGCTCGCTTCTTCACCGCGTCGACGTGACTCGCGCGCAAATTCGGCGTGGACAGGCCATTCGGCTTTCGGGTTGAGTTGTCGTCCTTGGAGCGGGGCAAGCTGCGAGAACGCGGCTCGAGCAGTTGCTGCCTGGCAGGGGAGAACGGCCTGAGACGCAGCTGGGCGCTCGAGCTGATGGACGGGCCGCGGGTGATCGAGGCTATGCAGCGGATCTCGCCGCAGTCGCGCTGGGTTACGTGGGGTATCCTCAGAATGCTGGTTTGACCGTCCCTCTCGATCTGAAAGATCAAGTATGACGTTATTGAAGTTACTTACAAAATGTACAATGTTTACTTTTGAACGCGAACTGTAGCTTTTTTTTAACAGAACTGATTTTTATTAAATACCAGTCCATTAAATCTATTAATTAATCCAACTTAATTGTTGATGACTGGGTTGACGAGATTGCAAGTGAAAAACTATTAATAAATGGCACTTTATCTTATATCTTATTTAAATTTCATTTTATGTTAGTATTATTGTAAATCTTTAGCTATAAGTGTTATAGTCTGCTTATACTTATAGTCTACTTATAGAAATACACTGCTGAAGAGTGAAGTTAATTCTTTCATGAATTTTCAAAATTCTGATGCTATAAAGTTATACGCGGATGCTTTTTAGAAGAATCCTAGATACGAGCTATAAGTTCAGATGTGCCCGTTCATCGTTGTGCAAAAAGAATCCGTAATAATATGGTGAATATCTTAAACCTACTCCCGCCTTTAACAATAATAATAAATCAATGATCGCTAGTATAAGTTAAATATTTTTAAAAAATTTGAGGTTTAAAAAACAAAAAAGAACAATCATAATTACGAATTCGTTGTCCAAAATTAAAAATTCCAATGAATAAAAAATGATGTATGAAAATAACTTGTACGATTCTGAATAATTAGTAAAGAGAGAACTTGTTTATACTGTTTACATATTGTCGAGCGATTCACAATTGGCATAATTTAGTTTGAATGAAGAATAATTATCAAAGCTCTATTTACTTCCTACGAGAATTGGAAACATCGGCAATTTTTACTAACCTTGCATCTATAATCTTCTCTTACACTCTTCCCATTGATCGTCCAATCAACGTCGACCGAACGATCGCTCTGGATACGCGCGCAAAAACATGCCGTCTCGTCTTTTTCCGCAAAAACAGGCACTGGTGTTTTTACAAAACTTAGCATCGAATTCGATGATGCACTCTTGTAATCTAAGAAAAATATTAATTCAATTAGTTATTACACAAAAAAAATAAAATTGAGCTATAAAGAACTCTTTAATAATACTATTTAGAATTAATTTAATATAATTTAATAATAAACAATAAATCATTTTTTAAATGTAAGCCGTACAAAAATAAAAGTAGTTTTCTTTAAAAACTTTATTTTAACGCTTATTTAGATAAAAGAAATTATAGAAGTTCTACAAATCTGATTGATTGTTTTATGTTGCTGAAACATTAATATTAAATCGATTTATCTCGAAAAACTAACGAACATGGCCCTGGTACGGGATCAGATATTTATCAAACATCTAGAAAAATGTTATCTTGTTATATGTTATTATGTTATATTGTTCTGCTCTTTTTTTCTAAATATTAATATTGCTTTTCGAGTTTAAACATAGCTTCCTCGACTGTCCGAGAATAATAAAATGTCTTCAAACGACAAAACCAGAAGAAAACAACAGAAGGTAGTAATCACCCTGTACGACGAAGAGTCCACGGCAGGATGCCTCGCCGTGCTCGTTCCTGGCAGCGCACGTGTACTCGCCCGCGTCGAGCGGATGAACGTTGAGGAACCGGAGGGCGACGCCGCCGTCCTCGTAGACGACGTGCCTGTAGTAGTCGCTGTCGACTACCTCGTGGCCGTCCTTGAGCCAGAGCACCGCGAAGGGCGGCGTGCCGGCAAGTCGAGCCTGCAGCTCGTACGAGTGGCCCTCCATCACGATGGACTCGCTGGCCAGCGTCTGCAGGAAGCGCGGTGGCTCGTGGTCCTTCGGCGACGGATCTTCGGCGTCCAGCACCACCACCTAAGAGCGTGCATCGTTGATTTTTTTAGTGGATTGTATTCGTATGTGTTTTTAAGGATAGTATTTTTAGTTTACGATCGTTTGAAATTAGTGAAATTCACAGTGAAATATCCAGGGAACAATCTGATGTTCGCAGCATAAAATAACGTAAGTCTATTTCGAACAAAAAACTATAATTAAATGTACGTATACCGAATAGCAAGCTAAGATTCTGTACTTTTTTATGTACTTTTTGAAATTATTATACGCATGTGTTGTTTTCACGTACAGCCGTTTATTTATTGAAAGAAGATAAGTTTTCAAAACAAACTTACGATATCTTATGCTGTGGGCGGCAGAATTAGGATGATGCATAATTTATTTCTTATTTTATATTTTGGTAGATTATGGGGAAATAATTAGATCATAAGTATTTTTTCTTAATTCTTATTTAATTCGTATGTTTTCTTATTCTCAGATAAGTATTTTTTATTTTTTTAACCAAACAAATATTAAAGCAGATACAGAAATTTTAAAGTCCCTTGACATCGCGATGACCTGCACCGGACAGGTAAGCCGTCTGTAAAGATATTTTGTTTATAAATAAAATTTGGTGTATAATTTAGCTAAAGAAATGTTTCTTTGTGCTTATGATGCTTACTCAAGTCTTTATTACAAGAATAATCTAAGGTTCAGTGCGCAGGTAACAAAACTACTGTATTAACTAATAGCCTCGTAATGTTATTGCTTTGGCTTTTTCAAAAAAGAAGCTTTGTGATAGTAAAAACAAGTTTTGCTAAAAACACGTTAGAAACATGTTTCAAATATGGATGTATCATCTATATATGTGTGTGTCTGCGTATTTGTGCATACGCTAGTTTTTTAGGAACTATTCAGTCGAAATTAATTTTTTAAGGCTAATTTTCTTTCTTGTTAGAATTCGGGAGGAATTTATTTTATTTAATTATTCGATGCGTTTTTGTCCAATGACGATTTTTAGATTTTTGGGCTTTAGTTTTTCGAGTTATTATTAGTGTTAATGCAACTGATAAATCGCTAAATTACCTATGTTTTCAGATCCAAAATTTTTCATTAGTTAATTTTATTCCCTTATTATATACGAAAACGTAATTTTTTAAATGTTTATTATATCTTGGGAACATCCGATGGAAATTTAGATGGAGAATTTAAGATAATTAATAACATCGAGAACAATATTCAGTAAATTTTTAAGTCATTATATTTTTTCGTGCTAAAGAAAAAAATTATTTGATAAAAAAAGTCAATTTTCTATTACCTACGATAACTGGTGTAAAACTGCAACAAACTACTGAAAATTTTCAGAAAGATAATTTCTTAGAATTGTTTCATTAATAAAATGAGCAATAGAAAGATAATTGCTTGTCTATTCTAGAAAATGTATTTATGTAACTATAAATGATATTATTTTGATAAATCTAGGTTAGATTAATTTGGTGTTAGTGTTAATAAAATAGAATATTATTTTTACAACACAAATTGCTGAAATGAATCATTATTTCTTCATAACTTAAAGTATTGTGCAACTAATTTCTGCGAAATTGAGGTTTTCAAATTTTCACCTTCTTGGCCATTTTTCTCATGGTTGCCATAGTGTAATCGAAAAAATTCCAATGGAGTCGATTTTAGCATCCTCAGAAACATAAGAAATAATCAAACTTATCCACTAGGACTAGGTTGGTCGATTTTTTCATTTTCTAAATGTCTTTTTTGGAATCTCCCGCTCGCCTATGAATTAAACTATTCTTTTCTAAATGAAAGTTTCACGCCAATAATCCTAAAATAGTTTTAGTATCTAATCTTTATACTACAAGTGTAATTATTTAATTGAGAGTAGAAGGCAAACCTTGCAGCTGCTCCGTGTCGTGCCGAGCAAATTCTTCGCCTCACAAATGTACTCGCCGGCATCGCTTTGTTTAACACCCGATACCTCAAGAACTGCTCTCTCGCCAACGAAGGACCTCTGTATCCTAGATGAGCGCTCAATTCTTGATCCGTTTCTAAACAGATGTTTATTTCTTACATCACTGATGATACGTTGTAACTTCTTAATAATCGCAAGGAAACTCATCCCAATGCAGATGGTGATAAAATTATTATTGCACTAACAGACAATCTAATTTAGAACAGTTTTTTTTCTGATTCATTTGAATACAAAATAAAGGATAGAAAATTCTAAGTTTATATACATCACATCTGGAAAAAAAAACAATAAACAGAAAAAAACTGTTCTAAATTAGATTGTCTGTTGTAAAGTATAGAATATACTTTATCTAATAAATAATATTGGCTATCCAGAAAAGTTTTGAAACAAGTGCAGTAGAACCTACTGGCATATTATCAACTTACCCCGCCTCTACCTCATAATCAAATATTCTCGGTAAAATTGGAAATTGCATGAAAAAAAGAAAATTCAAACAATTAGGTTCTTCAAAAAGTATTTCTTCTTTTATGAATTACGTGATTATTAACCAAGATACAGTAGGTTAAAAGGACGTGTGACGTCACGATTATACACAGCGAGATCGTGACGCCACACAGCTTTTCAACATCTGTATCTTGGTTAATAATTGCCTAAATAACAAGAAAAATGCATGTCGAATATTTTCGATATTCTTTTCAACGGGCGTGATGGTTTGGAAATTCTTTATCATGCAATTTCCCAATTGGTTTTTATGTAGTTTTATTGGATTTTTTAATAAAATTATCTATTACATTTTTTCGGCTTGAACATTCTTCAAAACTTCTTTATCAAAATTTGTTGACTTAAACCTATATATAAAACTTTGTCGATTATACTTTTTTGGTTTAAACCTTTTCATAAAACTTTTTCTACAAAGTTGGTTCACGGGGTCTCGCTCGTACGTAGAGCCGGCCCTAGAACAATCACAGTGCCGAGAGGTTCCAGAGTCATAGTGCTGGGACGTTCTACTGTGATTGCAAACTTAACTTTAATCATGTGCAAAAAACTATTCTATAATCTCACCTAAACCAAGTTGTACTTGGACTTGGAGAGCCACGTAAGTCACATTGCAGCTGCAAACGTCCATTCAGTCTTGTAGTTGTACTTAAAAGACTCCTACTAAAAGTAGGATATGTTCGGGGGGATGCACTCCTTGTTCTAATTGGTCGTGGAGTAAGTGTATTTCGATCTGTAAAACGAAACAAAAAATAATAAAGCTTTATTAATTATTTCTTCAAACCAAGTAGACATAAAATCTTTTTAAAAGACACTCGTAAACTAAAATCGATTTCTTATGTCGTAATAAACCGAACTAAATCTTTAGAAATTTTTAGATCTGTTATTACATAATTTAAGGTCGAATTTACATTTTTTTTATTGAAACTTGCAGAAAATATCGGTTAATGTATTTTAAAAAGAATTTAATATTTTGTTTTGAGAAATTCTGATTTTAAATGCTTTATTTATCAATTGTTAGTATTTAATAGTTTTGCGCAAGGAACTTTTTTAAAAAACCTTGTTTTTATCACAAAAATATGCATTTACTCCAATAACTTGTAAGCAACTTTGATTAAAAAATTCTGAAAATTTATTTTCAACCTTTTTTAATCATAACAAAAAACTTGACAAAGTGTTAATGTTATTGGACAAAAAGGAGAGCTTTTTTAAAAATCAGTAAAGTTCTCCTTTAAAAATATAAACTTACAGCTGCTAAACATTGCGCACCAAGTTGGGATCGTGTAACACGTGATCGCGGAGTGGGTATACAGCCCTTTTCACGCGAGTGCGTAACAATTGTAACGTGATTACGAGTGACAAATTAGAGTAAAGAGGTTAGAGTTGGACGCATATCGATTACACTGATATAACTGTAGGTTTCGTTTCCTTATGTATACATACCCTGCATCTAAGGCAGGACCTGCCTAAGCCTTACTGAGTCCTACTATCAAATGAGACCTAGGCATCACTTTAGTAAGTTTCAATTCTACCCTCGATATTGATACTACATAAACTCCCCATTTAATCTTTAACAGTAATTGTAATTATTCTTGTAATATTATAATTATACTTGTAACTATAATTATCAGCGCAATTAAAATTATTATTAAATTATTAAAGATCTTTTAAATATTGTCTTTTAAAAAAAAAAAGAATGGTTGAGTCCTATTTCATTGAAGACTATTGATTCACTAATTTCCCTTCTTTAGTCCGTCGTTTCCTTCCTACATTATTAATCTCTAATTGCGTACGAACTATCGATTTATCAAG
This sequence comes from Gastracanthus pulcherrimus, assembly GCA_949152435.1. Taxonomy (NCBI): domain Eukaryota; kingdom Metazoa; phylum Arthropoda; class Insecta; order Hymenoptera; family Pteromalidae; genus Gastracanthus; species Gastracanthus pulcherrimus. The sequence goes on along the minus strand of OX424572.1, from coordinate 194,483,759 downwards.
CATTCACTTGCTTTGAGCTAGCGCCGACCAGTAAGCAATGAATCGCTGAAAAAGGGGTTTATCAGCGATACATCAATGCGGAAATCGCGTGTCATCGCGCGCCCCACCAAACCGGAAGTTAAAAATAGTCACGTGGGTACGTGTGAATTTGAGCAAAGGTCACAACTCAATGTCTCTGTTAAAGTCTCGCCCATGGTTTGGCTCAGTTCGTTCCACGCATTCGATATGAGAGAACCAATCGTCAAAATACGAAGCGGCAAGTTATGCGGTTCGTTTAAACGTAGCGCGGAGGGTTATGAGTTTTATTCCTTCAAAGGCATTCCTTATGCGAGACCACCAATTGGCGAGCTGAGATTTCGGGTGAGTAAGAAATTTTATATTACGTACATTTTATATTTTTACTAGATGGTAATTTCATTAAAAATATACGACATAAATCACTCGTTAATGTGTGTAAAAAGAATACCAGTATATGAATATTATTTTAAAATAATAATTATAACTAAAATTCAAACATTAAAATTTTCTAAAAATGTACCATCACGGACTCGGTTTCTGATCAGCTAGGAGTGATTCATAATCAGCTCTTGATTAGATAGAAGCAATTTTTATTTCTAAAGTCAAATGTTTGTAAAAATAATTTTCAGGTAATAATTTATGTAAAGAAAACTATTAGGAATTTGGTCCTGATCAGGAACTGGATCTGTTACGGCTATGCGACATTTTAAATATAAACATTTTTACGATCATAAATTTTTAGGATCCTAGGCCAATAGAACCGTGGACCGGCTTAAGGGATGCAACCGAATTTGGACCAATGTGTGCTCAGTGCGACCTTGTGACACAGACGGTGACTGGATCAGATGATTGCCTGTATTTAAATATTTATTCTAGGACGATCGATCCAAAAGCTCGTAAGCCCGTCATGGTTTGGATACACGGGGGTGGATTTTTACACGGATGTGGTAATGATATGTTTTTTGGTCCCGATTATCTATTGAGAAATGACGTTATCCTAGTAACTATAAATTACAGAGTCGGCGTGCTAGGTAGGTTATCTAACTTTGTATTGTATCACGTACAAGGAGAGTCCACACCCTTTGAGAAACCAATTTAAATTAGACTTTGAAATGTGCTTTCTAATAACCGGAAATGAAGCCCAGCATCCATAGATTTAGCTCTTTATTCATAAGAATGCATTATTTTAAAGAAAATGATAACTTTACTTCTGATTATAGCTCTGTAAATTTTCACGCTAGAATAATCATCCAAAAGAAAATAAAACTACATGAAAGAGCTTTAATGTGCGATTTGTCTAATTGAGTAATCGAAGATAATATAAAATAGAAGATATATAAGAAGATATATAATACGAAGATATATAAAATAGTGCATGAAAAATCATTGAATTTAAGATTGTCGAAAAACCTCATATTTCGAAAATTTAGATCAAATTAATATTTTTATACGAATCAAAACTCAAATTAAAGCTCCATTCGCTTAGATACTTTTATTTGCATCATTCACCTTTATTTGTTCAGCGGAAAAACTTGTAGAGTTATGATCACAAGTACATAAGGTGCAATTAGTATCACTAAAATAATACATAAAGTAAACATACTAATGATTGGATACATCCCAAAGATCGGACACATTCTTATGTTCTGACAAAATGAAAATAACTAATAAAATGAATTGCAAGAAAACCCGTTTAAAGTTTCAATTTTGTACGTTATCCAATGAAAATTGTTTTAATCAAATGCGTATAACTTTGTTAAACATCGAGTTTTGATATCTGATAGATTTCAAACATTCGTACAATTACAAGATTAATAAAATTCAACACTTTTTTATATTTAAGTCAAAAACACCAGAGTCCTACATTAAAAATAACTGATGATGTTACAAATTACAAATTAAACAAAAATATATTAAAAACAAATGTGTTAAAAATGATTTAATAGAAATTGTTTTGTTACTTAAACGTAGTGTTTATATATAAGCATAGTGGTGTATATAAATAGTTGTTGATATGAATATAAATAGTTGTTTTATAGTGATATACAATTGTAGTGTAATTAATGTGTTTTAAAATGTTTGTAAATAGTTGAGTTACATAAAACAGTGTTTCATGGTATTTTGTTATAAAATTATTCGAATCCTTTAATAATGTTAAAAACGTTTTAATATAAACTGTTAGTCGATAAGCAGTGTCATAATTTTTTACAAATTATAATAATGTAGTTGTCAATAATTGTTTTTGCCGGTCTAATAATTACTAATAGTTGTATAGCGTTGAAGAGTGTATATAATACAAAGTTCTTTTAAAATTATAATAGTGTAGTTTTACATAATTATTATTGTAGGTCTTTAATAATAGTTACTAATACTTTTATGGCGTTGAATAGTATATATAATACAAAATTGTTTTAAATGTCAAAATGATTAAATATAAATTTATTGTATCTGAAAAAAGTGTGAGATTTCATTTCGATATGTTTTGAAATATGGTTTACAGTTAACCAGTGTTAGATTTTAAAATACAATAATGTATAATGTTTGTTATCTTTAGTGGTAAAATTCTATTACATAAGTGTTTAAATACGATTTAATACAAAATAAGTGTTAGTTAAACAACGTTAGATTTTCAAATAGTCGAGTTCGGGCGCGCAATAAGAGTCCAGCAGCAATACAAAGAAGCACTTAAGCTGGAGGTTTTCGCCTGTTTTTTTATACACTCACAAATTTCTCCACACCAAGCTCTGGCAAAGTGCATTTGTCGCAATGCCGAGAGACATATCCGTAAAGTGCACAAGTCAACGCAGAAACCCTTTAGAAAGCAATATCGTAGTACATTCCTATGCCATACTCCTTAAAATCCGTATACTAATTAATTTTTTATAACACCCAATTCCTTGCTTATACTTCAAATTAATAGTAGTGACGTAATCAAATATAGAGTTAAAACTAATATCGTTACATACTTTTAAATAATAGTGAATAAGTGTAATATAAAAGCATGTGTATTTTATAACTCTTTGTGCTAAAGTGTGAGAAAAAATTTAGCCTGATCGTGCAACGGGATTTTCATCAGTGGTGTGTAGGAAGCGGCGAGCATTCAAAAATAAGTTACCTAGATTTAAGTTTATTATAAAATCATTTTTCTTTCGATCTGAAGAAGGGTGTACGAGACACCCGAAACGTTATCATGTGGCTAATCAAGTTATATATATTTATACATATATATCATCTACCAAGGTACTGCTAGAGTCCCTCCTGAACGTAAATTAAGTAATTCGTAATCACTCAAAAAATATATTGAAAATTGCTTTATAAAAAGATATGTAAGGCAACGAACATGTATCCGATTATTAACAAAATTTCGTTATATTGAATTATGGATAATGAGATTTATTTTCGGATATCAGAAATCACTTCTCTAAGCCTGATCAAAATCTAGTTCCCAAAGTACATAGACACCTTTCATTAGTAAAAACAGAGTTTTTGCATCAAAAGTACTATAAAGACCATAATTAATTGTCAATTTACGTGGCAGGTTTTCTAAATTTAGAAGATGAAATTGCACCGGGAAATCAAGGCTTGAAAGATCAAGTCATGGCTCTTCTTTGGGTAAAAGGTAACATTACGAACTTTGGTGGAGATCCGGAAAACGTAACAATTTTTGGCGAAAGTGCAGGTGGTGCCTCAGTACATTATTTAGCGTTATCACCTTTGGCAAGAGGTTCGTCAGTATTTAAAAATATTTTTGTTCGTTAAACATTTTATGTATATTTTATGTATATTTGTCAATATCAATGAAATGTTGTTTATTTTAGGACTTTTTCATAAAGCTATTTCTCAAAGTGGCGTAGCTCTTAATACTTGGGCATCAATGCCACCAAATCCAAAGAAATATGCCTACAGATTGTGTTCAGCTCTAGGAAGAGACTTACAAGATTCTCGAGCTATTATAAATTTCCTCCGAAAAGTTAATTGCTTAACGTTAATTGATACGCAAGAGAAGATAAGAACTTTAGAAGTGAGCATCAAGCGTACAAAGTATTGTTGACATAGATTTAATTCATTAAAGGAATATAAAAGTACATTTCATTTATAAGTTATTAATTATTTAAGAATATAAAAGTAGGCAAAAGATTAATGTATGAAAACAAATTACAGAAATATTGAAATCTTCAGTATACAAAATATGAAATTATATAGGAGAGACTGGGGTATAACGAGCCATGGGGTATAACGGGTCACTAGTCATATTTGCTGTAGTAGAGGGATGACATTTTTATATTGTGAGTTAATTTTCTTTGTATGGATATAATCCCCCTAGCAAACAAATTTTTACAGCGCAGTGAAGTTTTAAATTCATAATTCAGGTTATATGAAAAACGACAAAAACTTTTCAAATCGCCAACCGTGTATATTTTTGATTAATTTAAAAAATCAGACAATGCTGCTTTATTAGGATGTTTCAACCTTCATTTTGCTTTCTGTAACTTTTAATTTCATTATGATTACAAAAAGTTATGTTGCAAAACATTAATTATTACAAATGGGGCATAATGGGCCATTATTGTTGGGGTATAATGGGCCACCATTTTTAGTATATAGAAACGTTTTATTTGATTGTAGAAGAGTATATATATCATTGAGAGCTCCAAAAAAAAGACGTTGTCATATTTATTTATAAAATAAAAACATAATTTGAAGAATTGAAATGGTAACAGATATAAAACAGGAATTTGAAGTCGATTTAGAACCGTAAAAATTACAAAAATTTTCATGCATAGCGGATGTAAAGTTTCTCCTTATTTATGAGTCGTTATAATCGTATCTCGATTAATATTGCAATTGATTAAGCATAAACAAACCTTGTACTTCTCTCTTACGGTATTTTGGTACCCATAATTTTACAGCAAGAGTATAAAATTACACTGGCTCGTTATAACGCAATGGGAGGGGGGGGGGGTATACTCCAACTATTTCTTAAATCGCTATTTTCGATGTAATTTATAAGTGCATTTTATTATTGGAAAGAAATATAAAACACTGAACTCAATATAGGATAACATTCTTCAGTTGGATAGTAACTAAAGGTTTTTTGTTTTTTTTTAATTATGCTTTTTACAATTCTACGGGTCATTGCATTTTAGTAGCTGGTTATATATACCCCAGGCTCGCTTAATAATACAAAAGCGCTAAGTTACATTTTAAAGCTTTAATACCGTATCCTTTTAGGATAAGATACGTTTTATTTTTCCTTTCGGGCCGGGTATTGACTATAAATCACCAAAACCATTTATGCCATATCCTCCATCAGTAGCAGCTGAAGAAGGCATTCATGTGCCCTACCTTTTAGGCTACAATAACGGAGAAGGGATTTTCTTTTTATCAGGTAATATCCTATTGTAATTATAACGTAGCTTAACAACAGTTGCAATTTATATTAACAATTTATATTAACTTATGATACACGCATCATTGAATACGCACACATCAATAACTATAAGTACTTAATCATGTTTATATTTCAGATTTAAAACAGGAAGGATATGATAAGGTGAATGATGACTTTGATACTTATTTGCATCCTCGAATTTTCGAGACTCTTCACAAAAATCAGTTGACTCCAGATGATTTGAAACGTCTGTACTTCAGTGGCGAAGACATATCAGAAATCAACCATCAAAGATTTGCAGATTTATGGGGAGATATGCATTTCGTCGATGGAATTCATAGAGTCGTAAGAACACAGGTTGATCGGAGTTCTGCTTCAACATATCTTTATCAATTTACGTACGACAAAGGTTTCTCTTTTATTAAAACGAAGATGAATGGTCTCATGAAAGGTGATGAGAACTTTTGTGCAATATTTTGCAATGAAGCTCTCATATTTTAAACCAAATATATGATTTCAGGCGCTTGTCACGGTGAAGAATTATTTCATCTTTTTAATATACGCTTATTGGAAGGATTCACAATAAATCCAGTGAAAAGAGGAACCACGAATTACAGAATAATGGAACAAATGACAAAAATGTGGACTGATTTTGCAAAAACTGGGTAAGTTTAGTAATCGTTTTTATTCCTATTAACGGAACTATAAGGTTCTTATGGTTTGTTTTCAATTTAGTAAAGACTTTAACACAGAGTTTCATACGTTAATTCGTACGCTACTTCATATATCATAGAGTGATGTCTCTAGAAGCTATACTAATATACGAAGCAACGTACGTAATAATTGAAATAATTCAGATCTTACATTTTCATATATCTTTTAGGAGACCGACACCTATGACTTCGAAATTGATACCTCTGTATTGGCAGCCAGTTGTGAATGACACAGTATTCCGTTACTTAAATATAGGTGAAGAGTTACGCATGGAAACTATGTTAAACATAGATCAACGTTTTCCTTTCGGTAAACATTTAAACAAAATGTAACGGCTTTAGTAAAAAAGTTTAGCGGTTTTTTATTATCAACACTTTGAAGCTCTGTAAGTAGTAAGACTACTACAGATTATTACAGATCTTCACCTTGCTTCATAACTTGCTTTTATATTTATGACAATTGAAGTTGACTTATGAAACTTTATTTTAAAAACTCGTTAATCATTTGAATACATAAGTGTTATTTAGTATTATACAACCGATTAACAACCGTACCATTGATGGTAATATGTTCAAAAATTAATATTTTAATCTATTGATATTGCCTATAGTTTATACTGAAAACTAGATGAACTATGCTGAACTAGAATAGTTGATGTTAACAGCCTAAAAATATCTGAATGATGTTACATCCTATAAAGTATTAAATATTATATTATTTTTTGTTGTGTATTTATATTTTAAAAATAATTTTATAAAAGTTGAAGTAAATTTTTGAAAATAAGCCCTAAGAGTGGCTCCTCTAAACAGGTGGTATCATCCGGACGATACTCGATGTTTAGGGCCTAAATCCTCTTATGGCTTATTTTCGAAAATTCAATTTACGCCTGCTATAGAGGGCGTAAAGCAAAGGGGGGTCACACCTTGAGCCTACGAAGTAACTACGATGAATAAACTACCACGTTACCTTAAACCGGCGTACTTATTCCAACCACCCTCATTTACACTCATATCCCATCTCTTCGGATTTGCGAAGCAGCGATGTCATGAACCACATATCACGATTCATAAATTCGTAGCATTGATGCTAAGTGTGGGGTATCGCTAGTAAAGATCCGGGTTTTTACGCGGATTTTAAGTTAATAAATTATCACGTTCGAACAAAATATTATAAATTGACAGGAAGGAAGGACAGGATGGATGACTTGGGTGACATAATCAGAATTATATAAGAACGTTATCAGAACTATATCGTAAGTAACAAAACATTTTTTTATTTTGTCTTCCGAGGGAAATAAGTGTCCGAGAGTGAATTGACATAAATAAAATTGCAAGATGAAGCGCGGCGCGGTTAGAGAAGTAAACATATTTTAAATACATAAATAATCAGCATTAACAAATAAATAAAAGGGAACTCGAAGAAGTTGAATGAACATCCCTAAAAAAATATTTATAGTTAAAAAAATCAGACTGCTTGCTTTTTATAAGGAAGAATTTTCATGGACTCATACAAGTAAGTTTTGTTTTTGTGTTCAAAGTATAAAAGGTCGTTATTCATTATATACGCTGTAAAAATATTTTGATCCCTTTAAGTGGTCATTAAGTCCCCTAAGAATTCGTTAATGTACATTATTGAATTTAAGCCTTTTTAACCATTTAGCATGGGTTTCTTAATCAGGAGGTACATTTTTCTTGGTCACCGATGCTTTAAACTATTCTTCAGACCTTTTACAGGATTTAACTCAGGCTGAACCCCTTAAACAACTGGTGACAAATTGATTATATAAAATAATAAAGAAATAATTTTTATATTTATAAAAATCCTTTATAATTTCTTGTAAAGAGAACTTATAATATAACTTATAAATAACGAGGAAAAAATTGAAAAAAAATTGAAAAAGAATTATATTTTGCAAAATTGGCAATTGGTTCTACGGAATAAATTTGCTTAATAAACTATAGTTAAATATATACAAACTTGTGTAATACGCTCAGCAAAATATGAGTTAATTTCGTTTGATTTGGTAAATGAAATAATAAATTTTAATTTAAGTATTGTACATTTTCTCTTAAATATACACGTCTTAGCTTATTTTGTATAAATTTTAATATTTCGTATTTTGTAAAAGATTCGAAAATTGTTGTGGTGTACTTACATTTATCTCTATACTAAATATGATAACCTAAAGTACCTTTATTCGATTTTTTATTGGTTTAGAAGAAAACCTGTTATACCTGTTATGATTATTATTATTAGTAATAATAAAACAATAATCATAATATTAATCGCGCTTTTAACAATTTTTATTATTTACCTTTGATTGCGTCTATGTCTAAAACAAATAAAGAAGCTATGAACGTGTTTAAAGTCAAAAGATAGTTTTGGGCCGAGTAGTTTTGCTTTTTTCAAAGTAATGCAATTTAATTTAGTGACTCGATTTCATTAATTATACATTCATTAATTATACACATTCCGACAATCAACGTCGCTTTATATGTAAATGAACTACCAACGTTATGCGTCCCCTGCACTTAATCGTAGTCAAGGCACTAAAGATGTTGGAACCGATCGTGCGGACAGAAAACGGTCTACTGCGCGGTGCGGTAACGCGTAGCACCGAGGGCTACCAGTACTACTTTTTCAAGGGAATACCTTACGCAAAGCCGCCAATCGGCGATTTGAGATTCAAAGTAAGTTATTGAAGTTTGTAATTATAACACTTCTAAACTCATAATAATATTGTAATAATATTCTATCAACTAATTTGATGAATTTCAGGATCCAGCGCCACTTGAAAAATGGTCAGGAGTTAAAGATGCCACCACTTTCGGAAATATATGCATCCAATATGATCTACTACAACGAACTTTCCAGGGAAGTGAAGATTGTCTCTACCTTAATGTGTATTTAAGATCAATTAAAAATACTGCTGTAAAAAAGCCTGTTATGGTCTGGTTCCATGGAGGAGGATTTACGTTTGGAAGTGGTAATGATTTACGGTTTGGGCCTGATTATCTACTGAGGAAAGACATCGTTCTTGTTACTTTTAATTTTAGGCTTGGAGTGTTTGGTAAGTCAACTAAACATACGATTATTATTTTATGAGAAACGAGAATAATTATTTTAATTAATTGAAAACGAATCACTATCGTTATAAATTTGATCAAACAATTGATTATATTTAAATTAAGGGCCTACAATCACCATAGCTATAGACAACTAATATGTATATTAAATGGGGAAAAGTTTCCGCCGTACTTATTTATGTCGCGGAAATGAATGAAATCAAAATCCGAGAGGGGCAATCGCTTACTTTTTATCTCTTTTATGGAATGATCTTGTTTGGTAATAATCCGTAGCAAGGGGGGACCACGAAGTCCGGGTCACTGATGTTGATGAAACTTTAGGGATCGTCTTCTGGTACCTAAAACCGAAGCCAATACTCGTGGTTTTATCCCATGGGCCTTTGTGCGGTAGATACGGCGCATTTCATTAACGTTGATAGTATATCTATGTATATTTATTTTTTAGCATTGCCTATATGAGCAATGCTAATGTTTTTTGGCACTATCTCATATTTAAAGTCTCATTGAATAAAACTACGGATACTGGGCTCCATTTTTAGGTTCCAAAAGTCGTCTCCAAAATATCATAAAAATCCAAGACCCGGAGTCCATGGTCTCCCCTTATTAGTAATATCTTACATTTTATCGTTGTAAAGCCTCAATATCTTGATCCTACACGTCACAGTAAATCACTATTTTTAATACCATATTTATTAAAGTTGTTGTATTCCTCACACGATTGCAGGTGACATGATAAACAAAATTTTTTTTACAAAAAGAGAGAAGCCCTTTTTCGTTAAAGTTTTTATTATTCGAAGACCTAGCCGAAAAAGTGCTTTGCTCCTTATGTAATACATGTCAAAAAAAGACGAATAACCGTCGAAAAAAATATTTTCGTTTATCACATCGCCTGCAATCGTGTGAGGAACACAACAACTTTAATAAATATGGTATTGAAAATAGTGATTTATTGTGACGTGTAAGATCAAGATTTTGAGGCTTTACAACAAAAGTTTCCTGGACAAGTAAGAAAAATTCGTTTGTTGGGTTTAACCCAGGCCTGCCCCTTAATATCTGAAAAATAAACAAATATTTCAGATAATGAGGTACGCTATCAAAGTAGGTGCGTCAATCCAAGCCGCTACTCCTCAACGTAAAAAATCGCGTTATGTTATTATGTTATACCTGACGGCCCTAATAGACTTTTTGATGCAAAGATGCAATTACCTATAGAACATTATATAATTCATATAAGCTGTGAAAGACTTCATGAATTAGAACAATTAACATTAATAAATAATGGTACTCTATGAACTTTTAGCATTCAACGTTTACACAATGAATCATTTTTCAATCTACTATAAATAATACTTTTATAATAGGTACTTTCGGTTTCAACAATTATTCAAAATTTATCGAAAAAAGTCAAATTGAGTTGAAAAGAACGCATTTAGCTGCTTGGCATTGAAAAATATTAATGAGAACTCGTACACATGAATATACGGCAATCTAACAGCTTAGAATTGAGTTACTTTTTTTTAATTTTCAGTGCTACCAATTTAACTCACGCTCTTTCGATATTATACATTGTGTACTTTGTATGTATAACCACTATTAACAGAGATTTCATCGTCTTATAATAAGTTATAAATGTTAGGCAGTACGTTATTTAACATAGAATATTAAAGAACGATTCATAAGAATTATTATCAACCAAGTAAAACATTTATCAAATAACTATCAACAAATTAATCATGTTCCGAAGATAAGAAGATATTTTGTAGCAAACTAGAAAAACATATTTGTATACATTTTCATGTGTTAATATTGAGTTTAGATTTCCAAAATTCGGGTATGGAGTATTATTCGCAAAATGATTACTAACATTCAGTGATTTTTACACTTAAAGTTTTTCAAAATAAAAATAAATCAGAATTTCCATCGTGTACGCTGATTCAACATATACGACTTTCTCCTATTTATTTATTATAGAAAATAAAATTATAAAATTGAAAAACTGGTAGAGTTGGGATATAGACATAAGAAATGTCTATGAATAGGGATCGGGTCAGTATTTCACATCTACTTAATTAAATTAGATTTTACATTTAGATCGGCTACTTATTTTAATACAGCATTATATTTTGATATAGCATAGGATACTGTATTGGTAAACTTCAGAAATTTGTATGACATCTACAAAATTGACAAAATTAATTTGGTCTAAAATACTTGTGAGGTTGTTTCGTTATTGTGGTACTCATTAAATTTGTAACAAAGTTATGTGACTTGAATAATAACCTAGGATCCATCGCTTTTGTAAATATATTTTAATTTAAAAAATACAAAGAGAAATATGAATCAGATTAGATATTCTATTAATTTTATATATCGATGACCCTATCGAAGAGAAATATATATGTATTTTGCGATTATCATGAAGACTAGACTGTCTGCAGCATCTTCTACGATTTTGATACGAAGACTAGAACTAGAATACATTTTTAAATCAATGTAAATAGTAGCAGAAATATTTCAGAGGGGTTTACATTTGGGAGATAGATGTATAATTTGTGACTTACGGGGGGACTTAAGAATAATCGGATAATTTGTGAGCTATTTCACTACTTTAATTAAATTCAGACACAGCTGGGACCTCACGAGATATCTATCTAGATAATATATTAAACATTTTAATTATTGGCGAATAGGTTTTCTGAACTTAGAAGATAAAGATGCTCCAGGAAATCAAGGTTTGAAAGATCAACTTATGGCTTTAAAATGGGTTCAACAAAATATAAAAGAATTTGGTGGAGATCCTAATAACGTAACAATATTCGGCGAAAGTTCTGGATCCATTGCGGTACACTATATGATCTTATCACCACTGTCAAAAGGTAATCGTAAATGTTTATTATATAATTATAATTTCCAATTGACATTAATAATTGTAATTTTAGGTCTCATTCATAAGGCGATTTGCCAAAGTGGTGTTGCTTTCAATAGCTGGGCAAGATTCCCGGATACAAAAAAATATGCTATTCAATTGTGTAACTTCTTAGGAAAACAATTGCAAGATTCCAAACAAATTTTAGAGTTTTTGACAACGGCACATAACCATAAATTAGCGGATGCACAAGAAAAAGTTAGAAAATATTCTGTAAGTACAAGCTGAAAGAGTATTAAAAATGAAAGGGGTTTTGTTTTATTTTAAATTTCGTGCTGCCTTTTAACAGCATATATATGGGTTTATACTGAAAATTATATTATATTACCTTAAGCAACAATCGTATCTATACAAATCTAAAACAAAAATGTATCTACAAATAAAACAAATGTTTTCTTTTTCCCAAACTTTTATATGAAACAAATATGCCGTGTTAAATTAAAATTGGTTGAGTAGCTCGTGGGACATAAGTGTATACGTAATGACTGATAACATTTTATTTTTGCAACCTTTATTTAGGAAAAGTTACATATTACTGTCCCATTTGGTCCGGGAGTAGACAATAAATCGCTTCATCCTTTGATGCCGATTCCAGTCGAAGAAGCTGCTTTAGACGGCGTTCACATACCTTTTATGTTGGGACACAACAGCCATGAAGGAATTCTCCATTTGATAGGTAGAACAGATGCAATGACAAGATCGCAATTACCCATTAATATTAGATCAATTTAGCTTTACAGAATTGAAGCAAGAGGAGTACATTTTCGTGGATAAACATTTCGACAAATCGATAAATCCACGTGTCTTAGAAATATTGCAACGATACAATTTAACCGCTTCGGATGTGAGGCACTTGTACTTCAAGAACAACAAAATATCACAGGCCAATTGTGATGTTTATGCTGACATGTGCACAGACTTATACTTCGTGGAAGGGATTCATCGAGCTCTAAAAGTGCAAGCCGAAAAAAGTTTAACTTCAACATATTTTTATAAATTCTCTTATTCTGAACAGTTATCATTAATGAAAGCAATGCTTTCTTCTCCTATCAAAGGTGCCTTTTCAGTAATATATGAATTTAAGATAATTTTCGAAACAAAAATTTCAATGTTCGATGGATCTCAAATGTATTTGTTACAGGTGCTTGTCACTTCGACGAAGTAGAATATATTTTTTACGTTAACTTGCGTAAGCAATTAGGCTTACAAGCTTTAATAAAAGGCACGCCAGGTTATAAGGTGATGGAACGAATGATAGAAATGTGGACAAATTTTGCCACATACGGGTATAAAGATTATTTTATAATAATTTATATTGATATCATTTATGTAATTGATATTTTTCAGAGATTAATGTTTTAATTATTTTACGCAGATCACCAGTTCCTGCGACTTCAGAGCTCTTACCCGAAAAATGGCTGCCTATCGATGATGGCACAAACCTTCGCTGTTTTAACATCAGCAAACAGTTACAAATGGAAACTGTGCCAAATATACAGAAGTTTTTATCTGCGGATAAATCTACGGTATTAACCTCTTGAATGTCATTGACGGGAAAATCCACGAAATTTATAGTGTTCAAAAGAGCTTCATAACGAAAAACTCGGTACAATTTATAACATAATCAATGAAATAATCCCCTGGTATAAAAGTCAAATTGCCAATGTATACAAATTGTAAGTTAGAAATTCAAAATTTGATAAATTGTTTCAAATAAAGACATTATTCTGCAAAAAACTCTTTTATAAATATTATCCGCGAATTTAATTATTTTATTGAAATAATCTGTATATTCACAAGCGGGCATCATGATTTCTAGATCAAAGATTTTAATAAAACTTTGGGGATCGTTTTCTGGTACCGAAGAATGGATCCTAAAACCTAAGAGCTAAAAACATTATTATCTGTTTTTGATCAAACTGTAAAACATTTTTTATATGCGTTGCCTACATAGCAAGCACTGTTCATGCATTATCGCTTCGCAGTGCACATAGTGGAGCAATAAATAAACATAGGGTTAATCTCTTAAGGGAGGATTCTCGTATAGATGAAAAATGATAGTGATATTCGGGTATTTTTCACGAACAGTCTATTAATATATATATATATATATATATATTAGATATACGGCAGTCGTGTGCAGAGGCTTCGGCTTCGAGACACTCTAACGGCGGGATTCTTAGCATTCATTAAAATGATGTGAAACAAAATAAAACAAAAAATTTAGTAAAAGTATGACATTACGCACCGGATAAACCGACAACGCAAACCTAAAAAAAGGGTACGATTCAAAGTTTTGGTGGGACTTTGAAAAGAAATGTATACAATTTTTTAAAAAAAGTCAGTCTTTAATTAGCAATAAAATGATTATGGTATTATGATTATGTAGATATTGTCGGTTCACATGGCAGATAATGTAGTTTTGTATATGTAAAAATTTTTAAATTTAATTTATTGAGAATTTATCGAGTTACCGTTCCGCCAGTTTGAAAAATTCGTTTCGAAAAAAACGCATTTAAATTTTTTGCTCTCCACTCTACCTGCTCGACGCATACGGAGTAAAATCCCTGCAGCTTCATTTAAAGTTCAAATTTCGGGCTGTAACTTTGGAGATATATTCTTCAAATGCATAGGTATGTATTAAAGCAAAGAAAAAAAAAGATTTTTTGAAACTTGTATACGAGAATTCCCCCTTGACTCTAAAACAACATTTTTTTATGATTCGAGAAAATTTTTTTCTTTAAACAATATATTACCATTGACAAAACCATATTTATTGGGTATACTTTTTTCCGTGCATGTTTCTAGGTTACACGATCAACAACATTTTTTTTCCAAATGACAGTGAAACTTATAAAAAATTTCTTAATGATTTTTTAAAAATTGGTTTGTTCTCTGAAAAGTAATGATAACAAAATTTGCAATGTCAAATCACTGTTGAAAAAAAATTTGTTAATCATATCACTTAGTAACATGCGCGCCACAACGTTTTCCCAATAAATGTGGTATTGACAATGGTAATATATTGTGTCGCGTAGAAGCAAGATTTTAAGTTTTAACAAATCTTACTTAGATTAAATAATTATAGATATTATTAAGTATTTATTAAATTAAAAAATATATTAATCCTGCTTTTGAGGACAAATGTTGTATAAAAATTAAATTAGATTAATTTTATTTTATTTAAAATGTGCACAAAAAAGGGATTTGATTGAAGAAAAAATATGAATAGAATGAGAAAATGAATTGTTAAGAGTAGTTATTAATCATGACTGTGAACATTTTTCACATTTATATGATCAATACTATTATTGTAGAAAAATGCATTTTTATTAATGTTCTATAGGTATAACTTTTTGTACCTTTAAGTATACTCACGAGTCATGGGTAATATAAACATAGAGACCGAGTAATCATATACTCTCTAAGTATTCTTGAAATATTCATAAATATTTTTCTAATTGTCTTAGGGCAGGTATAGCATATGCAATCTTTATTATAACGAACGTCTCAAACCTCATCATAACCTATTTGTCTAAATAAGGTTGACTAAATAACAAATAGAAATTAATAATAAAATCTTTAAATATGATTATAAACCAAAAATGATAGTCATATAGTGTGCTAATTTACTCTTGTATCAAGGAGAATTGACGCAAAGAATAATAAATAAACAATGAATTAAATTTGCCTATCAAATTATTACAGTTCAAAACAATCTAAAATATTTCTGATCATAAGAATTATATGAAGTAATATTAATTTTTGAAATTAGTATACTTCTGTGGATTCCCGGAAAAACAACAAGTCCATTCTTTTGAAAATTCAGTTTTGAGCGAAGTTGGTATCCTTACATAGTATTTTTTCAGATCAAATGTAAAAAATCAGGAAAGTGTGAAAATAAGTGATCATATCTACTATTTATGATTTCCTTAACATTAGTTTAAATGGAAAATAAAAACGTTAAAGCTTAATATCTCAATAATATAAAAGTGGAAACATAAATTTTAGCCTTTTACCGAGAACCCACCGACTTATATTTAAAATATAAGTCATTGTTTCAAAAGTGAGTCAATTGTTCCTATACTACTATACGTATAAAATAAGTAACAAATAAAATATTTAACTTTAAAAATACTAGATTTGTTGGTCGTACATAAAATGTTTACAAATAAACCAAGATTAACTATTTAATTAAACGATTAAATCGTCAAAGTTACTCAATGCCGATAAAGTAGGAACCAACCTCACTCTCCGCAATGTCCACCGAACCGATCCAAGCTGAACGCGGGCTTATCAAACGCCACCAAGAGTCCAGCAGACGAATCAACAATACGCAGCAGCAATTAGCGCTACAACGCATAAGTAGTGCAACTCATCGCTCATCGGCAACAAAATATCGCTTGCACGCATTATCGATACGAGGCCCCGCTTCTACGCTCGTATAATCGTGAAACCACGCTGTATAGTGGCGGTCGCCGCCGCCTGGAACAGCAGGAAAGTGAGAGAAAAAACTGCGGCTGCGGCGGCGGCGGCGACAATGACGCGCGGTGTTCGACCTCCAGACGTACAGCTAGTCCGAGCCGAGGCCGCATGATCGCCGATCGCTTACACATCTTATACTCTGTTGCACTCGCGCGACGGAGGATAAAATAATGGGCGAGGAATCGGTGCTCGTGGACACGAGCTGCGGTAGACTGCGCGGCTGCGTCCTGAGGAGCGTCGACGAAGACTACGAGTATTGCGCCTTCAAGGGCATCCCCTACGCCGAGCCACCCGTTGGCGAACTGAGATTTACGGTGAGTGATTTTCTAGTTGTGGGTAATTTGTGTAGGCTTGGTTTTGGGAGCATGGTGTAGATCTGCATCAGTGTGGCTCAGTGTGGCTAACTCGCACAGACGTCTCGATTCTGCGCAGTAGAGCCTCGCGCTCATTGGCTTACGAAGTGCGCGCGCGCTTTGAAAGAGTACGGGAGGGAGCCGCCAAGAAAGCGAAAAATCGGCCGGGCCAGGGTTCAAATCCCACCACTATCGCTTTTTTTTTTTTTTTTTAATAACGCTTAAAGCTAAATACTCCACGCATAAGAGTTCAATAAGTAAATTGTTTAAATTAAGACTTTCACTTTTAAAACTACATACACCACGTACAAAATTATGATTTAAATAAAATAAATATTTTAAAATAATTAATTTATGTAACTTTCATACATGGGGTATTTATTAGTTTAACGGATTTAAAGATATTAAGCAATTTTGTAGTTAAGAATTAACGGTTTAATCATTAAACAATATTTTTATTGACCTTTATGTGTGGGGTATTACCTTGATATCCATATGGTTTAATTAAAACAATTTATTTATAGAATTTTCGTACATGGGGTATTTGGTTATAAGAGTATTAATTTTTTATATATATGTTTCGCAATCCAACTTGAACCCTTCGGTCAAATCGCATAACCCTTTTTCTTCGATTATTATCGGGGCCATTCGGTCAGTTCTAAAATTTCCTTAGAACATGCCATGAATACTAGAATGAATTTAATATTTATTGAATAAAAAAATAGAAAGATTAATTAATTTAAGTACTCCAAGCGCAGCAATAAAAACAATTTAAATAATAAAACTATAAGCTCCTTAACCCTACTAACCTAAGCACAGTAATTTTGAATTATTTAAATGACTTATTGAATTATTAAAAAAAAAATTTTTAATATTAAACTATTTATGTAACTATACTAGTATGTTTTTCTAACCATTTCGCTTTCTCAAAGAGAAACTTTTGTTAGGATGAAAAAACGCAAATCTGCTGCCAATTCATTGGCAGTTAACCCTGTAGAAATTATAAAATGTAATAAAATGTAAGAAAATGTAATTAAACGTAAAAAAAACATAAAAAACTGTTGTATTTCGGACATTTTTACATTTTTTTACATTTTTTTTACATATTTTTATGTATTATTATGTTTTCTTACGTTTCATTACAATTCCTTATTTGAAAAGGAAATATTCTGTTCTAATTTGTCACCGATAGGTAGCGAGGCATGTATAAATCAATTCACATGTACAAAATAGGAACTTTATTTATATTTATATTTTTTTCTCTGCTCTAAATAAATATTTCTAAAAAAATGACATACTTTGTCCTCTGTATTCTTGCCAAGAACCTTCAGTTAAATTTTCAAAAGCTTTCATTATTAACTCTCGAAGAAAAATGCATTTGAAAATATACTACTATAGTTGTATATTTTCAAATGCATTTTTCTTCAAGAGTTAACATTGAAAGCTTTTGAAATTTTAACTGAAGGTTCCTGATAAGAATACGGAGGGCATAGTATGTCGTTTTTTTAGAAATATTTATTTAGAGCAGAGAAAAAAATATAAATATAAATAAAGTTCCTATTTTGTACATGTGATTTGATTTATACATGCCTCGCTACCTATCGGTGACAAATTAGAACAGAATATTTCCTTTTCAAATAAGGAATTGTAATGAAACGTAAGAAAACATAATAATACATAAAAATATGTAAAAAAAATGTAAAAAAATGTAAAAATGTCCGAAATACAACAGTTTTTTATGTTTTTTTTACGTTTAATTACATTTTCTTACATTTTATTACATTTTATAATTTCTACAGGGTTAACTGCCAATGAATTGGCAGCAGATTTGCGTTTTTTCATCCTAACAAAAGTTTCTCTTTGAGAAAGCGAAATGGTTAGAAAAACATACTAGTATAGTTACATAAATAGTTTAATATTAAAAATTTTTTTTTTAATAATTCAATAAGTCATTTAAATAATTCAAAATTACTGTGCTTAGGTTAGTAGGGTTAAGGAGCTTATAGTTTTATTATTTAAATTGTTTTTATTGCTGCGCTTGGAGTACTTAAATTAATTAATCTTTCTATTTTTTTATTCAATAAATATTAAATTCATTCTAGTATTCATGGCATGTTCTAAGGAAATTTTAGAACTGACCGAATGGCCCCGATAATAATCGAAGAAAAAGGGTTATGCGATTTGACCGAAGGGTTCAAGTTGGATTGCGAAACATATATATAAAAAATTAATACTCTTATAACCAAATACCCCATGTACGAAAATTCTATAAATAAATTATTTTAATTAAACCATATGGATATCAAGGTAATACCCCACACATAAAGGTCAATAAAAATATTGTTTAATGATTAAACCGTTAATTCTTAACTACAAAATTGCTTAATATCTTTAAATCCGTTAAACTAATAAATACCCCATGTATGAAAGTTACATAAATTAATTATTTTAAAATATTTATTTTATTTAAATCATAATTTTGTACGTGGTGTATGTAGTTTTAAAAGTGAAAGTCTTAATTTAAACAATTTACTTATTGAACTCTTATGCGTGGAGTATTTAGCTTTAAGCGTTATTAAAAAAAAAAAAAAAAAGCGATAGTGGTGGGATTTGAACCCTGGCCCGGCCGATTTTTCGCTTTCTTGGCGGCTCCCTCCCGTACTCTTTCAAAGCGCGCGCGCACTTCGTAAGCCAATGAGCGCGAGGCTCTACTGCGCAGAATCGAGACGTCTGTGCGAGTTAGCCACACTGATCTGCATTCAATTCCAATGTGACCGAGCGAGGTGGAGGCGTGGAGGTAGAAATTAGAAAGTGTTTGACAGAGCGGAAAATGGAGTGGTTCGTTCGAGTTTTATTTAGAGACGTCTTTGTACGGTCACGAATAGCGTATGCTTACGTGTAAGATAAACTTTTTAAAAGTCATTCGACGTCAAGCGAATCAATATCATGCTTATCTTAATTTTACGGCAGTGTTATCTTAATAATTAGGGTTTATTTTTCAATATATTTATAAATTCAAGCTCTATTTACATATATACTTGATAAGCACTATCAATTTTAGACTTGTAAAACGGTATAATATACTTACGTTAGTATAAAGCATCAAATATTAAAATAAATATTAAAAATGAAAATCATTTAATAATAAAAAATTAAATGCAGTTATAATGCTGACTATCGTATTATTTTCTTAAAACAGTGACTACAAAATAAATATTTTTATGGCTTACTTATTATACATCTAATAAAGAAGACTAATAAAACTCTAATATAACTATATAACGTTATGGAAAGTAATGAATTTTATAAGCTAAAAATTAAAAATAAAATATAGTTCTTATAAATTTAAACAATATTCGGTCAAAGTTTCATTAAATTCGTCTAATGCGTTATTATTAAATGGGCCTTTAACGGCAACGGGATACAAATCTCAAAAAGTTTCTAGGATATAATCACCTATTTAAAATAATATCTTGTTCAGTGTCCCAAAAATTTTTGAGCTAAATAATAGCTAATTTTTAATTTTGAGAAACGAGTTATCTAAAAAACTTTTGTACTGAAATAATTATAGTACACTCTAAGGTGCAAACGAATTACAAATTTATGTTCAAATAATCAATTTAAAAATATCATACATTAGAAAAATCATTAAAAAACAAAATAGAGTCGACGAATCTTTGAAATTGTTTATCAATTAAAATTTTTATAATACAAAACTGAGCCTTATTAAATATAAAACAGCAGCTTTTAAGATATAAGAGATAAAAAATATTTCAAAAAATTCGTAGCCTCAAATATCTCGGAATATTTTTACACATATAAGAAAACTAATTTTTTTTTGCAAATTTACTAACCAACTGCTGCAGTTTTATCTATTTTGTTATCCCCCATGACCTAATATACAGGATTCGATAATATTTTAATAAACTAAAAAGTTAAGTTGAACGTATTAGTTTCAGTTTTAATGACCGAAAGGTGGATGCTACTTTAAATAAATTTTAAAAAATCCTTACGAAAATCAGAAATGTCAACTTAACCCTTCAACGCCGAGACCTCCTACCGCAAAGAAAACACGTTTTTTTTATTAACTTTTTTGTAACTCATGAGATACGTATTTTCTAATTGTAACGCGTAAGATAAGTTTCTCTTAGAATCCATCGCTATATTGAATTTTATAAAATTAAAATTGTTAAAAATTAAATAAAAATGTTGAAAACGTTTCGAGTATTTTATACACTCTTCCCCTGGTGGAAAATTAATCTAGAACTATGTAGATATATCTAGTTTGCCATG
The DNA here is from genome assembly GCA_949152435.1 of Gastracanthus pulcherrimus. Lineage (NCBI taxonomy): Eukaryota > Metazoa > Arthropoda > Insecta > Hymenoptera > Pteromalidae > Gastracanthus > Gastracanthus pulcherrimus. The sequence continues at coordinate 194,462,492 of OX424572.1, read as the reverse complement.
GGAATAATCGAGGGCTTCGATAAAACTAGATAATTTTCTACCAGGGTCATCAGATCCAAATACAATGATATATAATTTTTGTATAACTAAACATCTTAAGATTAAATACTTATCGAGGTATGGACCTTATCCGTCCTCCTGTAGTCCTGAAGGTTCATGTATGTATCATGCCTTTGGCACCAACGTCATATTTCAACACTAATACGTTAACGTGCCGCTAACTCATGGAGAGATAAGAGGGACAAAGTATATATTTTGTAATAAGCTTAATTGAAAATGTACAAATCTTAATAATAACAAACGTAGATACTATTATAACATGTCGATAAGTATTTAATCTTAATATCTTTAGTTATAAGAGAATTATATACTATTGTATTAGAACCTGATAAAAAGTATAATACACTCGAAACTTTGTCAACATATTTATATAATTTTTAACAATTTCGTCTACAATTTGCTGTTAGAAGCAATCATTTAAATTTATTAAAAGGTAGGTGTTAGAGTCATTTTTTATAAACGAATATGGGTAAAAGTCAAAAAGTCGACCAACTCGTGTCTCCGCTATTTTACACAAAATTGAAACCATATATCGGGCTAAATAAAAATTAGACATACAGTAAAAATCTGAGAACTGTGAAATGACGGGACCAAGCGACACGTGCACTATGAACGACCTAACCTAATTGATCAATCAATCGGGTGAAAGCCTAGCCTAACTGCTCCCACCAATTACAGAGAAGCATCGCAGATCAGCTACTCCTTTTTCTAAAAGGAGTTTCAAACTCGTCTTGAACGATAACAGATGAAAAAAAAAATTAAAATACTTCAACTAAATTTAATATTTTTTTACAATATAAAAATATAACTAATTTATTTTTGTCAATATTTTCTTTGGTCCCTATCCTATCTCCTACAGAAACTGTATCGACCGATACAATGCCAGAAGAGACGCCTGTTAAGAAAAAGCGAGGCAGACCTAAAAAAGTGCAAATCTAATCCAAAATATTGGTATAATTCATTCTTATATTTAGTTGTTGTATACAATTGTATCAAATAATATTAAGAAAAACCATTTTTAAAGTTGAAAATAGTGAGTTATTTGATTAAGAAATAGACACAACTTATGACACTTTAAAAATCATCCAGTAGTGTAATAATAGTTGATGATCTTGGCCATATAGGTTTTCCACCTCTATGCGATAACTAATATTATAGAAAAATATATTTTTTTTAAATTTGGCATACTTTTTTTTCTGAAACTCCATACCTGAGATTGATCGACTTTTTGATTTTTACCCATATATGTATAAACATCTTACAAATATTTCAATAATTAAAATATAATAATGTTTAAATAAATATAATAAATAATAAATATATAAACAAATACCATACAACAAACTGAAGAACTTCAAAAGTTTATGATACCGTTATATTTCCTTTCTATACCGTATTATTTTTTCTTTTTGACAAACGTCCATATCTGCGTTAAAGACTCTGAATAATACTTTTTCATCGAAACAATGCGTATTAAAAGTCAATAAAGTATATTAAATGTTTTAGTATTGCATATCATTACATTATCAATTCAAATTTTAATTCAAGATTTCCGGAGCATACATGATGATTATCACTTTCAGAGAATACTTTGTATACAATTATATTGCCAATCATACGAATGCAAAGGTCAATTTTACAAAAAATTTGCACATTAAATATAACAATAAATTAAGCTTTGCACGTAAGTACACTAAATGGAATAAACATTTGATCGAATTCGTCTGATTGTTTTTTTTAAATTCGCTTATGGGGTTTGAAAACAAGCATTCTAGTTATTGCAGTTGCAGTATTTCAAGAAAATTCAAACCAATTCAATTAGATATTTGTTCCATCCAGTGTACATTAAACACTGTCTTTAATAGAAAAAATTTAGTGCAATTTTTTCTAATTTTAAAAATGAATTATAAATGTTGTCTTTATTTTGTTGGAATAAGCTTGAAATATAAATAGAATATATTTAATTTACTGTAAATTAACCGTAATGAATAATTATAGGACCCACTTCCAGCTGAGCCATGGGCAGGTGTGAGGGATGCGACAGATTACGGGCCTATGTGCTGCCAATACGACTACATATCACGAACTATACAAGGCAGTGACGACTGTCTTTATTTAAACATCTACGTGAGATCTGTCAGACCCGAAAGTCGACTGCCTGTTATGGTCTGGATTCATGGCGGGGCTTTCATGTTCGGTTCGGCAGATGATTTTCTCTATGGACCCGATTACCTTCTCAAAAAAGATATCGTACTTGTCACTTTTAATTACAGGCTCGGCGTACTAGGTAAGTACATACTTGCAACGCTATGTTATTGCGTGAGTGTACTTATTAGCATGTATGTGGATGTATAAATGGTGAGTGTGTAGTACTCTATTTAATAGCGTGAATGTATTGACGTGATAGGTAAAATGTGCAATATTATTAAAACTGACGATCTTTATGTGATATCTATTGACGACATGTATATTATTTCAATCGACTGTGACATGATCAAGGCTGTTAGCCATGCAATACTGTAAATATGTTTTGTTTTTATACAAAATAAACTGTTATCTATCTATCTATCTTTTGTGAACTGTGACTTTTTGCACAAGAATTGCAGCAAAATTTGTGATGAATTCATAAATTACTATCTCATAATTAATTTTATTTACGTCTACGCGTTAATTTATCTTTTTTATGGTTAAGGACGGCGGCTCAAAAAATCTTTTTTTGTTTTTCGATGCATTTTGTTCTCTTAGCGGTTTTTCGATTTTTGAGTTTTAGTTTTTTGAGTTTATTAATATTGTAGAAATAATATCATCGATTGAGTGATAATGCATTTGAAAGAGCATAAAATTACCTATCTTTTCACACCCGAAATTTTGAATAAGCTATTTCCCTTGTTTTGTTATTCACGAAATCGTCTTTTCTTTCAAACGGTTATATCTGTGAAAAATAATGAGGAAAATTCTTGAAAAAAATTAAGATGATTAAGAATATGGAGAAGTATATATTATGTAAAATTTCTTAGGCTTTATCTTTTTCTCTTGAAGAGAGAAAAATCTTTTTATCAAAAAAATTGATTTTTATTCAGTAGCGAATTCTGGAGTAAATCGGCAGCATTTGATCTGTAACTTTCCAAAATGTACTCATTACAAAGGTAGCTCATTAGTATCTGTTGAACGAGTTATAAGCCCAGATCACAACGACCTTTATATTTCTCGATATTTGAGGATATGTTTTTAAATGTTTTTTTTTATCAAGTATATCTCGAGAATGGCACGGTCATTTTTAACCAAACAGGGCCCATGTTTTTCGTTTTTAAATGAATATTCGAAATTGAAAACAAATTTAAATATTCATCATCTCATTTTTTCATTAAAACAATTTTTTGATTTTTCGATTTTTGAGTTTTAGTTTTCAGAGTTTTTTGGAATATTAGACATATTCTGATCCATTTTATGTAATGCGTTAAATAGAGCATACAATTACCTATCTTTTAAAACCGCAAATTTTAGATAGGCTCTTTTCCTTTCTTTGTTATACACGAAAAAAGTCATATTTAGTTTAAGCGGTTATATCTCGGAAATTTATGTTGACAAATCGTTCACAAAATTTTGGATGATGAGGAATTCAGTGAATCTACGTCCTAACATCTGATTACAGTTAATTTAAATATTTAAATAATTTTAATAAATTACGTACTGAGAAAGAATTGCTGTGATAAGGATAATTACCTATCGTTCTGTAATTTTATCAAAAAATTATCATTTGTCAAATCATCAATGATAAAAAAACACACCTTTTTTGAGGACTTATTTAGAAGGAGATATAGCAATTTAAATTTTTTTTATTAGAACAAAGAATTTTATATTTTATTAATTCAAACAAACTTTATATGAATCAATATCATATTTATTTTACACTAACAAATCATCTGAAAGGATCAAAAAATGTTACTTTTGAAAATATAAACCCAGCCCTAAATAGTACATTTCGACACGGGTGCGGAAGTAGATTATTTGCCTCATGTGACGTTTTTCGCTCGATCGAAGCGAGAATGAAAAGTCACATGAGGTAAATAATCTACTTACAAACTAGTTTCTAACCTTATTTTATACCACGAGCGCTGAAAAATCATATCCAAGTTGTGATTTTGAGGTTAGAGTGGTATAAAAATATTTATTTGAAGTAAATCAACAATTCCATTAAAAATATATTTATTTAACATAAAAAATTAAACGATAATCAAATATTAAATGATTGCTTCTAACAGCAAATTGTAGACGAAATTGTTTTCATTTATATGAAAATTTTGACAACGTTTCAGTGTCTCCTACACCCTTCATCAGGTCAAAGAATAATTCATTCTATAATAAGATTAAATCTAGGTAACTTATCTAGACTGCTCGCTGCATCCCACACAACACGGTTGAAAATTCCGTTGGACGTATTCATCCATCGAGTGTCGGTACACGGTCAGGTTGATTTTTTCCCACTCACAATGAGGCACTAACACTTTAGTCGTTAACGCAGAAAACCTTTAGACAACAATATCTTAGTAGATTCCCAAGCCATATTCCTTAAAATCCGTATACTTAATAGTTTTTTATAACACCCTATTTTCCTACTTATACACAAATTAACAGTAACGACGTAATCAAATATAGAGTTAAACTAACATCATTTCTCAGCATGTAATAGCATGGTTTTAAGCAATAGTGAATAAGTGTAATATAAAAGTATGCTATTTTATAAAGTGTTAGTGCCTCATTGTAAGTGGGAAAAAATCAACCTGACCGTGCACCGACACTCGATGGATGAATACGTCCAAAGGAATTTTCAACCGCGTTGTGTGGGATACAGCGAGCAGTCTAGATAAGTTACCTAGATTTAATCTTATTATAGAATTAATTATTCTTTGACCTGAAGAAGGGTGTAAGAGACATCCGAAACGTTGTCAACATTTTCATATAAATGAAAACAATTTCGTCTACAATTTGCTGTTAGAAGCAATCATTTAAAATTTATCAAAGTTAGACGTTAGAGTAATTTTTTAAGTAGCGAATGTTCGTATGGACATCTTACATACATTCCGATAATCAAATATATTCTAGAAACAAAAATCTATTTGTTTGACAAAAATAGTCCACTTTTCATGCTTCTGAGACATTAACCCTTTACTTACCGACCTTAAATTTAGTCACGAAAGTACGTTAATTTTTTCGTGCTTGAATTGTTTATAACTTTTTAATTAATTCATTTTGGAATATCAAACTTTTACACAATATTTGTAACGATATTTAACGAATTTACGTGAAGGTCAAAGGGCTAGGAATATGATATATTTACACAGTTACAAATGACTGTAATTTTGAGCGGGGTCTCACAGACGCCAGGTCGGAAGTAAAGGGATAACGTTTTAAGTTTTTAATTTTCATTTAAACTAATGTTAAAAAAACTCTTAAATAGTAGATATGGTCACTTATTTTTACATTTTCTTTAATTTGTGCATTTTTATTTAAAAATATACTATGTAAGGATTTTTTCCAGGTCGTTTTTCCAGGAACTAACCGATATATTTTTAAATTCATTTACATTTGCGCAATACTTTATTCTTATTTGTATGATTTTTTCTAATGATTTTTAACAATAGTATTTCTTGGATTAAAAAATTGTTTTTTTTTTCAATGTAGGATTTCTCAATTTTGAAGATGAAGTAGCGCCTGGAAATCAAGGTCTTAAAGACCAAATTGTGGCTCTACGATGGGTACAAGAAAACATTACACGATTTGGCGGTGATCCAGACAACGTAACAATATTCGGTGAAAGCGCGGGTGGTGCATCTGTACACTATTTGGCATTATCTCCTTTAACAAAAAGTAAATTCTAAAGTATAAACATGTATTTTTTAAATTCTCACAATAGTATCAGACGTACAATCTATTTGAGTAAACTTATTTATCAGCATTTTTTACGACTTTTAGGTCTTTTCCATAAAGCAATTTTACAAAGTGGTGTGTCATGCAATACTTGGGCCTGCACTTCAAACAAAAGTAGCTCGTATAAACTGGCTGAAACTTTGGGTAATAAATCAAAAGATTCAAAAAAATTAATTGAATTTTTTCGAACAATTGATTGTGAACAATTAATAGAAGCTCAAGAGAAGATAAGATTGCCGGAGGTATATATCTTATTATAATTTTAACAAGATCCTGATACTTAATTTTTATACATTTACCAATTCATCGTACGTTTTATTCTGAAACAATCAACTTCGTTGTAGGAAAGAATTCAATGCAAGTTCCCTTTCGGTCCAGGAATAGATGATAAGTCTAAAACGCCATTAATGCCAATACATCCGTTAGAAGCCACCAAAAAAGGTGTCCATATACCCATGATATTAGGATGTAATAGTCATGAAGGAATTTTTATTTTGCCAGGTATATCAAAAACTATATACAATTTCAAGTACCTAAGAATACCACCTTGTTTCAGAAAATAAACTATTAGCGTTTGAAAATATTTTAAATACCATAGATTTACTTTTACGATCTAAATAGATATTTAATTTTTTCAGGGTTAAAACAAAAAGAATTTGATAAATTGGATCGCAATTTTGAAAGATATTTACATCCTGTGACTAAGGAGATGATGCAAAGGAACAATTTAACACCAGATAGTTTAAAACGTTTGTACTACAATAATGAAAAAATTTGCGAAGAAAATATTGACAAGTTTGTTGATTTGTGGACGGATTTACATTTTCTCGAAGGCATACACAGGGTAGTGCAAGCTCAAGTTAAACGAAGCTCTGCTCCGACGTACTTTTATCGTTTTACATACGACAAAGAATTTTCTCTTACTAAGTCAGTTGCTAATACTTCGATGCCAGGTTGGTATTTCGTTTTAAAATATATTCTATCGCTGCCTTAATTTATTCCTTTTACTCGTTTACTGTCTACAATATGACATTAATTTTAACATTGTAAATAAAAAGTTCAAATAAATCCTTTCATAAAAGAAACAGTTATTATGAAAAAATACGAGGACGAGTTTGGTTTAAAAAATCTATAAACCAAATTGATCACGTCTTAATTGACAAAGGACGCCATGCAAACATTCTCAATGTCAGAACTTTCCGAGGTACAGATTGCAACACCGACCACTTCCTGGTTATAGACAAGTTCAAAGCTCGTATACCAACCAACCGCAATAACAATAAATCCCGCCGAACAACAGAATTTAACTTACAAAAACTACAAAATTACGACATCTTCTTTAAGAGGAGTTCGTATCTTCTGTCCTTGCCTAATTACGTTTTTGCTATTTATTCAAATTGTAGTTTGTTAATTGAAAAACTACAATTTTAATAAATAGCAAAAACGTTAATTGACAAGGACAGTAGATACGGACTCCTCTTAATATCGGGAAGAACTTAAAGACGGACTATGTAGTGTAGAGAACAATGGGGAAAGGAATGATATCAAAGCATCTTGGGAAAACATTGAAAACTCGATGAAAGAAGCTCCTACGACAGTGTTAGGACAACGAAAAAAGTGCAAACATAAACTGCAGTTCGACAAAGATTGCGAGGAATGGAAAAACAAAAGGCAACAAGCAAAAATGTTTAGTCTCAATAACACCACAGAAACAACGCTTACATATTATCGTAACAAAAGCGAGTTTTCCGAAGGAAAAAGCTAGAATGGCAAATTAAGAAGATCTCGGCTATACAATAAAATAGTAACAAAAACAATATTGACGAAAAAGAGAACCTAATAACCGACACAGCAGGAATACTAAACAGGTGGAGAAGCTACTTTGATGAGTTTCTAAATGTGCACGAACAGCAATCCGTTTCGGATTACAACGAAATCCATACGTCTAAACCACACATCGAACAACCCACCTTTAAAAAAATATACGTGGCAATCAAAAAGTTGAAAAATAACATCCCCGGGAATAGACCAATTGCGAGCAGAATTATTTAAAGAGGGAGAAATACCACTTATTGAAATAATCCACACCCTTATATGTGCTATACGGAAAAAGAATGGAGAGTTAATCATAATCCCAATTCACAAGAAAGGTGATAAAACAAAAACAAGTGCATGTTATAAGATCTTGTCCAATGTATTACGTACTAGCAAGACTCACCCCTCTTGCGGAAGAAATACTCGGAGATTACCAATGTGGATTCCGCCGAAAGAGATCGACTATCGACCAGATGTTCACAGTTAGGCAACTTTTAGAAAAGAAATGGGAATATGGTGAAACGGTGTACCAACTATTTATCAACTTTAAGAGGCTTACGACTCGATTATAATGTACCACGTATTAGTACTATTAGGGGTACAAAAAATCTAGTTAACTTAATAAAAATGCATCTAGATAATAGTAGGGGCATAGTTCGCGCAGGAAAAAACCTATCACAGCCATTCGAAATGCACTATCAACCCTTCAATTCAACCTAGTATTAGAATGTGTTGTCAGGGCCGTACAAGAAATCGGGGAAGGACTAACCCTGAATGGTTTTTTAACCCAATTGTTAGCCTACGTGGACGATATAGATATAATAGGGCAGAACAGGAAATCCATAATAAAAACTTTGAAATACTAATAAGAACGGTAAAAGAAGTAAGACTATAAATTAACAAAAAGAAAACTGAATAGATGGTCAGTGACAAAATGGCATCCGAGAACGATGATTATAGCGACCTAAAGGTGTCGGACAAAACCTTCAAAATAGTAGAGGAGTTCAAATACCTTAGCACTATAATTGCGCGCCTTTATTCGTTGGGCAAATTACTTTAATCACGACTATTGCGGAAGACAAAACTAGAGATATACAGAAAAATTATAATGCTAGTAGTCCTATACGGATGCGAAACATGAACACTAACTAAACGGGAAGAGATACGTCAATACGTACCTAAAATATAAAAATTTATGTGATAAACTGTTTTAATATTACAATATAAGAAACGATATAATATAAAAGAAAGACACTTTAAGCACCGAAAAAAAATTTTTAAATAAAATTTCCATATTGCAAAAGTATAAATATCGTCGACTAGAGAAAGATTCAACAAAACACTGGAGACTTTTTTACTTTCTATCCACTTTTAATTCTGAAGGTTTCATTTTATTCCTTGAAAGATTTCACGGGGACTTAGCGATATAAAAATTGCAAAAAACCGATGAACCTACAAAGTTGTAGTCAATAGTTTATACTTACTTGTACACCTACAAATTTACAAAAACACGAGTATTGACTTGTAAACAATTAGCTGTAACATTGCAGGTTCATCTGTTTCTTATAATTTTTAAATCGCTAAGTCCCCCTGAAATCTCTCGAGGAACAAAATGAGACCTTCAGTATTAAAATCGGATAGAAAATAAAGAAGTCTCCAACTTTTTGTCGAATCTTTCTCTAGTCGACGATATTTATACTTTTGCAATATGGAAATTTTCTTAGCTTGAAGTGGTCATCTTTTATATTGTATCATTTCTCACATTGTAATATGAAAACAATTTATCTCATATATATTTTTATTGCAGGTGTATATTGACGCATAAACCACCTTAAGTCGATTAAAGTGATTTTTACAGACCAACTTAAATATATAAAATAATAAAGTTAATGCCTAATATGTTAAGAATATTAAACCTAATTTATGAATATTTTGAATTCCAGGTTCCTCTCATTTCGATGAAGTGCAATACTTATTTAGTATGCGTTTTTATGAAGTTTTAAATATTGAGCGTCGAAAGCCAGGATCAGTCGGTCACAGAATAATGGAACAAATGGTAGAAATGTGGGTCAACTTTGCGAAATATGGGTATGTTTAAATATTATATATTTTCGATTTTTTCCGTCTAATCGTAAAATGGATTTGTTCTTTAACAACTTAAATTTTTTATTACAGTTTATTAGTACAAATTTTAAAATACTACATAACAAATTTTCCTCATACTTAACATAAATATTATTACTAATTTATACAAAAATAGTTTTAAAAAATTTTCCTAAAGCCAGTAAAAGTCTCATGTATGAATAGAACAAAAAAATTATAAAGAATGAAATTTTCTTGTATTTTTTAATAATATTTTGGGTATAAATAAAACCCAGTTTAAACATAATCCACGAGTAGTTAGATATCCCCTTGTAGTAAAATGTGATTGAAGCTTAATTTATCACCAAATGTTTATTTTTTGTTTAATTATTAGGTATATTAATTTCCCTTCTACAATTTTGTTTGATTAATCCATTCTTTTCTTTATCTTCGCATGGCAATGCAGAAGGCCAACTCCAGTAATATCTGATCTGATACCAACATATTGGCTGCCGGTTACGAATGAAAAAATGTTTCGAACATTGAACATAAACGAGGAGCTACGAATGGAAAACACACTGAACTTAGAAGAACGTTTATCTTTTGGACTGCATATGAAAAATAAACTTTAAAAAGTCTGATTTTGTACTTAATACTAAGATTTAAAAAGGTATTGTATTGTTATAAGTTAGTTTTGTAGAATTAAATAATTATTAATATTATACGCACTATCTTTGTTATTACGTACATAGTTATACCAGATAAATGGTGTTATGAAAATGTTTAATATATTTTATGATTTTTTGATATTTATAATACACATTATTTGAGATTCAATAAAATGTATCCAAACTTACTTGTACCTCTATAGATCTCTTATCATTTAGGCTTCATATATAATAATATAAATTAGTCAATAGTAGCCATACATTTGACTACCAACCAATTTAACTCAATATTATTATAACACATTTTAGTAGTAGTCAACACATCTCAAATATTCCTAAATAGCAAACTTTCCAGCAAAATGAATTTTACTACATTGAGAAAAAAACCATGGGAAAAGTTTCCAGTTTTTGGTGGTATGTTTGAAATATACGGTAAAATGATACTATTTATTATGCTAGCTCTGAAATTCTACAATACTAGAAGTAATTATTACAATAGTTTCTTGCAAAAAATACGATGTAGCATGGTAAATTTTACCAGTTGGAGAAATTCCTATTTTGAATTGTAATTATTCCAAGAAGGTGAGGGAAAAATTACCATTTTAAATTGTAAAGTTCGAAATGCTGGAGCAGATAAACGTCTTTCCAATGCAGCATGAGATAATAATAATGGAGCTTGTAATTTGTTCCACATAACACCGTAAATTTTGGTGTCAAGCATATTAGTATAGTACACATTGTATAGACGAATTTTGTAGTTAGCTCAAAAGTCAAATCATCACAGTAACAAATAAATTATCAGAATAATTTTATATTATAGAAAATTATGCCTTATTAGTATCCAAATTGTTCATTATTTATAACTATTTGTTAAAATTAACATATTGCAATATATATATATATATATATATATATATATATATATATATATATATATATATATATATATATATATATATATATATATATATATATATATATATATTATATATAATATATAATATCTATATAATATCATTAAAATCCTTGGAATTAAAATGATTGAGATGATAAGCAAATATGGTTAGAAATAGTTGGATGAAGTGAGTGGTGTATGGTTGGATGTGTGTATGTGTGTGTGTGTGTGTGGGTTGGTGAGTGTTCGTGCGTACGTGTGTGTATGAGTGTGTGTGTGACTGGATGAGGTGTATTTGGTTTAATTTATTTACTGTTTATTTATGAATAAGATGTGTTTTTCGGTACTAAGCTAATAGAGTTTCAGAAAAATTCAGACGCGAAATGTCAGTTCTGTAGCACAGTAACTATCTATCATAAATATAATTAACCCTTAAGAAAAAGGTCACCTGCAAGCAATCTGCAGATTATCTGTAGGTCACATGCAGGTCACCTGCAAGCCGTCTGCAGATTATCTTTAGGTAACATACAGGTCATCTGCAAGCCGTCTGCAGATTATTTGTAGGGATTTCACGCTCCCTAAAGATTGCTCATAGACTTATCTACTGGATTTTTGTAAAACAGAATTTCAAAACAGACATTTCTAGAGATTGTGTAGATAGCGTAAAATCCCTGCACAGGCCGTGGACAGCTTGCAGACGACCTGTAGGTGGCCTGCTAAAAGTTTTAATTTATATTTTTCGTAATTAATCTGAGCTTCTATATTGTTCTTGTAGTCAACTTTTACACGGCAGATTTATAAACAAAATAAATTGTTTAAATAAAACTAAAATACAAAGACAGTTTCAATTTTAGAAAAAGGACTCGATTCTTTAAATTATTTAAATGAGAACAGCTAGTGAAAAAATACATCATATTTAATTTGATTGTTCGAAAGTAAAACTTCTTTTAGAATCAAATGCTAAAATTTCGAAGCGTTATCGTAAAAAAGAATGATTCGGCCTGCAGCCGAGCATTGAAGTAGCTAGTCGAGCGGCTTTTTGAGGTTAGACAACACTTGCTGATGATTGAAAGAACTGCTGATAGTTTTTAAAAGAGATATGTAGTAGTTACAGTAGTGAAAAGTTTATTTTAACTTAAAACGCGTTTTTCTCCTAATAGTTTTTCATTTCATACTGCAGTAATTCCAAAAATACTAAGGTTCGTTCGGAGTGACTTGAAATTATTTTTGAGTTCGTAAAAAGTGTTCTTAATTGTATTCACTGAACCTCAATATAAAACCGTGAAAACTTCGAAATTCGAGAAAAAAATTCATGAAACAACTTGTTTTACCTAAAAACTGTGCGATTTCTTGGAAAGGCTAAAATTTCATGCACCATTTGCATTGCTTTATTTTATAATACTAAAACAAATTCATTATAGAAAGAAGAGTATTACGAAGACTTTAAGACTTCGAGTATTCCATTTGCCTCATAAGAGCAGTAGATATCACAGAACTAATACTGTTAACCATTAATAACTGACCATTATAATAATAATACTGCAGATAGAACCTCCCGACACTGTGAAACTCGGGACTAGCTATCCCCCGGCACTGTTAATTTGCACCAGCCAATCAACGTTGAGTACCAGGGTCGCATCTACTTCGATTTGCTAAAATAGTTATTTTATAAAAAATGGTCACATTCTTCAAATTCACGTTTCTTTTTCCATCGGATACTTTTTTCGGATACTTTTCTTATTTTAAAATGTCTAAAAGTCTAAAATTTTGCTAGGCCATATTTAGGGAGGCCCGGGCATATTTCAGATACTGAGTATCCGTCAGATACTTTTTTCAGATACTCAGTATTCGATGAAAGTATCCGACAGATACTTTTTTCGGATATTTTTTTAATTTGTATATATCGATATTTCGTTGTTATTTCTCGATATTTACAGAAAACAGAAAAGTATTCGAAAATATCTTGCGGTCGAATGCTTGCCGAACTCAGGTTCAAACGTACCTAATATGTCTGCGAAATTTCAACACTAACGCGGAACCTTAAATACATCGAGATTTATCAAAATCTCTGATGTGAAAATTTTCTTCGTTACAAAGCTTTCTCCTTGAGAAAGCAAAATGCGAAAATTGTGCTTCTGCTACAAAAACTAATTTGTTCGAACATATAATTTCATATTAAAACGATTAGTTGCTTTTTTAGTTGTTTACTCTCTGTCTCTAGGGCATTTATTTTTTATGATGATTTTTATTATTATTATTGTATCAGCTAGCTAGTAAATAATACTAACATCTAATTTAAATCTCTTATTTACATAATTATACAATGAATTACACGGAGTGCATTTGAATGCAAATGGCGCGCTGTTGACTCTGAGCAGATCGCGACTAAGGCTCGAGTGCGTACGAGCGACGCTTGTAATTGGGAATTCAGTTTATTGGTGTCGTTCGAAATGAGAAAAGTAGTCGTGAAATCAAACTGCGGTCGATTGCTCGGCTCAATCCAGAGGAGCATCGAGGACTACGATTATTGCGCCTTTAAGGGTGTGCCGTACGCGAAACCACCGGTTGGAGAGCTTAGATTCCAGGTGGGTGATGATTGAAGGGATTAGTGGTAGGATTTCCAAATGTTTTAGAGACAATTACCTTGAACTTTTTGTTAGCTTGCTTTCCGTGATGTGCGTCACAAAGAAAACTGTGTGGTTAGTGACTTGCTGAAATGTTATTATCATATTTTAAATGAAAGTAATTAATGGGCTGGTATAGGGTTATTGTACCATTGAATGACCGATATATGTAAATAAATACTAAAAAGTAAATTAAATCCAGTATACACTGAGAATAGCTTACAATATTGGTTATTAAAAATATACTAGAATTTTGAGTGCAAAAAGGGTACATCTAAATGTTTCTTAAAACGATTTAGTAATGTATACTAATGTTTTAGTAAAGACAGAATGTACTACTTTCGATATCCTTTACTATAACTAAAAAGTTTCGTATAGTTCATGAAAATTTTAATTTACTAGAAAATATATCCGCTTTATAATTTTGAAGTTACTTGAAGAAATGTTTTTACTAAATGCATTTGTTAGTATAACAAAAAATAGTAGACTTTACTAGAAAATTGGTAACTCCAAATAGAATAAGTTATACTAGAATGTTTAGTAACCGTTGCCAATCACTTTTCTCTCATGGTAAGTGCCAAACTAGAGCTTTTGAATTATTTAGAAGATTTAAAGGTTTATTTTTAAATACCCCTTATATTAAATAACTCACGTGATCTGGTCATTCACTGGCCTTAACTTTGCATTTGCATAGTATTATAGCATATCATTAGTGCAGTGACTCTATTATGCATGAAAAGAAGTGTTTTTTATACTCTTGAAGTTGTTTTGTTTTAAAGAAAAACGAAGGAACAGGGCCCGGAAAGGCTATTTTCGGCCCGAAAATGAAACTTAATCGATATATTGATATTTCTTTTGTATTTTTAATAAATTATTCAAACTAGCTGTGCACTATTAAAAATTTAATCTGCACGAAATTACGTATTTTGCACACATTTTGGTGTAATTCATTTACATTAATATTTGTGCAAAAAATTCACACAAAAAATGTACTAAATTTTTGGAATGACGAATATAGTACATATTTTAAAATTATAATAACTTATTTATAATTTTGTTTTCGTATGATTAATTTCTAATTATAAGTAAAGTAAAACTTTCATCAGAGCTTTAAAGCAACTTTAAAATTTCTTGAGTATTAATTAAATAAATATCAATAAAATAATTAACTATAATAATTAATTAATAACTATTACCTCACTTTTGACTTTGGACGATATTTTGTCTGAACAGTATAATGAATTTATTAAAAGAAACATACATTAGAAGTTATTTTATCAATACTTATCATCACCACAGTGCTATAATACTGTTTTCAATTTAATACTTAAATCGGTTTTATAGTGATGCGCTGCAAAATACAGAAAAAAGAGATTTGTGAATTTGTGCATAAGACCTTGAAATTTCAGAGAATAAGCATTTACATTTATGTAAAAATCTATAGCATCTATAAATACAATATTAAAGTACTGATTAATCTTAAGACTTTGATACAACAAACTGTGCATTTGTCAATGTTACACTGTAGCACATAACATTCTTAAAACGTTTTAAAAGAATTTTATCCATAAACCTTTTAATGTTTATATGAATTAGTTTAAAAAACGTTTTTATAATGTGTTAATAACGTGCGAAATGTTCGCACTTTGGTCAGCAGACAAAATGATAAAACATTTTAAATACGTTACTTTATAACTTTATTACGCGTAATTAAAACAGAAACATCTGAACGTTTTAAAACATTTTAAGAATGTTTTCAAATTACAAGTACTTCGTACCCTATTATAGTTTACTGCAAGGTCGTGTTTATATATATATATATATATATATATATATATATATATATATATATATATATATATATATATATATATATATATATATATATGTGTGTATATATATGGACAATTCCACGACAAGTGATCAAATGAAAAATTTAAAAGCTCTGCAACTTTAAAAAAATGATGTATTTCCTACCCAAAATATGTAAAAAAGGTTTCAAACCCCTACCTCTATTGGTTCAGAATTTATGCCAAACTGAAGAAAATTGATTATATGCATTTTTTTCATTTTTCTCAAAATGTATGTATTTTTATCTCGAGAAATATACAAGATAAAGTACTTTAGTGCGTATATTTTGTAAAAAGAATTTGATGCAGAATATAATAGTATTATTTGCATCACCAAATTTGATAATTTTTATTGGTCAAAATGTATATTTATGGGTGATTCCAAAACTATATTAGGTCGTGCATATAATGCATATAATCATTTTTTTCAGTTTGGGATAAATCCTGAACCAATAGAGGTAGGGGTTTGAAATCTCTTTTACATATTTTGGGTAGGTAATACATAATTTTCTTAAAGTTGCAGAGCTTTTAAATTTTTCATTTGATCACTTGCCGTGGAATCGTCTATATATATATATATATATATATATATATATATACACGATTTTGCAGTAAACTATAATAGGGTTCGAAATACTTGTAATTTGAAAACATTCTTAAAATGTTTTTAAAACGTTTAGATGTTTCTGTTTTAATTACGCGTAATAAAGATATAAAGTAACGTTTTTAAAATGTTTTATAATTTTGTCTGCTGACCAAAGTGTGATAATTTCGCGCATTTTTAACACACTATAAAAACGTTTTTTTAAACTAACTCATATAAATATTACAGTAAATTATAATAGGGTTCTATATTGTCTATTGAGTTGATTATAACTTGGGAGTTATAAAGGGTAATGAGGGGTAGCTATATAACTATTTAGTGTATAACTAGGGATCCTAAGATTGCACAAATTATTTTTTAACAGAAAAACCAAAGCAGGGTAGCATCTTTAGAAGATGTATAATTTTTTTTCTGGAAATTGTAGGATATTCCTGTATGGTCTATGCGTTACTCAGGAAAAAAACGAAGAGAATCGTGTCGTATTTCTTGCGTGATTGAGTAATAAACAAATCACCAAAACAGCGATTACTCTTTTTCAATTACTTAATAATGCAAGAATTTAATAATACATATACCACATAGTAATTACATAAGATAATACTTCAGGTTTCAGGAAAAATTAAAGACTCTCTAGGGAAAAAAGGTTTACATATGATCATACATAATTATATGTCTAACTAATTTTTTTTACTTTGTTTCACTTATATATATATATATATATATATATATATATATATATATATATATATATATATATATATATATATATATATATATATATATATATATATATTTATAAGTAAAACAAAGTAAAAAAAATTAGTTTATATATATATATATATACCTACATATGCACGTACACATCAAATTAGAAATCGCGTATAAATTATTATATATATGCATATACATGAGAATTATAGATTGTGTTTCAGTTTTCCAGAATAATTGAAAACTCCTGAAATGAAGATCAACTTTTCTCACTTGATTGGCATTTATTTGTGACCAGCTAGATCTTATCTAACGAGTTATGACAATTTTTCATCTCTCTAATTTTTGTTAATACACACGAATAATTCGTTAAAAATATCAAAATAACAAGAACTGAGTTTTTACCTTTGGGGCCGAAAATATCTCTTATGGGCCCTCCGAATTTTAAAGTAATTAATAATTCAACTAATTTAAAATATTATTTTTTTATTTTTTAATTAAATAACCACTAGTAACTGCGTTAGGATTATGCTTTCTTCAAGAGAATTATGCACAATTATTTATTGAATATTTACATTGATGAAAGTGTTTTTAGGAATAATCGACAATATTACAGAAAAAGCTATGGTATTAAACTAAATTCAGATGGTGCATTATAGGCTCAAAATTTCCATCTGTTTTATCCTGAGTTATTTCTGATAAACCTCCAACATTTCAACATTTCAACTCGCCTTAGGCTCGTGCACGCTCGCCTACGACTCGTACAGTAACTTCATACTCGGTCAACACAGACCCACTTTTCGCCCTTGGTACACAATATACTATTTTGTAACAGATGCACGATTTTCGGACAATAAGTCGCCGGTTTCCGACAGGCGACTTCAATTACTAGAGTGATTAAATCTCGAAGACTAGTGTGGACTGAACACGTAGATAGGTTAGCAAGTGGAAGAACAACACTTAAAGTACTTGTAGGGAAACCGACAAGCACAAGTCCTCCAGGTAGACCTAGAGGAAGGTGGAAGGACAATATTAAAATGAACCTACGGGAAAAAGGACGCTATGAGGAGGATTGGATGCAACTTCCAAATTATAAAGAGGTATAGCGTGACCGTGTGAACAAGGCTATGGACTGCATAGCTCTGGACAGCTAGTCTCAACAACTAAGTTATGGTGGCTACGGTGATGATGCAAGCATGACTACAGCTAACATAGAGATTATGATAGCTGTTGGCCTACAGACTCTATTACTGCTAACCATTACTACTTGGGCAATATAATAATATTAATAGTAATAATAATATATAAAAATCTCGGATTTAAAAAATATCATCGTTACAAAGCTTTCTATTTGAGAAAGCAAAAAATAAAACTTTTCAGTATAGTGACTAATTTTCTGAAAATCTATGTAAACCAATGATAACCAATGATCTGTTGAAACACTAAATTCTAGGACCCTCAGCCACCGGAACCATGGAATGATACGAGAGACGCGACGGAATTCGGGCCTCGCTGCGCCCAATACGATCAATTCACACGGTGTTACGAGGGCTGCGATGATTGCTTATACTTGAACGTGTACGTCAAATCTATCAAACCAAATGCACGTCTGCCTGTTATGACGTGGATTCACGGTGGTGCATTTACCTTTGGCTGTGGAGACGATATGTTCTATGGCCCTGATTATTTACTTAAAAAAGATGTTGTTTTAGTGACGATTAATTACAGGCTTGGTGTTTTAGGTAAGTTTTAAATGAAATAGTGCAAAGGCAGGGCTAGGGAGATCTACTTCAAAGTAAAAATTTTCTAGGAATCTCATGAAATTAGGAGAGAGTCGGGTAGCCAAGGTCAGCAAGCAGCCAGGGCCATTCATTATTTTGAGAATCTTGTATTGTGTCGAGATATAATTTTCTATTTTTTTTAATATAAAATTATCTTAAAATACAAAGGTAGAAATACAAATTTATATTTTCTAATTGGGCGAAAACACATTAATTTTAATTATATTGCCTTAACGAAACATTCCAAAACAATAAAATAATCAGCGATACTGATATTGAATATTTTGAAAAACACGTTAGATACTGGATTTGAATTTTGTGCAAAAAAATGATAGAATAATATATTACTGCATTTCAGTTCCCTTGAACTATAATACGATCATTTAAAACGATTGAATGACATAAAGAAATATGACGTTTATCAGGTGGCTTGGGCTACCCGACACTACTCATCGCATAACCTAAAATAACTTTTCACACAAATTGATCTTTGTGCTCATAAAATGAATTTATCCTTTAAATTTCTTATTGATTACGTTTATCTTGATACTCGCATGGATTTTAATCTTTTATAGTATGACATTAAACAATATCAAACTATTTGTTTACATTAGAGCTTGCGTGACCCGAATTACTCTATACATACTCTCCCCTATATACATTTTCAATCTTGCAAGTTTCTCAAGAACTTTTTTATGTTATTGTAAAGACACAATTTCTTAACGTAACTTTTATGTAAATGTATATTATTTGCAGAACCTATTTATTTACAATTTACAATATTTATAAAAAACGTTATTTCATCGCAATACATTCTTATTTCATTTCACTAGGTTTCTTGAATTTAGAAGATGAAGTTGCACCAGGAAATCAAGGTCTGAAGGATCAAGTTATGGCATTAAAATGGATACAGACTAACATTGCAAAATTCGGAGGTGATCCTAATAATGTAACTATTTTTGGTGAAAGCTCTGGCGGTGCAAGTGTAAACTATTTAGGCTTATCACCTTTGGCGAAAGGTGCGTGATAAGTAACAATATCTTCAATGGAAAATATTAGTGATAAATGTATGAATCTTAAATAATTTTAGGACTTTTTCACAAGGCGATCTCTCAAAGTGGCGTAGCTCTTAACACGTGGGCATCAACGCCAACCCCAAAGCAGTATGCATATACACTGTGTAAATTGTTAGGTAAAGAAATATATGACTCCAAAGAAATTGTGAATTTCTTAAGGACAATTGACGGTCTCGAACTAGCTAAAATGCAGGAAAAAATGCGAACAAATGAGGTAAAAATAATTATTACTATATCGCGGGAAGTATTTCCTTAAATGCGTGCGCATTTGGATTAGTCCATGAAAAAAATTAAATTGAAATACGCGTGTCTTTACTGTTAAGTATAATGTTATATCGTACGCTAGAGTAAGATTAGTAAACATACATATAAAACTAATTATACTTTTTTATCGTACGACTTCATTAAATTAGATAGAAAATAATTCTCGTTTGAGTCATATGATGATTAAAAAATAAGATGACTAAATAATGAAAGTAAATTCGTTTGAATCTTTTTAAAATTCTCTAATGAGATTAGCGGAATACAGCATTTGAAATAAGAAAATTTCAGTGTTTAAAACAATTCAAACAAATTCGATAAGATTTTGTATTCATCGAGTGTGTATCCGATTAATCAAGGATAAGCACCACGTTACTCGCCGTCTCCGAGTCATTTAGTGCCTTACTAATAAAAATGGCCCTTGCAAAGTCCTGATAAGGTGTATAACGCTGTGCCTTATACCTGTTTAATCGGGTATAAATATTTGTCTCATCCTACCTGGATTATTCTACTCAACAGTTATAAGTATATACTATTTATTCTATTAGCAAAACCAAGTGTACTACGGATGCGCCTTGTGCATTCTTTAATATACATAATATTTATCAATATTCAAAACTTTCTAAACTATGCATCAGTGAATCTATACATAAATCATAATATTAAAAATGCCAAATCGTTGTGACTACAAAGCGGTGAGATATCTTGCTTTTATTATAGGGTATTCTCTCAAATATTAATTTATTGTTGATTATGTAACTTATAATCCTGTAATACCTAAATTTATTCTTTTACTTTTTTATTAGAATAAATGCCAATGCCTGTTTTACATTAGGAACGATTACAATTGCTGTATCCTTTCGGACCAGGAGTCGATGGTAAATCAACGAACCCTTTTATGCCAATATCTGTATCAGTAGCTGCAGAAAAAGGAATGGAAGTTCCTTATCTTTTAGGGTATAATAGTCGAGAAGGAATTTACGCTTTATACAGTAAAGCACTCTAATTTTTTATGTGACTATCTTGATGGAAATGAAAACATTAATAATGGTCAAGAAAAATGGCTAGCATATGGCTAAAAAACTGGCTTGTATCTGGGTAGTAATGAAACGTTTTTTAGAGTCGTTTTCGGGCATTTCTTGCTGTAACTCGAAAATCCTTCCTAACCTCAAAATTTGTCAACTTTACTTTTATCAGTTTTTAACTAAAAACAACAAAAAAGTGTATGTCATGGGACGCACAGCACAAGTGAAACTTCAAAGTATTTTATGTGTGAATTTCGTTTATGTAGAAAATTGATTTAATGTAAAACAAATAAATGTCATTTATACGTTTAGCATTGTTTCTAAGTTTATTATTTTAAATATTATTGATTCTATCTTTTGTATAGATCTAGAAAGTATTACATAGATTGTTCTTTTATAAATAATTATGAAATGTTGCGGATAATTATTTATTTACAATTAAAGTTTATTTTTGAGGAATGTTATGAATGGTTACGCACTCTCAACATCAAAGTTAAGATTGAAAACTTCGGCTAAAATTTAATAATTTGTCTGAGTGTAACACTTTATATTAAATTGGATTATATAAGTTATGTTGAATTTAAGATAATTTGTAATATTTAAATATTTAAACTTTGTATTATAGTTAATATAAATATTGTTATTTTTATAGAATACAAGTGAAATAAGTTGACTGTTAATTGATTGAATATTGTTATTGATTGTAGGATAAGAAAAGTAAATTTCTTTTTATAGTTTACCATATTGTAAATCAAGATAAACATATTCTAAATCAAATTCAGATATTCGAAATAAGGTAAAGCCGATTGTGATTGTATTTAACATAAAAATTCCAAAATAACAACCCTGAACTTAACTTAAAATATTATTTACGTTAACAGGAAATTGGGAAACTACAATCAATTCAGCCTTCTGGGCAAACACTGTTATAATTAAAATTTAAAAGTTGGATAATATCCAATCGATTGTTATTTTTCCATATATTCCATACTACTCTTATTCTAGAAGCAATCAAAGACGGTAAAAACTCATTTCAGTTTTCATAAAAGTAAATTTAATCATATATTACGTTATATCATTTAATTATAAGCGCATGGCGCTCGTGTCATTTAATTATCAAATATCTGAATTATACTTAGAATATTATTTACTTTGATTGACAATATGATTTGATTTTGATAATAGTCAACGGATTGTTATTTTAACATTTCTCACATATATTACACTTTTTTATATTCAGAATAATCTAAAAACTTTATTTTAAACTTTATTTAAACTTTATATAATACTAAAAAAGTTTATTTTAATTTTCATTCTATAAAATAAACCTATACAAATATTTGTGCTGCAATATTACATTCATTTTATAATTTCGCGAATTCATTTTGCCATTCCTAGTCACAAAACTCCAGGAGGTTATAGAAGGAGGTTATATGCGAGAATAAATGCCAGAAAAATGTAATCGTTTTTCGAGTTTGAATGTCAAAATGGCCATTTACCAGCCTAAAAATGAAACTCATTTCCACCAGGGTTATTTAAGCAACTTAAAAGTACTATATCCTACATTCTTTCAGCAATACAAAGTTATAGTTTAAAAACACTTGATGATAATTACGAACAATATATACATCCTCATCTCATAGATTTATTAAAAAAACATCATTTAACGCCAAAGGATCTAAGGGTATTATACAACAGTCAAAAATTATCCGATGATAATTATACAGAAAAGGTAGTTGATTTATTTGGAGATATGTACGTGGCTGAAGGAATTCAAAGAATGATCGCAATGCAAGTCTTAAGAAAAAAGACACCAGTATATTTTTACAAATTTACGTATGATCAAGGAATTTCATTTACAAAACTTATGATAAACACATCAATTAGTGGTAAGTAAACATTTGATGTTATGTTTTTTTGTATTTTATACCTAGTCTTCAAATTAATGATTTATAACCCTTAGTTGTCACATGGGATATAGCATATCCCAAAATGGTTTTATACATTTGAAAATATCTCCTTGACTAATAATTTTTCAATAATCTAACAGGGATATGTATAGTTTGTCAAAATTCTGATGATTCGATCAAAATAAAAAAAAAGTTGAAATAGATGCATTTGGACTATGGATATAAACAATTAAAAAAATAGTTGCCTGACGATTGTGATAATTAAGGGTTAATTAAAAAAAGAAACGTTACAAATAATTAATGTATGTACCTATACGTTTGATATGGGTATTGGCAGCGGCATAGACATAGGTTTGACATTATTTAATATAAATTGTAAATCAAAATAAATTTTAAGGACATAGATTGAGAATATATTATAAGTATTTTAAAATAAAACTTTATTCAATGTTAAAGGTGCTTCTCATTTCGATGAACTCCCTCATCTTTTTGGTATGAAATTTTGTGAAATGTTGGGCATTGACCCGCTACAAAAAGGCACAACAGGTTATAGAATAATGGAACAAATGACGGAAATGTGGACAAATTTTGCAAAAACTGGGTAAGCTATACTATTCCAAAGTATAATAGAAATGTATATAATATGTTTTTTGTATGGATTCAAATTTATTATTCGTGCTTCCATCACTATACACACATCATCTATTCAAGTAGATATAATTTAATTATATTAAATTTTGTTTATATATCTACAGAAAACCAACACCAATTACTTCTAAATTAGTAACCACAAAATGGGCACCAGTAACTAATCCTATTCTTCTCCGATATATGAATATTGGCAATGAATTGAGTGTGAATGCTACCTTAAACATAGAACAACGACTATCGAGTGGTGCAGCTATTAAAAGTAAATTGTAGGAAAAGATTATTTTTGGGGGCAGCGGGACACGTGTGGCAGGGCGAGTAATACGCAGGGATTCATTCTTTTGGTGAGGGAATGTATATTTTTGAATGCCAATCTTTTTTTTTAATCAAATTTATATACGTAATGATATTGGAAATCATGCTCTGACACAAGAAAACTCGATCCTCTTATAACAAGAAAATATTGAAATTTCGTAACTGTAAGCTTACGCTCGACAACATATTTTCATATCCCGGATAAACCGTGAAAGAGTTTGGTTACTAAATTAAAAATAGGAGCATTGAAAAGGATTTTTATTCTACTTTTTACTAGTATTTTTTTGTATGTAGTTTAAGCTAACTATTTTTCCCAATTACAAGAAAAAGTGTAAGCGAGGCATGAGTGGCACACGCGGCGGGTCCTGAAGAGCAGACGCAGTTTGTGCAGAATCATTGCGCGTCGTGCATAATATTATATTGCTGTGAAATCTAGGATACCTGTGTTAATTACAATCATAATTCAGCGTATTTATTGAATTGCGAAATAAAAGTTTTACACATTTATACATTAACTAGCAACAATATATCGGTCGCTAACGCTTCCTCGGTTAATTTTAAACATCCATCCATTCTACCGTCCATCCATCCATCCATCCATCCATCCACCAAGCCCACAGCGAGACTATCAATGGGTACGACGAATCAGAAATTTTTGGGCGGTTTGGGTTTAATATAATAATAGTATATTACGATACATGTGACCTTCGGCGCGGAGTTAGCGCCCGAGCGTAGCGAGGGCGATATCGTTGCGCCGTGCAATTATGGCCACTTAGTTCACGAGTATCGTATACTATTTTGTAGCACGAGTGACATAAACCCGCCACCGACATGGAGACGGTGCAGGGTGCGGGGGTGGGCCGGCCAGAGGGCGGGGAAATAAAAATATAATTCAAAAAAACATAAATAAATTCAGGAAATTACAAATCGTATAAACAAATTATTATTTAACCAAAATTTATTAGTTAATTAATAATCAATGTCAACCTTTATACATTGTTTGAATAGAACCTTATATAAATAAGATATTTTGTTTTTTGAAAATATAATAAATGTTTATTGTTAACAGTTAATTTGAATATATTTATTTACCCTATCTTGAAATTTTTTAAATTAAATTTTAATAAATTCATAATATTAATTATGAAAAAAAAATTAATACTGAATTTTAAATTGAATTCCAGATTGAATATTCAAAATACGCGCCAAATTGTCATATACAATCAGTTGAACTAACCTCTAAATTTGAAGCTTTATTTTAAGGATTTATAATGATTCTCTGATACTTGTAATGTGTACCAGGTTTACTACTTCTTTCTATTATTATGAACGAAAACGTTTATTTTGAGTGTTTTTAGTCTTTATTATAGGATACTACGGATCTGTGGCCTATGTAAATTCATTATTACGAGTACACTGTGTAATAAAGCGCCACTTAGGTCACGGAGAAGCGTGGCCTAAGTACGGGTTTAGGTCACACAGTGCTATAAATAAGGTTTAAGTGTAATGATGAAAAGTATAAACAAAAGGTATCTATAACAACTTAACCTCAACTTTGGTGCAAGTAATGACATAAGCTTATTAATATATATTTTGTTGTTGAATAAAATCCTGAAAATTCTCTCTCAATGCCGACAGTTGCAGCCCTATTTTAAATAACTCGCGCACACTCAAAAAATACTTCTGTTGGTGCCAAGTTATATAATAAGCCAATGACATTAGCTTATTATTTATATATATATATATATATATATATATATATATATATATATATATATATATATATATAAGAGAAATTTCACACGTGAAAAACTTGTGAACATTAAAAATGGGTTGTATTTTTAAAATAATCGGATTTTTCAAACTAACACATAAATATATATATATATATTTATGTGTTAGTTTGAAAAATCCGATTATTTTAAAAATACAACCCATTTTTAATGTTCACAAGTTTTTCACGTGTGAAATTTCTCTTTGAGATATATTAAATACCAAAATACCGTAAATATGTAGTCGCTTTTAAATTTCTCGATGAATATATATTCAAAAACTATATAACCATTTTTTATTGATAGCTTGGATATTTTTACACTATATTAAGCATTAAAACACTAGTAAATAATATCAAACATACACCACAATCAGTTTTTTCCGACTTTGTTTACTTTTTACAAGTACTTTGTTGTACTCCGGCTTTCAGACATCTTGCCGATGACAAACATTAAATTGGTTTGGTTTGCAAAAATCATTTAACCTTTCACCACATTAAGAACGTTCACCGACTCATCAATTTATTATATATTTGCTCTAAATTTTGATAGAATGTTATTAATAGTATTATCTATGCACCCGCAAAAGAACCGTACCGGTACCAAAATGGAAATATTCAATGTCAAAGGTGTGAGTCTTAACAGATACGGTATAGGTTAAGCGTCTGTTAAAGAGACATTTTAATTTATAACCGCAAAAATCAATTATATATTTCCCTGAAATATTAATATGGTGTAAAGAATTACTATCTATATTACGTAGAACAAGAAAAACTATAGTTAACCGTCCCCATTAAAAGATATGGCTAAGTTAACATTGTTACCTGTGTTATAAGCATATCTATATTATAGTACAGGCTGTAGAGAAGTTTATACCGCACTTTAGTTTTCTGCCTTATTTAAAACTTTTGGGTCGATTTTAATATTTTAACATTTTAATATATGAATTGAAGACATTAAGTTATAAATAATGTCGTTCATTGATGATTTGAAATATAACTTAACTTTTTAATATTATTGTCACCGGTGAACTGCCTTAAGTTATTCTAATAATTTGTCAGTGCATCCTATACATTTATTCTCCAATATATGTGACATGCTTAGTGCAGTACCTAAAGTCAGTTTTTGCAATAAAACTAAATATACCGTCTAATCGCTGCTCACAGTAAGATCAAATAAGTTGGATAAAGATTCGATAATATTAACAGATTTAATAGTTGCGCATGTTAGGTTTATTATATAAGGCACTAAATACAATTGACATTAGCCAATTGATAACCTACTGTAGAAATACGAAGTTGTCATCGTGATATAAAAAATTATTTGTTCAAGATTTAATCGCAAGAAAAAAAGATGATGAGTCGTGCGTAGTTATTTTCTAATAATTGCATTAATTTAAATTCATTTAAAAAAATTATAGTAAATCTTTGATATTATGCTGTACGGCTACGTTATTCAAATCACTATAGCTAAATAATTTTGGAATAAAACGGTGGGTGTGAGCTCATGATGGTAATATTCGACGAGTCATGTAACACGACAGCATATAAAAGCAATGTATCCCGGATCTCTAAGCTTGTTGTCTGCGAGACGTGGATGAGTAAAGTCCAGCGTGAAACTGTTATCAGTGTTATTTGAAAGCTCAGTTTGATAGATTCGGTATGGCACAGCCAGAAGTCAATACACGAAGCGGTCGGCTACGCGGTCTAAAGGAAAAGAGCATTGAAGGTGTCGATTTTTATGCCTTTAGGGGAATTTCGTATGCCAAGCCGCCTGTCGGTGAACTGAGATTCAAGGTAAGTATCGCATAGTGAGATGCATTTTTTGCTAGAAATATTAAACGATTATCATACATAAAACTAATGTATATAAATTGTGTACCTACAATCATTATATACAAGTCCTATAACAAAATGATTTTATACAATTTATATATGGGTTAAAGTCATAAAGTACACAATTTAAAAACGATATATCGGTCTAATTTAAAATCAGATGAATGAAATATAAGATGTACAACATTACTGCAAAGGTTCAATATTATTGATTGATTTGATTTCGAATTAAAAATCAAAAACACCTTGAAATATCATGTGTGTCCCATGTCCCCAACCAACTTTTTCTGATATTATTTTTAAATTTTATTACGAGATGATGTATCAAGAGAAAAGTAGGCAGCAGATTACTTAAACTTATTTTCAGCTATCAAATAGATTAAGTGTAATATATTAATTTGCATACTAAGAGTATTTAAAAATGACTTAAAATCTGTACCTCGATTTTGGCGTCCGGTGTGTCCCGGCCTTTAAAATTAATTTTAAATATATAAAGATGTGTAAATTGATTATCAACGGAGGTTATACTTGTTAATTTAACCATTCCTTTTCATTTATTGGTTATTTTAAAAGATTTCATTGTATATTTTTTAAATAAAGTCGAATTATAACTGATTTTGCCTTGCGTGCATTAATTGATGTCATGTGTGTCCGGTGTTGTCGTGTGTAACAATACAAGAAATGCTTCTTCAAAAATTTCATTTAAGTTTAAATTACGAGTAAGAAAGATATTATTCTGAACATTTTATCGCCCGCTTATTATGTGTGTCTCGATGTTTGATCAACTATACTGTAGTGTACACTCGCACCGCCACAGCAATATTGTCGACCATTGTCGCTACGCATAGAGGAGCAGTAAGCAAACATAATATGTTAACCTTTTAAACAGTTGTGCTTTTGAGTTACAAATAGTGCGTAAAGATCAAGCTAGATTATTTTCATTTCTATTAAAATGTGCACAAGAAAAAGATTTGATAGAAGAAAAAATGCAAAAAAACGAGAAAATGATTATTCAATAATTATCAGTGAGTAATTCGAGTGCAATCAATGTGACTTATTCTAATACTTAATTTTTTTTGTAATAGTTTGCAAACAGTTATTGCTCTTGGCCAAGTAGATTTTTCACATCTATATGACTAATACTATTGTAGAAAAATACATTAATTTAGCATACTTTTTATTTTTTAAATTCCATACCTGAGAATGGTCGATTTTTGACTTTTAGCCATATAATTTATAACAGCACGAATACAATTTTTATCAAACAGAATAAAACGTATACAAAATGCGATTTGTACACATTTTAAGTAATATACAGCGTACACGGATTGTGATTGAAGCCACATATTGCAGAATATATACAAATTGTATACAAATTGTTTATAATATGTTCATAATCCCTTTTACGAAAAACTTACAATAAGAATGTATATACACACACATACACACACACACACATATATATATATATATATATATATATATATATATATATATATATATATATATATATATATTGTATATACATTCTATATGTATATACATTCTTATTATGAGCTTTTCGTAAAATGGATTATGAACACATTATAAACAATTTGTATACAATATATGTATATATACATTTGTATACAAATCGTAATTTGTAGATTCTATACAGATTGTATAAAAATTGTATATAAATTTATTTAAATCTGTATACAATCCATTTAAAAGAAAATTAATACAAATCGCAATTAATATAAGTTTTATCCATTTTATATACAACCTGTGTACATTATTTTTACGCGGGATACTCTCTAATGACAAAATTCATTTTTTGTAACACATGTATAATTTTCGCGATTTTTTGGATATAAAAAGCGAGCCTAAAGTGCTTGTTTTCTGACCGGCGGGCAAAAAAAACAGTGTGAAAAGTGTTTTTTTTGCCCGGCAGTAGCGGGTAATAACGCGACCTTTTTTCCCGGCGGGCAGAAAAGTAGCTGATTTTGCCCGCTGTTGATTTATTTACTTATTTGTACTTTTCAAGACATTTCCACGACAATCCATACATGTGTCACAAAAACGATGAGGTGCACCAAGGGCTAGTGGGCTTTTGACCTCTTGTGTTTGCAACACTCGTCTTCAGCTCAGAAAATACCCTCGCCTTCAACTCGCACTGCGAACTCCACACTCGGTCTAAAAAACCCCACTTTACGTCCTTGGTACACAATATATTATTTTTTATAACACGTGAATAAGAAAGACCATTTTCGGCGCCTATAAAGTGCAGCGAAAATAGAGTTTTCCGAGCGTCTAATAAAGGGTACCGAAAGTACTCATTTTCGCTTTTATTTTCGGTAGCGAAAATGAGTATTTTGGGTACCCTTTATTTATTTTTGCTCCAATTCCTTAATAAAGCTTTTAGAAAATTTGGAAACTGTTAAGAAATTTTAGAAAATTCTGGAAAATTTTGGAAAATACTGGTATATTTTGAAAATTTTATATATATACATGCATACATATACATATATATAATATGTCATAGACTTAAGTGGACGACTCGAAAAACTCTATTCTCAATCCACTTTGTAGATGACAAAGAATGGTCTTCTTTATGCACTTGTTATAAAAAATACTGTACGTAACTTGGGGCAAAGGGGTATTTCCAGACTCGGATGATGATTTTGAGCACGAGTGGAAGTCGAGGGCGCCGAATCATTATCCTTACTTGGAAATACCCATTTTCGCCCCTAGTTGCGTAATATACTATTGTAACGCAAGCATGATTTTCACACTTTTTGAAACATGTAAAGAGGCTAAAGTAGCTGTTTTTTGACCGGCGGACAAAAAAGTTAAAAAAAAAAGTAAATATAGAGAGACTTTTTTGTAATGTAACGAAATTATTTTGAAAATAGATCCTGAAATTGTTTAAGCACCTTAAAATCTGTAGTATCGTCTGGATGATACCACATGTTTGTTGTTGCCTAAACACTCTAGTAGCCCAATTTTCAAAAATAGGCTCTTAACGTGGTCCTACAGTAAAATTTGACGAAAAACTCGACTTTGTTTTATCTCATTTTCTGATACTTTGTACTTTTATAGAACAGAAAACGATTTTGTATTTCCAATATTGGCTTAAAACAAGTTTAATGAACTTAATAGTTATTTATATGTATTTTTCCTCCGACCTTTATTCCACACAATCCAGCGTGTTCCTATATTAACCGAATCCAAGCCCGAGTCCAAATATACTCTATACTATCCAGATTAACTTCAGAAAGCATAGAAATTATTAAAGAAAAATTTAATTAATATTCTGCAATAGAAAAATTGTTTTAAAATTATCAGAAAATTATTTCTATTTTTATAAAAATGCGGCTTTCTTCATTTATGGTTTTTCAATGTTCAGCAAGTCTTATGCGCATAGGATTACAATGAATCAATCTGAAACTTTAAGGATATCTCATTCAACTTATTCGCATTACAACCGTCAACTCGATTTTTTAAAAAAAAATTATTAAGAAAATGTGGCCCATAAATAGAGTTAAAAATGTGTATTTTTAGGTTATTTTTAGAATGTAAATTCAATATAATTTTATTTTTCTTTATAATTGTGTTTTTAAAAATTTAGATTTCACAGATCTGTCTGATACAGATGTTAGATATTACATAATTTTTTCAAATGCTATACTTACATCCCCATGCGCAAGGACAGTTTTGAAAAAACATCAATCTTCATTGGAAATTGCTAGTTTTTCCTACATTACTATAGGTAAACTGTCTAAAAAATTATGAAAATGTACAAAAAGCTTTCTTTGTAGGTAACAAATATAACCAACAATTTAAAAAACTTTTATTATGTAACTATCGAATTTTTCAAAATTTACTACAGGACCACCTTGTGACAGTTTTATTTCTCACGCAATTATTATTGCATTCACTTCTAAAACGTCACAACGCCTCTTCTGACGAAAGCCACACATTCTTACATGTATGCCAATATATTTTGTACTATAGCAAGCATTGGGGACAGAGATCAGTCATTCATTTATTATATTTATATACAGATTCTACAGTGTTCGCAAAAATTTAATAGTAAAAAGTCTCATATGAAGAATCTTTATCATTCGATAAAGCTATAAGATAATCCCATCTTAAATGATTTCAGCCAATGAATCCGAATTATATAATTTTAAAGTACATTGGTTATTACTGATAAATAAATACGCAGCCACCAGAATATTGATAAAATGAATTATTTTAGTTCTTAAGTTATCATTAACTTTTGCAGAAGATCGAGTTAAGGGAGAAAGCCACAGTAACGATCTTAGCAAATAAAAAAAAATCATGTTATTTGCTACATTTATAGATGTTAATATTCTTTCAGCGGTATTAAAGTACATTCTGTAAAGTTTTAAGCAAATTGAATGAAAATTATAGATGCAAAATGTTCCACTGCAAAGTAGCAACGCAAAAATTTAATGATTCTTTAATAATCTAACTAGGATATTCAATTTATCGAGATTCTTAAGATTTGATTGAAAAAAGAAAAAACGGAATTGATGCTTTTGGGACAAAGATATAAACAAACAAAAAATTCGTTGCCTGGAATTTGTGATACTTATGCATTAACTGCTGTAAAGTTCATAAACAATTTATTATTTTCAGATTATTTAATTATTTATAAAGAAACTCACATGTTATATCAATAACATTTTCAAACTTGCAAAAAATATATTAAAATATTGTTGGATTTAGAATTTTTTTTAATAAAATACATTAAACATCAGCATAAGAATTATGCTTGAAAATTACTGCCAGATGAAAAAATTAATATACAAATAACATTTCTCAGGATCCTGTTCCAGCTGAGCCATGGACAGGCACAAGAGATGCATTGGAATTTGGTCCAATATCCCCGCAATTCGACTTATTATCGAGAATCTTGGGTGGTTCGGATGATTGTCTGTATTTGAATGTATACTCGAAGTCCATCGAATCAAATTCCCGAAACCCCGTCATGTTTTATATTCATGGGGGTGGATTCATATCTGGATCAGGAAATGATTTATATTATGGACCTGATTATTTAATGAGAAAAGATATTGTGCTAGTTACTTTAAATTATAGATTGGGAATACTTGGTAAGACAATTCACCACATTTAATGACAAAAATATTTTATAGCACACTAACCTCAAAATGCCAACTTTATTGTCGATTTTGAGGTTGTTGTGCTGTAAAATATCGTATGAGACTGTTGTGGGAGGTGTTTTTCTACCTTGCTCGATTTTCTCACTCGCTTCGCTCGTGCGAAAACCCTCGAGCAAGGTAGAAAACCATCTCCCACAACAGTGTCATAATATACTATTTCAACTGTGATTTCTAATATTTTTATACAAGCCAATTTTTAAATCAGGTTTCCTGAATTTGGAAGATGAAATTGCACCAGGAAATCAAGGATTAAAAGATCAAGTAGTGGCTTTGCAATGGGTGCGCGATAATATTGCGAATTTTGGTGGAGATCCTGAGAATGTAACGATTTTTGGTGAAAGTGCAGGGGGCTCATCTGTACATTATTTAACCATTTCCCCTTTAGCAAAAGGTTTTCTTAAAAATATTTTTATTTTTTTTTTCGTTAAGAATTTTCGCATGATAAAAGTTAATAATTCTTTAATTTGATTTAATTTAATGATTTTTAGGCTTGTTTCACAAAGCAATTTCTCAAAGCGGAGTCGCTTTAAATCCATTTGCAGCAGTACCTGGAGATCCAAAGAAATATGCGTATCAGCTTTGTTCGCTTTTGGGAAAGGAAACAACCGATCCGAAAGAAATCGTTAATTTATTGCGTTCGGTCGAGGCAACAACGTTAATTCAACTGCAAGGAAAACTAGGAATGAAAGATGTACTTACAGGTTTAATTTGACTTTAAGCTAAATTCAAAAGACTAACAAAAATTTTCTTTTTAGTTGCGTAATAGGGGCATATGCCCCTTCGGTCCTGGCGTAGATGACAAATCACCGAGACCTTACATGCCGATTTCACGAGAACTAGCTGCGGAACAAGCTGCACACGTGCCCTACCTTCTTGGATACACCGACCGCGAAGGAAACCTCATGTTTAAACGTAAGTTAAGAACTAATTTTCTTTTATGGATAAGTAGAATAATGTTAATTACATTGCAGTTTTAGCATCGGATAACTATGAGAGCAGAGACGCCAATTTCGAAGATTTTATACACCCTCAAACTTTGGAGATGTTTAAGAGAAAGAAGTTAACGGCGAACGATCTGAGACAAATGTACTTTAAGAGTGAAAAGATAACCAATGAAAATTCGGAAAATTGGTTTGATCTGGTCGGCGATACGTTCTTCGTCGAAAGTATACATAAAGTTGCTAAGGTTCAAGCTGAACGCAACTCCGCACCTACGTATTTATATCGGTTCGCGTACGACCAAGGACCTACCTTTCCAAAACTTATGTTTAACTCTCAGACATCAGGTAATATTTGTATATATTGTTACATGTTGTAAAATATTTTTGCAGTTTTTTGGTTAATTGTATAATATACAATGATTCGTATTTAATTTAATTTTAGGAGCATCGCATATGGATGACTTAATTTACCTTTTTACTATGAAATTTTACGAAACATTCAGAGCAGAACCCCTAAAGAAAGGTACAACTGATTATAGAATTATGGAACAGATGGTTGAATTGTGGACAAACTTTGCAAAAACTGGGTATGCTCGATCTTGAGTTTTATTTTTTTTTTATAAATTCCCTAATTCAATTTTTTATATCAATTTTAACGATATCTTTGTACTTTATGTATAGGAGACCAACACCTTCAGTTACAGACCTCCTACCTGTGCATTGGCTACCAGTTAATGATGGTACCGTTCTTCGTTATTTAAACATAGGAGAAGAATTGCGAATGGAGAAAGTATTGAATATTGAAGAACGTTTTTCTTATAAGATAAATGAATATTAAAATACTAGCTAAATGACTATAATAAAAAAAAATTACTTGTTTGCTGAATTTAAAGTTAGGATACTAGATATGATGTACTTAAAATCTACGAAGATTGTTTTATAAACAATCGATGACTATTTATTTATAACATAATGATACATCACTTCTATAGCAGATATTGGACGATTTGTTAAATTCTGTTTATACTAAATAAAGCCATTTCAGCAAAAGCTGGTAAGAAATGGATATTTAATAGTTCAAAAAATGTTTCGTTTTTTAACCTGGTTATTTTTGTAATAGATATTTTTAATTCTGGTGGAATTTTTGATAAAATTTGCATGTCAACAATCAGCAATAGTAATTAGAATTATAAATTAATTCCTATATTTAAACTGGCAAACTTTCTATTACATAATATAAAATACAAATCCCCATTGCGTTCGCTCAGTGCGCTGCACCGTCGGTGGGGGCCGGATATTGGTGTACGCTCGCTCGCGTTTCTTCCACGCTTTCACCACACTGCTTTAGAGCCAGTAATGGCTCGAGATCGGTTTATGCTCGACAACAGCCCTTGATTTACCCTCGCCTTACTTCTGTAGAGACAGTAGTAGTTTGAGACCGGGGCCGCTCGCTTTGTAACCCTTCACATTTCGCTCTCGCCATGCGGCTTTGAGGACCATTTTCGTGTGGCAGTTTTCGGAGATTGGCACACACCCGCCGTGAACGCGCGGTTTATTTTCGCCTCTCTGTGTTAGAGCTCTAGGGTTTGAGTACAACACGGACGCAGCTCCGATTTGGCTTGTCACGAGTTCTCGTGCGCTTGTAACGGAAACTTCCGCTCACAACGAGTGTCGAGCTAAGGCCGATTGTGATTTCTAGGAACAATGGTCGATCTCTTGGCAACACAACAAACTCTGGCGGAAGTCATCCAGGCCTTTGCCACTACGTTGCAGAAAACCCCTGTCGTTGACTGGACTTCGGGACTAGTGCAGGCCAGGAAGGAGGTGCTGTGAGACTACTGGATGAACTTCCAAAGCAACCACCTCGGACTAATCTCCTTACCGGCTGGCCAAGTGGAGGACTATGATCAGAGGCGGATCTATGCCGACATCGAACGAGCTTACATCGTAGCGCACGTCCAGCAACGATTGCAGACACCTGCACCGGTTACTGCGAATCACGATCGAGGAGACCAGTCGATCGTCTCTCATCATAACTTCAACACTGGTCACGCTCGGCTGCCTCAAATAGAGATGCCGATTTTTTCGGGGCGTCGCGAGGACTGGGAGGTCTTTTGGGATTTGGTTCGAGCCCTCATTCATGACGATCCCCGCCTCAGAGATGTCGCAAGGTTTTACTACCCGAAGACTCATGCGCAAGGTGAAGCGAAGGCAGCCCTGAATACGTGACGCAGACCAACACCCACAACTACTTCTCAACCTAGCGCCTCTTTGATTTGACCGATGTTTCAATACGAACATCGTCGGCTGCTTATGCAAAACCATATGCCGCACTGCGCAATCTCCAACCCTTGCGCGACGAGAGCTCGACCAGGCTTCAGGCATTCCTTGACACGATGACCCGTCACCGCGACCAACTACAAGCCCTCAACCGTCCGGCCGATTCTTGGGACAACTGATTCGTGTCCATAGCGGCTTCCTGCATGGACTCTTCAACTCGGCGTGCCTGGGAAGATGAACTGGAGAAACTCAGCCCCAGTCATTTTGATGCCACACGCCCAGAGTTCTAATCCACCGGAATCGGAGAAGTCATGGCTAACTTTTCCATGTTGGCCGAGTTCCTCCAAAGACGATGTCATATGGCGAGCTCAGTGGAAGGCTCCGGAGCATCTCGTCTACCATCCGATCGCTCAATCGGTGGTCCTTCAGTTAACCGCAGTTTCCGCAGCCTCTCAACTCGGGCTACGGTAAGCCAGTGCTTCCAGTATCAAGGAGCCCATTGCATAGGGCATTACGAGCATTTCCTGGAAATGCATCCCGATGTCAGAAGAGACGCGGTCGTGCAATCGCGCCTCTGCTTCAACTATCTTCCACCAGACCACACAGCGCGATCGTGCCTCTTTAAATCTATTTGCCAGGTATTGCATCACTCCTTGTTACACGATAGTGTTCGCAAACGCACTGCTGCCATTGACGATTCTGTCACGCCTACAAAACAGCAGCGAGTGTCGGGACCCAGCTTTGTCGGGATGACTCATGGTCCTGCCTACGGGCTCCATTCGAATCAGTGACGGCCGTACTCGGACCGACACCTTGAGGGCTTTGCTGGACGCCTGCTCCGAAATCTCACTCATCTCCCTCAGGTTGTTAAACAGGCTGAGCGTCATCCTCGAGCGACCTGAAGTTGCTATTAGCGGCGTTGGAGGACAAGTGTTCGAGCAGTCATACATAAAAGCGCCCTTCGTGCTGCACCTACCAGATGTAGGTGACGGTCATGTTCGACGCCTACTGTCTCCAGCATATCTGACTGTCCACCCGGCATCATCCATTAACGCCCAAGTGAGGTCCGTGTCGCAAGGACTGAAGTTCGCCGACGCACATTTCGACACTCCCGGAGAAGTCGAGCTGCTTATTGGGGCCGATGTCCTCTCAGATTTCCTAGGACCAGGCCTTCTCCGACGGACGGACCTCGTATCGTAATTCGTAGTGTACCGCTGTCGGATGGGCAATATCCGGGGCACTCGCCAGGTCGGAATCAAAGTGGCTGCCCACTCCAATTTGGCCCTGTAGAGCGAGATCGAGCCCCCATGAGATCGGCAGCTATTGCATGCCTTGCAACGCTTTTGGGAGATAGAGGACGTGCCTCAGGCGATCCGTCAATCTCCGGACATTGAGACATGTGAGCGCAACTTCGCCGACCATCGACGAGACGTAGGCGGTCGGTACATCGTGCGATTGCCCGCGAGACCGGGTGCCGTAGGACTCATCGAAGAGTGAAGATTCGACGCTTACCGACGACTACGCGCGCTTCATGGATGACTACTCACATCTTTGACACATGATTGAAGTAGCGGCTTCCGACTTACAGCGAGTAGATCATCCGGTCCATTACATGCCCAATCACACTATATGGTAGCGCAAGGATCAGGGATCTAAATTGAGGGTGATATTTGATGCATCAAGACCCACCTCCACGGGACGCAGTTTAAACGACGTTTTGTACACCGGGACAAAGTTTCAAACCTTGCTGTGGTGCATACTGACTCGTTGGAGACTATATCGAGTGGCTTTCTGCGCCGACGTCAAAATGATGTATCGGCAGATCAGGGTTCACGAGCGTGATGTTGATCTCCAACGTACCCTCTGGAGCCCCAAAGATAATGAGGCGCCCAGACATTTCCAATTGCTGAAGCGCACTTATCCAGGCCGACCTCAATTGGACGCGCATCGCTGAAACACTGGCCGAGGAGGGCGTCATCTGAAGATTTATTCCCCCTGCAACTCCGCATTTCGGTGCCTCTGGGAGCGGGATCAAATCGCTTAAGACTCATCTGAAGTGCACTGCGGGGCCGCGAAGTTTCACTTATGAGGAGTTCACTACCCTGGTGGTCAGCATCGAATACCTCCGCCCGATCGCTAAGCTGACCCTACTCCCCATTATCGAGCACACTACGATCGATCAACGTGGCTCATATTCGGAGTGTGATGCGACAATTTTGGCGGG
Source organism: Gastracanthus pulcherrimus (assembly GCA_949152435.1). Lineage (NCBI taxonomy): Eukaryota > Metazoa > Arthropoda > Insecta > Hymenoptera > Pteromalidae > Gastracanthus > Gastracanthus pulcherrimus. Next base: position 194,423,998 of record OX424572.1, on the reverse strand, counting down.
CGGCGCCGAGGGATTGTTGTTCCAGGAACGAAGCGGTCAGGTTCATGAAATCGGAGAGCAGTGAGGTTAGGAACGGGTTGCTCGGTCCCGCTCGTAGGCAACAGATGGCGCTAGAAGCGCCCAAGCCTACCTCCTCACAGAGCGTCCTGCGGGCTTGGTTCGTCATGGGGGCTGAATGGGAGCAGTCAAAGAGGAAGTTTTTTTATATTAGATCATTTATGTTATTCTGCGTGATATTGATACGAGCAATAAATATACGTTTCCGAGCAGCCCCTCAACTGTATATTCAACAAGGAGTATGTCTTCTCCGAATTAAAAATGTTTCTGTTTGTTAATGAGTAAATAGTGTATTTAAAGAACATTTTTTACTTGTTACAATTTAAATTTTAATTAGAAATATTATATCAGATCTGAAAAGACATTAAGATTTTAATACTACTTAACTACTATTAACGTTTCTAAGTTGAAAGCTACTGCTAGGAGACTTTAACGCGAAAATCGGAAAAGAGAAGGGTTATAGGCCGACCATAGGGAAGGAAAGTTTGCACGACGTCAGTAACGACAATGGAATAATATTAGTTAACTTTGCTGCATCTAGAAATCCAATAGTAAAATGTACTTACTTTATTCATATGGATCGACACAAAGCAACGTGAATATCACCAGATAAAAAGACACTTTTGACAACTAAATTGACCCCGTCTTAATTGATAAAGGACACCATGCAAACATCCTCGATGACAGAACTTATCGTGGTACAGATTGCGACACTGACCATTTTTTAGTGGTAGACACAACCAGAGCTCGTATATTAGTTAACCAAAATAAGAATAAAACCTGCCCAACAACTGAGTTTAATTTGCAAAGACTACAAAATTTCGACACCTTCTCCAGCTATAGAGAAGAACTAAAAGACAGACTAAATAGTATAGAGAATAAGGAAGATAGGGATGACATCGAGACAACCTGGGACAATATTAAAAATTCAATTATTCAGCTGCTAAGATAGTATTAGGGAAACGGAAAAAGCACAAACATAAACCGTGGATTGACGAAGAATGCGAGGAATGGAAAAACAAAAGGTAGCAAGCGAGAGCGCTTAATCTTAATAACAACACAGAACTAAGTCTTAGGCAGTACCATAGCATAAGAGAACAAGCCAAGCGGGTTTTCCGAAAGAAAAAGATGAAATGAGAAAATAAAAAAATTTCGTCTATTTAGGAAAACAATAACAAAAGCAATATTCATGAAATGTACGCAGGGATAAATTTGATCAGGGAAGGAACACAGAACAATTCCGACTTTCTAAGGGATGAACAAGGGAACCCAATAACCGATATAGCAGGGATACTAAGCAGGTGGAGAAGCTACTTTGATGAGCTTCTAAATGTACATGAGCAACAATCCGTCTCGGACTTCGGCAAAATCTACACTGCTGAACCACACATCGAGCAACCCACCTTTAACCAAATACACGCGGTAATCAAAAAGCTAACAAATAACAGATCCCCGGGAGTAGATCAATTATTGAAATAATTTATACGTACCATTTGGAAAAGGGAAATTATGCCTAGGGAATGAAGAGACTCAATCATAATCCCGATTCACAAAAAAGAGGATAAAACAAATTGCAATAATTACAGGGGGATTTCTCTGATATGTACATGTTATAAAATATTATTCAACGTACTACTAGCGAGACTCTCTCCCCTCGCGGAAGAAATCCTTGAGGATTATCAGTGTGGATTTCGCCGAAACAAGTCGACTAACGACCAGATGTTCAGTTAGGCAACTTTTAGAAATGAAATAGGACTATAGCAAAACGGTACACCAACTATTTATTGTTTTTAGAAAAGCATACAAGTCGATTATAAGGGCTAAAATGTACCATGTCTTAATACTACTAGGGATTCCAAAGTGTTGTTTATTTAATAAAAATGTGTCTAGATAATAGCAGGGACATAATTCGCGCAGGAAACAGCCTATCAGAACCATTTGACATCCACAATGGATTAAAAATGGAAATGCATGTTTTTATTCGGTGGGAAAACTCCTAAAATCACGACTACTATCACGGAAGACAAAATTAGAGATATATAGGAAAATTATTATGCCAGTAGTCCTATACGGATGCGAAACACGAGCACTAACTAAGCGGGAGGAGGATAGGTTCAGAGTATTTGAGAACAAAATTATGAGAAGAATATTTGGAGGCAAAATTGATGAGTTAACCGGAGAATGAAGAATCTTACACAATAGGGAAATAAACGAGTTATACGGAAAAGCGGATATTACTAGAGTTATAGAATCTCGAAGACTGGGATGGACGCGTAGCGAGGATGGAAAATGATAGGACAACACTTAGAGTACTAGTAGGAAAACCATAAGGCACAAGGCCTGTGGGTAAACCAAGACGAAGGTAGGAAGACTAAGGGCCGACTTGCGAGAAATAGGATACTATGAGGAAAACTGGATTAACCTTGCAAAGAATAGAGAGAAATGGCGTGATTGTGTGAACAAGGCTATGGACTACATAGTCCCATCAACCATGAATGGTGACTACGGTGATGATGCGATCATGATCACAGAGGATATAGGAGCTGCAGTTTTTTCAGCATTATCACTGCTAACCATTAATGGCTGGCCACTGTAATAATAATAGTAATAATAATGAAGTTGTAAATCGTTACTACTTTAATTTCAAACATTTTGCTATGTAGGTACTCCATTATGATCATCCGTAGCTATTTTAGCTATAACTTTTGAGTACCAAGGTGAAAATGAAAATTTTAAACGGAATTAGTTGTATGAATGGACCTTTATGATGTAGTAAATTAGTTTTGGCCAAAGTTAATAATCTGAGTTAAGTATCAATTAATAATGAAAAATGATGGTTTTGAGCATTTGAAAAAGTATCTCCCAGTATGATCCTTTTCCCCTTAATTTACTTTTTTCAGTTTACAGGACTGGGAATTAGTACTTTTGTAAAGTAGAAATTTAGTGATTTACCCTTTTTAAAAGATTAACCTCCTTCTTTTACTCTTTTAAACGGATAAAATGTAATAAATACCATTGAAAAATGCCAAGTCTCTACCTTTTTGCATATACTTTTACTCTTTAAGGTAAGCCTATGATGAAATTTGGTAAAAAAATCGTTTTTATTTTGATTTTTAAAAAATCCTATAATTTGTTTTAAAATTGTTTTAAATATAGTTATTACATATAATTATAAAATTAAAAAAATATAATTTAATTATACATGAACTCCATCACCCACCATTTAGCGTAACGAGCCCCTGTTATCGAAATATGGCCAACAATCCCGAAATATCCGTTTTTAGAGAAAAAATGGTACCTCTACTAATAAATACTAAAATATTTTTTGAGTCTTTCAAAATAATTATTTGTTATTCATAAAAATGTGTTCAAAATCTAAAAAATTTAAGTGAAATTTGCTTATATGGAAACAAGAGCTGATCAAGAATTCGGTTGTAAGAAAAAAATTTCTTTTCTGTTGGCATGGATTTATTTAGTAGAAATTGTGAGCCGATGTAAAATGAATTTTGAATTTTTGTAATTGAACTTTATTTGAGAAAGTTATAGCGTTTTAAAGTTTCTTTATGACGTCACGACCATAACAACATCAAAGGTGCCGTCGAATGATCATGACGTCACCAAAAACTTTGGAGCGTTGTATCTCTTTCAATTTTCAAGATAAAGATAAAATTCCAAAAGTTTACAAAGGAAATATATTACGATCTATTTAAATATGTTGCTAGAGAAAAAAATGGTTTTTAACCCAATTGCTATTACCTAATCAGGAACTGAGTCGAAATGTTGAAAGTGTCTGAGACGTCAGTAAGCAGAGAAAATGGGTTTCACTTGACGGCATCGGACAACTCGGGTTATTAAAAAGTTGGGTTTATAAACAGCACATCCACACAGAGGTGGTAAATGTCCCCCGTAACAAGGTATAAAGCCTTGCGGGACTCTGTAAGGGCATAGAGGAAGTTGATACAATACAGTACAATACAATACAATACAATACAATACTATTATTCATCGATGAAATTGATTTTAATAACCAAAAACTGTAACGTTAACGTAAAATAAATATTTATAATTGAATTTATAAAAAATCTTTAAATAAAAATAGTTTACCAAAAATGTTTCAATTCACTTACCTCTTTGTAAATTAATTATTGATGACTTATTCATTTATTATTAATACTTTGTTACAGAAAAATTAAATTATTTTGTAAAAGTACGGAAAATAGCCCTTACGTAATTTGTACACGGCCCCTTATGCTAATATTTTGGCACCAATTTGTATCCAATACATTTATTCTCCAATATAAGGTAAAAAGCAGATGCTAATGTTATAAAAGAATCATGATTAGAAGGGGGAACCACGGAGCGCGAGTCACTGTTTCGATGAAACTTTAGGGATCGTTTTCTGATACCTAAAAATTAAGCCCAATACTCACGGTCTTATCCAATGGGTATTTAGACGGTACGTACGTCGAATTTCATTACCGTTGATAGTATATATATATCTATATATATCTGATTTTTAGCTTTGCCCATATGAGTAATGCTAATATTTTTTGGCTCTATCTCAGATTTAACTTTGCAACGCCGTTACCCTAAGCGGGTCCTGGGCGTAGTCGTCCAGAGCGGACGGGTGGGTGCCTATCACCACTATACAGCGCGTCCTCAGGTTGCGGATAGAGGAACGACCCCTGAGAAAGAGGTTAGCTGCGAATAAAGCGAATAAGCAGTCGCGGACAGCCGATAGGCCCAGGCGTGGGTGTGATGAGCCCGCACTGGCGAACGCATTCATCTAGAAACACTACGCAAGCACCGCAACAACTACAAACACTATACAAAATCTTCTATCTTACTTTCTTCTTCTACCTTACTCTGTAATCTATCTCTTTTACCACACATTTCAAACAAAAAATGGGCCAAAAATCCTGCTGTCGTGGAGGATGCGGGAGCGATGACAACTGCCCTGAGAGGGGATGTGTAGAATGATTCGCCACCTGGTTTTACATGGCAACGAAGCCAGCGAAGGCGCGCTGCCTTGCAGGGGGGCGTTAGGATATGAGAATGAAACCGAGTGTGTCTGACGACGAGTTGACTGTGTCCTCGCCAAAGTCAGAAAGCTCTCATACTTAGTTCTAGGGAGGTATGAGGGTTATCACCCCTAGACGGATGGACTCACCTGCGATCGGAACAGGATCCAAAACGCGCGGGTTTAACTTACTATCATGGCTCAAAGAAAACAAAACCAAACCAAAACGAAAAGAAACTTGAGGGTGGGAACCTGGAATGTACGCAGTCTACACAGAGCAGGCGCGTTCCGGGAAATCATAAATGAAACTGAGAGGTACAATTTAGATTTGGTAGCAATACAAGAAACCCGATGGAAAGATAACGCGATGCTAGGATCCAGTAACTTCACCTTTTTATATGGGGGCGCGAGCGGGCATTCTCTAGGCACCGGATTTCTTGTTAACAAAAGCATCATACATTCCGTTAAAAGTTGCAATTTCGTGAATGACCGACTCTCGTATATCATCATCGACGGAGCGTGGTATAATTACGTGGTTATTAACGTCCACTGTCCCACGGAGGACAAAGAGGAACAAGTCAAAAATCTTTATTATGAAACTTTAGAGCAATTAATCGACCAATTCGCGTCTTACGACACCAAAATAGTAGTGGGGGATTTCAATGCTAAAATAGGGAGAGAGGAAATGTTTAGGCCCACCATAGGCAAAGAAAGTCTGCACGAAACCAGCAATGATAACGGTATTATGGTCATAAATTTCGCAGCCGCAAAAGATCTTATAGTCAAGACCACGTGCTTCAAGCACAAGGATATACACAAGGCAACGTGGACATCGCCGGATGGGGCCACGCACAATCAAATCGATCATTTTCTTATTGATAAGAGGCGCCACACGAATGTACTCGACGTAAGGACCTATAGGGGGGCGGATTGCGACTCAGATCATTATCTCGTAGTGGCCAAATTAAGAGCCAGATTAGTAGCCGGTCAAAATAGTAAGCGAGCGAACAAAGTAGAAACCTTTGATATTGGAAAACTACGAAGCGGGATAGAGCGAATCAAGTACCAAGTAGAAGTTAGCAACCGATTTCAGGCGCTCGAGGAAACGGATGAACAGACGGGAGTAGATGACGATCCGAACAGGTTGTGGGGGGCTATCGAAAAAACTATAAAAGGGGCCGCGAATAAAGTACTGGGTAAGAAAAAAAGGCCGAAGAGCAAACCATGGTTTGACGAAGAGTGCGAACTCTGGTTTGAAAGGCGCAAGAAGGCTAAATTAGATAGTGTACACAATGAAAGCGATAGGGCCGTAGAAGAATACCATGAAATAAGAAAGCAAGTACGTGTGATTTACAGAAACAAGAAGCGCGAGTATCAGAAAAATGAAATTAGAAAAATAGAAACTAATAGTAGGGAAAATAACCCGCGCGAGATGTACAAAGGAATAAACGCTATTAGGAAGGGTTTTCAGAGTAGATCGCAGTTAATGAAGGATAAGGACGGGAACCTCGTGACAAGCGAAAATGAACTATTGAAATTATGGAAAGATTATTTCGATAAGTTATTAAACGTGCATGAAAACTCCGAGGAAATGGGAGACGAAATCCACACTGCTGAACTCCATATGGACGAAACGACCTACAAAGAAGTAGAGGCCGCGATCAAAAAGCTAAAAAACAATAAGGCCGCAGGAAACAATTCTATACCAGCTGAACTACTTAAATATGGAGGCACCGCGCTTACATCTAAAATTTTTTATCTAGTATGTGCTATTTGGAGAAATGAAACAATACCAGAAAATTGGAAAGAATCCATCATCATACCGATCTTCAAAACGGGAGATAAAACAGACTGCAATAACTACCGGGGAATCTCACTTTTAGCTACCTGCTACAAAGTTCTGTCAAACGTAATACAGGCCAGACTCACACCATTCGCGGAAGATATAATAGGAGATTATCAGTGTGGATTCCGGCGCAACAGGTCAACGAGCGATCAAATGTTTACCATAAGACAATTATTAGAGAAAAAGTGGGAATATTGCGAAACTATACACCAGCTATTTGTGGACTTTAAGAAAGCGTACGACTCTGTCAAACGAAGCAAAATGTATGAAATCCTAGTGCTCCTTGGCGTACCAAAAAAACTCGTAAAATTAATTCAAATATGTCTGAACGGAAGCACTGGAAAGGTCCGAGTAGGCGGTAATGTATCCGAATCGTTCATGATACGCGACGGTTTGAAGCAAGGTGACGGGCTTTCAACGGTACTCTTTAACCTGACGCTAGAGCATGTTGTTAGAAAAATGCAGGCTAGCGAGCTAGGCGCAACACTCAACGGAACAACGCAAATTTTAGGCTATGCGGATGACTTGGATATAGTGGGAGATAATGGTGAAACGGTGGCGAGAAATGCGGAAATCCTTATAAATGCGGCTAAAAACACGGGGTTAGAAGTGAGCGAATCGAAAACGAAATATATGATCATGGAGAAACTGGGCATTCGCGAAGCAGAGGGGGATCTCAGAGTCGGAAATTTCACTTTTGAAAAGGTTAGCGAATTCAGATATTTAGGTACAACTATAAATGATCGAAACGAAATTAAAGCCGAGATTAATAAGAGACTTCATTCGGGTAATGCCTGCTTCTACGCTGTGAACAGATTACTTAAGTCAAAGCTACTGTCGAAAAATGTCAAAATAAGGATATATAGGACTATAATAATGCCGGTAATCTTGTATGGGTGCGAAACCTGGGCGCTCACTAAAGCGGAAGAAAATCGTTTTAGGGTATTTGAAAATAAGGTTCTGCGGAAAATATACGGGCCAAAGAAAGATGAGGAAACTGGGGAGTGGAGGAAACTGCACAATGACGAGCTACATAATTTGTACGCGTCACCAAATATTAACAGAATAATAAAATCACGGAGACTAAGATGGGCAGGGCACGTGGCAAGAATGGGCGATGATCGTACAGCAGCGCGCATAATGAAAGGAAAACCGAAAGCAACTCGACCTCTTGGTAGACCTAGACGCAGATGGGAGGATAACGTAAAATCAGACATAACTGAAATTGGGCGGGAAGGCGCGAAATGGATGGGGTTGGCACAAAATAGGGAAACATGGAAGGCTTGCGTAGATGAGGCGATGAACTTTCGAGTTCGAAATGCCATTTAAAAAAAAAAAAAAAAATCTCAGATTTAAAGACCCATTAGATAAAACTACAGGTTCTTTGCTTGATTTTTAGGTTCCAAAAGTCGATACCCAAAGTTTCATCAAAATCTGAGACCCAGACTCCATGGTCTTCCTCTATTAGTCTACGCGGAGAAACTGTTAAACTGCAAAATGCACCACATATCGACGTGCGTAACTTGTTTTTTTTTAAGTCGCGCACGTTCATAGTCTATGCATCTGATGACCGCTGTTTTTTTGTTCATTATGCACGGCGTTTTGACGTGCAAAAATACACAATCTCCGATCACCGACTATTACAGTGGTTTTGTTTGACGCTATAATACGCCAGATCAGTTTTCATGCAATCGCTGCAGTAAAATGGACGATTTCGTAAAGAATTTATTGTATGAGTAGAATTTCCCTGATCTGACGTATTTTTTTAAAGGTAAATATATGTTTGTTTATTTATTTATTACAATTTTGAGACTACAATTTAAACATTCAAATCCTATTTATAAATATTATATTAAAATCAATGTAATTTACATATAATTTCATTTTTATATTTTATAAATATATTTTTAATGAAAATATAAAATTTGTAGTTAAATCAATTAATGAAGAAAAATTTTACAATTTGTTTGAAGAACTAATCGACAATATTATACCTATTGATTATGACTCAAGTGATCTGTTCAAGATATGTTACAAAGTATTTTTAGTGTCGTCGCTAGTGCGAACGACGAGGCGAACGAAAGTTGATATTTACACGTCAAATCGCCGTGCATAATGAACAAAAAAACAGCAGTAATTAGATGCATTGACTATGAACGTTTGCGACTTAAAAAAAACAATTTACGCACGTCGATGTGTGGCGTATTTCAGCACAGTCTTTTACCGCGCGGTGATGTATGCTCTTTTGCAGTTCGACAGTCTCTCCGTATAGTACCTTAAGGATAGATCTGCCTGGATTCCGCGATTAGACTCCGAACTGAAAGGCCGCACTACTCTAACCTCTCTTTCGTCTCTCCTTCGCTCCGACTTTGTCTCTCTGCTGAGAGTGTGAAGACGGAATCCAGAAGTTTCCATTTTGTGTTTTATTTCTACATTTACGATTATATATCGTTGAAGCTCCTATTTACATAAATGTTGTTGTGATCAGTGGTGTATTTTAATCTTTAAGTATAAATAACTGGCTCAGAATTAGGAATAATTTTCAAATACGCTTTATAAGTTGAAAGTTTTTTCTTCATACACAATTGGGAGCATTTTTGCGTTATACGGTTTCGGCACATCGTTCGACCTTTGGTTTTTCCCGGTGGCATAAATTGAGAGTCTTCTAAGGGGTCTTTTTACAGGCATTTAACGAGTGCAGAGTAAATATCGCCGTAAACCCAGGTTGTATAAGAATTTTATACTTTTTAACTTAGGTAGTCTTTATTAAAATTATTGGTAATTTTCTTCTTTATTTTTCATATAAGTGATTTATTAATTCCTCAGAGAGCCTTTTTTTATATTATTTTTGTTCTAATTTATCATCAAAAATAATTTTCAACAAAATGATAATATATTCTTGAGAGGTTGCCGTATCTACTGTCCTTGTCTAATCACTTTTTTGCTATTTACTCAGAAAGTAGTTTGTGAATTGAAAAACTAAGAGTTGACCCCAATGGATCTTATAATAAGGAATATTTTGAGACCTACAAAAGTAACATAACATTATTTAGGTTTTGCGTTTCGAAGTTGTCTCGAAAAAGAAATAGTGTTAGGTACTTTTGTAGATCTCAAAATATTGTTTATTTTAAGACGAATTGGGGTCAACTCTTAGTTTTTCAATTAATAAACTACTTTTTCAGTAAATAGCAAAACTGTGATTAGACAATGACAGCGAATCCGGCCTGCTTACAAAACACGTTTTTAGGAATTTTCTGTTTTTCTGTCAAACAAACAATAGCACATTATGTAACAAGGGAATAAAGTTGAAGATTATTCCCAAGGGTGGGTTTACCGAGCGAAGCAAGGGCAATAATCACACTCCACTTTATTCCTGTGTTGCATATAGAACTTTATTCCCGACTTAACTGTGACCACTTTATTAACTTAAAAAGAGGGACTTTCGGTAAGAATTAGAATTAATTAAAAATGTATAGAGAAAAATAATTTAAACAAAAATGCATTTGCGGGAATCATACGCTACTTTTGTCCCGCTTTTAAGGTCAATAAAGTGGCCATTATGGTTCAGTCGAGAATAAATAACTTTTCAATATACCTTCCCTAATCTAGCAGACATTTCGTAGAAATCTCTATATAGCTATATATCTTTTGTTTAGCCCTTAGACACGTAGTACATAGTCTCAGGTTTATTAATTGATTTTGTCTCACTCCCATATACAATAGTCATTACAATTCCCGCAAATCAAATGTCAACAAGTATACGCACGCATGTCTGCGTGAATTTAATTGACTTTTGATTTTCGGATTTATATTTAAAACTCATAACTCTATACAATATTTACCATTATTTCAAACAATTAATTCTCAGCGAAATATTATTTAAAAACATTTCCTCTTAATTTTCTCAATAATTATTTCATTTAACGAATTTATACTTCCTACCTTTAAATTGGAACATAAATTAACATCATTTTTGCTTTTTTACTCAACATTCTATATAAGTTGAATATCTCTTATTTTGGCGTATTCCTAGGTGTGTGCTTTATTTCTCCTTTCAAATATAAAAGTTAAAATTATAGGAGAGTATTGTATATATACGGATATCGAAAAATATACATTATCTATTTTACTGACTAATCCTTTTATTCTGGTAATAAGGTGACCGTATCTAAAAATTTATCTTTTTTTATTTATATTCTCTTTACATACTTCAAAAATTTTAACGTCTACAACTAAGTCAGGAGTATATTCAAGAAACTGCTATACTCCAGATATCTTTTAGTAGTAATCTTCATTCTCCAATCAATACAAGTTGTTTGACTGGTAGAATCTGACGTATCAGGAAGCCAAATCTTACAGGCGAATCCTGAATGGGATTGGAAGAAGATAAAAAGAAGGATAGATCTGCCGCGCGGGGCGTGGAGAGGCGCGTCCACCCACACCGTACACCGTCATTCCACTCACCGTGCATTTTCCCGTGCAGCTAACAAGATAGTGTTTTTATTTACGTTTCGCTTAGTATTCGAAATCGGTGTTATCAATCATTCTAAAATTTCGTGTATACGAAATATTCCAAAATTTTGCATTGTTTTTTATTTCTTTCTTATCATTTTTAAACAATCGCCTTCTAAATTTATTATCAGTTTACCACGTGAAAAAATATTGTAAAGATTTTATAAGGTTTGTATAAAAAGAATTTTATAAAATCTTTATAAATAATTGGTCGTATAAAGTTTTTATACAATTTTTGTAAAAACCTTGAAATATTGAATAATCTTTCAGGAACATTTCTTTTTTAATTTAGTTATAAGGTATTTAATTTTTTATGAGGAAAAATATATTTTTTTTAAATTATTTATTCTGGTAAGTTTATTTTTACACAGACCATATTTCAACAATAAAATAAGTCAGTTATATTTAAATGTTTTCAAAATTATCGGCATTATTTTTTTTAATACACTATTGAAACTACTTCTTTTTCTGATAATAAGCATTACCTCGGCAGAGTATCTCGTATAGTCACTTAGAAGAATTGGCTGGACTTGACGCAACTTGTGACGATGATGCGACATCAAATTATTAGAGAAGCACAGCCATACTAGTTCGTTTTGGTGGTCCAGGTGATGTCGTATACACCATGTCTAAGAAGTTGTAAAGGCGTCGATATATTGATAAGGATAAAATACATACAGGTAATTTTGGGTGCTTGCAGCCGAACGCTAATGTATCAATGCTCAAATGTAGAAGACTCTTTTATGTACTAGACTCAAGATACATGTAATTTATCCACAGAACTTTCTGTCATTATTATAATTCATCTAAAACATAATAAATACAACACACAAAGTATATGATTGAAAATTATTAGGTTATAATTCGAGGTTAATCGATAAAGTCGTTTATTTTCTAATTCCTTAGTTTGTAAAAGTAGATATATTAATACTCATCTAGATATATTCGAAGTTTGCGCAGTCTGAGAAAGTTTGCCTTCAAGATCAACTTTTGTAATTTTTAAGAAATGTGTCGTCAATAAAACGAGCGACTGAAGAATTTGTCTAAAGCAGAAGCGACTTAAAGCTATATGATGTCATTGAACTATCAACACTTATTGTTTATCTATGAGAATTGTAAATATTTCGCTTCACTGCAGACAGTTTCAAGTCGTTTCGATTATGCCGAAATTTTTCAGTCACTTGTTTTATTGACGACACATTTTTTAAAAAGTACAAAAGCTGTAATTGAACGTAATCTTACTCAAACTGCCCATACGACGAAAAATATTTAGATGAGTATTAATAAATTTACTTTTACAAACTAAAGAATTAGAAAATAAACGATTTTATCGACTAACCCTGAATTATAACCTCATCATAATTCTCGATCATATACTTTGTGTGTTGTATTATGTTTTTATGTTTTAGGTGAATTATAAATAACCGAAAGTTCTGTAGATAAAATAAGTGTAGATTGAGTCTAGTACATAAAAGAGTCTTCTACATTTGAGCATTGATGCATTAGCGTTCGGCTGCAAGCACCCAAAATTACCTGTATGTATTTTATCCTTATCAATATATCGACGCTTTTACGACTTCTTAGAGATTGTTTATATGACGTCACCTGGACCACCAAAACAATCTTGTATGGCTGTGCTTCTCAAATAATTTGATGTCGAATGATCGTCTCAAGTTGTGACAAGTCCAACCAATTCTTATAAGTGACTATACGAGATACTATGTCGATATAATGCTTATTATAAGGAAAAGAAATATTTTCAATAGTTTTTTAAAAAAAATTACTGACGATAATTTTAAAAACATTTAAATATAACTTATTTATTTAATTGTTGAAATCTGGTCTGAGTAAAAATAAGCTTACCAGAATTAATAAATTAAAAAAAAACATATTTCTCCTCATAAAAAATACCTTATACTGATATTAAAAAAGAAATATTTCTTTATTTCCTTGTCCACTTATCGCTGACTCGTCTCATATGCTCGCCCTGCAAGCGTTGCAGACGTGTGTGCTGTGACATCCTGAAAGATTTTTACAAAAATTGTATAAAAACTTTATACGACCAATTTTTTATAAAGATTTTATAAAATATATTTTAGACAAACTTTAAAAAACCTTTAGAATATTTTTTCACTTGCAAGTTGCTCTCATAAGAGCCCGTGTATACACACTTTGAAGTCAATTATCTTTAAAATGGCTAACGCTCTCAAATTTCACATGCTATCGTAAACTTCATAGAAGAATGACATATTATATTTTCAGAAACTTGCTCACAGAAATATCAAATATGGGATAAATATGCGATAACATTAACACACATAATAGTTACGTATTATATAAGGCACAATAGTTACATTTATTATATAAGGCACAAAATAAAATTGACATTAGCCAATTGATAACCTACTGTAAAAATATGAAGTTATCATCGTGATATATAAAATTATTTGTTCAAGATTAATCGCAAGAAAAAAAGATGATGAGTCATGCGTAGTTATTTTCTATAATTACATTCATTAAACAAAAATTAAAGTAAATCTTTGATATTATGCTATATGGCTACGCTATTGAAATCACTATAGCTAAACAATTTTGGAATACAACGGTGAGGTCATGATGCTAATATTCGACGAGTCATGTAACACGACAGCGTATAAAAGCAATATATCCCGAATCTCTATGCCTGTTGTCTGCAAGACTTGGATCAGTAAAGTCGAGCGTGAAATTGTTATCAGTGTTATTTGAAAGCCGAATCTGTCACATTCGGTATGGCACAGCCAGAAGTCAATACACGAAGCGGTCGGCTACGCGGTCTTAAGCAAAAGAGCATCGAAGGTTTCGATTTTTATGCCTTTAAGGGAATTCCGTATGCCAAGCCGCCTGTCGGTGAACTGAGATTTAAGGTGAGTATCACATAGTGAAATTAATTTTTTGCTAGAAATATACAATGTTTATCATACATAAAATTAATATATCCATATTATGTACATACAATCATTATATACAAATCATATAACAAAATGATTTTATATACAATGTACAACAGTTTGAATACAATTTTATCCAACAGAATAAAACATATACAAATTGCAATTTGTATATATTTTAATTAAAATAGAGCGTATTACATTGATTATAGATTATATGCAAATTTTATAGAAATTGTGCATAATACGTTCATAATCCCTTTTATGAAAAATTTATAATAAGAATGTACACAAAGCGTAAGTTAAAGATTCTAATTTATACAGATTGGATCAAAATTGAATATGAATTTATTGAAGTCTGCATACAACCCATTCGAGGGGTCAGAATCTCGAGAAACTGAATATCCTAGTTAGATTATTAAAGAATCATCACATTTTTGCGTTGATACTTTGCGGTTGTAGATTTAGAATCTACAATTTTCATTGAATTTGCTTAAAATTTTATAAAATACACTTTAATACGGCTAAAAAATAGTATCTCATAACATGTTTGTGTTTATTTGCTAAGATCATCACTGTAGCTTTCCCCCTTAACTCGACCTTATGCAAAAGCAAATGATAACTTAAAAACTAAAATGTTTCATTTTATCATTTTCTGGTGATTGCGTATGTATTTATCAATAATAAACAATATGTTTTAAACTTATACAATTCAAATTCATTGACTGGAATCATTTAAGATGAGATGTAACTTATAGCTTTATCGAATGATAAAGCTTCTTCATATGAGACGTTATAGTACAAAATTTTTTGCGCACACTGTAGAATCTGTATTTAAATATAATAAATGATTGTATAATGTAAAAAAAATATCACAAATATTTTAATTTATAAATATAGAAAATATGTAGATAAGCGTCGATTTTTACTTTTGAAGAAACATCTTTTACGAATATTTTAAAAATGTTATTACTTTTAGGATTGTCAAAATTAAGTTAACCTTAAAAATTGTCAGTTGGATTCCCACTTAGAAAACGTGTAAATTAGACCGGTTTTTAAAACCCTAAACTATCGTATTAAACAATACAAAATTTACTTTTGCGGAAAAAAATATATGAGGGAATAAAGAGCTGCTTTAGTCCCACTTTTCAGGGCAAAAAAGTGGTTATTTTAGTTAAGTCGTGAATAAATAGTACATTATGTAACAAGGGCAAAAAATCGACTTTTTTCCCGGTATTCATTTTTGCGGGCAAAAAGTGTAATTTTGGTCTCGTTTTTCAGGGAAAAAAGTAGCCATTTTCGTTCAGATGGGCATAAATTAAGTTTTTGATTAGAAAGTATCCCACGTAACACTAATATATACAGCTTGTATATAAATGGATAAAACTTACATTAATTACGATATGTATTCAATATCTTTCAACGGGTCAAGCCTGAGTTAAATTCTGTAGAAAATCATTGTCCATTTTATAGACAATATGTAGTTGATCGAAGTTTTTATATATTAAATATGTATATTATATGTGACTTTGTTACGAATTAAACCCCTGTAAGTGGTCTTTATAATCCATTGTAAATTTCCTAATCTACATTATTGAATTGAAGCCTTTTTGACCACTTACCACGTGTTTTTAAATCAGGCAGTGCAGTTTTCATGGTCACCGGGGCTTTAAAGTATTCTTCTGAAGTGTACTCATGGACTGAAGAAGCTACATTTAAAAAAAAGGATTTCCAATTATTAGAGACACACACATCAATAATAATACTATGAAAATACAATAAAAATACTACTATTATTGATTCATATGTGTCTAGCAATTGAAAATAATCCTTTTTTATAAATGTAGCTTGTTAAGTCCATGTATGCACTTCTGAAGAATAAAAGCCTCGATGATCATGAAAAATGAACCACCTGAGAGGCCCGCGAGGGCGCGCGCGAACTTTGGCCCTAGTGGCGCGCGCATCCGTTCAGCTTATGGCGTCGCGACAGCCAGCGAATTACGGCGCAAGAATTCAAATTCATTTTATAAGTACTAATAGTCTGAACAATATTCTACAGAAACTAATTCAGGCTTGAACCGTTAAAAGAAAATTAATAAATATCGTAATTAATATAAGTTTTATCCATTTTATATACAAGCTGTACATATATGTTTTACGTGGGATACTTTTTAATGACAAAATTAATTTATTTACTTTAAAACCAGAAAATTGTTATTTTATTTTATCATTTCCTAAGTAATCATATGAATTTTTACTGATTAATCGGAAACAAAAAACTTGCTCTTTCTAATTCTAAAATCAGATTTTCTAAATTTTCAGAACAAAATTTATTCTAGAACACGAAAAAAAATTTGAATTAGCACAAACCGGGGTCACTGTTACCCCAAGTCACTCTCAATAGCTGTATCTTTTTTAAAGGGTTACATCCATGTAAAATTTTCATAAAATCAAATTTTGTATTGTTTAATATGATAGTTTAGGGTTTTAAAAACCGGTCTAATTAGATTTATAGCGAAAAATTTCTTTTATGGAGTTATGAACACTATATGAACATCATACCGGAGCGATATAAGATGCTCGTAGGACTTCCAGATCGTCGAGAAAATATTGAGAAACAATATTGAATATATGGGTGCCAAAATATGTTTAAAAAAGTAAACTTTATTCTACGTGCAGTAGCCATATTTAATTTTAGTTGAAGAATGTAAAAAATTTGGCTTAAGAATCAAAAAGGACATTTCTTTCTCTACAACATCAATATTTTTCATCGTTAATTTGATCCGATTTACACGTTTTCTAATTGGGATCCAACTGATAATTTATAAAGTTAATTTAATTTTAACAATTCTAAAAGCAATAACAATTTTAAAATATTCATAAAAGATGTTTTTTCAAAAGTAAAAATCGATGCTTATCTAAATATGTTCTATATTTATAAACTAAAATATTTGTTATATTATTTTTACATTATACATTCATTTATTATATTTATATACAGATTCTACAGTGTGCGAGAAAATTTTTATAGTTAAAGGTCTCGTATGAAGAAGCTTCAGCATTCGATAAAGCTATAAGATAAAAACGATTCGAGTCAATGAATTCGAATTGTATAATTTTAAAACACATTGTTTATTACTGATAAATAAATATGCAATCACCAAAAAATGATAAAATTAAACATTTTAGTTCTTAAGTTACCATTTGTTTTTGCATAAAGTCGAGTTAAGGAAAGCTACAGTGACAATCTTAGCAAATACAGAAAATCATGTTATCAGCTACTACATTTATATATGTTAATATTTTTTAGCGTTATTAAAGTGTATTCTGTAAAATTTTAAGCAAATTGAATGAAAATTGTAGCTGCTAAATGTACAACTCCAAAGTATCAACGCAAAAATCTGATGATTCTTTATTAATCTAGCTAGGATATTCAGTTTCTCGAGATTCTCACGATTCAATTGAAAAAAGAAGAAATTGGACTTGATGTTTTTGGGACGGAGATATAAACAAATAACAAATTCGTTACCTACAGGTTGTGATATTTATGGGTTAACTGCTATGAAGTTCATAAACAACTTATTATTTTTCTTGCATTATTTGATTATTTATTAGTGACTCGTATATTATATCAATATCATTTTAAAATAATATATTAAAATGCTGCTGGTTTTAGAAATACATTTTTTAATAAGATACTTTAAACATCATCAGAAGAATTATCTAATCTCGAAGATTATAAAGTATTACTTTAAAGCAGAATGCGAAACATTGCTGAAAAGTGACGACGAGATAACAAAATACATATACAAATAACATTTCAGGATCCTATTACAGCTGAGCCATGGACAGGCATAAGAAATGCATTGGAATTTGGTCCAATATCCGCGCAATTCGACTTCGTATCGAAAATTACGGATGGTTCGGATGATTGTCTGTATTTGAACGTGTACTCGAAGTCCATCGAATCAAGTTCCCGAAATCCCGTCATGTTTTTTATTCATGGGGGTGGATTCATGTGTGGATCGGGAAATGATTTATATTATGGACCTGATTATTTAATGAGAAAAGATATTGTGCTAGTTACTTTAAATTATAGATTAGGAGTACTTGGTAAGACAATTCACCACATTTTAAGACAAAAATGTTTTTCAACTGTGATATCTAATATTTTTATACAAACCAATTTTTAAATCAGGTTTTCTGAATTTGGAAGATGAAATTGCATCAGGAAATCAAGGATTAAAAGATCAAGTAATGGCTTTACAATGGGTGCGTGATAATATTGCGAATTTTGGTGGAGATCCTGAGAATGTAACGATTTTTGGTGAAAGTGCAGGGGGCTCATCTGTACATTATTTAACAATTTCACCTTTAGCAAAAGGTTTTCTTAAACATATTTTTACATATTTTTTCCTTAAGAATATTCGCATAAATAAAAGTTAATAATTCTTTCATTTCATTTAATTTAATGATTTGCAGGCTTGTTTCACAAAGCAATTTCTCAAAGCGGGGTCGCTTTAAATCCATTTGCAGCAGTGCCCGGAGATCCAAAGAAATATGCGTATCAGCTTTGTTCACTTTTGGGAACGGAAACAACCGATCCAACAAAAATCGTTAATTTATTGCGTACGGTCGAGGCATCAAAATTAATTGAACTGCAAGGAAAACTAGGAATGAAAGAAGTACTTACAGATTTAATTTAATCTTTAACCCCCTGTATATGCATAATCCCTGAAGTGAAGTGAAATTATGAATGAAGATTTGTTTTCAGCGACCTCAAAAACATAGGAGTACATGTTCTTAGTCCTTTTGAGTGAAGATATGATCAAAATAATCATTATCTTAGCAAAAATTAGCATATATGACCGCCGTATTGGATCCCTCATTTTGAATTTTTAAATTCAGAATACAGATTCGTATTTAGCGTCCCCGAGTAGTGTTTTTAAAGTCGATTTGAACTATTTTTCGAGCATTTAGTTTAGAGTTTATACATTCAAATACTTTTTTGAAATTTCTTGTATTTTCACCATTTCCCACCTGAAAATTAGAAAGTAAATTGAAAAAATTAAAAATTCGGGACAAATTTATCTAAGAAGTTCATTTATAAGCTTTCATTTGCGTGGTCGCAGCTACGATGAAAGTGAATACATCAAAAGTTACATAAAAAATGTTATGACGAGTTAACTTGTATATTGTAATAGTGCATACGGTAACGACTTGGTTTGGACGAGTTAACTTGGGTTTGTGCGCAGGAGGGTTAAGCAAAACTGAAAAGACTATCTAACCAAACTCTCTTTCTTAGTTGCTAAATTCTGGCTTATGCCCCTTTGGTCCTGGCGTAGATGACAAATCACCGAGACCCTACATGCCTATTTCACGAGAACTGGCTGCAGAACAAGCTGCACACGTGCCCTACCTTCTTGGATACACCGACCGTGAAGGAATGTTCATGTTCAAACGTAAGTTAAGAACTAATTTCCTTTTAAGGATAAGGAGACTAATGTTAATTACATTGCAGTTTTAGCATCGGATAACTATGAGAGCAGAGACGCCAATTTCGAAGATTTTATACACCCTCAAACTTTGGAAATGTTTAAGAGAAAGAAGTTAACGGCGAACGATCTGAGACAAATGTACTTTAAGAGTGAAAAGATAACCAATGAAAATTCGGAAAATTGGTTTGATCTGGTGGGCGATACGTTCTTCGTCGAAGGTATACATAAAGTTGCCAAGGTTCAAGCTGAACGCAATTCCGCACCTACGTATTTATATCGGTTCGTGTACGGCCAAGGACCTACCTTTCCAAAATTTATGTTTAACTCTCAGACATCAGGTAAAATTTTGGTAGTTCCATGTCAAGTGAACAAGTCGAAAAATAAAAATGTCTGAAATTTCAGATCCTAAGGTGTTATATATTAAGGGCAATTAAAGGCTGAAACTGCGTTTTTTTAATATTTTGAGATTTTGCCAACATTGTTTGATTTTTAACTCAAAAACTAGGGACTTTTGAGAAAAAAGTGCAAGAACATATTTTATTCAAAATAAAGTAAGAAATATAAAAAAAAATTTACTAGACCCTATTGTGATATTTTGTGATCTCATGCACTGTGATATATTGTGATATTAAGATTCTGGAAAATCTCCACAATTTTTTTCAAAATAAGAAATCTTAAAATTTAATTTTTCATATTTGCTTTAATTCTAGACTTGTTGGAATATGGTCTAAGCCTGAATATAATTTTTACAGAATTTTTAAATAGCGCACTTTATTCGGTATTTCCATTGTGTAACTGTAATAAAAAGTCACCGTTTAATAGCTCTGCAGGAATTATATTTAGCTTGAGATCATTTTACACAAGGTCTAGAATAAAAGCTGGTATGAAATATTAAATTTTAAGATTTTTGTTTTAAGAAAGGTGATGTTAGCATATAACACCTAAGGGTCTGAATTTTTTTTACATATTCTGGATACACATATCAACATTTTTGTAGAGTTTCAGATATTTTTATTTTCGGACATGCTCACTTGATATGGAACCACTCATTTGTATATATTATGTTGTTAAACATTGTAAAGTAATTTTGCAATTTTTTTAGTCATTTGTATACTATATAGTAATTCATATTTAATTTAATTTTAGAAGCATCGCATATGGATGACTTAATTTATCTTTTTAGTATGAAGTTTTTCGAAACTTTCAAAGTAGAACCTCTGAAGAAAGGTACAATTGATTATAGAATTATGGAACAGATGGTTGAATTGTGGACAAACTTTGCAAAAACTGGGTATGCTCGATCATGAGTTCTTTTTATTTATTAAATCCCTAATTCAATTTTTTATATCAGTTTTAACAATATCTTTGAACTTTATGTATAGGAGACCAACACCTACAATTACAGAACTCCTACCTGTGCATTGGCTACCAGTGAACGATGGTACGGTTCTGCGTTATTTGAACATAGGAGAAGAATTGCGCATGGAGAAAGTATTAAATATTGAAGAACGTTATTCTTATAAGATAAATGAATATCAAAATATTAACTAAATTATTTTAATAAAAAAATTACTTTTTTACTGAATTTAAAATTAGGATACAAGATATGATATACTCTAAATATACAAAGACTTTTTTATAAACAGATAATAACTATTTATTTATAATATAATGATTCATCACCTCTGTTGTATATATCGGACGTTTTTACTAGTTCAAAAATTGTTTCATTCGTTAACCTGGTTATTTTTTTACTAGAGTTATTTTACTTTTCAAAATATTACAATTATGCATAAAATTTGTATGTCAATAATGAACAATAATAATTAGAATTCTAATTTAATTCAGTATTTTCCAAATTATTACACACTCTTCTCACCTTCTTCTATAATTATGCACGATTCCAGTAATCAAAAACGTCCTACATGTTGAACTACCGAATTTTCTTACACATAATATAAAACAATAAATATCTCCAAAATCGTCTACTCACTTATGATTTCCAATCGAGCGGTCGCCTCGGTCCTCCCCACGTCGTTCTCGAGCGTCACCCTATACAGGCCCGCGTCCTCGAGCGTCACCTCGGCGATCTCCAGGATCTTCACGTCGTCCTTCTCCTTGACGCTGAAGCGCGCGCTCGCCGTGACCGGAACGCCGTCCTTGTCCCAGGCGCACCAGGGCACCGGGTGGCCCGCGACCGCGCACTGGAAGCGCACCGTCTCGCCCTCCTCGGCCACGCGATTGTGCGGTATCGTGTAGAACTTGGGCGGACAGATCTTGGGCTTGCGGCGCAGGCTGCCCGCCGAGTCGACGCGCCGCGGCAGGTTCATGGCTTTCAGTTCTCGGCCGCCTGAAGGGTGTGGTATTGCGCAATTTTAGGGTTGAAAAAAGAGTTTGTACCTCGAATCACAGTATGAGTTAACCCTACATTTTTATTAAAGCCGCGTTAAAAAGAAACTTTGGAGAAGTTTATTTAGAAACGTGTTTCAGTCCCTTTTAGAGGGATTTTCTAAATAAATTTAAATACTTCAGATATAAATCGATAGAGCTCTACCTTAATATGTCTTCTCCAAATTAAAAATGTTGTTTTTTATTATTAGTAAGTAAAAAGTGTATATAAACATTATTGAAATGTTAAAAGATTTTTATACGAACATGCGTTAATTAAAAATTATTCTGACGTCTACCGTTTGATCAATTTAAATGATTGCTTCTAACAGCAAATTGTAGACGAAATTGTTCAAATTACACACTTCTTCAAGTCAAAGTAGAAATGATTTTGGTTTTATAATAAACTTAAATCTAGGTAACTTATCTAGGCTAATCGCCGCATCCCCCACAACACGGTTGAAGATCCTTTTGAACGTATTCAGTCATCGTGTGTTGGAGCACGATGTTTGTCAACATATTTATATAAATTTTAACAATTTCGTCTACAATTTGCTGTTAATAGCAATCATTTAAAATTATGTATATAAAGATCTATTTGATATTATAATGAAAAATTTTCATACCTATAACAAAACATAATTTCTTTAATATTTTGGGCTGTAAAGTCATTTTATACTTGTTACAACTTAAATTTTAATTAGAAATATTACATCAGATCAGAAGAGACATTATTATAAGTAGTAAATCATTTCAATAAGAGTTTATGTTTTCTATTAGACACATTGTCTTACCTATCTCAGACAGGTTACTACTTTAATTTCAAACATTTTGCTATATTTTATGTTATAATGTTTACATTAATTTTGCACATACGTGAAACGTTTGGAGACAGACTTCTGACGGGTGTCGATCTGGGTGTAGATCTTGGAGTCGAATTAGCTGAAAGAAGTCCCTGTGGTCTCGTGAGAAGTGGTTGACTAAGCACATTTTCTTTGCCTTCCGGAACTAAAATTTAAAAAGTAATATTTTCTGCATAAATTTCTATATTATATTGATAATAGTTTCATATTGTATAATGACAAAGAAAAATAGTTCTTTAAACTAATGATACCCACATCTATCGTTAAATAAAGTTCTCATAATTTTTATACATTTTTCCACACTTCACATCATACTGCCAAAATTATGACGATATAAATATGAAGTAAAAAATAGTCGTTCTTTATTTTAAATTTGAAATAAATAATTTATTGATCGCTGCGAGCCAAATCGTCCTCAAAACTATAGAATAATTCAATATCCCGAAATGCATGTTATCATAACATCGTCTGTCAAACTGATCATATAAATTCGAATGATTCTGCATTCCTGCACCAAGAAAATATGAAAACTCTGAACAATAAAAAGGAACGACATTGGCAAGCGGAAGTTTCCTTACGCAGTTCAATACACCGAAGTGCGGTCGCTGATTCATTAAGCGCTTCAACATATACCCATCTCGATTAAAATTCCATAGCGCGACATTTACACCTGCTATATGCGCACACCTGACGTAGCTTCGAGCCGATCTGCGATTTTCCTCACGTAATATCGTGCGTAAAACCGGGCACTGTTGTAGAGTCTATGTAGCGCATCGATGAAGCTACAACTCATTAATGTTCGCATGCCGCAGGGGCGAATCATTTACATTACAATCGAACGCATTAAGTGGAGGTTGAAACAGCTATACGCCATTCAAAATTCACGCGCACTCCTGTTTATATTAATATGTTTGAATACATTTTATACCGTATAAGTATAGAAGTATAGATGCATGATATAATATACGTTTAGAGAATATTCATTACTTTTCTGAGGTTTTTATATCAGTAAAAGATTTGCGCGATACAATTAACGAGTTAAACTTACCATCGACGACTAGACAGGCAGAAGTGAAAGCTTTCCCCAATTCATTAGTAGCAACACAGGTGTACTCGCCTTCATCCTCAGGATAAATGTGACGGATGATAAGTTTCGCAGTTTCACCATCGAATTCAGCTGAGAAATCCCCATCCAGAGCCAAAGGCTGTAAAGAATACAACAGAAAATACCATTGGTTACATACTTCTTTTTAAATACATAGATTATTATCATTTAGTCGTAACCAAAATATCCCGCATACTTTTCCAGATTTTTCCCATCGGATGTTAGGAGGCTCCGAAGGTGCATAGACTTTGCACTCTAATGTAACAGCATCCCCATCGCAGCATCGAATATCCTTTAGCTCCGATTGTATCGTTGGACAACTGATAATGTTTCTGAATTCATAGCAAAATAAAGTTTTAGAAATCATCAAAAATTTATTTAAAATTAATAGTGCGCATTATTAATGTATATAAGAATAGAATATACAAACCCTTGTTTAATGCTATTTTGATCCATGCTATCACTCTTTCCTTGGCCTATAATTAATTAAAACTCTATTAAAATAGTACACTTTGAAAAATAATGAAATAACGTTAAGCATTAGTATAAGGTATGCTTATAGATATAAGCGATATAAAATCATTTATATTTAGAGATTTATGTGAAAAGTTGCTTGAACATGCAAAAAAGATTAGATACGAAAAGCTTAGACACAGATTAGTGACACCCATCAGACAGCTAGAATGCTGGAGTGAAACAATGTGTTCCCAGATTACCAAGTTTGACCATGCTTACATGATGAGAACGCTAAAAGTTTAACCGCTATTGACATCAGAGATGAAAAGCCTAATTATCTCGAAAACTTTTGGATATTTTAACTACTTCCGCTAAAGGCGTTTTGGTTTCAAATTTAAAATGACGCATTGGAACTAGAAAAAATGTTCTAATGTGCATTATAATACCATACAAAGATTTTTTAGGTCATTGATTTAAACGCGAAATAAAAAATTAAAGTAAAAATGATAGACTTAAAATAGAAAAGGTTTCGATTTAATTGAAAACTGATATAGTAATCCTGGTAGAAAAGTATTCAGTTTTATCGAGGCTCTCGATTATTTACCATGGCAAGCTAGATAGATCTATATACTTCTAGATTATTTTCCACCAGGGAAGCGCAATATTATTTATATATCTCTAATTTGAAAATACTTTTAATGAAATAATATTTTTATAACGCTTAATTACTACGAGTATGCAAATTTACTATTGATCTGATAGTTGAGATAAGTATCAATGGATGCGCATGCTACTGTATTAATCCGGAAATTTAAGTTTATTTCAATCCGCTGTTTAGAATCCAAATTTTTATTATTATTTTAAACCTAAAATTAGTCACCTTCAAAATCATTTCATGACAGTATAATTTGTACAAATTGCATACATATTTCTAGTTCCAATCTGCCTTTTCGGATCAGCCATTTTGAATTTGAACCTTTTTTATTTTTAATATCAGCAACCCCGAAACCCTGTTTATTTCCTTTATATCCTAAATAATCTTTTTAAAATAACATGTCGGTTTAAAATAAATTATAATTTATTTATAAATTCTAACATTTTTGCAATTCAGGTACTTAGAATTACCGTATTTACCAAAAGGGTAAGAGAAGAAAAGTGTTGTCGGTGTAGTAGAAATAGTAAATATAAGATAGATAGTAAATTTAATGGTAAACTGGAATTACAAAATGGAAATAAATAAAAGTGTGAAAAGAAATTCTGAGATTAAGCGAGAAAGAATAGAACAATGGGATGAAAATAAGAAGAAAAGGTGTGTACAGTGACTCCTGTAAATAGAAGAATAAAAGTGTAATCAACCTACTTGAGGTCGATAACAATTAAAAAGAAACTATGACGGAAAAAAGAATTATATGTAATAAGAGTGTCATAAAATGAAATGAGGCACCACTACCTGGACTGTGACAAAAATTAAAATACTAGTGAGAAATGATAAAAACACGTATTATTTTAGTGGCATAGTTTATGATATGAACTATATAATTAAACCGAAATTATGTCAATTTACATCTTAAATATGTTATAAATATGAAATAAAACTATTTGAGGTTGTGTCGAGATCTGTGATAAACCGAATGTATTGTTCAAGTTTACTTTCATTTCTATTTGCTAATCCAAGTAATGAAATGCATTTAATTTCATATGTCCAAGAATTGGATCCTAACTATGTCCTAGTGCTGGGTTCAGCTTGACATATGGCTGTCCAACTACTGCATATTATTGGTTTTTAAACTTATTTTTATTTTAATTTTTATCTTTGGCTTTGCAAACACTGTTATTGTATTTTCGTTTTCAAAAATGTCCCAGTATTTAGTACTTTACCTTAAAGGAGAACATAAAATACAAATGTGGTACAATGACAAACGAAAAAGTAAACAGAGACGGAAAGCTGAATAGCAGAAGTGACAACGAAATTTAGACTGTACAGTATCGACGGAACAACTAAGGGAACTAGGGAAACAAGTGAGGATGATAGAGGAAGCAAGAAGAAAATAAAAAGGTGAAACGAAAATAGAACTACGAAAAGTACTGAAGAGAATCACACAAGATAATGACAGAAGCGATAAGAATCGAAGGCCTTAAGGAGAAAACTAAAAAAAACTGAACAGATAGAAGAAGTGCAAGAAAGAGTAGATAAAAGTGAGAAAGATGAGCAGAAACACAAATATAAAAAAAAGATAGAATCATTGATAATCAAATAATCGAAAGATCGGCTGTTAAAATGAGTAATAATAGATAGAAGAAAAAGAAAGAATAATATGATTATTCGAGGATTAACTATCCACAAGCACGAATAAGAATTAACAATAAGGGCTGAAACATTTTATGAAGAGAAATTGGGCACACGAATCCAGATGGATCATACTAGACTAATCGTAGATGGTAAGATAATAACGATAAAGATGGCAAATTTTTATAAAAAAAGAAGTTATGAGCAGAAAGAATAAACTTAGAAAGTAGAAAAATTTGATTGATCATGATAGGACATGGATACGAAAATATATTATATACAGAAAACAATATGGTGAAAGAGAAAGCAGGAACGGAATCAAGGAAAATATGTAATTTTGAAGTACACGAGGACAAAGGTAAGAAATACGCGATACAGATGGAACAAAAAGTGAAAACAGATATCCGAAGAATACTAGTCTAAAAGCAAATCGAGTGAAAGGGTCTAAAAGTAAATAAAAACATAAAAGATGAGCAGGAAGTATAAAGAAATAGAGAGTCAGATAATCGTTATTAAAAAAATAAATAATAATAATGACAAATAGCCTTGATTTTACTGGAATTTTAGTACATTTTTTTAAGGTATTTTACGATGTTAAGAAAAAAGATTAGCTTTATTACAGTTTGCAGTAGGTTAACTGCTATTTCTACTGGACTACGTAATACTTTTAATAACATAATTAAAGAAAAGTATAAGAACTTATTGATTACGCGCTTGAATAACCTGCTAATTAAATTATAATCACATTACATTCGCTTACAATAGCTTAATTAAAAACAAACAGTATTGAAACCACTTTATCGAATGCGCTTCGAGGTACCCATTTTATACTCCTTAAAAATCCTGTAACGTAAAGTGTGGCGCATTCGCGTCACTAATTCACTCGACGCGGTATAATACGTACCTTTGGCATAAATCTGCAAAGATATTATGGCCTTCGCCTCGCCATGCTCGTTCCTGGCGAGCACCGAGTATGCACCCGTGTAGTCGAGCTTGGCGTGGGGAATTTCCAGGCTGTACTGGGGACCGGCGCCGACGCGCCGGAAGTGCGCCGCGTCGCGGTAGTAGTCCGGCTGCAATCATAAACACAAGCGAGCCTTTGCATTTCAATTGTATACATATTATACATGGTCGGATTGTATACATTTATACATATAGATACATCTAGTACACTAGGGTAGGATAATACATGGTCGGATTTGTACATTGCTGGGAAAAAAATTGTGTTTATAGCGGCTATTTAATGCGAACAGTATAGCTGAAAACTACAGACTAAAAAAGCACTTTACACGCTGTTCAGGCATTTTTAGTATAGTTCCTGCTCTCTTCATCTTTGTTCGCTCCATATCTTTCTACGTACTTTATTTTCAAAAACTCTAAATTAATTTTCTTCAGTTTTAGTAAGTTTTTCTCACGGACGAAATAAAGACACTTTCAATCAATGCAAATGTATGATCTGATATTCTAAGTAAATAAAAAAACTAAAAGCAGTATAAAATAATGCATTCAATAATTTAAAACTATTTTACATTTTACTAATACTTTGTTTCTACATTAGAATTTCATATTTTTAATACATTGATTATCTTCAAGAGGTGTTCGAAATATTTTGTCGTCTAGTGTACACCTGCTTCGAATATGCACATTATACCGGTATTTTCTGTGTCGAACCCGAACAAGACGACAACAAGAAAAAATGTAGCATTGCGAAATCTCGTCTAGGCGCGAGAGATAGTCACTTTCTTCAGTGATATTTAGATATGAGTGGCTTGCTGTGCCTTATAAATAGTGATGCAAATTTGCGCAGCGCATTAAGATTGTAGGCTTTTTACGAGCCTATTTGAAACTTCTAAAAGTATTTAAGGAACGCGTTTGTAATATAATTTATGATGCAAATCTTATTACACTGTCGTGGCGTATTTGTTAATCATGAGCTCTACATATCTGTATGATTTCGATTATAGTCTTATCGGAAATTTTCTTATTAGTTATTTGCAACATTTTGCAATTTTTTAATAATCATCATTTATTAGGCAATTGATTTCTTTTTATCTTATGTTTTAAAATTATTTTCTAATTTCGTCAAAAACATCATTATTTCAAAAATCTTATGACGGAAAAAATTGAGTTGTCAGAGTATTGCACAAATAGTAGGGCTTATGAAAATACTGGTCTAGCGAGAATAACATAATTATAGGTTTTCACGAAACTAGCCTCAATTACGCACTAATTTCCATTACCTCAATTTCATCTATAGAAAATGTATATCTTTTACTAATTGCACAGAGATAAAGATAACGACTGAGTAATAGATAAAACTTATATAAGATTTTATGCATTAATAAAAGATGCAATTTATCAAGCTTTCATGAATAATATCATTTGATCGCTCTCTATGCTACGTAATTCTCTAATTGAAGTTTTTGATGTGTAATGTAATAATATATGCAAAGCTTACCAACTTTAGTAACAATATTTAAGAAAGAAGGATAAAATACGGTATAATAAATATGGTAAAATTATAAAACTAATGTATGAAACTTAAACCATCATTTAGAATATACAAATACATCTAATTAAAGAACATTAGCCCCTTTTAGAAGAAGTAGTTCTAACTAAAAGGAAAATTACGAAAGATAAATAACGATATTTATGTCTTACTATACTCATCGTTCATTTACTTACATTTATTTAGTATGAAGCTAAATTTTGTTAACTTTTTAATAAAAAGATTTTTACCTTGCTATTAACTCAAATTATTTTACCAAGGTTATGCTTCTTTATACAAACAAAATAAATCATAATTTCTAACATCATTTTTCTCTATTTAACTGGTGTTTAAAACCCAAAATACTATAACCACATCGATACAAGAACGTCACATTTTTCTCCATTTTGAAATAATGATATCCAAGATATTCGTTAACGCCCTATTTACCGTAAGTTTTGCTTTGCTATCAACAAGATCGTTAACAAAAAAAACAATCAATAGATAATACAAATCTCTCAACGGTTTGAAAAGCCAATAGAATCAAAATACCGCTGAATTCGCATGTTGCGGAAGAACATCATCACCGCGACACGTCCTTGGCATTCGCTCTTTTCCGCCGCGATGTCGCTCTCGCGCCGCAACTTATGAATTCTCTCCCGCTCGCGGACGAGTCCCCCGAGAGATAAAACCGCGAGTGCCCGCGCCGATCGATCAAGAGCTGCAGACCGAGCGCGCTGAAAAATCCGCAGCATCCACGCGACGCGGACACCGAGGCGAAAAAAAGAACGAAGAAGAAAAAGAAAAAGAAGAAGAAGCAATAAGCGAGTGCGTAAAAAAAAGAGATTCCCGTCGACAGAGGCCTAACAGAGATGCCCCGTGTGTGCGAATTACGCCGCTGCGAGCCGTGTGTACCGGCGTCGCCCATATAGGGAGCGAAAGTGAGCCGGACTCGCGCCGCTTTCTTGGCGCTGCACTCCGCGCTTGCCACTATATGTACTCGCGAAGTGCACGGCACGCTGGAGATCTGCTGAGATCTCGGGGCGAGAGATAGAAATCGCGACTGCGGCGCTTTTGCTTTTCCTGGTAGGTAGACGGCACGGCGCGTTCGATAGTGGATTTTTAGGGACAAATTGACACTGGATTGTATAGCTCTCAATCAAATATAGTGGGAAACTTTTTGTAAAATTGAAGATTAGCAGAGTTATAGGGGATCACTTGAACCCGATGTATCAAAATTTGTATTTATTTCTTTATAAGTAATTATGATTGGCAAAAAATTAAACATTACGTTTGATTTACTGTAGGAAACTTTATTCTTAGTCGGTCTGGTTACAAACTTCATTGAAATCAAAGCTTATTAAATTTTGTACAAATCCCTTAAGGGGACAGATACACCTTTAAATTTTAAATTAAGTTACAGCCTATTTAAGCCACATTTTACGATAAAATTTTTAAAAAATCGAAGACTTCAGGATTTCAGATCAAAGAGACCTAAGAACCATAACAATTTAAAAAAAAATGTTTTCCATTATATTTTGATAAAATATTCAAAACCGAAAAGAATAGGTAATATACGATGAAAAGCTCACCTTTACCTTAAAATAAATTAACAATTAATTTCAAATATAAAGGTGTATCTGTTCCTTTATACCTCTTGCAGACCTACGCTTGAAGCTCACTTCAAGAGCCTCTCGATTTAACTTCAAATGTTGAATAATATGTATATGGCAATAGTAAAGTCATTTTTCACAGTTCCAATAAATAGAGAATATTATTCTTCGTCCGTAAACACCTATCAGAATTTATTTATGTAAACGGAATTAATGTTAGTAATCATTAAACGTTAAAGTGTACAGCGTGTTGAAGCATAGGTCTGGAAATGGCATTAAGCATAATGAATAATGACCACTAATTAATATAGTTGCTTGAACCACAGAAAAACCAAAAACATGAATTTAAAAAAAATCACCCTTTCATCCCAACGGAAAGTAGTAAATAGTGACCTCAACGATACTAGTTTACAGTGTTTTTACGGAAAACTTCCGTAATTAATATAACATTTTTATGTTTCGGAACACTTCTCTATATATCAATATAAACTATTTAATCCTTATGGATTGTATAATATAACCGTAGGCCATCCGCAGACATTGTCCTTTTACAGAACATTACAATTTTTTTATTTATATTATAATAATGAGCAAAAAAGAAATCAATAAAAAAATTGAACTTCTTGTTAATAAATAAAAAAGTTAAAATATTTAAAAAAAAATTATTATCATGGATCGGCTAGGAATCCAAAAAATTATACTCTACAGGAAGTTTCATTCAAATTAATGCAGAATAAAATTCAGAATAGTAGATTAAATGTAGAAATATAATACGCTTGTTGTCATTTGATAACAAAATAATAAAAGCTTTTTTAATTGGGCTCAACTCGACGCCCAAAGTTTAAGACGAAGAATATAGCGAATCAACTTTCGCGGCGAAGACTAACACGATTCTGGAATCCAAATTAACCAAACTTCTTAAACACGTAAAATAGCTTTTGAATTTGTATTATTCACTAAAAATGTGGTATCATCAGGATGGTATCCGCATGTTTAGAGGGATACACATAAGTTTAAAACTTATTCTACGCATTTGGCTAGCGTTAGTATCATTTTCGTGAACCTTCGAATTGCGTTACTCTTCGCCGCAAACCTTTGGTTCTCGTTACTCTTCGTCGCAGGCATTCGAATCGCGTTACTCTTCGTCACAAATTGAACAGCGTTTTTCTTCGCCTTGAGCGTCGAACTAATCTGATAATAATTTGACAAGCTTTAATATAAAAAAAAGCTAATGATATATCATTCGGTTAAAAAACGTAAGCTCTAGGTTAATTTACCCCGAAAAATAAATTCTCAAACCACTGTGCGGCAACGTGCGCGTGTCCTGCGCCTAAAGGTCTTGGTATATACTCGAGTGCGCAGTTCGACGCAACGCAGACGCCCATGTAAGAAGTTTGAACGCAGCGTACGCGATCTCTTTACATTGGCGCCCGCGTATAGCATTGCGCTGCGCACACGAGTAGGTCTACCAAGACCTTTACTCAGCGAGACGATCGATTTTCCCAGTGACATAATCAAGCGTCACGAAAAGTGACAGGCTTTTCAGTGGCAATTAACGCTTCTCTCGCTCTTGCTTTATCCCAGCTCAGCTCGGTATAGTGCGGCGCTCGCTCGCCTCGCTGCCTGGTTAACGGCGACGTCGCGCCGCGCGCAAGTGCGATGATTGTTTCTCGGAATATTTAAGGAGCTCTTTTTAAGGTCTCGTGCGCGTCTTTTTTTGTTGGTTCGTGCGTTTTTTGCGGCATCAACATTTGCACGCCGCGGAACGCTTGATTGAGTAAGAACGGGAGAGCTTTTCTCTTGATACGCTTGGTAACAATTAATTTAATTATTATCTCTCGGCTGTGATACAATCGATCCAGATATGGACCCTTTGGCTTTTGTCACTTCAGAACTGGCGCTTTTTATACAATGATTTATTTGTTTATTGACTTGAGATTTTTTGGACGGAGTGTATTAAATTAACACTTGGTTTTATTGTTAAATCTACTGTAGCCTTTTCATTGCAGCTCAAATTATTTACGTTGTAGTACATCCAACCTCCTTCCACTTACAACCATTTAATCAAGTTATAATTTTTAGAGAAGAGAGTGAAGAGTACTTTGAAAACTTTCAGAGCATCTATGAATTTTTTAAAGTTACCAATTTACAGTCAACTGAAGGGGATGATTATTCAATCAGGTATATGTCTAAATACTTTTTTCGTTACCTGAATAGGTAAACTAATTTACTTTTAAAGACAAATAAAATGTTTTTAAATGTTAATACTAATCCATAA
Source organism: Gastracanthus pulcherrimus (assembly GCA_949152435.1). NCBI lineage: Eukaryota > Metazoa > Arthropoda > Insecta > Hymenoptera > Pteromalidae > Gastracanthus > Gastracanthus pulcherrimus. The sequence goes on along the minus strand of OX424572.1, from coordinate 194,390,660 downwards.
TAAATAAAAAATATTAAAATAATACAGAAAAAACTGTATCAGTTTTTCATATTTCTTTTAATTTATACGCCTTACTATAGAGCCTAACACATATGCCTACTTAAGTTCTAGATAATACACATACCAGATAATGAATTTAATAATTATTAACTTTCAATCAAAACAACATACTCAGAATTATGTCAAATATAATATAATTAATAAATATTCATTTTTAACGTATTCATGACTCTGCTTCTCGTTCATTTAAAAATAGTGATGATTAGAAAGAAAGAAAGAATAAAAAATAAAGGATTGACGAATGTGCGTAATAAGATCTATATAATTTTCTGGGACGAAAAAACATTTGTTGAGGCGTGAACAGTAAGTGTGACGCCGTGACTCATGCCTGCATCGTCAATAAAGTTATATCTTTTTATTCCAGGCCGAAAAATCGCCGGTACCCGAACTCAATGATAATGGCTGAAATAAAGATTCTTTCTGTCTGCCATTATTGGCGTCACGACAGGTATAAAACTATTTATGGTAACAAAATTTACAATTTCGCAAACATTCGTTATTCAGTTCGAGTCACTTATTTTAACAATGCAATTAGTTAGACCTTACAACTACGAAACGATATATTTCGAAACAAATATATTCTGTTTCATTTACAATTTTTCAAAAATGGTGTGTCTATCATCAAGAGTTAATTTGATTTTAAACTTTATGCTCGGTGACCTGTTCTACTTTTAAACTTTAATATTGAAGAAGTGTAAAGTAGAATATTTGAAAGAGTTTATCTAAAACAAAAAATCTGATGTTCTCCAAACTGAAATTGATTTAAATATGTTTTAGTACACATTTCAATTAACGTTTCTTCAATGATATTTAATTAAAGAAAAGTATCGCATACGATATAATATTCGATAATTTTCCTTCGATCTCATTGATTTAAAAAGGAAAAGAATTACAGACGTAATGACATGTATAACCGGTAATACATAACGCATACGAGAAAAAACATACGATGTAAAAAGCCCAATTTGTTATAATTACTCTTCGGTTTCCCAACTACAGAGGAAATAATGCATTCATCGAACTATAATGAAAATATCATGTTCGCCCAACTCCGCGCCTGTCACGTCTCGCGCGCATTGCCTCGAAAAAACAAAGTACACGCTCAAATGCACATCCACGTACACACAAGTACACACAAGAAGCAAAAAAAAAGAAAACAACATACGTCGATTCCCTGTCACGGGACGACGTCGACCGCAAAATTAATGCATCCGACCGAACGTCGGCGCGGCGTCGGCAAAAAGGCAAAGCAGCGAGCAAAAGAAATCGCCGAGTCCTCGCGCTGCGAAACAGCGAGGAAAATGAAGAAAAAAAAAATAAACCGAAGAATGAAAGCTTGAAATCGCGTCCGAACAATCGACACCATCCCCCCGCGTCATCCTCACTCATCCGTTATACGGATCGCGGCTAATTGAGTTCCGCGGATGAATCATCGCGAGAGTATCGGTTTCGCCGCGGCTAAAAACGTCGCTGCGCGCGCTCTCTTATATTAACTCCGTCTTTCTTGGTTTTCTCTCGTGTGTATATATACGCAGCGGCCGTCATTGCCGTCGCGCCTCGTACGCGACTCGACTCGGGAATCGCGCGGAATCCAAATACGTCGGGAGCGGGACGCTCGAACGAGCCGCGCGGTCGCGATTCTTTCTTACCAGGCATCTGGTCGCGCTGCCGCGTAGTGGCAGAAAGAGGTGAGGCTCGATTCGGGCTGAAAAATTTCATTACAATGGGCTGTGTGGATGGATTTGGCACTGGATGGAATATTACAGAGGAATGATCGTTTGGGAGTCGAATGAGTATAGTGCCTGGAAAACGGCGCTCGAATGAATATTTTTTTGTTACACATGCACGATTTTCGTGTCATTTCTTGCCTCTAAAGCGGGTGTAAAGCGGCTGTTTATCGACCAGCGAACAAAACAGTATATAACGTAACAAGAGCGAAAATTGGGTCTTTTTTACCGCGGCGTGAAGTACGAGTCGTAGGCGATTGAATATCTCTAGCCGGACACGAGTAATGCAAACACACGAGGTCAAAAAGGCCCATTCGCCCGTGGTAGACAACATATTTTTTGTAACACATGTCTGGATTACGCGTTTATCTTATACCTATAGAACGGTACGAAAGTGTGTCGTTATTCGACACGGCGCAAATGTGGAACTGTTAGGTTAGAAAATTAAAAACATATATATGACCTATTTTACACAAATCAAGCTACTAAAATGTTTAGGCACCCTTAAACAGATGGCTTAAGTTTGCGCAAAAGACTCTTTTATAACACGTGGAAGCGAATAGAAATTGAGAATTTCGAACGTCTTCGAGTAGTGGAACGAAAACTACTTTTGCTGCAGCGGGGGGAAAAAAGCTCTTTTCCTCACAGTGGAAGAAAGAGTAAAAATCTAGATAAAATTTGAGTTATTGATTATTTTTTTTTTATTTTCATTAGTATGGTGGACAACTCAAAATTCCCAATTCCTCATCCGCCTAGCATGCATAAAAAAGTGCCAATTTATGCACTAATTACAAAGAATCCGGTGTGAAATTGGGGAGGGGGAGCAAGGGTTTTTCAGACTCGAATGATGATTTTGAGCACTCGTGCTCAATTATCATTCTCACATATATAGAAAAACCGATTTTCTCTCTTTGGTGGACACTGTACTATTTGCACCCGCTTTTATTGCCAGTGGGAAAACGGTCACGTTAAGCCCACTTTATAAGTAAGAAAAACGCATAAATCATGCGCGTGCGACAAAAATAGTACATTATTGCAAGGGAATAAAGTCGAAGATTATCCCCGTGTGTGGATTTACTGCCCAGCGAAGCGAGAGTGATCACCCGAGGGGATATTTGACTTTATTCCCGCGTTGCATATAGTACTTTATTCCCGATTTAACTGTGGCCACTTTATTGACTTAAAAAGAGGGGCTTCTGGTAAAAACTATAATTTATTGAAAATATATATTAATATAGAGAAAAATAATTTTATGCCCATCTCAAAGAAAATGACCACTTCTTGCCTTAAAAAGCGAGACCAAAATTACACTTTTTGCCCGCAAAAATGATTAGCGGGAAAAAAGTGACTTCACTAAAAACTAGTCCAAATTCCTCTATTTCATCAAGTTCTACCAATAACCCTGATTTTCGATTGTCTTTTTTAACAATATTGTCTCTTAATAGTCCATTAGTCCCGCTTTCCAAGTCAAAAAGCGGCCACAGTTGAGATGGTGGTACATAAAGTACTATACGTAACTCGAGAAAAAAGTAATTGCGGGAAAAAGTAGACTTGAGGGAATCATGTACTACTTTTGTCCCACTTTTAAGGTCAATAAAGTGGCCATTTATACGGTTGAATCGGGAATAAAAAAAAATTCGCCCCGCAACTTTTCCCTCGCTTCTCATACTGATATTTTTGTATTTTTCTCATCATAAAGGCTTTTTATTCTTGGTACACAATATACTATTTTGTTGGATTGTCGAACGATTCTGTTAGGATTATTCAATTTAATTGTACCTATCTTCCTACGTGTGATACTAATTCTTTGGAACATGGCTTCAATGAAAATTGAAGTTTAATAAATTTAGTAATCTGCTAGATTATTAAATTTAACCCTTTGGGTTTGGATACTATTCATATTATCAATTCCTAAAGGATACTAGGCATTACACAGGGTCAATTAATATAAATTATTGTTGAAGAAACAGTGCACATATATTCACTTTATTAGCTAATCATTAGAGATCAAAATCGGAAGTTTCAAGTTTGGTAGATATTGAAACAGCACAAATACTGTAATATAATATAAAAATAAGTATATTTTTGTATAAGTACTATTGACCGACTGATAATGAGAACTACAGGTCAGTTACAGCTGCAGGGAGCTGAATTTAATGAGGTTTTAAGGCTTAGTTTTTGATACTTCAAAATGAAGCCCTTGAGATGTGGATAAAATATTTATGTTCCATTTTTGGATACATTCAATTCAGACCGACATAGTATTTCTTGAGGTCATCTTTTCATAAAATTTCAAGCTCTGCACGTATGGTTTTTTCGTTATAATGTACTTGAAAAAGCTTTCTCTTTAACAAAGCAAAACAAATAAAAGCTCATTACATACATTCTAGCGTTTAAAATAAATGAAACGTTTAAATTAATTAATTAATTTAAATTGCTTTATGTCAACATCACTCACGAATAACATGTACCCTTTTTCCTTATGACCACAGATATTATGCGATACTTCTGTAGAATTATAGGAATTAAGTTTTTACGCTAGAATACTAAAGAGTTTTAATTTTAACTTTGCTTCGTATTGAAATATGTATTTATTCTAAAATTATAACGAATCGAAGATGAAGACAAAAATGCATAAAAATACGAGAATTTTATCTCTGTTAAATTCGGTAATTTTGAAGCGATTTTCGTGACCATCTTTGATTGTTCATAGGTTTAAAGCCAATTATTACTTTTATACGAAACAAATTGAAGATTTACACTCTCTCTTTTTGTCTACTTTCATTTATATGTTTATTTACTATGTTTTATTCAGGTTTCTAACGTAAAAGCTTGTAAAGTTATGAGAAGAAGAACAGGTACCGTTTCTCATTAAAATAATGTACACTCGACGTTAAAAATATATGGTCAAATTTGTTCGAATTTTTGGAAATCCATCAATCCATCAATTGCATTAGCGAGAATGAGCATTCGATCCAACAAAGTTGCAGCATTTCAAAACAATTCAAAAAAATTGGACCAGATATTTTTAACGTCGAGTGTACAATTTTGGACAACTGCCTTGTTATAACTCAAAATCAAGGGCCATTAGAATAATTTTCATATACTAGACTGCATTTTTAAGTACCAAAAATTTTTTGTTAAAGCCTTATCAATATTCTGTCATTGCAGCTCAGACACTCTTCTTGTGAATCAGAGCATACAATATTAGCGTATACATTTTAATGATAATGGCATTTATTAATTATAAAGAAGAGTTTTCTCCATCAATAAGGGGACGTTACATGTCAGATGTAATTGAACTTATTCAGTGCAGTATCAATAGTGCACAGAGAGAAAATAATAATTACGATTACTTTCAGAGACTACGACTGATTACCAAACTGCCTAGTAAATTAAAAACATAGAAAATGCAGATCTGAGTTCCACAAATAATAATAATAATAAATAGCGCTTGATAACGTTATCTATTATAGTTGAAATATAAAACGTTTTTGGGAAATAAACACATATAGTAAGAATATAGATATAGAAATCTTTGCATACTCTACAAGTTTTCTGTTGGAATCGTTTAAAAATGAAACTATTGGAGGTTATGACATATTGCATTAATTTTAGTTTATTGTTGTTGATTATAACTTTGTATCCTATGCTAATGCTATTAACGTAAAATTACGTCTTAGAAAGCGCATATATATAGGATGAACTGTCATCATGAATACACGCAATAATCTTACGTATTCAGTCATTTTTTATGAGTAATCAATTTTGTAAGTTGATCAATAAAGAATAGCTATAATTTATTTAATTTATGTTTTGATAACAAGCCATAGTTTCATACACAAATATATATATATATATATATATATTGTGTTTGATACGTGCTCATTCCGAGCTTAGATATAAATAAACAATACCACAATACTGGACTCACGGATTTTTTAACAATAAAAAGATAAGAAGATTAATTACTTTGATAAACTCAGCGTTTTCTCTGAAGACAAATTACTTACATTCGAATTAGTTCAAGCATCAAGGAAAAAGAAATGTCTAGCACAATTCGGCTATTATCTACTTTAAGAGCAGTTCGAAATTAATTCGGTTTACAAAACTGTTTATTTAGCACTTTTAAATACAGTTAATTGTATGATTGTAGTCCGAAATTTAAGTTTAAATTGAAAAACTAAAGTTACAATAACGATTGAAAAAAATGACAATTTTTCAAATCTCTTTTCATGAAAGAGTACTTCTACTTTTTATAAATATAATCATTACAAAAAGGAATTGCATAAGATATAAATTATGCAAAAATTTCCTGAATTGATTCGTGCTTTTCTTCGACGTGAATTAAGTATAATTTATAGACATATAATTATACTACTAGATTCCATGCACATTTGCATAAAGTTTAGAATCCCATAACTATTCAAAAACTTACGACATCAATAATTCACCAGTAGCGTCTAAATTATAACTTACTTTGAAAAAAAGTAAGAGTATTATTAGAAATTCTTCTATTCATGCATACAATTATTATATAATTCAAGGAAACTTCAATTTATATTTTTTCCATTATCAAATCGAAGAACTATTATCCCTAAAAACTCTAAAACTTAGATTTATATAGTATTTTCGTTGGGGCGCCAATACCAGTTTTGTTTGTGCCTCGCTCTATTAATCAACAAGAGCGTTTAGACGTTTTGTAAGTGTCAAAGATATATTGCTTTAACCTCTTGGAGTAGTTTTAAAATTTATTGATTATGTCTGTATGCTCTAAATACAGGGAACCAAAAAAATAACTCACATATCAGGTTGAGAGTTATACTTCATATGTTATGTGATTTGACAAATTATACTGATTTATATATACATGGATATATCAAGAGTCATATTTTAAAAGGTGCAATTTTTTAAGTGTACCATATTTACATACATTTCTCAACAATATGCTAATGCAAACTAAATTAATTTTTTTTAGTAATAAAAACGATTTTTTTAATTTAGAAAAGTACAACATTTTATTCAATGTTTGCTCTCAGAAGTATATACCTATATACAACCTTGCGGCTTTCATGGATTTATCGATACAGCTTTTTTTCTACATTGCAAAAAAAAGAAAATGACAACATTAAATGTAATAATTCACAGAGTAAATATGTCTTTAACTGTAGTGTTTAACAAATGCAGTTTAAAAGTTCTTGAAGTTTATTGAATGAAACGATATAAATGCACTACTAATAGTTAATTGTATTATGATATTGAAATAGCAATCTATTTTCAATAGATCGAATTTAAAAGTATCTTGATCATCTATCTTCTTAATATCAATACAATCCTTTCCGTCCTTATAATATTAAATCAATAAAGCCCCATTTTATACTTTTCCACAAAACTTTTTAATTATCGCTACAGGTTTTCTGTACTAATTTTTCTAACCAGTATAATTTGTAGCTATTATTTTCCCCTGTCATTTGATATAATTTTTTTTCTCGTAAACAAATTTTCAGATTTTATAAATGTTGTGTATTTTCACATCTCCATTCTCTGGATTTTGTTTCTCTGAATTGCACTCATATGCCCATATACTTTTATAATTTTTTTGTACTTTTTATCCTACTTATCCATTATTAAAATTTTTATGTGACTTAAGTGCTAAAATAATTCATTTTAATAAGATGATTTATATATCAATATTTTGTTTTCAGTACTGATCAATAAAGAATAAAGGAACAACGAGAGCGCGCACAGTCTTTTTGGTTCACTCGATATTCATACTTTTGACATAATTGCATGCTTACTAATTTCTCTGTGAATTTTCTCCTAACACATATATCTCTTTAACCCCTTGAATGTCGCAAAAAAGATCTTAAAATCGTGTTGCGTTCAATCCTGACTACATTGAAATTATTATCAGCTAAACTCAAGTAGTTAACATGTACATGATAAATATACTTTCAAAAAAGCACATGCTTCACATATACAAATAACCCTTGAACCGCCACATTAAATCTCAACATCCAAGCCACAGCATCGTTCGACTTACTCAACGATCCACGATCAGCTACTCCATCATCACCGTCGCTCTTTCATCTCCTCGCACCGCATCCATCCACTATAATCCAACTCCCATCGCAAACAATCCCAATATCCAAATCCCCGAAAATCCTTCCCCCTTAACACACCACAACTTACGGGCACACTTCCGCACTCGAGGGACACATCGAAAATCCACTGGCATCCACTTACATCTCTCCAAAAACTCGCGGTCGCACTCGTACGCGATCGTTTGGAAACCGGCGCGCGCGCGCGCGGTCAGCGAATCAACAACAACACGCGATGCGGGCTCTGCAGCTGGTTACTACTCCTCTCGGAGACGCGCGCGCGTGTGTGGGCGAGCCGACAGTGTGCACGCGATTGCCGGGGCCCGATCGGCTGCGGCTCGATCTCGCTCGCTGTTGCTCTCGTTACGCGTTTCTCTTTCTCGCTTTGCTTCTCCTCCTACTCTCCGACCTGCGGGGTCTCCCTTATTCTAGGCACGGATCACGACGTCGAGTGGCTGAGAGAGCAGGATTGCCGAGTGGCGAGTTGGATGGGTGTTGTATGGTTGGTGGGGAGTGGGTGATGACACCTTTGTGCGGCGATTGTCTTTTTGCGTGCGCGCGCGGGTTGGTGGTACATTTGGTTTTGAGAGGATTAGAGCGGTGTTTGCAGGAGGGTGAGAGAGAATTGTGTGAGTAAAGAATACGTATTGATTGAGAGGTAAGACGATGTTGACCATTAATTAGAATACATATTTTAGTTATTTATTTGGATCTTCAGATTTAATAGCCCTTTTATTAATAAAATCAATTTTTTTCATTGCACTTTTAGATGGTTTCGTAAATGTTCATGATGATTTTAAATATTATGCGATATATCGCGTAGTAATTTATAGCACATGACCATTTGAAATATTATTCGACGATGATAGTAATAGTGCGCAATGTATGAAAATTCTACAGGTATTTCTGGAAAGCGAAGAATTTTCGCTGAAAGCATTAAATGAAAACGTTTCAGGTTTTGAAGACTATCAGATGGGACCAAAATCTGATTAATCCATCTGATACCTTTGTTGAAACTCTGAAACAAGAAACTTTTCAACTCGGGTTGTAACAAAAATGTTTCCCTTTTCGAAATGATGATTAAGAACTATTGCAAAGTTTTTAAATAAGTCTTATTCTAAATTTTTACACTGAATTTTTACATAAAACAAGAATAGTAATAAAAAATATATTTTGAAAGTAAAAAAGGAATTACATTATTATATAAATCGAATGTCTTTCTATGTATATTTTAAATTATATTTGATAAAAAACATGTCGCGTGAAACCTTACACTAATGCGAAAGGACACTTTATTACTATTTTAAAAAATTTATTGGTAGTAAACTAACTGCCAATGTGCCACAACAATATTTTATGGGCATCAATCTAAAATTGACACTTTGGGTACAAATTGTTAGTTCATAAGATATTATTTGTCCAATCAATCAATCAATCATATTCTAAGAAAAACGTAAATACTCTGGTTTTTGTAATTAAGAAAATAGTTATACAAACAGACTAACAATTTCACGTATAAAGTACATTTGATAACAAAATTTTCTGATCAAATGCATTTGAATTTTTGTGAAATTTTCTAATAAGATTAGCAATTACATGCGTTCAATTCAATCAAGTTGCGGTTTTTCAAAAAATTTTAAACGCATTTGTGTCGCAAACTTACACGTGAGTTGAAAATTATATTTCAATAAAATATATTTTTAATTAATATTTTATATCAAAGAACAATTACGGAACTTCCATACTGTTTTACATTCAAAGAAAGGACTTAAAACATTAATAAAAATAAAAACTTTTGCACACTGGCGCGTATTTAGAGATGAGTACAAGATACGTATTTTTCGTCATCAAACCTTATAAGGGGTGAAACCACTTCAGATGTCATAAAGATATAAAAAATAATCTATTAAAGTGAAATAATTTTTTCAAAGAATAATTCATGAATATTCATTCACTCACTATTATCGTAATACAAAAAAAAACATTTAAACAGAATATATTGTTTTTTAATATTTGTATAAAATAGTACTTATTGATCAAAGTCAAATTAAATATTGTAATGCTATTGCAACGGTATTTTAGAAAATGCAATAAAGAAATGGTTTAGTCATTGATCTCTTAAATGAATAACAATTGACCAATCCTTACCAGCATTCAAATCGATGAAATTCCTAAATATGACCTTTCACACCTCCTCTTGTATCAGTATACATATCTCATCGAAAAAAACATATGATATAATAACGAATTAATTAACCTTCGTTATAAAGTAAATACAACTTACAAGTATTTAACTAACAGTTAATTTCTCGCCTTGCGTGTAAATAATTGATATTATTCAACGCAACATTCTCTCCGTCTAACGATTGAATAGAAAAAAATCATTGAGTCATCGATTTATGATAAGCCAATAAAGGACGTTCGAAACCTTCTGTAGCATTATTTAATTCTATTACGCACTTGGAGAAGCGGCGGCGTTCCTTACTCTCATCCACGCTTCCTCCTTTTTTGTTCGTCTTCCCTCGCTTTTTTTCTCTAGCTTTTTAACTCGCTCGCACGCCACATCAATACAGCATAAAAAGGAAAACATAGTACAAGAATGACTCGCTGGTACAGATGTAAGACAGCAGAAATTTATTGACAATTAATGGAATTTAATAGAGTTACACACTACCAGTTATCCATTATCTATTTTGATTGTGAAAAAGTATAAGCTATTTTTAGAAGCAATAACTAAAATAAAATATACAAGGTGATAAATATAAACTATTTATATCAGATTTGATTATTTTATATATTATGGGGTTCCAAAAATCAATTGAATTTTAAATTAAAATTTTTTTTTTAATTTTTAACGGACCACCTTATATCGATTTACTTGAAACTTGCAGGAAATACATAGAACATCATTATTTTATAACCACCCGGGACAGATCTAGACCGGATGACAATGCATATATCACTAATCGTATTTCGGGACAACGAAATACCAATCTTAGGGCATAAAAAGACAACTTGAGCAAGTGGATTATTATTGACAATTTTAGAAGAAAATTGTCTGCATAAACGAATATATTATATTTACTGATAATTTATAAGAAAATTACAATAACCGGAACAATTGAATTTTTTATTGACAATTTTAAAAGAAAATTGTGTACATTATCGAATTTTATATTTACTGTTAAATTTATAAGAAATTACAAAATTAACAAACAATTCATAAATTATTTATATTATAGACATAAGGCTTAAAAATGTAGTCTTTGCAAAAGATAAACTTTCAGGATTACTATACAATCAACCGCCCCCACCCTCCTCTTTTCTATTCATCCCCCTTTTTTCCCTTTTGTTATTATTCGTACAAGATAAAAAGAATACATTGCATTAAATTAAAATTGATTTAAAATGTCCCTTTTTCTATTATGGTATTGTAAAGAAGGATGTCTTAACAATAACCATTAAATATCATAATATACATTATTTTATTGCATGTCACACGTTTAGAATTCTACTAACATTTTGTACTACAGCATGTTATATGCATGGTAAAGTTTAACCTTTTAATATAACCTTTAGAACTACGGTAAAAAAGTGAAACTGTTTACATTATTATATATAAAGATTTTTATTATAATTTAATTTTATTATTTAATAATGATAATAATAGATATTGTAATTAAAAATGAAATCATACAACTTTAATAATTTAGAAGATACTTACATCCAAAATTAATTCTTTCAAATTAAAATATTATCCGTAAAGTAGCTGTCTTATAGTCGCTGGAAAATCCAAGAGGGGCAAAAGGGTGCACACATGTGCGAAAGAGAATGCAGGGATTTTATGGGCCTTTTTATTTTTGTTTTGCTGCCGCGCGCGGGCGACGAAGTCTTTCTCGACTTTCTATTTCACTGCTGATATTCGTTCAGACCAATCGTAGAGTGTTAGTGCGTGTAGCGGGTCGTTCGGCTCGGACAATCTAAAATTTTACAAAAATCACCTCCCGATTTGACAGTTTGTCTTTCTTTTCAAGTCAAATTTAATAATTTAGTGTTTAATATGATTTTTGTTGGAATTTATCATTCTATTGTAACTCTAAATTTTGCAGAAGAAAAATGTGGTGTTTGTGTTACATTGTTTCTGCAAAACGTTACAGGTATGAAAAAAGTAATTAAATTTGGTTATATTCTTTGATATACTGTTAAAAAAAAATTTTTATTTTTTTTTTAAATATACGTGCGTCTATAATAAAGACTGCCTGATCATACTGATGAGGCCTACGGGCAGTCTTGAGGCCGAAACGCTTTTAATCTTTACATTTATAATATTAAAGGACCTATATATTTCTTGTTTTGAGAGGTAGACTCTTCTTTGTAAGAATGAGCCTTACATATAAATACAGTGAAAAACTAATAATACCATGTAATAGGTTTAGCAGAAACCTACTTTAAAATGGTTTTCCCTTTATTGCTAAGAAGAAATTTCAATTTGCAGGATAAATACAAAAAATGTTTTGGTTTTTAATGTTAAATTAAATCTACATATGTTATGAATTAACAGTTTAATTCAATGCTAGGAGGGATATTTGCCCGCGGAGTAGTTGTTTCTGTTGTTCTGATAAATATAGTAGATTTTTTGTTAAAGAGTGCATGAGACACTCTAAAAACCTCGTCTACAATTTGCTGTTAGAAGCAATCATCTAAATGTTATCAAAGATAGACGTTCAAATCATTTTTAAGAAACGAATGTTCGTATTAACATCGTACAGACATTCCAATAATTGATGTTGATGTTTTATTTTGAACATTTGTAAGTATTATGAATCAGCAAAATGAAATAAATAATCTGTTCGTCTCATAAAATATTTTAAAAGAGCATTATTTTTTTAATGTAGGTTAAACAAAAAAAATGGTTAGGCTTTGAATATTTCTTTGGCTTTTCGGAACAGCCATTTAAGTCAATTTTCATGTTTTAGAGATATTGAGGTTTAAATGTTCATATTAATGATCTGTTCTTCATTCGAAAAAAAACGTATTTTGAATGTTTGTGATCCAACTGAAAGGGATTTATCACAAAGAAAATAATAAAAAATATCCTTAAGGGAGTACTATTGTTTTATACTTCCGTGGTAGGCCAAATCGTGTGCGTAAATAGTTGAATGAGAATGAGAATTTTTATTCGTTTGTTTATATTAGTTCTCATAGTTGGTGAATCAACATTTGGATTTTTGCAATATGTTTACGAGATATTAAATATATATTTCTCAAAGTTTCGTCGAAATGAGAACAGGAGTTTTCATTAATTTCACGATTGCAACTGTCGGAAACATGAGTTCCTATAAGGCTATATGTTAAAAAATGTATATGAGTAAGTTTGAGGTCAAAACATACTAGTATACAAAATTTCAGAGATTTCTGAACACTAATTCGAAACCGATAGTACTCCCTTAATGAAGTACTAAACTTGCCAAAAAATTATTATTAGCTTTTGCATATATAGATTGCACACAGAAATTGACCAGAAAGTTGTTATTACGGAAACACCATAGCTCAACTTCTGAAAATTTTATTATATACTTGCATTATTATAAAATAGTTATATTGACATTATCTTTTTTCTAAAACAATTTTTTGTTAAAATAAATTATATAGGGGAGCCTTGCCTAGTACCGTCCACCAGCCGTTTCTCTCTTCCACTGCTAGATGGAAGCTTTTAGGTACGGTAATTTGTTGCATATTATAGTACTATTAAACATACTTTGAGATCTATGCTTTAAATTTAAAATTTCAGAGTTGTTGGGACAAATATTCGTTAGGCTAATTATGCCAGCGTCAAAAGTTAATTTTAATAGCTCAGTACTTATTGTGCAAATAAGTTTCTATATTTGTATCAATTTATACATGTCATTTAAACCTTTATATGCTAAAAAATTCTCGGTGCCCCGATAATTCATTGCCCTCGCACAGTACTATCAGCTATCTAAATTGGTAAAATGAATTTCTTGCCTAGTACCGCCCATATATTATGTAACCTATTAGAATTTAAATTATATTGTAAGGCACTCTTGAGTTTTCCTTTGTTTTTTTTAGCAGTAAAATGTCTACGATTGAATACAAGGTAAAACAAATGGGAAAGCATGTAAAAATACCACAAAATAAGGACTGATAAATGAAATATCACAAAGAGAGTAAGAATACTGATTCCTTTGTTTCTAACAAATGCTAAAGTGCATATTCTTAATAAAAATACTATTTTCTTACCTTAAATATTTTTGAACTATTATTTATTGGCCATTTACACAATTAAAACTACGAAAACTATTAGGGGTCGGTATCAGGGAAACCTTTTTATAAATCGATAAGACACAAATTTTAAACTTGGATTTATAATTATTTCAGATTATTGTTTTTAAATTTCACCGTCAATATCAAAAGTTACAGCCAAAATAGCTATGGGTGGCGGTACTAGGCTAGTCTCCCCTACAGCCTCGTAGATTATAAAATGCACTACACAGTTTTCAATTATACGACGACGTTTCATGAACTTCTGCTATTTTAGTATGATAAAACCCTCTTTTTAAAATAATATCAAGTATAAATTAAAAAACAAATTGATTTATGTGGTTATTCTGGGAAGCCACAGATTTATATTATTTATCTACTTTTAACGCACGCTTGATCTCCTAAGACTACCTCTTTATACATATTAGATTCAGATGAATAATTGATAAGAAAATAATATTACATTATAGACTCTATTATTATCTTAATTTATGTCAAAGCTACTTTAACAATAATTCTCAGCTGACCAAGCACTGGGTCTGCGACGGTGCAGCCCATAGCTTATACTCTGGTGGATTAAATTATTCAACAAGTTCGTTTAAACGTGCGCGTTATATGCACATTGCGAATTGGGCGATTTTAATCAAGTGATATTTATCGAGTATTGCCGCAGTAGCGCCGAGGGTGAGAGGCGTTTTATTGAGCAGGTTTCGCTCGACTACAAGTATATGCAGCGTAGCCAACGTTTCGCGTGGAATGTTTCAGATGAGTTATTTATGTGGATTTATTGACGCCTGCGTGAACTTTATTTTTATTGCATGCTTCGCTGGTAATTAATGCGTCATTGGCGAAGTAAAGATTATACTTTGTTAGAACGTAATGCAATAAGAATAAGTTTAAAGAGCGTTTTTATTGGTGTTTAACGCGAAATTTCAGATTAAAATGAGACGGTTTTTTTAATTTACATATTTATTATTATCGTAAACACACTGGATTCTTACATGTTTATAAAAGCTTCCTTATTTTATAAAATCAAGAAAAGCTTTGAGTCACAGATTATAAATTAATTTGCAGTAAAAAGATTTAAACATAATTACACTCAAAATAAAACAGTTTAGATAAATCCACTGTTATTATGACATTAAATAAATTACATAATAAACGTATTAATGTCACTATATTAGTTAAAAATGACATGGCGTATTTTTAATTTTCATTAAATACTTAAAGAACAATTAAAAGAAAAAAAAGCATTATTTAGCATATAGTCATCAACAACTATTAACATTTCTAAATTTGAATATCTAAGAATCAAATCTTAAAAAGTGTTTCAATCAAATTACGATAAATGTAAAACAAAAAAGTTTACAACATTACTTTACTTATAACATGCCGTTAATAAAATATCGCACATTAAAATAATTAACTCCATAAAAAAAAACAATTTCAATAATTCACCCGCACTCTCTCGCGAGCACGTACGTTCCGTCCAAGGTTCCTCGCGCTACAAAGCAAAAGAATAAAAAAGCCGAACTTCGCCGATACAAACTCCGTCATACATTGCAGACGCGTTCATCTTCGGCTCTGCCTATTGTAAACAGCGACTTTGGAGGCTGCTGCGGCTCGCGCAAAGCAAGCATGCAAAACCCATAATTTCTCTCAGCCGCGCGCACGCTTGCGGGATAATAAAACTTTTAGCTGTATGAACAGTCGAAGGCTCCCGCTCGTCGATACTAACTTGCATTAAATGCATCCGCGAAGCGTAACGTCGGAATACGCAATTACGCGAGGTTCGTTTGATGAAGGATGGCGCGAAACTCGGGATAAAGGGGAGAGCCAAGGAAAAAGTGTTTTTCTACGATTTATGTAGGCGATGATGCGAAATTATTATAATCGTTACTTGTTTAGACAAACTTGACCCGATAAGTGATGAGTGGAAAAATAATAAAGCGGCAAGCTTTTAATTTATTAAGAAGGTAATCATAAGGGATTGTTGACAGATAAATCTAGGAATCTATTTGCTGTGGGACGTTCTTAAGGCTTGTTACATTTGATGTGAAATAGAATACATATCATAGATATTGGTGTTAAGAATGGCACTACTTTTGTGCGAAATTTAATTTGGATCGAAAATTAATATAGCAATGAATATCATCACCAAGGAAAATGTTTTAAATATTTACTTTCTTGATGACGTGATAAAAGCGATTTATTTTTAGAGCCGATAAATGCAGTATATAAAGAAGTACTTGTGATGTTTAAAAATTACATCGAAAAGAAATTATGAGAGGAAACTGGGACATTTAATGTATTTAAGAAGGCTATCAAGGGCTACTGTAAAACCAATTTATCAAAAATGGCAAACTTTGATGTACGTTACAGGTTGCAGAATCGCTTTGATCAATATAAGATAATGTATTATTTATGTGGGTTTTATTCGTGACCAAACATAATCATTTCACATTATGTAGATGCGGCAATTTGTAGTCATGAATATAGTTATATATAACGAACGAAATTTTTCTTTGAAGTTATTATATTTTTAGACTATAAAATCAAAAGCAGGAATTCTATAGAATCATATTCTATAGAACGAAAATATGTTAATGTTATACATTGAAAGATAATTAAAAATCATTGTACTAAATAATAATATCGCCCCCCCCCCCCCCCCCCCCCCCCCCCACTAACAAGACTAAGAAAACTTCAAATTCTATGTTTGTGTACAATGGGGAATGTAAGCGAAATTCAAAGCTCTACAGTATAGTTGACTTATGATTTAGGTATTACTTTAAAAATAAAACGAATAACCACAAAAAACTTATTTAGATTTCCGGCAACATAAACAATAATTTAGAAGATATGACATCTTATTAACTGTACTAATATACTAAATTAAAAACAGTAATTAACACAAATACCATTAAATACAAATGTCCAAAAATAAGTACAAAAGTATCCACTAAAGAAAAGATCCAACGCGTTGCTCCGCGAATACCAAAACTAAAGGTGACTAACAAAACCCATACCAAAAATGAGCAACGGACAGCCACAAAGGGTGAGCCGACGCGTACACCGCGCGGCATCTCTTTCTCTCTCTCTTGAAAGTGTCGCAGAAAGCGAGGAGGGCCCAAAAAAGTGCGCGGAGGGAGATGCAAGAAAGGTGAGGGGGAGTCGAGCCGAGCGATCGCGAGGTGCTCGCAGCGCAATTACCGCGGCCAGATGATGAATAGCTGAAAGTAAGCGGCGCGGCGCGGCGATACGAGCCAGAGCCCGAATACGGGCATAATGAATATCATTTCTTTTCGCGCGAGCCACCTTGACCCACATTAAATGTAGCCGCGCACCACTGCTACTAGGCGGCGCAGGTAGAAGCGCGACACGTCATTCTGCGAGCGTCGATTCGCGAGTGCTCTGCTTGCGTAAAGCGCCGATGGTTTGTCGTGCAGCTCGGAACTAGCCGAGCGCGAAGTAATGCTTACGAAGGGGGGAGGAGGAGGGGGAGTAGTAGTTCTGAACTAGAGTGGTCGAAGTTTGGTGGTTTTGGGTGTACGGGGAAGTAGTGGGCTTTCAACTTTCTTCTAAACTTTCAATACTTATTTGCAAGTTCATTCGCAGGAACAAGTGATAAAGTATAAGTGTAACGTAGCAGATTATATGAAATAGCTTTACTATATTAATATTAGAATTTTTTTATAAGTTTATGGAATCACAAATCGAGGTAAAGCCCGTAGTGTGGCCCCGATGGCGAGGCTTCGTGTCGTACTTATAGTACTCATACTTGCCACTGTGGCGCTGCCGCGCCCTTGATTGTAGTTTTATGAGTATAATTTATTGTAGTTTTTAAAAAATAACGCAAATAATGCGAAAAATATGAAATTTTTAAGCAAAAGGTAAGAATGTTTTGAGATTTTAAAAAATAGAAAAAGTAAAAACAAGAAAAATAAAAATTGTCAACAAATTATAAAATTATAAGAATCTAGTTGGCCAAGCAAAAATTAAAATGATTGTCAAGCATAATCTATATAAACGTAAATTATTTGATAATATTCAAAAACTGACTTGCCTAATGAAATTTAAAAATTTACAAATTTTCAAATTTGATACCAATTGTAGTTGGCTTGATCCAATTGTAGTAAATAAAGTGTACATAAATATAAGAAAATATAATTACAAATAAGTTTGTATTTTGAAAAATGAGCATTCCAAAATAAACAAAACTCACGTTTTTTCACACTTTTATAATTTTTTTACACTTTTATATATTTATTTAAATTTTTTACTCTTTCTCCCACTGAATTATTTTTACCGTAGGGCATATAGAAAAAAAGCTTATGATAAATTTTTACAACGTCCATGCTATTCCACTGTCGGTCCATTTTTTTTATAAATATAAAAGAATATTTCAGTTTCGTACGTTTACCCTCGTAAATTAACTTCTTCATGAACTTTATTATATAAACATATACTCATAAAACATTATTTTATAAATTGGTAAAAGTTATATGCACTCAAACTCAAGGTGGCCCATTATGCCCCACTCTACTCTATTGTTGTCTTGATTTGGAAGCGATTTCGCGTGGTTATGTAGAAGGTGGCAAAAATCGGGTGGTGGTGGAAGTTGGATGATTGACGGTATTGATTCTTTGGAAAGTGAAACCGTTGGATTGAAGTTGTATTAAGATTGTATTAAGGTTGATCGAAATTGAATTTTAATTAAAATTGTTAATTGTGTATCGTGATTTGCTCTTGAAGAAAGATGCTAGGTTGCATTTTTCAATTGTGTAGTTGTCAAATCTGATATGACATATATTACTCAACCTATTAAAAAATTTGAACTTTTTATTTATTAAATGTTAATAAGAAATAATACTTTTAATAAGGTGTGTATTGCATTGTTACAATGAAAGTAATTTTTTATTAACCTACTTTATTAAAATAACGTATAAAACTTAAATTAATTATAAATATATCAGCCTTTAACGAATCGTAAAATGTTAACATATACTAATAAATAACCTAATGATTGATACAAATTAATTCTGCTTAATCAAAACAATTTATATCTGACATGTGATCACTAAATTATAATTTCTAATAATGGGATTTCGTTTACCAATTACGTTTTTTCATTTAAAGCAACTTTTTTACACTCCAATGCTAGAATACTTTGTCATAATTATTTTGTTTGAGTTGTTACAAAGTTTTGCGTGGCATATCTTATAATTCTTCAGAAGATTGATATGCTAATGACTGGTCGTAAAACTAATTGACTGCTCATTATTTAAAACGTTACAGTTGACACCTTTCTAAAATATAATACTTTTCGTACCTTCAAACAATTTAAAATCATATTTATTTTTAAGACGTTATCATAACTGTAATATGTAAGGGCAATAATTAGAGTGTCACACCTTGTCAGTAACATATCTCCTAAAATTCTCAATTTTTATAATTGTATTTTACATACTTCACGAAGAATTATCATTTCACATTACTTATTAGTCGTATAACTCGTTACGTAAGACAATTTATCAAAAAATACCGTTTACGTTCAACGTGCTAATTACGTTGAGAAATCGCGCATGCATTCAATACGCAAACACTTTCCAAATCACTCATCCCAAATCCGAACTCTTTATTAAACAAGCAGATAATTTGTTATCCCCATTGAAATTCATTGAGCAAGCCACTTGACGCATCACAAAACCTGACACACCTCGTAACCCAATGATTAACGATCAATCCGCCAGTTAAATACCCACAATAGCCCGTCACACACGTCTAATCTCAACGAGCTCGCGTGTCGCTGCTCGCGCGAAAGAGACATCCCAACTCTCTTCTGCCCTACTCGCGTCGAACGTTTGCCAAATGTGCGTGTTTCCCGCGGGCGCAAGGACGCCGCAATACACACCTAATAGCCGCGTGTGCCATTGCTGTAGTCGTTGCGCGATGGCGCGAGGGCTCTCGAGTGAAAACGGGAGTCGCATGTGTAGATACGTGTGTACATCGGTAATGAGGCACGTTACATTGCACGCGTGCCCGGATTATCGGAGGCGAAGGAGGACTCACCTTCAGAAAGTCGCGTAGCCACATGACCTCGGGTTTCGGGTCGCCCACGACCTCGCACTGGATGATCACCGTGTCGCCCTCCTGGGCTTCCGTCGATAAGGGCTTCGTCACGAACAGCGGTACTTTCGAGTAGCTGTGGGCATAGAGATTGAATGAGGTATTTTTGTTGGATGGATGAATTTCCAGTATTTTAGGCATAGGTTTTTACGTCTTTTTGTTATTTTGACGGGATTGGATGTTCGGATGATTTGGCGTGATGCGTGAAAATTTGTGTGAATGGTGTTATTAGATTTATTTCGTGTATTCTGAATAAAATTAATTTTAGCATTAACTATTATATAATTAATAATATATTCTTGCACGCAGGAACGTATAATTGTATAGGAACTTTAGTAAATACCATAATTTTTAAACAAGTTTTAGGTTCTAGAGTTTCTAAAAAGATAAGTGAATACTTTCCTTTACATTAATCTGCACCATGACTGCAATTAATATCAAATCGCTGATTTCTTATTTTGATAACTCAATTTGCCAAAAAGAATATCAGTAAAAATAATCTTGATGCGCGAAGAGCGCTACAATCTTTTTTAGTATTTGTAAATTTTCAAATTATTGCATAAACTTAAGTATAATTTTAAAGATGAATTTAAATTTCTGATAATCGATTAAAATAATGTTTCATTTTTTTTAAATTTCCTTGGACAAATGTATATTATCCAAATTAACATAATAAAATGGCAATCAACCACAAATTTGCCGAAGAACCTGATTATCGAAATTATCTTGTGTTTTTGCTCATGTAAGCACACAAATATGGGTCACTCAATTTTAACAGTGTGCGAGACCCTTCCTATGATCAATTTCTCTCATCTATATAATATTATATAATGTCAAACTACTTTTACAAGGTTTCGATGTTTCAATTCAAAATTCAAATATTCTCAAAATAGACGAAATTGCAATTCTTTCTGAATAAAGGAAATGATAAATTTAAATAAATTTTTAATGAATTTATTGAAGTGAAGGGTACATGTATTTATTACAGCATAGCAGTACGAAAATCACCTCTCAGAATGCAATACATTTGTATTGTATCAGTTACAGTAACAACCTAAGAAGAGAAAAATGAATAAATAATTGAAATACTTACGGGATGTCAGTATACGGTGGATTGACGACAACGTGAGGCGAGTAGTCGTCATCCGCAGCTGAGACACTGTCGTCCGGCCCGATTACGGACACTCTGGCCGTCGTCTCCGATTTGCCGACTTCGTTGGCCGCCGTGCAGGTGTAGACACCCGCATCTCTGCTCGTCACTTTGGCCAAGATCAGCTCGACCGTCCCATCGTGACTCAAAGTCATCGCACCTCTTCTACGTGGTCGCAGGCGAATTCCGTCCCGGTGCCTATGTGTTATAAGATGGAAGTAAAATGAGTTTTCACAAGTACGATTCTTCTAGAGAAAATCATTATCAATTCATGAGATGTAAGAAACGAGCTGATGCAGTGTCTAAATAGTCTCGCTTTAATTATTATCATATAAAATTATAGATCCTACTTGTTTGTAAATATTGGTAATATATGTACTTATTATAAATATTGTGCGGTATGTAAAAGTTAAGGAAAATATCCTGTATTCATTTGACTTTTCAAGTTTCATATCACTCTGATTTTAAATTAACTGCATTCCACTTTGAAAGTTAAAGCAAAACTCTATTAAAGTGTATGTATAAATATAACATTATGCAGATATTTACAATTGATTATACAATTATAATACTAGCATTACAAATTTCTTACATTTTTAATTCATTTATTAATAAAACAATCGTTTCTGATTAAACAAAGTGCCACTTCATAATCTTTAATAATAAACATTTATACAAATTTGAAATTAGACCTAATGAGTTTATAAATTAAGCATGAAATATCACGTGAAATACAATAAAATCTTTTCGCACCGACTATAAAACCTCGCTTATACTTTGTTAAAAAAGAGAACACTTTCAAGAAGTCCGAAAACTTCCAAATTCGGCGAAATTCCAGGCGGATTACGCAACAAAATTAAGACGCACTCACCAAACGATGCCGACGCTGGGATATGCCTCGATCTGCGCCGACAGCCTGAGATCGCCGCCGACTTTGACGGCGTAAGCGACGTCCAGGCCGTAGAGGAATTCGGGAGCTATGTAGGCCCGGATTCCCTTGTCGACCACGAGAATGCAGCGACAGGACACCGAGCCGTTCGCATTTTTGGCGCAGGCCTCGTAGCAGCCGGAGTCCTCGAGACTCGAGCGCGCGATCTCGAGCGTGTGGAAGTGCGACTCGTCAATGTAGATCGAGCGCGTTGCTGCAGAAGAATTGAAGTTTTGGGTTGATTTAATTGTTATCAGCATGTATATTTAAAAATTTATTGAAATATTAGATAGAATTAAAATATTGTAAATAATGTTTTGAATAATTTAGTATTTAATGGGAGAAGTGTGATTGGCATAGCGGCTTCGATAGTGCACTCTTGTCTTAACATCTTTTTAGTTTTTCAAAGTGAAAGTTAGCTTATTTCTTATAATAGGACAAACAACGAAATTGTTTTTAGTAAAGAAATTTGATTCCATACTATGAGTGCACCAACAAGTCGCAAATTGGTTGGATGTCGGCATTTCTATTTATTTTTATTCGTTTATATCTGATTATTTATGAATGTTTAATAAATAACAATTGTTTATTGCGAAAGAAAATATATTAAACTAGCATTATGTACAGTTTTATTTATGATTAATGCTTTATGTTCACTTGAATAAATCAGTGATCTTGCTTAGAGGCGTTATGCGTTATGCCAGTTATGCCGCATCTTCCCTACTTAGTTTGTCATTAAAAAAAGTAAAAATTAATAATTCTATATTTTTGGAAGACGATATTGAGATTTGCATTTTCTAAAGTATTGAATATAGCAAATTTAGATACATGTGAGCCAATTGTATAGATGAAATCAAACAAAATGTATAGAGATAGTGGAATAAGTTAGAGTCCTTTCTACTTTTTCTTTTTAGCTTCGTCTTAAAACACATACATTTATGATATCATTTTGTACGTTTTCACGGATTTCTTTTGTAATTATTACCGACACTGATACCCTTCAATTTTATCGCATTTATTTTTTATTTGTAAAATTTTATAAAATTTTATAAGTTCTTCATTTAAATAATAAAATAGGAGTAAAGAGAAAAATCATTTTAAAAAATTTATTAATACAATACTTACAAGTTTCTATAACTGATTTGCCATCTTTGAACCAAGTTACTTCTGGTTCAGGACAACCAAAGGCTTGACACGTTAATCTTACAGGATATGAACTTTGTACTCTCCTATCCCGAAGCCTCATCGTAAATTGCGGTGGTCCATCTTGCATAAGACCATCGAGGAACCTGTTTTCAATAATTACAATAGTTAATAAAGATATAAAAAATGTACTATTTAAATTTTACTAAATAACTGTAATACCGTTTCTGTAAGCGTGCGTCAGCACTTAAGATTTTTGGGTCGTTTACAACCAAAATTCGCCCATAAGATGATACTTTGCCGGCTTTATTCGAAACTTCGCAAATATATCTACCAGAATAATTTTCGTCGATATTGTTCAAAACGAGCAAACACTTCGATCGTTCATTTTTAATAATGTATCTAGAGTCTACATTGGAGTCAATCTCCATCGTTTCTCGAAGCCATTTTACATCGAATTTCGATTCGCTTCGAACCTGTACCAAAACAATTAAATATTTTAGGCGTATGTTATTTGCTATCATTTTTATATACATCAACAATATAGGACTGTTTATTTAATTTACTTCTATTAAAAAATAAGCTTATTGAACTTGCTTCGATTAAATGACAAATTGTATAAATAGTACATTTATATAAATAAAATAAAATAAAAATATTAATTTTTATCTGTAAAAATTATTTTCACACTGGTAGAGCAAACAAATAAGTGAATAAAAACGTACTTCGCATTCTAAATTGACTGTCGATCCTACAAGCGCTTTGAGCTGTCCAGGGAGAATTTTCGTGAATTCAGGAATTTCGACATCATCGCATACAGTTGCCGAACCGTTCATTGTAACAGATTCGCCCCATCCATAACGATTTCTCGGCGTCACGCGAAATTTGTATTCGCCGCCAGGTCGAAGGTTGAAGGCGTCGAAGGAGTTGATTGGCGAAATACCAAGCTATTTTAAACAAAAACAAATTGCATTTTGTTAGCATGTTTAATTAAATGGCTAAAAATAGAAATTCTTGACTTTATTCGTATCAGACAATGTATAATAGTAAATGAGCACTAGTGAAGTAAATGAATTCATTTCTAATTAAAAATAAATAACCAAAAGTAACTTAAAGAAAAATCTTCATCTAATATAATAAATCTTAACAAAAATATTATTTAATCTATAGCAACCTTGTGCCTTTTTCAGTACACAAATTATACTGATTTTTTACTAACTCAGATTTAGTAAATATAAGTAGATACAAAAAAGTAAGTACGTATCTTAATTATATCTACTATCTATGTCATATTATGACAAAATATTTATTTAATCTTTCAGAAATCTTTTTGTATTATAAAATTGTATACTCAAAATGTTACATTCAGTGAAATTTATTGAAAAATTCTAGTAAAAACCATTAACAGCAGGTACAGGGCCAAACTATTTTTCCGAACGTGCCGGTTAATGACCATTAAAATGTGCATAGTTTATGGTATAAGGTGCATAGACTATGACGTAAGCAGCTTACACCACAAACTATGCTACTTTTGATGGTCATTAATCGTCACAGTCGGAAAAGTGGTTTGGCCCTCGGGTGTACAATCTAGCTACTATTCTAAATAAACATAACATCTAACATTAATTCCATCAGACATTTACTCAAATAAACATTTAAAAATATTCTCTTTCAAAATATTTGAATAAATACGCTGGGTTATTATTAGATAAGATTATTAAATATTATATCTAACAACCTCCGCCCATCGCGCTCCCCCGTCTCCTCCCATCTGCCAGGCGTCAACGCGGTATGCAATGACCGGAGCAGGTCCACGCTGATTCGCTTTTCCCCAGCTCAGTGAAAGCCAATTTCTTCCGCCGTCCACGACTATAGGCTCGCTGCTAATTGGTCCCGGTACATCTGAATCATACGCAAATGATGAAAGGTGTTATTCAGTAGTAGATATTCAAATTGCATTATTGTATTTATTTGTAACGGTTACAAAAACAGTTTCTAATTAATTTACAGCTTGAACTGTTTCATTTGCATTATTTCAAATAGGTCACGAAAAAAGTTCACGACGTTGCATATTTTTGGAATTTTCTTTCTTTATAAAAATCTTTGAATAAATCTGCATTGCTGTAAAATGCAAATCTCAGTGTCTTGTGAATCAAATTCTTTTCGAATCTGAATTTTTTACTTAGCACAATCTTAAATGTATTCAATTCAGCATAAGCTTCTAAATGAAATATAAAATATATATTATTTTTTTAATTAATTTATACTACTTTAAAAGAATATCTCAAAAATCTTAAAATTTTCTCAAATTTTGTACAAACCTTAAATGTTTTGAATATATTATTTAAGTTTGATGGTATTGGTTTGAATTTCTATTTACTGTTTTTAATATTTTATAACCAAAACTTTGATAATATTCCTTATTAAAAATGTAATAAAATACCTTGATAGCTCAGCAATTCAGAATCCGAATTGTTTCTATTATACCATGCTAGTTTTAATCTTTTGACCAACTTTTTCTTGGATTCGAGAAGTCGCTGATCATCAGAAAAATTACTAACGTCGAGACTCATTTTTCTCTAAAACGCACATCACTCAACGCGATGAATAGGCTTCGGTACAATGTTGCACCGTTGACAAGTGAAAAATTATTCGTAACGAGTTAAAGATGTTACACAAATAGTAGTAAAGTACCGCGCGCGAAGAGACCAAAGTCGCGCATGTAATTGGACCGCGCGCAACGAACTAAATTTCAAAATTGGTGGGACGCGATCGCTCTTGACGAGTATTTCTCGTTGGCGGGGAGAGGCCGACGAAAATAGTACGCAAGGGGGTTGCCTCAAATTCGCTGCGTGGGCAGTCAGGACAATAATTTTTAGTTCTTTTGACCTCTTTTGCCATAGTATTCTACTCCACACAGTTATCTAAATAGTATTCCGATGAAAACGCGTGTTTGTACATTAAATAAAAGATTTGTATACGTTTTTTAATTGTTTTTACTCAATGAATCTCATATTATAATTTTTCCAAAATATGAATTTTATTTATACATTTTGGTCCACATGGGCATATGTATTAACATTTTACAATAACAATTTTTAATGTGTAAATAAGAAATATTAAAAGTACT
Organism: Gastracanthus pulcherrimus; assembly: GCA_949152435.1. NCBI lineage: Eukaryota > Metazoa > Arthropoda > Insecta > Hymenoptera > Pteromalidae > Gastracanthus > Gastracanthus pulcherrimus. The sequence continues at coordinate 194,364,010 of OX424572.1, read as the reverse complement.
CACTCCTGAGATAAGATTGCTGTTCCTTGATATGTATATCAGACAGACGATCCGACAAACTTAACCTTTCTGCTGTAGGAGTTAATGACCTTGCCCTTTGTCTTACCTTATTTGGAAGGAAAATTTATTATTCAAATTTAAAAAGAAACTAATTAATACTTATAAAGAATACAAAATTATTTTTTTTAAATCAACCTTTAATGTGAAGAACGACCTGTCACAGCCATAACAATTTTTTACAAGTATACAGTAGGTTCCTTCGTCTTCTGGATTCACCCTGTTCAAAGTCAGTCTAACGTAGTCATCAATCATCTCTTTATGGGATTTTGGTCCATCAGTAATGTCTTTAATGCCTTTCATCCATACAACTAAATAACAAAATATTGATGTATTGATTTTAACAGAATTTTGAATGTATACTTTGTATGGCGTTAAAATACGGAAAATTATACACAATATTTTTTTACAAATTACAATCATTTCAAACAGATATAAATTTGTTTGTAAAGTAAATATTTATAGAATACAATTATTTACCAACGTTTTAAAGATCTAGTAATTAAAAAGAATATATATTTTTTAATATTCTTCCATATAGGCTAATACATTGTTGCAAGTCAGTAGTTCCGAGGTTTGCCACCACAGCACGTAAAATACATGCACTAAAGAGGGCACTAGTATCACGTACGAAGTGAATGTCTGTATGTAATTACACAACCTCTAGAATTTGAATGTAACTTTACATGATCGTATACAGGGGAAGTATATGTAAGATCATATCGATGGGTCCTAAGAGAAAAGACTTATCTTATGCGTTACGATTAGAAAATACCTATCTCACGCGTTGATATTAGAAAAGACCTATCTTGCGCATTGCAATCAGAAACGTACTATCTTTTTTGAGGTTATTTCTTTCACTAACTTTAAGGTCATATAATTATTATAAGATAATTTAAATTGTAACTTTTATTGCCTTTTTAATACTACTGATGTAAGATTATCATCTTCACGTCATTAAAAGTAAGGTGTCAAATCGTTTTATAACAAATTTTCAGCATCGAATAGAGCTTACAAAACAACCTCAAAAATGATAGTACGTTTCTGATCGCAACGCGCAAGATAGGTCTTTTCTAATCGTAATGCGTGAGATAGGTATTATCTAATCGTAATACGTGAGATAGGTATTATCTAATCGTAACGCGTAAGATAAGTATTCTCTCTTAGGACCCATCAATATACGTAAATTTTGATTGTATCGCGCTTATTTACTATACTTTTTGACAAAATGTTGTTCAACAAGAATATTGCATCACGTACCTCTTGGCCTAGGAGTTCCACTGACCCTAAAGGACACGGATACAGCCTCTCCATCCATGACGTGTATCATTTTGTCGACGGGTCGCGAGACGAACATAGCCGGTTTCCCCAGATCGTCGAATTTGCTGAGCGGTATCACCTCGACGGTCGCACTGGTGTCGACGTGACCGTAGGCATTGCTCACTCGGCAAACGTAAGTACCAGCCTCAGATTCCGTCGCTTCCGGAACGATGAGCGTGTAAATACCGGACTCGGCGAAGGTGCGAGTTTTCGGATCGGTGACTGGCTCCTTCCTTGTTCCCCGATCACGCAGCCACGTCACATTGGACGCTACTGCGTCTGGAACATTTTATTAGAAATAATGTAATAAATTCACTTTTCCTTAATTAATAATTGTTCCAAAATTCTTATGATGAAGTACCTTTTATCTCCACCTGAAGTGCGATAGTTCCTCCAGCAGGTACTTTGTAATCAGCAAGAGAAGTTGATATTCGAGGAAGTTTTTCACGTTCCCTTACGGAATCGTAGAATCGATTGTCGAAACTGTAATCTTTTCTTGAACGAATTTTTCGTTTTTCAAATTCTGTAAAATTTATAAACGATATATCTGTAATATGTAAGTGTCAGAATTACCATGCATAACAAATATTGTAAGTATTACCATCAAAATGAACTGTATGTCGAATTTGCTCACTACTTTTATCGCTAGTCGCTTTACAAACGTATTGCCCACTATCCGAAATGTCTGGTTCGGATATGTGCAGGCGACAAACGCCATCACCAAGCAAGGACTGTCTGTATCGATCACCTCGAAGAAGTCGTTCATCCTTTAACCACGAAATCGAAGGGGTCGGTTGTCCGCGTACGCGAGTCTCGAGTACTAGTTCTCGATCGGATAATTTATATTTGTCTGCAATTAAAAAACAGTATTTGACTAATTTTATAAAGTAAATAGCGGTAATGTCAAAATTTTTAATTCATAAAACTCAATCAATAATTTTAATTCATTAAAACTAGTTACCATTCAAAGCAGATGTAAATGTAGGTCCCAACGGCGCTGATTCGTAAACCGAGTATACTCGTACAGTAGCCTCCGTTGACGATTGGCCGTAACTATTATTCGCTAAACAAGCATAATAGCCAGAATCCTCGAGTCCTGCAGCAGTGATTTCTAGTGTTGCCATTCCATTCTCATACTTTATTCTTTCACGACCACCTGTTCGTACTCGGTCTCCATTTTTTGTCCAGTAAACTTGTGGTTCTGGTTGTCCGATTGTGGTACAAATCAGTCTTATATGAGAGCCTTCGGCCACTGTGCAGTTAGTTAATTTCGTACAGAACGTTGGACACTTTCCACGCTGTAAGAAAATTTGCGTTTGATAAAAACATCAATATTGTAAATACATTAAGAATTATTAAATTTGTTAATATTATTATATATAAAATAAAATAAGATATATAAAATGTCATTAATTATTAAAAATACTCTATAAAAAAAGAATTTTAATTAACCCTTAGATGGAACATTCTTTAAAATTGCGTAGTTTGTGTACATAGAGTCAAGTTGTTCACATATTATGTATCAACTTGCATTTTTAAAACTATACACAACATTCTTTAAGTTAAAAAGTTAAATTTTCACGTAGTATAATTTGATTTTGCAAAAAAGAATAATCAACACGAAAAAACTATGCCTAAAATTGAAATAAAATCGTCAATTTTTCGTGTTGATTATTCTTTTTTGCAAAATCAAATTATACTACGTGAAAATTTAACTTTTTAACTTAAAGAATGCTCTGTACGAATGCTGTAAGAATGCTAACTACTACTTAGCGCGGGATAGTGACCTGGTGCACCAACTGAGAGTAAAAATGTCATATTATCATATATTAGAGAGTAATTAAAATTATATTATACAGTGGGTCCCGCTTAATGTAAACGCGTTTAAATGTTATCAAGGTAGGCTGGAACCAATTCACTTGTTACTAAATCATATACAATTTATCGCATATTGTAATTATATTCCCGGTTATTGTTATCAAATCAAAAGAGAAAATAACTACAAATCTTACAGAAAATCTAGTTGCTATCGGTCCATCGAACCATTCGGTGTTCCGTTTTCATTTTACAACGAGCAAACTTAATTTTAAGTGAAAAAACTGATTTATTAAAATTATACGATTCTCGTCCTAGTCGTATGACTCAACGTGAGGCTGCAGCAAATTTACAAGTTTCTAAGTCATTATTGTATAAATTGCTAAAAAATAGGTTTGATGTTGAATTAGCTTGTTTAAATAATCAAAATCAAAATCGAAAATGTAAAAGTTGTGGAAAAGATAAAAGAGGCAGAAAATGCATTTAACCTTCCCCTACTCAGGTGAAATTTAGGAACGTAAGCCACGACATGGCATCTGCGAAACCTCGTGGCAAAATTTCGCTAATATCAATTTTTATACATAATGTTTACTTGATAAAAAAATAGTATTAGTAAGTGAAACCAATAATTAAAAAGTAAGAACAACATTCGTTTATAAAAGTAATTATATATATGAGATAAAATTATTTGTTTAAATAGGTTTTGTGGGCCTTCACTTTTAAGCGCGTCAAAAAGATAGTCACATAAAAAGTAAAAGAAAATCGAAAACACTTTTACTAAATCTAATGGAAACTTTTCTAATATTCATTCAACGTATAAAATTTTCAAAACAAAGTTTTTGGTAAAAAAATATAATTTTTTAAGATTTCCATTTTCATTTTTTCGATTTTTTATGCTTATATTGTTTATAATTTTTTAAACTAATTAATTTTATAGCTCCATACTTTTACATAATAACTATAATTATATTCAATGAGTTTACAAAAAGGTTTTAGGGCTGGAAATATAATATTGATAAAGTTATAAATGACTTAATTTTGAGTAGGGTCTCACAGATGTCACCTGGGTAGTAAAGGATTAAAGATTGGTTCAAAACTATTAGAGAAAATGAACTCTTATATAGACGGATCTTTACTAAAAGAAAGCTGAGGATTTAGCACATTAAATGTAAAAAGATTTTCACGCTACCAATGGATGGATGAACAAATTGTAAATATAAATATTATGCACCGAAAGATACATCGTATAAATGCATTGCACATTGTAAACAGTAGATACACTCACATGCAAATGAATTTTTGAGAATATTTCTCTATTTCAGTTATCATCTACTGGTTGATGTTATAAATTATACCTGTTCCCGATGCAATCACATTAAGCGGGGCCAACTGTATTATAAACTTTAAGTTATCAACTAAAATTTATTTGTATTGCTGGATGACTATTTTTTGAATACTAAACTTGTTAAATAATATAATAAGTCATTATTTAATTCTTAATAAAATTAAACTCACGTCCAATGATCTATTTTTAGAAGATTTTAATGGCGAAATGCCGTCATAAACAGCAACAGATTTTCTTGACTCAAATCTTCTGCGAGAACGACTTAGAGCTAGACTGTCTGATACAGACATAGAATAGTCACTAGTATGAAATGATTTAGCTGTGTACGTAGGATGTTCAAAGTTCTTTGAAGTATTGTCATACGATCTAGCATAAAATCGCCTTTTAGAATCCATTTCCAAATTCAGTGAAGATGTAGAATAAGTATCATATTTATTTGCAAGATTAAAACTGTACGGTGTTCTTCCAGTCGATGTCAAGTCTGGAATACTTGCTCCACTGAAAAGAGAAGGATGTGATGATCTTAAGTCGTAGTCTCGACGCAATAAATCCTCTCTTGATCTTGATAAAAATGTATTTTCTTTCGTAGTATGCAATCGACTAAGATCTGGAATACTATCTAATTTAAAACGAGATAAATCGCTAATCGTAGTTTTCTTATAATCAAATCTTAATGGTCTTTCTTTCTCGATAGGTTTTGCTCTATTATACAATGACTCCGAATTCAATTTATTTAATTGATTAGTCAGTATATTTTTCTCTCGGACAGAACTATAATCCACCATTTGACTATCATTCCGTGAAATACTACGTGATGTTCTTGATGTATTTTCCACTTTTAAACTATCTTTATGGTATTGCACTGGCGCCTCTCTTGAATATTTTGTTCTACCTTCATGTACTGTCGCCAAATTATTAAAATCCGCTTTTCCATTTTCCCATTTACTATATTCCCTTGTTTTCGCTGCATCGTTATTTAATTGTGATTGGTCACTTTCTTTATTTATAAGCTCCTCTGATACTTTTAATGTTCTACATTTTGTTTCTTCTTGTTGCTTAAGACATACATCCTTTAACTTCTCGGCTTCTTTGAAGTCTTCAGCTTTTTTGTTTTTCATATCACTTTTAACTTCTTTGAGCATATTCTTCTCACTTTCCAGTTGTTTAAGTTGCTCTTTATTCTCAATATTATTCTCTTTATTGTCAACCAATTCATTATCTTTCATTATTTTGCGTTCACTTTCTGCGCCTTGCTTTAACTTTTCTGCATCTTCTTTATTTTTGGATTCTTCTTTCTCTTGCTTGAGTATATCAACTTCCTTATCACTTTTATAATCTTCATTCTTTCTATTTAGTTTCTCGGCTTCTTTATTGATACGCTCTTCTTCCTCTATTTCGTCCTTCTTAGTTACTTTCTTCTTATGCTTCTCTTTACCTTTCTTTACCTCCTTAGTTTCTTCATTTGTCTTATGCTCTTTTTCGAGTTTGATTTGCTCGGTTTCTTTTTTCTTACAATCTTCTTCCTTTTTCTTGAGCTTCTCCGCTTCTTCTTTTTTCTTTCTCTCTTCTTCCTCTTTCTTGAGCTTCTCAGCTTCTTCTTTTTTCTTTCTCTCTTCTTCCTCTTTCTTGAGCTTCTCAGCCTCTTCTTTTTTCCTTTTCTCTTCTTCATCTTTCTTAAGCTTATCTGCTTCTTCCTTTTTCTTTCTCATTTTCTCCTCTTCCTCTAGCTTACGCTTATCTGCTTCTTCCTTTATCTTGTTATCTTCTTCCTCTTTCTTAAGCTTATCTGCTTCTTCCTTTTTCTTGTTCTCTTCTTCCTCTTTCTTAAGCTTATTTTCTTTTTCCTTTTTCTTGTTCTCTTCTTCCTCTTTCTTAAGCTTATCTGCTTCTTCCTTTTCTTTTCGCTCTATTTCTTTTTTGTTAAGCTTTTCTGCTTCTTCCTTCTTTTTACACTCATCTTCCTCTTTCTTGAGTTTCTCAGCTTCTTTCTTGTTCTTCTTCTCATCTTCCACTTGCTTGAGCCTTTTCACTTCTATCGTTTTCTTTGTTTCTTCTTCCTCTTGTTTGAGTTTTTCAGCTTCTTCGTTTATCTTCTTCTCTTCTTCCTCTGTCTTGAGCTTATCAGTTTCTTCCTTTTTCTCTTTTTCTTTTTCTTCATTCTTAAGCTTATCCGTCTCTTCCTTTTTCTTACACTCTTCTACCTCTTTCTTGAGCCTCTCGGTTACTTCCTTCTTTTTACGTTCTTCCTCATCTTTCTTGAGCCTCTGAGATTCTTCCTTCGTCAGCTCTTTATCTTCCTTTAGTTCAATTTCTGATTCATTCATTTTTATCTGATATGGCATTTCTTCTTCAATTATAAACCCTAAGTTTTCTCTTAATTCCTGCATAGGTTTGATTATTGTTTCTAATGCTCGTGCTGCACCAGAATTAGAATATATTGCATCTCCGCTCTCTTTATTCTCTTGCTCAAATTTACTCTGACTAGCTAGCATTGGTAAATACTGTCCCAGTTTTTCCAATGATGATGCTAAATTTTGTAAAGCCGATAAGTTACTTTCTCGTGCTAAAGTTGATTTTGATTTGTCGGAATCGTCAATAGCTGTTTGTTTCATCACTACAATTGACGTTTGTAAGTCACTTAAGCATTCTACAATGACATTAGCTTGTGCAAAGTTTACCTCTGCTGCATGGATCGCTTCTATAGATGATGGTGTTTGAAAAATATCTGAGATAGATTTTTGCAAATCATCTAATGGTTTCTCAATCATAGACCATAAAGACTCTTTGACTTCAAGATTTCTCTTATCATTACACGAATTTTTAGATTCTTCATCTTCCTTCTTGGATATTTCAGCTTCAATCTTCTTCCTTTTGTTTGCTTCATCTACCTTGAACTTCTCAGTTTCGTTCTTCGTATTACGTAAATCTTCTTCTTCCATAAGCTTTTCAGCTTCTTCCTTTTTGATTTTCTCTACTTCCTCATTCTTGAGCTTCTCAGTATCTTCCTTTTTCTTTTTCTCTTCTTCTTCTTTCTTAAGCTTTTCTACTTCTTCCTTTTTCTTTTTCTCTTCTTCTTCTTTCTTAAGCTTTTCTACTTCTTCCTTTTTCTTTTTCTCTTCTTCTTCTTTCTTAAGCTTTTCTACTTCTTCCTTTTTCTTTTTCTCTTCTTCTTCTTTCTTAAGCTTTTCTACTTCTTCCTTTTTCTTTTTCTCTTCTTCTTCTTTCTTAAGCTTTTCTACTTCTTCCTTTTTCTTTTTCTCTTCTTCTTCTTTCTTAAGCTTTTCTACTTCTTCCTTTTTCTTTTTCTCTTCTTCTTCTTTCTTAAGCTTTTCTACTTCTTCCTTTTTCTTTTTCTCTTCTTCTTCTTTCTTAAGCTTTTCTACTTCTTCCTTTTTCTTTTTCTCTTCTTCTTCTTTCTTAAGCTTTTCTACTTCTTCCTTTTTCTTTTTCTCTTCTTCTCTCTTGAGTTTTTCAGCTTGTTCCTTCTTTACACGCTGTTCTTCCTCTTTCTTAAGTTTTTCAGCTTCTTCATTTTTCTTTTTCTCTTCCTCTTGCTTGAGCTCTTCCGCTTCTTTCGTTTTCTTTTTCTTTTCTTCCTCTTGCTTGAGTTTTTCAGCATCCTTCTTTTTCTTCTTTTTATCTTCTTCTTCCTTGTGCTTTTCATATTCTTCTTTTTTCTTTTTCTCTTCTTCTTCTTTCTTAAGCTTTTCTACTTCTTCCTTTTTTTTACGAACTTCTTCCTCTCTCTTGAGTTTTTCTGTTTCTTCCTTCTTTTTCCGTTCTTCTTCTTCGCTTTTAAGCTTCTCAGCTTCTTCCTTCTTTACACGCTCTTCTTCCACTTTCTTTAGTTTTTCTGCTATTTCCTTTTTAATTGCCTCTTCTTCCTCTTGCTTAAGTTTTTCAGCTTCTTCCTTTTTCTTACGCTCTTCTTCGAGTTTGAGTTGCTCGGCTTCTTTTTTCTTACGTTCTTCTTCCTCTTTTTGCAGCCTCTCAGCTTCTTCATTTTTCTCATTTTCCGCTTGCTTTAGCTTTATTGCTTTTTCGTTCTTTTCCCGTTCTTCATCTTCTCTTTTAAGCTTTTCAGCTTCTTCCTTCTTTACACGCTCTTCTTTCTCTTTCATCAGTTTTTCTGCTTCTTCCTTTTTCATTTTCTCTTCTTCCTCTCTCTTGAGCTTTTCTGCTTCTTCGTTCTTTTTCCGTTCTTCTTCTTCTCTTTTAAGCTTTACAGATTCTTCCTTCTTTACGCGCTCTTCTTCCTCTTTCTTGAGCTTCTCAGCTTGTTTCTTTTCCTTTTCCTCTTCTTCCTCTTGCTTGAGTTTTTCAGTTTCTTCCCTTTTCTTACGCTCTTCTTCGAGTTTGAGGTGCTCGGCTTCTTTTGTCTTACGTTCTTCTTCCTCTTTCTTGAGCTTCTCAGCTTCTTCCTTTTTCTTCTTTTCTTCATCCTCTTGCTTGAGCTTTTCTGCTTCTTCCTTCTTCTTCAGCTCTTCTTCTTCTCTTTTAAACTTTTCAGCTTCTTGATTCCTTACACGCTCTTCTTCCTCTCTCTTAAGCTTATTAGCTTCTTCTTCTTCTATCTTTTTCTCTTCCTCGCCTTTCTTGAGCCTCTCAGCTTCTTCTTTTTTCTTCTTCACTTCTTCCTCTTGTTTGAGCTTCTCAGCTGCTTCATTCTTTACACGATCTTCCTCCTCATTCTTGAATTTCTCAACTTCTTCCTGTTTCTTTCTTTCTTCTTCCTCTTGCTTGAGCAATTCTGCTTCTTCCTTTTTAATCTGTTCTTCTTCTTCTCTCTTGAGCTTTTCGGCTTCTTCGTTCTTTAATCGCTCTTCTCCCTCTTTCTTGAGTTTTTCAGTTTCTTCTTTTTCCTTTTTCTCTTTTTCTTCTTGCTCGAGCTTCTCAGCTTCTTCCATCTTTTTCCGCGATTCCTCCTCTTTCTTAAGCTTCTCGGCTTCTTCCATTTTCTGAAGTCTCGCAATTTCTTCCTTTTTCTGCTTCTCATCATTCTCTTGCTTGAGCTTTTCCGCTTCTTCCTTCTTTTTCCGCTCTTCCTCCTCTTTCTTGATCTTCTCAGCTTCTTCCTTTTTCTTTTTCTGATCTTCCGCTTGCTTGAGCTTTTCTGTTTCTTCCTTCTTTACACGCTCTTCTTCCTCTTTCTGTAGCCTCTCAGCTTCCTTTTTCTCTTCTTCGTCTTGCTTGAGTTTTTCCGATTCTTCCTTCTTTTTACGTTCTTCTTCCTTTCTCTGGAGCTGCTCAGCTTCTTCCTTCTTATATTTCTCTTCTTCCTCTATCTTGAGCTTCTCAGCTCTTTCTTTCTTTTTCCGCTCTTCTTCCTCTTTCTCGAGCCTTTCATCATCTTTTTTCTTTTTCTCTTCTTCCCGGTTTCTAAGCTTTTCCGCTTCGTTCTTCTTTTTCAGCTCTTCTTCCTCTCTCTGGGACTGTTCAGCTTCTTCCTTTAATTTTTTCTCTTCTTCTTTCTTGAGTCTCTCAGCTTCTTGCGTTTTCCTTTCAGCGTCTCTCTCTTGCTCAAGATATTCTGCTTCTTCCCTCGTTTTTCGCTCTTCTTTCTCTTTTTCGATCTTTTTAGCTTCTTCCTTTTTCTCTTTTTCTTCCTCTTTTTGAAGTGTCTGAACTTCTTCTGTTCTCTTCATCTCATCTTCCACATGCTTGAGCTTCCCTTCTTCTTTTTCTTCCTCGAGTTTATCGGCTTCTTCCTTCTTTTTGCGCTCATCTATATCTTTCTTAAGCTTTCCTACTTCATCCTTTTTGTTTTTCTCTTCTTCCTCTTGTATGAGTATTTGTTTTTCTGCTTCTAATTTATGATGTTTATCATCTGTGTGCTTCGGCATTTCTTCTATCTTATTAATTTCCTCTACTTTCTCGATCTTTCCTATTTCTTCTTTCGTTATATGCTTTTCTTGAGATTCTTTCTTAAGATTTTGTTCTTTTTGATCATACTTTATCTCATCGGCTCCTAATATCTGACTTTCTAATGCCTTATCTTTAAGTCTTTCTGTTTCTTCCTTTTCTTGTATTTCTGCTTCTTTGATAGTCACTTCAGATTCTTCGGTATGCATGTGTTCGTTATCTTTCTCTTTTTGTTTGTCATTATTTCTGTTCAACTGGTCGTTCACAATTTGTTCTTTGTCTCTAAGTATTTGAACTCTGTCAACTGCTTCTTGCGCATCTTGTTCTGAGCTGAGTTGGATTCCTAACTTTTCAATGTCCATTACATTTTCACTGTCATCTAGCTGACTTATATCTTCGAGTTCCTTATTTCTAATATCCAAAGTTGTTGCTTTTCCGAATGAAAAGTCTTCATCTGATGATTGCACGATGAGTTTTGATTTATTTTGTATTGTATTTAGTTCAGCTAGATCCTCCAATTCTTTAACACTTTCTCCATTTACTACTTCGGATAAAACATGCGCTTCATGTGGCAGAAGAATACTTTGAGCTTGCTCTTTTTCAAAAGATATTGACTCTATACTTTGAGCGTCCTCTGTATTATCGTCAGCTACAATCTCAGCGATCACAATGTTTGAATCAATAACTTTTTTATCCTTTATATCAGAGTGTAATAAGCTTTTTGTTTCTATTAGTGTCACTTGATAGCTTTCCTCATGTTCCTGTGCAGTTTGTATTGCAGCGACTGGTTCGTTTTTAATATCTCCTACAGCATTAGTATTTAATTCATCTGGGCTGTAAGCCATAACCGTTTCTTGAGCTATATGTTCTTGTAAAGAACTATCTTTCAATTCAGCATCCAAAGTGTCTAAAGAAACAACTTCAGTATCGCGATTGAAGTTCAGAATAATTTCTTTTTCAATTTGATTATCGATAAACTCTGTTGTACCTTGGTGCTCTTCTATTATTGATTCTGAATGAGACATTGTTATTACTTCATGTGATGTAATATTTTCAAGAGATGCTTCATCTGCAAGATGTTGAGCAACCATTGCTTTACTTGTTTCTTTCCCATGCTCCTCTAAATCTTTTAATTCTTTAGTAACTTCATCTGTTTCAAAATCTTCAGAACCTAAATATTCTTTAAATTCTGAATTTTTTACTTTAGCTGTTTGAGTATCTAATAAAATTGGTTTTAAATCTTCAAGCACATCAACCGCACTTTCAGTTATAGTTGACTGCACATCATTAATTCTTTGAGAGATTTCTGTATGTTCTATGTCTGACTCGGATTGAGTCTTTACTTTGTTCAAAATGACATTTTCAAATGATAATTGTTCGTCCATCTCTTCTTGTGTAATTATTGCTTTTTCCTTATTAATATCATCCGAATTTTCCAATTGACGTGTACTTTCTCCGAGTACTATTTCTTCAGCAATAATATGATCTGTATCAACTACACTAGCAATTTCAGCAATGTTAGAAAGAGCAGGTTGTATATCCTGGTCTTCTGTAATGACATCACTACTGCTTTGTATCTGTTCCAACATTGCCTGTTTAATGGAAATTTCTGCATTTATTGGCTGTTCTACAATTGTTGCCTGATCTTGTGATTCAACATCATTAATTTCTTGAATACCTTCATCCATCACCATTTCTTCAATTAATACGTGTTCTTTTAAAAGGTCATTTACTGTTGCATTATTTGCCACCGACTGGGCCCTTTGTGTATTTGGGAGATCTTTAACATTATCTCCAACGATTACTTGCTCTACTGCTATGTCATGTAAGAGTTTTTGATTGACATTATCAATATGTACCTGCTTAGCTTCAATCGAAGAGATATCTTTTAATTCTTGAGTACCTTCATCGACTACTGTTTCTTCAATTTGTACGTGCTGTTGAAGAGATTGCTGAACGCGTAATCCTTCTATTCCTTTTGATATTACCTCCAAGTCATGAAGATTTTCAGTCAAATCGCTAGTTACTGATACTTCAGCTATATTAATCTTATCTTGTGTCTCATTTTCAATGTTATCCTCAGACATATGTAATGCTGTAATTATTTTGACTTTATTATCTTTAAATTCATTTACTTCTTCAGTCTGCATTTCAGCAAGTTTTGGCTCATAAGGCATTTGTTCTTCGACTATCAATCCTAATCGTTCTCTCAATTCTTGTAATGGTGTAATTAATGTTTTTAATGCAGTTGCTATACAAGTACTATAAGATGTTTCTTCTACATCTGCAGTATTATCTTCTGTCAAAATATTCTGAACTGCTAACATAGGTAAATGCTCTCCTAATTCTTCCAAAGATATAGCTAAATTTTGTAGTGCTGGTAGACTATTTTCTTGCCATGATGTTAGCGTAAGTTCTTCAGAATCATTTCTAGCTATTTGTTGCATAGCTGCAATCGATACTTGTAAATCTGCTAAACGGTCCATTATAATATGATTCTGTTCAGTATTAGCATCTTCTTTATTAATTGCATCAATAACAGAAGGAGTTTCAATAATCGACGAAATTGATTGTTGTAAATTACTTAGAGGCTCGTTAATCATAGACCATAATGCTGTTACACTATCTCGTCTGTCTGTAATAAGATCTGATGTTGTTTCCATAATATTAATAGTATTACCTTCAATTTCTTCATGTATCTTATTATCAGAATACATTGTACCGGCTTGTGCCATCTGACCCTGTTGACAAACTCCTCCTGATTCTACTTCCTTCTCAATATTACGAAGCGACTCATCTTCTGTGATGGTGTCTGCAGAAGCTAATTTTAACATTGTTAAGCTTTCAGTTTCCCGCTTCGATACTTCAATAAATTCATCAACAATTGTTTCAACTGTTGTTAATATTGTTGGAACTTTATCGTATTCCCCTTCTTTTTTAGTGACCTTTGCTTTGTTCATGTTTTCTTCTTCTTTTATGTGCAATTTTTTCTCATCACCTATGTCAGATTGTGTGGTACGTGTCTGTGAATATCCTGATGTTTCCTTATTACTTCCGGAAATTTCAGTAATGATATGTTTTATATTGTTTAGTGGCATCAAAACTGCTGTTAATGTTTCAATAATAGAATCTTTTTCTCCAGCACCTTCCTGTAATAACTCGTTCTGCAGAGTATGAAGAGTTGCACCGAAATTCGAAGTAGATTCACCTAATTCTTGTAAAAGATTTACAGCATTATCATGAATTATGAAACTTTCTTCTTGTTTTATTGATTCTAAAGATGAAAGTAAACGTTTCGCAGGGTATAGAAAACCTTCAATAATAGCTTCCTCATCTAAAGGTTGCTCTGATGATTGCAAAAATTGTGTTTGAGCTAACTGAACTTGCTTCCATAAAGTTTCTAATGGTTCCAAAATAAGTTCTAATGTCGTTTCATCCATTTGTTCTTCAATAACTGCAATTTTTTCTGCTATTTTTTGTAATGGCAATACCGTCCTTTGCTGCAAAGTACCTAAACAGCTACGTCGTCGAATGTAATTAGCTTTGCTGAAATTAGAGAATTTTTAAATACACAGCTTGACAAAAAAATATTTAAACTAATATAATTATAATAAATAAATAAATACCTGACTTGAATTTGAACCAAAACCATGGCTGAATCTAATGCATCCACTGATGAAAATATTAATTTTTCAATAGGAGTGATCTTTTCTGTTTTACTAATTTCATTGCGAATTTTGTTAATACCAAATCGGACTTCTTCCATAGCTCGTAAAATAACATTTTTTCTTTCATCTAATAAACCAGTTTTAACGACTGAAGTTTTTCTACTATTCCTAACAGCAGATAATGAACTTTGTAATTCAACGAGAGGTTCTATTAAATATTTTAATATTAAGGTGGCATCCTTATTCTTTTCATCCTGGTGTTCGCTAGATCCGATTCGATAAAATAGTTCATTTAATGCATCTCTGAATGTATCAATTGGTTCATTGAGGATAGATGCAACATCAAGTTCCAAATTATCTTCATTCATTGAATCTAATGATATTTCATGCATCCGTTCTCTGATAACTTCAAGAGGCTTTGAAACATTACGCAAAATACTTAAAATTTCTTGACGTGAGTTTACTTCATCAAGAGCAACAGGAATTTGAGATTCTATATCTTCAAGTGCACGAGCCATTGCGTCCAAACTTGCGCGGCTTGATGTTTCGTCGCTTTCAACTGTATGTGAATGTGCTTCTAGAGCTAATTGTAAAACATTAAATTCAATAGCTCGTATAGGTTGATCAAGACGATTTAAAAGAAGTAATTCTGGTGCTCTATGATCTTGTGTTTGTGCCAAAGCTTCACGAACTTCTAAAATTGGTTGCAATAATTCTTTAAGAGACAACGAGATTCGTTCAGCACTTTCGTAAGATTCGGCATGAGAAGATTCAGAGTTTACATCGGATATTTCAAAAGCTATTTGCGAAACTTTAGAACGAACATTTAAAATTGTTCTTCGAAGATTTTCAAGAGCTTCCGCCAAACGAGAAACTGGATGAGGCGTTGTAACAGATTCTTGTTCAAATTCTTCTAGAATCCCTGATATTTCTTTTTGAATTTCTTCTAAGGATTGGGAAATAACAAAAGCAAATTCCTCCTTTGGATAAATAACATGTTTATCTGTGATTTTATCTAATCTCCTTTGTACTTGATCTGGAGATTCTGTAGATATTTCAGTAACTCGGTCAACTAATGATTCGGTAGACATATCTGATTGTAAAAAATCCTGAGTAGCTTCCTCTGGTGATTGTGAGTATTTTAATACATCTGACCTTTGCGATGCTCGGTCGTACTCTTCATCAATAAATAAAGAGTCAGGTGTTCTTATTAATACTTGCTCTGCAACATTTTGATCTTGTATAGTTTTTACTTCAGCTTTTTCCTGTAAATCTTTGTGTTCAAAGTCGATTGAAGAATAGCTTTCAGATTTTATGTTGAATTCTTCTTCAAAGGCCTTCTTAGTAGTAAATCTTGAATGAATAGTTATGTCTTTTTTAATATCATCAACTAAATTTATAATCGAAATAATCGCTTCTGTTTGAATAACTTCTCCCGCAAAATTTTTTGCAACGACTTTTAATCTGCACCAGATAATAAATAATATTTAGTCATTAGAATAAAGAATTAATGTTAGATTTTATTTTACTTAAATACTTACCTTTCTAACGGCTGAAGTATCTGAACAATTATTCGCTGTTCCTCCGTTGAACTGTCTTCAGTTAGCAAGATATTTTGTAATTTTAATAGTGGTATTTTCAGATCCAGTAATTCCTCCATTAAATTTTCTACATTAGGCTCTACATTGGTAGAAATTTTATCTATCGCGATTGCTGCATTTCCGATACTTTGCCTTAGTTCACTGATTTTTGAAAAAATAGGAAATGATTCAACATTCCCAATTTCTTTCTGACATTTTTCTAGTATAGTTGCTAATTCAAAATGAACAATACTTAATTCTGACGCCATCTGTAAATTATCAATAGTCTGTTGTATTGCACTTTTCTTGTCGGGTCCCGTTGTTTTAGTGGAAAAAGCTATTCTTTCAATTTTTTCTTGTTCGAGACCATCTAGTATCATCGGGATTTGCTGTTTTAATTCTTCTACGATTACACAAATAGGTTTAATAACATCTAAAACTTCGATATTGGGTTCTGATTTTTCAACATTTTGAATAACTGTTTGCATGACCTTTTCTAATGATTCAAGTGGAAAAACGATGTTTCTAATTATCGATATTTCTTCAGGTACTCGATCGATTGATAGTGATAACTGCAAATCAATCAAAGGTTCTTTCAAATTTATTAATGCACTTATAGTTTCATCCTTTCTTAGTGTAGTGGTTTTATGAACAGCATAAGATACAGCATCTCTTAATTCAGCTAGGCTTAACGCTAGTTCTGATGTTCGAAGAATTTTAGCTTGTTCTTCTTCACTAATTTCTTCCATTTCGTGTAAAGCAGCATTAACGGCAGTTTGCGCATCAATGAGAGTATCGAGAATCATTTCTGGTAAATTATTATAACTTTCTTCAATGTTTTCAAATCTGTTATCCTTTGATTTTGAAAGTTCTTCGGCAGCTGCAACTAAAGAAGTCTTCAAATTCACAACAAAGTTTGTTCTATAATCACTTTCGTAACCTTCAAGTGCAACTACAAGAGCATCGAGTCGAGATAATATTTCATTAAATGCATCCGACATTTTTTCGACTACTTCAGTTGCCTCTTCAGTAAATTCTTTATGAATAATGTATTTTGATGATCGCTCAAGATCCTCTAACGGACGCGCAAGTGATTCTACTAGTACTGCATCAATATTTTCTGTCCATCCACCGAACTGAAAAATATTTTTTTTAATATTATTTTTATATAAATATAACAAATTTAAAATAGTGTCTCATTCAGTGTAAGTCATATTGATATAATCGTAAATATATTAAAGTTTTTGATTACAAAGATATGATTTCGCTTTTTAGATGTAAAAGTAATTCTCTATCTAGTGCAATTTCAAGAATATAAGATTTCAAAATTTGAGAAGCTATCGTTAGGTGACGTGAAAATTAAAAAGAAAAGAAATTTATCGTTATATCCGAACCAATATATTTTGAATTAATGAGTCTACACACATTCTTCTCTAAATTCGAGGGCAAGAAGAAAGGGCCACCCTGCAAAAGTATATAAGGTGTTTCGTCCACGACTGTCAATATCGACTCCTCAGTAGGGTGCAGTGAAAAATGGGCATTTTTAAATTCGGTTTCGCTATATACATACAAAAGTTGTATTTTGCTATAAGTAATACCATCGTTCAAGGATTTAAAAAAAAATTTCCCCCTCCGCAAGCTAAACAACTGAAAACTCAAAGATTCTTTACTTTTTTATGCGTATATCTCATTTTACGTGGATAATAACAAAGATTTTGAGCATTAATCTGTAGAAAATAAATAAGGAAACTTTTGCCTGAAAGTATTCTCATAAAAATTTTGTTTATAGTATTTATGCGAAAAAAACAGAAAAACAAAAAATTACTAAAATTAAATTAATATTGAAAAAGCATTTTGTTGTTATATTTTATCATTATATTTTACCAAAAAAAATGCCAAGAAAAGTGGTTACCGCCGGAGTTTTAAACTAATTTTCTCTCAATAGAGCCTCAGCTGTTGTAGAAGCTCTCTCTCTCTCTCTCTCTCTCTCTCTCTCTCTCTCTCTCTCTCTCTCTCTCTCTCGCTCGCTCTACTCTTCTCTTCTCTTCTCTTCTCTTCTCTTCTCTTCTCTTCTCTTCTCTTCTTTTCTCTTCTCTTCCCTTCTTTTTCCTCTAGCGTGATGGCATACATATGCATATCTATATATATATCAATGTAGTAGAAAAATCGGAAAGTCATATATATCCGAGAAAAGAGAACGGAAGTGCGGAGAGCAAAACTTTACTTGATAGACTAAATTATTATCTTATTATTATTATTATTCAACAAGTGCCAATAGACTGCACATTTGTTTAACAGAGTTTAGATATTGATATTTGAAAATTTTGAAAAGGTTAAAAAGCACAATGAGACGTATATTAGGGCGTCGATCGGTACACCCGCTCAGCTTTGTACCGCTTTACACTTATACTTGCCATCGGACGCTGTCGCGCCCCTTAATCTAGACTCGATCTTTTGTTCTTTTTTTTTCTTTTTTCAATGTCTAGTATAGAAAAATATACAATAGATGTATTTGTTATAGTTTTAAAATGTTGTAATATTAACAAATCTGTTAAAACTTAATATTCTGTTTAAAAATATTTGTTCAATACAAAAATCGTTGCAACAAAATGCTATTTCAATACTAACTTAATTTTATTAATTTTTTGTTTATCTGTTTCTTATTTCTGTCGCATAAATAATCCAAAAAGAATTTATTAAAATATCATATTCGATAGCCTGCCATTTGATCTACAATTTGTATTGTTTAAGATTTTTGAGAAAATTTATGTTTAGGTACATAAAATAGCTTGAACGTTTACAAGTATCAATTTTCTCGAAGTTGTAAAATATTTTATCAACTTTCTCAATTAATAAACTTGATTTCCTAAAGATGTATGTAAAAGGTTTTTTTTATTAACAATATAAAACGAGATATACGCATAAAAAATTAAATAATTTATAAGTTTTTAGTTCTTTAGCTTAGGGAGGGGCGAATTTTTTTTATAAATTATTGAAGGATGGTTATTTTTATAGCAAAACACAGGTTAATTATAATATTTTTTACCCTAGCTAGAACAAACCCTATTACTAAAAGAATTCTTGAAATTTTTAAATCGCTAAGTTTTAATTATTATTATTTCTTTTCATGGTTTCATGAATTTTAGTTAATTTCAAGTCCAGGCTAAAATTCAATAAAACATCAATAAACAAACTAAAAATTTTATTTTTATTTTTAATTTCATTTCTGTTATCCTTACTTTCGGAAAAATCTTAAAAAATGTTTATTTCTTGTTCAATAATTGGATCGGTAACAAACAATTAAGTTACTCGAAATCAAAAATCTTACCTGATTTAAGGTTATACTATTTAAGTATGCATTCAAAGTTTGATGAATTTTTTGTAGTGCAGTAATCATTGTTGTTCCTATATCTTTATCGACGTCTTTAAGTGCTGTTCCAATTCTATTAGTGGTGCGTATTGTTCGCTCAAGAACAATTGGACTTTCACTTACGTTCCTACCAGATATATCATGTTCAAGCTTTGCCACTCCGAAGAGAATTTCGTCCACAGGATCTACTAATGATTCTAGTATTGATACATTTATTTGAATATTGCCTTCATTTTCTTGACGCCTAATTAATTCCAATCCTCTTAATAGTTCTTCGGTTGGACCCCCGATCGTTTCTAAAATTGAAATTCGTACATTTTGAACTAATGATCTATCACCTGCGCTCTTTAAAGCTTTTGTTTCAATATCAGCTATCAGTTCACAAAGATTTTGAATTGGAAATACTATATTATCTGTCACAAATGCATTGATTAAATTCTCATCCTCTAAAAGAAAATCTGAATCTATTAAAGCTTCTCTGATGATTAAAACTGGTTCAGAAATTTGGCGAAGCAAATCGACAAGTCTATCTTTACTAGTGTTTAAAGAAGTTCTCTCATCTTCTTCTTCTTCGTCTGCAAACGATACTTTAGTTTCTAATGGTTTCTTATACCGATCTTCATTTTCAATCCCCATAGAAGATTCTTCCGAGCTACCTTTCTCTCCCAATCGACGATTTTTCTTTGACTTATTTTCATCTTTTTTCTTCTTTTTTATTATTCCCGAAATAGAATCTAGTGATGAATCACCAGCTTCAAAACTAGAAGCTCCACTCATACTTCTTTTTCTGAACTCTTTCTGATCTCTAACATCTGCGGCAATACTTTCCGTTCTCGTACGAGCTGATGAAAGAGCGTCTGCAAAAGCTTCACTATCCATATCCATATCAATATCAAAATCATCCTTTTTCTGATTTAATGATGTTAGTGGTTCCTTTGCACTATGATAACTTTCGGATTCTAATTGTTCTTGGAACTTCGAAGAAACGCTTCCAGATTTTCTTCGCGGTGGCCGTGTTGGTACTCTGCCTTCATCTATCGATTCAGTTAATGGAGGAGACGAAAGAGAAACACCATCCAAGATTGACATATCTTCAAAGTCGGCTTCAGTACGTAAGTCATCACCTTCTTCTATACTGACAAAGTAATCTGGTGACACATCGATTACTACTGCTTCCATTAATAAATTACCCGAAGTAGAAGTCTCTTTGACAAAACGCATTGGTGGTAGTTCCACAACATTATGCTCTATAATGAAAAAATAATAAATAAGTTGAAGTAAAAACCTATAGTTCTGAAAGTATATTTGTTTAAAAATATCCAAAAAATAAATCATAAAAATAAGGGACAAAATGCAATAAGGAAACTACGATACTTCTTTGTAATATTTATGATAAATAATATTTATCGGATAAAGAAACAAAATACATAATATTGAAAAAATAAAAGAATGCAACAATAATTTTTGTATTTCTTTATCTGAACATTATTATTTCAGATAAAAGTTATAAATTAAGCACCAGTCACCTTATTGTTTGTATCCGGCCGTTCAATTATCCTGAATTATTTAAAAAATAGTAATCCAATTCAACAGACAAAATTGAGATGAAATTAAGCGAAACGTAATAACAACGAACCTGTAACGTGTTCAGAAAGTTGATCAGCATACATTTCAACAATTTGTAATGCTTCTTCTTCTGTAAGATCGGGAGTTTCATAAAGACTGACTGAAACTTCTTTTCCATCGAAACTAAACGAAACTTCACCTCGATCATCAAGAGTTACGGAGTGATCGGTTTGTGCAGTATCTAAAAGTTGTGACGTTCTTTCTTCGTGTATAGTCGATAATGACAGATTGCGCGCTAGCTCTCGCTCATGATCAATTTGAGATAAAATTGCCGAACTAGTATCCAATGCACGTGCTGAAGATACACGATCTAAAAAAATATATATTTTAACTTTATTTTCATTAAGCTGAGACTATACAGGACTATTTCTCATCATATTATTATTATAGTACAAAGTGAAAAGGTAAAAAATTAGTATCAGTAAGTGAAGTATAAAGTAATAAACAATTTTTGTTAATTACATAAGCAAATTTCAATTGGGTTTTAACATAAATTTTCTTTCTTCGGCGGTGTCTACGATACGGACAGTGAATCGAAGCCGACTGCTTTAAGCTTATCCTCCCATCTGCGTCTAGGTCTACCTAGAGATAGCGTTGCTTTCCGTTTTCCTTTTATTATGCGCGCTGCCGTACGATATCACCCATTCTTGCCACGTGCCCTACCCATCTTAGTGGTAAAAAGAGTGGTATAGGCGGTTCAAAAGTGGCCGCACATCTGTTGACAGTGATCCTCGTTCATCAAGTCAATGTTGATTGTTTTTTTTCGATTATGAGGGCGTTACCACGAAAAAGCCCCTACAGGCCAGACAATCAATAAAGAGTACTACGTTGAAGTTTTGAAAAGATTACGTAATGCAATCAGGAGAAAACGACCGCAACTTTGGGAAACCGGTGACTGGCTTCTTCATCACGACAATGCTCCAGCGCACGCATCAAACCTTGTGCAGCAGTATTTATTGAAACACAGTGTTGCGCAGCTCCGCCAGCCTCCGTACAGTCCTGATATAGCTCCCTGCGACTTTTGGCTGTTTCCTCGATTGAAAATGCCGCTTAAAGGACATCGATTCGACAATAAACAGACTGTTGAAACTAATGCGACGAATGCACTAAAGGCGATTCCGAAGTCTGACTTTCAAGAGTGCTTTAATAAGTGGAAACATCGATATGAGCGTCTTGTTCAATCAAATGGGGACTACTTTGAAGGATGTCACCCCCCGGATGACGAAGAATAAATCAAGCGCCGAGAAATCGAGGTAGGTCGGATACTTTTGGGACGGACCTCGTATATCCTTATTTTTACATTTTTCGACAGTAGCTTTGACTTAAGTAATCTATTCACAACGTAAAAGCAGGAATTACTCTAATGAAGTCTCTTATTAATCTAAAAATGTATGGAATAAATTAAAAAATGTAGAATTTTATAGGCATATTATAAATAAGTTTATTCACGTCTTAACAATAATGGTCACTTTATAGACCTGAAAAGCGAGTCGAAAACGGCACTTTATTTCCACAAATTTACTTTATTTCCGCAAATTTACTTTATTTCCGCAAATTTACTTTATTTCCGCAAATTTAATTTATTTCCGCAAATTTACTTTATGTCCGCAAATTGAGTGTATTTCCGCAAATTTAGTTTATTTCCGCAAATTTACTTTATTTCCGCAAATTTACTTTATTTCCGCAAATTTACTTTATTTCCGCAAATTTAATTTATTTCCGCAAATTTACTTTATGTCCGCAAATTGAGTTTATTTCCGCAAATTTACTTTATTTCCGCAAATTTACTTTATTTCTGCAAATTTACTTTATTTCCGCAAATTTAATTTATTTCCACAAATTTACTTTATTTCTGCAAATTTACTTTATTTCCGCAAATTGAGTTTATTTCCGCAAATTGAGTTTATTTCCGCAAATTTACTTTATTTCCGCAATCTACTGTATCCCGCAAATTGAGTTTATTTCCGCAAATTGAGTTTAATTCTGCAAATTGAGTTTATTTCCGCAAATTTAGTTTATTTCCGCAAATTTACTGTATCCCGCAAATTGAGTTTATTTCCGCGAATTTACTGTATCCCGCAAATTGAGTTTATTTCCGCAAATTTACTTTATTTCCGCAAATTTACTGTATCCCGCAAATTGAGTTTATTTCCGCAAATTTACTTTATTTCCGCAAATTTACTGTATCCCGAAAATTGAGTTTATTTCCGCAAATTGAGTTCATTTCCGCAAATTTACTTTATTTCCGCAAATTTACTTTATTTCTGCAAATTTAATTTATTTCCGCAAATCGAGCTGATTTCCGCAAATTGAGTTTATTTCCGCAAATTTACTTTATGTCCGCAAATTGAGTATATTTCCGCAAATTGAGTTTATTTCCGCAAATTAAGTTTATTTCCGCAAATTGAGCTGATTTCCGCAAATTTACTTTATTTCCGCAAATTTACTTTACTTCCGCAAATTTACTGTATCCCGCAAATTGAGTTTATTTCCGCAAATTTACTTTATTTCCGCAAATTTACTGTATCCCGCAAATTGAGTTTATTTCCGCAAATTTACTGTATCCCGCAAATTGAGTTTATTTCCGCAAATTTACTGTATCCCGCAAATTGAGTTTATTACCGCAAATTTACTGTATCCCGCAAATTGAGTTTATTTCCGCAAATTGAGTTTATTTCCGCAAATTTACTTTATTTCCGCAAATTTACTGTATCCCGCAAATTGAGTTTATTTCCGCAAATTTACTGTATCCCGCAAATTGAGTTTATTACCGCAAATTTACTGTATCCCGCAAATTGAGTTTATTTCCGCAAATTGAGTTTCTTTCCGCAAATTTACTTTATTTCCGCAAATTGAGTTTATTTCCGCAAAATTCAATATACTTCCGCAAATTGAGTTTATTTCCGTAAATTGAGTTTATTTCCGCAAATTGAGTTTATTTCCGCAAATTGAGTTTATTTCCGCAAATTGAGTTTATTTCCGCAAATTGAGTTTATTTCCGCAAATTGAGTTTATTTCCGCAAATTGAGTTTATTTCCGCAAATTGAGTTTATTTCCGCAAATTGAGTTTATTTCCGCAAATGCGGGAATACAGTAAATTTGCTGAAATAAACTCAATTTGCGGAAATAAAGTAAATTTGCGGAAATAAACTCGATTTGCGGAAATAAACCCAAAAAAATTTACTTTATTTCCGCAAATTTACTTTGTTTCCGCAAATTGAGCTGATTTCCGCAAATTGAGTTTATTTCCGCAAATTGAGTTTATTTCCGCAAATTTACTTTATTTCCGCAAATTTACTTTATTTCCGCAAATTTACTTTATTTCCGCAAATTTACTTTATTTCTGCAAATTTACTTTATTTCCGCAAATTTACTTTATTTCCGCAAATTTACTTTATTTCCGCAAATTTACTTTATTTCCGCAAATTTACTTTATTTCCGCAAATTTACTTTATTTCCGCAAATTTACTTTATTTCCGCAAATTTACTTTATTTCCGCAAATTTACTTTATTTCCGCAAATTTACTTTATTTCCGCAAATTTACTTTATTTCCGCAAATTTACTTTATTTCCGCAAATTTACTTTATTTCCGCAAATTTACTTTATTTCCGCAAATTTACTTTATTTCCGCAAATTTACTTTATTTCCGCAAATTGAGCTGATTTCCGCAAATTGAGTTTATTTCCGCAAATTGAGTTTATTTCCGCAAATTTACTTTATTTCCGCAAATTTACTTTATTTCCGCAAATTTACTTTATTTCCGCAAATTTACTTTATTTCTGCAAATTTACTTTATTTCCGCAAATTTACTTTATTTCCGCAAATTGAGTTTATTTCCGCAAATTGAGTTTATTTCCGCAAATTTACTTTATTTCCGCAAATTGAGTTTATTTCAGCAAATTTACTGTATTCCCGCATTTGCGGGAATAAAGTACGTTTATTCCTGACTCAACCGTAATAGCCATTTTATTGAACTTAAAAGCGGGACAAAAGTAGCACATGTTTTCGGCAAATTTACTTTTTTCCTGCAAACGCATTTTCTTATTTTAAAGCTCGTTTAGAAATGAAAAAATAATATCGATGGATTTATCCCATTTAAAGCAATATAAAAAGTCTAACCATGCTCGGGAATTTCTACTTATATTTACGTATTTTCTTTCTCCACACTTAAGGGGGTCAATTATTTCTTCTAAATTCATGTTTTGACGAGCTCTAAACAATGGGACTAGTTTTATACATTCCCCTTCAACAGCTCAAATATTATAAATCTATGCAGCCTACTTTCAGAGAGCCATTCAAATTTCCGACGAAATTTCTAACCCTAAATCTTTAACCGAGGTATGAACACTTGATTACAATTAATAAATAAACTGAGTTATGAATAACCGAGACATCATTGCCCTTCATTTTGTAGCATTCTACCAGTCTGTTAAGTTTCAGGAAATAATATGATTACATATATAAATGGCATTTGAACGTAATTTCGAATCACCTTTCGCAGATCTCTGTTGTATCACTAAATGTCGTGCCATTGATGTAAGTGGCAAAATTTTTACTCGAAACTTTGCACAGTGGTAGATAGTTACAAAACGAAGAGTAATGACCTCTTAGTTTTTCATAATTCTGTATATTCTTCTAATTGTAGCCAATATTTTTGAATTCTCGGGTCGGTAAGGTAGGGAGGATAAAAATTGACTTTCACGCCCCCTTAACTTTTCAACTTTGCTTTAACAGGAATATGATTTGAAATACCTTTCAAATTCTATAATTTAATTGAATCTAAGAATACTTTACCTTCAAAACCAAGAAGAGAAGCGGAACTACTTACAGTCCCCATACAATTAGTTGCTTCACAAGTATAAGTACCCAAGCAACATGTTCCATCTTGACCAGAAATTATTCTGTGAATATCACCAGGCTTGAGTTCCTCTCCATCTTTATACCATTTTAATACAGGTTGTGGGACGCCAATGACTTTACACTCAAGATTAACAGCACCTCCATCAGACAAAATAGCACGTAAATTTTCCAAAAATCTTGGTTTTTTGTAATGCTTTGGAATGATAAGTTTGAGAAAGCACGAAGTCACGCTGTGGCCGAAATCATTACTAGCGACACATTTCCACTCGGCCTGGTCGCAGAATTCGAGTCTCTGGATTTCTAAGTGGCAAATACCAAGAGTTTCTGATTCTATTCGATATTTTTCTTCGTTATCTACTGGGTGATCATCGCGATACCAAGACAAACTAGGTTCTGGCATAACACTGACTAGAAATGTGAAAATATATAAATTTATCAGATATTCATGAATTAAATTTGATTTTAATTATTTCATTACGTGTTATAATAATAATAGGTACCTTGTACAGAAAATTTGAAATTTTCGGTAATTTTTGCTTCACTGCTTCGTAGACCTTTGATGAACTTGGGTGGTTGATTTGTGGTTAAAAGCTGAAGGCGTTCTTCTTCGTTTAGTTGATTTTGAATATCTTCAACCGTTAGTTCTGCTGTACTTTTAGCTTCACCCATACAGTTTTTGGCTATACAACAATATGATCCTAAAAAACAAAAATGAGAGTGTAATATTTATTTATTTATTTATACACGGGTCGAGCCCTTTTACATTTTTATTGGTTTCATATTTAAGACTTTTTGCATGTTTTTAGGGCTGCCATCAACGCATCGGGGCCATGCTCGATCTCGATCAGCGATTAGTCCGGAATGACAAGTTGCAAATTTGTCACCGATAAGATCGACCCAACGGGGATTCTAACCTGCATCCTGGGAAACAAGGCGTTTCAGCCGTCTAAGTCATACGCTTTAGCCGGTTGAGTCACCGAAATCCTAATATGTGAATACATTTTATTTATTTACAACTAATAATAATAATTATAATTATACCTAAAGAATTGGTTCCAGTCAATTGATAAACATCTCCAGGTTTAAGTTCCTGGCCGTCTTTGAACCACCTTAATAAGGGCGTAGGGAAACCGACTACTTTGCATTCGAATGATACGAGACCTTCTTCTGTCAATACTGCTTTTAAGCTCTCCATAAATCGAGGCTTTCTGTAGTTTTTTGGAACTGCCAACAAAGTGCATTGACATCGTGAAAATTTGACCAACAGATTTGCTTCCATATTATTTAAAAATAGTACTATTTAAAACAAAAATCTAATTTATTAAAAATCACATTGTTTTCTTACTGGACATTGCGACATAACATGTTGTGAATTGTTTGACGTTCTCAGTACTAGTGGCAACACACTTCCACTCGCCTTCGTCAACAGCTTCCACAGGATTCACTTGAATTGAATAGCCTCCGAGCCCATCTTCTATAATTTTATAACGATCATCTGCTTCCACGCGTCCCTCTTTATTGTACCACGTAATTTCTTTCGGCCAAGGTGGTACTTGAACTAGAATAAAAAGGGTGTGTATCGATGATCGTAATAAAAATATATTTTATATAAATTTATTTTATTAATACCTTTTAAATTTTTATTAATTATTCACCTTTTTATGAAATTTATCATATTTTAAGATTTGTTCCTACCTTTACAAGATAAGGACAGATTTTCTCCAATTCTACGGGAGTCATCTCTTAAAATCGTCTTAAATATCGGCGGATCTCCTGTTACTATTAAGGTGTCGGCTGGCTTCAAAGAACCTTCTCTACTTCCTTTACCAACAACGTGGACCTTAAAAAATAATGAAATTGTGTTTTTATTTAATATACAAATAGTAGTGTTTATATTAACAAGGAAGGAGAATATCAGGAGTGTTGGACCTCTAATCTTCTGAAACTTTGAAATATAATAAAATTAGGGGGAATAAGCTTTATCTTAAGCTTTGTTTCTTGTAAACATATTTATCTGTTCCAAATACATTAACAATTAAAGATAGTAACTGAAAATGTATGAAAAATCAACGAATTTGTTAATTATTCACAATTGTTAATACATTTGGAACAGACTAATATTTTTATATGAAAGATGGCTTAAAATAAAGCTTATTCCGCCTACTGTTAATGCCTTCTAAATAATATTTTTAGCATAAAAACTTACAGTTATGGTCAGAAGTAGAAATACCATTTTTCACTGAGATATTGCATACTTCAAATACAACAGCTGACATCTTAAGAAAAAGGGACTGTTCATACGAACTGGGGGTACTAGGCTTAATTTCTAGATACCAGTGATCATTAAGGGGGCAGGCTTGGGTTAAACCCAAAAAAAGATTTTTTTTATGAGTCCAAAAAACTTTGTATGTTTAAAAGTAATCATTCTAAGAATTCTTATGCTATCAATACACAATAATATGTTAAATTTTACCATTGTAGAACCTTAAGATCTTGATCCTATATATCACAATAAATTATTACTTCCTATACCATATTTATTAAAAGAACTTTGTTCTTCACACGATTCTAGGTGACACGATGAACGAATATTTTTTTTTCGATGGTTATTCGACTCTTTTTGAAATTTATTATAAAAAGAGAGGAGCACTTTTTCGTTAATTTTTTTTTATTATTCTTGTTTTGGAGATATAATCGATTTTTTTTAAAACTTTTTACTATTTTAAAAAAAATTTATTGGACCTACGGAAAAGAATAATAAAAAAAATTAATGAAGAAGTTCTCCGCTGTTTTTGTAGTAAATATCAAAAGGAGTCCAATACCCGTCGAAAAAAAATTTCATTCACCATGTCACCTCGAATCGTGTGAGGATCAAAGTACCATTAATAAATATGGTATTGAAAATAATGATTTATTGTGACGTGTAAGATTAAGATTTTGAGGTTCTACAGAATAAAATTTAAGATATTATTGTGTATTGATAGCATACAAATTTTTAAAATTGTTGCTTTTAAGCATACAAAGTTTTCTGGACTTGAAAAGAAAAGTCTTTTTTGGGTTTAACCCAGACCTGCGCCCTTAAAGTTGCAGAAAACTCCAGGTCTCATACTTCTGATATTATCCTTGTAAGTCAAATCTTATCATAATTTTTACTCACTCTGGATGATGAATAGGCCGTACCCATGCAATTTAGCGCTTCACATGTGTATGTTCCCAGGGACGTGGGATCATCGGGATTGGCCGTCAGTGCAAAAACATCGCCAGCTTTGATTTCTTTGTCATCTTTGAACCATTTTAAGACTGGCGTAGGCACTCCAATAACTTTGCATTCTAAGGATACAGTGCCAGTCTCCGTCAACAATGCACGAAGTTCGCTTACAAATTCTGGCCTCTTATAAGCTTTCGGAACTAAACATTAAATATAAATCATTATTATAATAACTTAAAATATTTGCATAGAACATAATTATATAGTAAAACTATTGCGTTGTAATATTTGATATACCTTGAACTATGTATATATACTCAAATAGATATGACATTTCGACTATAATCGATTGTATTATTTATATTCTAAACTTCTGTGACAGTAAGAATAATGTATGCATATCAAACTGTACTATAAGTTGATAAAAAATATTTCTTACGTTACTGACTAGTATTACTACATGCAGACATTTGAATTTTATTATAAATTAACAGTATAATAACAATGACCCACAATAGAGATTAATAAAATATTTAATAATGTTTAATAAAGAATTAGACTACAGCAATAATAATAATAATAATAAAATACGAGCTGCGGTTATTAAAGACACATGAGCGCAACAGTACTCGCTCATCGACACTTTGCCATCAAGTTCACAAATCCTTGAAGTTCCTACCTAGGACATTGAGGTGCGAGGTGCAGGACGATCGGCCGGAGCGGTTCTCGGCCATGCAGGTCCAGTGGCCTTGATCCTCGACGGTCACCGGCGCGACGTCCACGCAATAAAAGTTCCCCTCGTGCACGAAGGAGAACCTCGGTCCCGCCTGGATCGGCTCGTCGTTTCTGTGCCAAGTCACCTAAAATTGGATCATAATTAAAGCGCGTTCTCTTTCTCAGCTCCGTCCTCTCTCTCTCTCTCTCTCTCTCTCTCTCTCTCTCTCTCTCTCTCGCACGACTACGCGCCCCTTAATAGCTTCGGTGCACTAGCTCTGGCTATGTGTTCAGTGCAGCGCAAACTTCTCTTCGGCCCTTTAAGTCGTGAAAGCCTCGTAGACTATAAATCTAAGTTTGCGCGGCCCGACGACTGAGCGTGGATGAATCAGGAAGCGCGTAAAATGCATAATTTTAACAATGCGAGTTATAATGCAAGTTCGCCTGGAATGTATCCAGATGGCTTAGAAGGAATTTTGGATACTATCGTTAACAACGAATAATTTTAGAAATCTGTTTTTGATATTTATATTGATTGTTTTAATCTTCTTTTTCGTTTTTGCTTGTATCATAATAAATACTGATTCTTTTATCAGTGACCAAATGAAAATTGTACTTTTAATGAAATTTTGTTATGTGTTTCTTTTTTAATAATCAAATAAAATAAATTAAAATTGTTTACATTTCACGAATTTCAATGAATCATAAACATTACAAAAGTTAAATATTGTTAGCTTTCAAAATATCTTTCTTATCACTTTTAGCTCCGATAAACATTAGCATCTTTATATTAGTAACCTTGTCTAAAAAATAATTATTATTATATTATTATGTTATTACTAATAGAAACTATCATTACTATATCGACGTTCCTTATGAATACTAGCACATTTCAGATATCACAAAAGTACCTAGTTCTTTTATGAGTCCTCTTATAAATAAACTAGTACTTTTTAGATTTTCTGATTAATACTAACACTTTCTTATATCCTCTAAGAAAATTATAGTTTTTGTCTAAAATTCTCAAAATTGCTAATTTTTATAGGAGATCCTGACAAGAACTATTATTTATTGAGAAACCTAAAATGTGCTAGTCTTCGTAAGGGATGTCGATATATGGTTGACTTTTATTACACTGTTATGTTTGCGTCCACATATTTTGTGAGAATAGGAAAGAATACACATTTTATTTTTTGATCGGCACTTGTGCAAATGGTAAAGAACCTAAGCCGACATGTATTTATTTTTGAATTAAGAATAAATAACTTAATTTGTGAAAGTTATAGATTATTAAAAGTTCCTTATTTTCTAATTGTTACCTATATCTTCTTTAATTTTGAAGATATCGTACAAATTCCAAAGTTTGCAAAAAACTATACCATAATCTACAATAAAATACTGTTAACTGATAATCGGTATTGTTCCATATTATAAATAAAATCTTATTTATATACATACGTGAGTGTATGTATGTGTGCGCGTGTATCTGTATTGTTAATTATACAATTTTCGTAAATCGTAATAAATAAAAAAGAGCAAAATTACAAATCTTTTAAACCAATAAGGATTTTTTTAAAAATGTTAGCTCATTCGAACTCGGAGAACAGGTTAATAAATTGTAATTAACAATGTCGAAATTATTTCCGGGTCGGTAATGCATCATATATACTGACAATTGAATAGAGAAGCTACTGAAGGTAGGTTAAACATTTGAAACAACTACACTACATAAAAGTTTTCAGTTGTGCAAGTATGCTCAGTTAGTTACTATAACTGTAGGTATACTCGACGTGGAAAATTTCTGGTCGAATGCGTTTGAATTTTTTTGAAATACTGCAATTTCATTGGGTCTCATTGGATTGAATGCACGTTTTTGCTAATTATAGGTATTTCATAAGAGCCTAAAGTAACTAAAAATTTATTTGGTATGAAAAGAAAAAAATATATAAATTTTCGAAAGTTATACAAAGCCGTTATTTTCAATTTTACGACAGAACATAACAGTTACATAAAAATCAACTATAGTGTATGTCTGACTAGAGACGGCTCTTGCCGTAGATATTACATATTATATTAGATAATATATTTTGTATATATATCTAACAAATTCGTAAAAACAAAAAAACATTATTTTCATTTTTCAATTGGTTATAGAAACCAGTCAATTTTCACTTGTGTCTGTATAATTCTATTAGCATATAGAATTATCCTATTAGCATATAGAATTATCCTATTAGCATACAGAATTATCCTATTAGCATATAGAATTATCCTATTAGCATATAGAATTATCCTATTAGCATATAGAATTATCCTATTAGCATATAGAATTATTCTATTAGCATATATAGAGAGAAGATCATAAAACTATAACAAGCTAAGCTGAAAAAAGTACATTAAACCTACTGAATACATTTTTACATCAATCCGCTTGAATTTCGACAAAGCAACTTTGGGCCACATTCGCTTATAAATCCACCCAAAAATTCAACTTTCCGCAGCTCTAAATTTAAACCAATTATTCCTGACGTACTCCCATTAACGTTCACACCGCCGGTCGACTATTTTTTCCCCTCGTCAACCGCAACCACGCGTCAAAGTTGCCCTCGCACCCGTCAGCAGTCCACCTCTCCGATTCACACGGCACGGGCGAAGCCACGGCCATAAAGCCGTGCATTCCCGTCGAAGCCCGCACAGGCGGCTCAATCAGCCTGCACAGCCCCGTTATAACAATGCGTAATAATAGTATGCGCGGGGTCGTGGACCTCTCGAATTCGCCTTTATTTTCCGAGAGCGGCGAATGCCGCGGTGCATAACTCATGCAGTCGGGTTCGGTCCCCTCCCTCCCGCAAGGGGGGTCGAACCTTCGCGACGCGAAGCACCGCGAAAATGCGGAAGACATCGGTGAACGCGGCGGCGTTGTTCGCGAAAAGTGCTTTGAACTTTATGTACCTAGCTGTGTTCGCGCGCGCCAAATTTAGGCGATTAAACTCATAGCAATTCGTGCGTTTTCCCGGTAATCGCGAGTCGTTGCTTTGGGGCGGGGTTATCAAGTACTTGTGTAACTTTGAGTTATAATTAAATGCGGAGCTTCTCTTTTTGGGATGTTTATTTTTGATAAGACAGTTGAATCGAATTATGGTCTTTCTTTTTACTATATTGATATTCATTTATTATACGCGAGATTATCTAATTTATTTATTGTGATAGACAAAATAGTCATTAATAAAGTACGTATTACAGCTGTCTTTTAAATAGGTATTTATTTATTACATTTTTATTAAGAGACAAATTTGTGTATTTTATGTATTTTCGATTTAAGAATTTTGAAAATTTCAATAATGTCTAATTATCGTTAATTTTTGTGAAATATTTTTAGACTTATACGTAACGGATTCGTGAATTAATATAATTCATACCCAGTAAAAAAGGTTTTGGGGAATCTCCAACTGATTTGGGGAAACTCCAAACTATCCTGTGGATTCTACAGGAAATTATGTATTAACTACAGGTTAGTTTAGAGTTTTCCCAAACCATTTGGAGATTCTCCAGGATATTTTTTCAGTGTGTAATTATTTTTCTTCATTAGCTGTTTTTAAAATAGATTTACTTAACGACTGTTGAAGTTTGATTAGAATAATAAAGTTACTGTTTTAATTTAATTACATTTTTTTCTATGAATATTCTATACAACATAGATGCTTTTAAAAATATGCGTATCATGATTGTAAATTGTTCCTTATTCAAGAACAATAAAGAGAATTTAATAATAAAATAAAATTAAAATAATTATTTTATATATGAATTCTTATATATTGGAATAAATTTTACTTGTATGACCCCACGTTTTACCAGGCCTGTTTTAAAGTTAAAAATATCTCAAATGTATTTTAAGCAACCGAATACTAACTTCATTCCTCATATCTGGATTATAAATTTCAAACGGTTGTTTATGAAAACATAAAAGTTATTAACAAAAATTAATATTACCATTAATAATGTGTTGTATTAATAACATGTATCCTTCGTTGAAAAATTAAAGAAATATTTTCCTTATGTAAAGTAAACTGTTCGTTACAAGTTTAAAAATTTTAAAAATGTATTTAATACTTCTAAAATATATAACATATAAATTAAAATAAATATTTACATGAATTTTTCTTTTTTTTCTATTTATATTTAAATTAAACTTATGGATGATTTTCAAAATGTTGCATTCTTTATGTTAACACCTGAGTATTTTTAGAATATATAGTTTGCACTTTAGCTATGATTATAATCAGTATCAAAGCAAAATTAAAGGATATTTTAAGCAAGAAAATACAATACGTTAGAATTCACAATTAGAAAAGCCAAATAGATCAATGCTTTTCAAATGATAATCATATATCATGGTGCTTTCATTTAGCTTTATAAATCAAATCCTAGTATTCTTATTGTAAAAAATATTAATTATACATCATACAAAATAATACAAATGGATGATTAATTTACTCTTGCAAAATTAAATTCTTTTTTATTTCATCGTGAAACATAGTTGGGACACAAAAATACTACGTTAAATGTCGTCGAAAATCTTCCAAATCTTTGAGCAAAATCAATTTTTATCCCAAAGTATTGTATAATTTTGCAAAATTTTAGATGGCTATACTATATATAAAGAGATTCATGTACATTCAGATTTTTTTCAGTTTTATTTTAACGCACATAGTTGGGTAATAACTACCTTAGAAATCACCCGTACGCAGTTTAGTGTGTATAATCTTGATTTTAACCTTTACATGATTTTTATTAATCATTCTGATATATTTTGTCGTAATGACTCGTAGAGATCAATAGTTTTAATTTTTATCTAAACTAACCATCTACTCGAGTAATCGAATATATGGGTGGTATTCAAATAACTGTGATTTGTTTATGTCCTAAAATTGATTGTCTGAAGATGTTTATAACTGCCTGGTGATAGACTATCGAGTTAAGAATTGCCATTGTTCTTTAGTACATAGTCGAGCTATTGTATATATTTGATAAACGTTAACATTTATATTAAATAAAATATTCAAAGAAATAAATTTTAATTTTAATTTTAATTTTCATTTTACTCAATTTTAATAAATATTTAAATATTCGACCGATTCTCAATCGGTAAATACGATATTTAAAGAAGATGTTTTTCCGGGTTTTGTGGTGGTGGAGATTAATGCCCGTACATGTACAAAAAGATTGAAATAGCAATTTTTATGTCAGTTGCATGGCTATTATTGAGAACAGACGGTCACCTCCGTGGCGTGTAATATTTCGTAAAAAACAAATGTATTTAGTACAAGACTTGAGTTATTTCCAAAGTATAAGTATAAAACATTACTTCTACATTCGCGTAACAAACAATTTTGACAAACCTTTTAATATCTTAATGCAATAAAAAGCGGAAACACGATAAATATCATTATTAAAAAATCCCCACCTAACAATATCCTCCCTTGCCCTCACACTTTATAGCTTTCCATTTTAATCTGACGAACGATCGATAACTGACCTTGGGATCGGTGGCGCTTCGCATCTCGACGAGGAAGCGCGTCCTCGTGCCGACCTTGACGGTGAGATCGGTGAGTCGTCGGAGGAAGAGGGGCGGATCGCCCTCCTCCGTGAACGAGGGTTCGTCCACGCTCATGTGTATTCTCCTGGAGAAGAGTCGCTCGGATTCGTTGTCGGGCGGCAGCTTCTTGGCTATCAGGGCATAGTGGCCCGCGTCATCTCTGCTCGCGTGCTGCAGCGTCAGCTGTACCCGGTTCCCGCGCGCCTCCACGCGGAAACGCTCGCTCGACATCGGCGGCTCCCCTCGATACCTGCAAAGTGTTTCAATGTGTCTGGTTAATCGAACTGTACAGCACTGTAAAATAAAGTAGGCGATTTAAAATAGTACATTATGTAACAAGGGCAAAAAGTCGAATATTTTTCCCGCGGGTGACTTTACTACAGTAAAGGGAAAAATCACCCGAGGGAAAAATCGACTTTTTTCTCGATTTACATATAGTACTATATGCCCATCTCATTGGTAGAACTTGATGAAATAAAAGAATTTGGACTAGTTTCTAGTGAAGTCACTTTTATCCCACTAATCATTTTTGTGGGCAAAAAGTGTAATTTTGGTCTTGCTTTTCAGGGAAAAGAGTGGCCATATTCGTTTAGATGGGCATAAAATATATTTTTAATGCAGAAATTGAGATTTAAAATTGCTAATCGTACGATATCATATTACGTCTGACGCTGACTAATTACGATATCGACCCATACAATTTTACGATATGCTTATTCATACATGTACCAGCTATCCGATAGAGGCGGTAGACAGATTACTAAAGAAATTTATCAATCATTTGCCATGATTGTAGGGTAAATTTGATCATTTAATTTGATATCGTCCGTCTACATGATACGTTAAACTTATTTTTAATATTAGTAGTAGAATTTTGTTCCTATTTTATAATAGAATATCTTATTATATTCTCATCGACGAACACTTAATTCATCTATATCCAAAATAAAATAGCAATCTACCGTAAATCTGCCAGATAATCCGATTTTCAGAAGTTGATTATCTTGTATTATGTGATGCCAATGATCGAACCTTACATTATAAACCAATAAAATTCAATTTTACGCATTTCCCTTGATTTTAACTTTTGTGCAAAAACTACCTTAAGATTCCTTGAAAATATATGAAGGGAAGTCATTTTCAGATGGAATAATGTATGATGCGTTCAGAACCATAACGAAAAAGTCAATATTCTAAATTTAGTAAACGTTCATTAAATTTTTGAAATACTTAATAAATTTCGTCCTTATTACTCTGATTCAATCTATGCGATTGTTAAATAACATATTTAAGTATTAATTGAAATATAACGTTTATCACACTACTGTACTCTTTTATATTAATAATGTCTAAATTTTTGCGACAGTTTGCCAGATTTCTAAAATGGACTTATTTCGTTATGGCTCTGACTTCCTATATGTCAATCTTGTTGTAAGAAAAAAACGGGTTAATGCTCTTTCTACATCTAGACTTTAGGTTCGTCTCACTTTTACTATCAGTATATATATCATTAATATTATAACAGCTAGACTAATTTGAAAACACCCAATAAATAGAAAATATTTTTCTCTATCTTTTAGAGGTTCGAAGATTTTTTTTACATAAACAGAAGAAAAGAGAAGGGGCATCAGAGAGAGGAAAGAAAATAAGCATGAAAGGGTGGATACAAGGAAGAGAAGATAAAATATGTATAAGTAGAGTTGAGAACATAGTTAATTGAGAGTATATATTGATAATAGGGTATAAAGAGGAACTAAAGCGGTGGCGATGACAACGGCAACATAAAGAAAAGACTAGAAATTACAAAATTATTTGTAAAATAATGTAAATGTATTAAAGAAGAGAAAAAGGTAGGAGAGTGGTTAAGGAAAATAATAGGAGAAGAAATGTGGCTGCTTGAAAGAACGAAATATGAAAGGATCCTGAACGTGTTATTTACGAACAGAAAACTCAAAGAAAAAATATGGAGCTTGAGGCACAAGCTAAGGGTGAAAAGAGAAGTGGACATAGATGAATGGCTTAGTATCGAGGATAGAATAGACAGATTCTGGCTCTGGAAAGAAGTGAAATGAATGAAAAAGGAGGCCACAATGAAAGGAACGGAATTCAAATTTATGTACGAAAACAGAAGAATCAGAATAAATTTAATTTGGTACCAGTGGGATGAAGAATCATAATGGCTGAAGGGAAGAGAAACAGGAAGAACCCCAGCTAGCAAGAAGGATAAGGTTAGATAAGGCTATAGCTTAGAATAGTTAGCTTAATAAAGAAATTACAAATTTGTGTACACAGATAAATATATAATCAGTAAAATAAGGGAGTTTAAGGGAATAAGTTTAATTCTCTTTCTTTGTAACGCTTATTTTGTATTGACATTTTATTTGATTAATTTAATTATATGAATAAAGATAATTAGTATAGCAAGATAGGATGTAAAGACAAAAGATTTTATTCAAGTTTATTAGAGAGGTTAGAGAAGGGAATGAACTTACATTAGAAGTCAGAAAATATAAAGTAAATAATTTCAGTACTAGGGTCATATGAATTGAGATTATGAATAAAAATGAAAATTATTGTATATCACATGTAAAAACTTTATAAAGTTAATAACCATGATATATATATGTAGTCGATTGTAAAAGTAAACTGTAAACTAATGTACTGGTTTTATATGTCAAGATAGGAGATATTTAGAAACGTGTAAAATCTATACATAGTAAGTAAAGTATTATTATTATTACACAGAGAGAATTTTCTAATTAAAATTATAACAAAATTCGCAGTAAAAATTACCGTGAATGACTATAAACGGTAAAATTTGCCTGCCATAGAGTAAAAATTCCCTATATGAATCTTAGAGCAAACTAATAGAATATTGGAACATAGAATTACACAATAAAATTGATTTTGAAATTTGTGCGAAATATTTTTTAACACATTCATACGCATTTATATTAGATAACCAAATTTTGTACACGATCAGTTGTTTTCTTTATCAGCTGTCTTCTTTTTCTCAAATCAAGCAAATTTTACCATTCAGTGCGGTAAAATTTATAGTAAAATATCA
The DNA here is from genome assembly GCA_949152435.1 of Gastracanthus pulcherrimus. NCBI lineage: Eukaryota > Metazoa > Arthropoda > Insecta > Hymenoptera > Pteromalidae > Gastracanthus > Gastracanthus pulcherrimus. The sequence continues at coordinate 194,325,921 of OX424572.1, read as the reverse complement.
GTAAAAAGTGCCGGATAGTCGAAGTATCCCAGCTTATAATTTTTGTTATAAATTTTATTAGAAAATTCTCTCTGTGTATATACGTTAGTCTTGCTATTATAATCAGTATGTACCTATTTAGGTATGCATCAATATACTATTTTTTTTCAAATATTAAACTAATTAAAGAGGTTTTGTGTCTTGATCTTTCAAAGAAAAACTTTTATCATAAAAGTTTGAATTCGGTTTTAATGTATTACAATGTAGTAGATTGTTTATTTTATATAATTAGCTTTCTGAGCTATAATTTTTAATATATAAACTGAGTATTTGAGACAATATTAAGATTGTTTAATAGAGTTCATCAATCTTGTCAAATGACAATTATTCAATTTAACAACCAAATTGGGGCCGATGATGAAATTCACCAAATATCAGATCGACGACTCTGTTCTTCTCTATGGCACACGATGGCCAACGTCCAATAAGATCATCTTTAAGCTATTCGCACCCTCTTAACGTGCTCTCAACATCTTCGTGCAAAATTTTCAGTTTCATTCAGTTTTGCAAAATTTATGAATATCAAGAGTACATAAAGTTTTTCAGCTTAATTTATGCATGTAATAATATGAAACATTAGCATTGATTAAATTCAATTACATGTATATAAATTTTGAGGTTTACACTCTAAAACAATAAATTTAAATTTATGCGACTATTTAATGCATACAAAATTTTTCATATTAGAATTTTTGCATTATATAATAATTACTTATCAAAATTGATAAAGTATAGATTAGGAAATTTAGGTGTCGTTTATAAGTACGATTTCTATCATTTTTATAATGTTATTAGAATAGATTATATTTAAACTTTATTTATTTATTTATTTATTCACCACGTTACATTTAGTAACAAAATACAATATCATATAAAATAACATTGTGCTATAATAAGATTGCACTCTGCAGAGATACACAGGTATCTGTACGCAGTCCGGTTACAAAAATAAAAAGAAACTTACAATAACAATTATAAGCTACTTAAAAACTACTTAACACTAACTATAGAGCTTTTATGATTTATGCTGAGGTATAAATCATAAAAACTCAAATTATATAATCATACCATGTTTCCTTAGTTTTTATTATCCATCCTTTCATTTCAATTATATTACTTTTACTGTCATACTATACTACTATTATACTATAACATTTTTATTAAATTTCATATTTTTCAGATCTATTGAAAGTTCATTATAATATGCCGTGGAAACTAACTGTGTCTTCCAATATTATTTGTTTAAAGAATTCTTCTTCATCATTATTGTTGTGATTTACAATATTTTTTTATAATTCTTCATCATTATTGTTGTGATTTACAATATTTTTTTATAATTCTTCAATTCTCACTTCATCACCTGCCTTTGTTTTTTATTGGGTTGTATTATGGATAATCTGTTGTATGTATTGTTCTATATAAAAAAAATTTGTATGTTAAATGTTATTTGTTAAATGTAATTATTTATTATTTATTAATTATTTATTATTTATTAATTATTTATTATTTATTAATTATTTATTATTTATTAATTATTTATTATTTATTATTTATTATTTATTATTTATTATTTATTATTTATTATTTATTACTTATTACTTATTATTTATTATTTATTATTTATTATTTATTATTTATTATTTATTATTTATTATTTATTATTTATTATTTATTATTTTTTATTTAATTTTTTATTTATTATTTATTATTTATTATTTATTATTTATTATTTTTTATTTAATTTTTTATTTATTATTTATTATTTATCGTTTATCGAAGACCGAAATTTGTGTATCTTGACATTTAAGTTTTAAATTACATGTATTTTTATATTTAAAATTAACATTGATATTTTTGAATAGCACTATACTAGACTTATTAAAGTAAATGCTCACAAAGTTCTACTTATTATGTTATTTTTGTTGCTTTTACAGTCGTTTTTCATACTAATATCTATAATGATTTATGTGTTAAGCAACTATAACAAAAACCTTTATGTAAAGATTAGGTGCTAAATTATTATTTATTTGAATGTTTATAACAATAATATTCTTTGTCACACATGCCCGATATACGCGTTTTTCTTACCTATAAAATGGTTGTTTTAGGCCCGCTTTATAGGTAAGAAAGACTTTTTGCCGGCCGGAAAACAGTCATTTTAAGCCCGCTTTATAGGTAAGAAAACCGCGTAAATCGTGAATGTGTGACAAAAAATATTATTGTTATAAACATTCAAATAAATAATAATTTATTAGCACCTAGTCTTTATATAAAACACTTCAGTAGCTTCATTTGTGTAAAATAGGTCATTCATATATGTTTTTAATCTTCTAATCTAACAGGCCTACGTTTGCACCGTGTCAAAAACGGCAACACTTTAGTACTGCTCTACAGGTAGAAGAAAAACGCGTAATCCAGACATGTGTTACAAAAAATATGGTGAATGAGTCATTTTTCGCCCTTGGTACACAATATACTATTATAAACCCATGAATATTGTTTGTATAACAATTACACAGTATATATTTAATCTTAATTACAAAGTTGATAAAAATCAATAAGTAAGAAGCAATATCAGGATTGTGCAGAACCATAGAGGATTAAGCACAATTTCAAAATTTTGCATCATTCGTGTTTAGTAAACTTTTACGGCATACTTCATAATAATTTAATTATTGATATAATTATTGTAATTACTAATAATTCACTACAAAATTAATCTATTGCCATATTTAAATTACTAAAATTACTTATAGATGTCATTAATATTAACCCATTAAGTACCAATGGGTTCTCTAAGACCTACACATTCCTTGTTCTTGCATTTTTATATGACAGATCTTGAAATTTTGCAAAATAAATATATCTATTAGATCGAAGTGGGGCCATTTCCGATCCCTCAATAGGAGCCTAATTTATTTTGCACATTGTATTGCCTAAGAGCCAAAAAACTTATAAATGTAAAAGAATTATATTGCACATATCCAAATCTGACGGCCCAACATCATCCCTGACTTTTTCAGCTTGTTTAGACAATGATTTTTATGCCTGGAAATTAAAAGGTTAATATGATTTTACCAAAGTTCGGCAAGTATTGAACCGCAAAATATTTTCGGATACTTTTCTATTTTTTGTAAATATCGAGAAAAAACAATGAAATATCAATTTCTAAGCATTGTACTAAGTCATGCATTAAGTCGATAAATCATGTATTAAGTCGATAAATCATGTATTAAGTCGATATACGCGATTTAGAAAAGTATCCGAAAAAAGTATTCGATGGATCCTTTGGTCGAATACTGAGTATTCGAAAGAAGTATCCGTCAGATACTTTTTTCGGATGCTTAACTTATTTTAAAATGTCTCAAAGAGGTCTAAAATTCTCCCAGGCCCCCGTAAATATGGGGTATCATACCACATGTTTAGGGTAACCGGGCATATTTAGGACCTATTTTACGCATTTTCGTGGTATACAAAAATTGACTAACAAAAATAAAAAATATATCCGATATCAAAATAAGTAAAATAGGTCTTAAATATGCCTGGGCCGCCCTAAATATGTAGTATCATTCGGATGGAACCCCATGTTTAGGTAAGGCCTACGAAAATTTTAGACCTCTTTTAGACATTTTAAAATAAGAAGAGTATCCGAAAAAAGTATTCGACGGATACTATTCTTGGATACTCAGTATTCGACGAAAGTATCCGTCGAATACTTCTTTCGGATACTGAGTATCAGAAAAAAGTATCCGACGGATACTTTCGTCGACTATTGAGTATCCAAAAAAAGTATCTAACGGATGTGTATATATATATATATATATATATATATATATATATATATATATATATATATATATATATATATATATATATATATATATATATATATATATATATATATACTGCTTAGAAATTGATAATTCGTTGTTTCTGCTCGATATTTACGCAAAATAGAAAAGTATCCGAAAATATTTTGCGGTCGAATACTTGCCGAACTCTGGATTTTACTATGGTTTTACTATGGTTCTAAACGGTTTATTGATCCTTATAAACAACGATCTTGCTTTACATGTCTGTTTTTATATAAACTATTACTTTCTTTGCAACCATATGGTATTCTTATAGCTGAAGGTCAATTATTTTTTTGTCTAAAAGACCTTAAATGGATCAAAATAACGATGACAAATATAGTTTCTAATATTGAAAACCTTGCTCTTTTCTATTCTGAAGTCAAATTCCTGTAATATATCGTCACCTGAGATAGATAAAATATTTTTGAAAGTAAAGTATGTTCTTTATCTATTCTTTACCTATTAAAATATGTTCTTTACCTATTTACTTATTTAATTTCGAACAAAAAATATTGAAAATATTATTTTATAATTGAAAAGAGTTAAACGTTATTTTTTAAAAGACGTATTATTCATCGTTAATATGATCAATTTTACACATTTCCTAGGCAAGAAACCAATTGATACTTTATAGGTGAGAAGCCAATCGACGTTCATAACATGGTTGCTTCGAAAGTAATGGATAAAAGTATGAAGCTATTATCCATGATTATTTTTCTCCACTTCTGTAAGATTGAAAAGCATCAAACTGTAGTTAGTGATTTATATTGCTATTATAATAAAAATATTAAAAATACATTAGCATCAAATAATCAATATTACAAATGTATTGATTATAAATATAACAAAATATTATTACTATATACTATCACTAAATCTATTTCTCATCACCCAAACTCTTCGCCATCAACATTATCAACAACCTTTTCCCGCCCAACAAAAAACACCGACCCCCCGCGAGTCGCTTATAGCCGCATGCGCGTCTCTCTCTCTCTCTCTCTCTCTCTCTCTCTCATTCAAGCGGAGAGCTCGCATTCACGCGGGCGAGCTTGCGGCATTGCGCAAGCTCTTTCGTCGCGCCGCCCGAATTCCGAGGAGCCGCAAACGCAGCACGCTGCCCCTTAACGGAGCGCAGCCAACCTTGAACGCGCTCTCGCTGCTGCACACGCACGCCACGACAGAGAAACATCGGTGACGAATTTCGCTACCGCACGCCCACCGACCATCACCGTCGCCGTCAACGCTCAAAAGTGTTATGCGATGCTGTCGTTGTGTACGTGCACTTTTTTGTGAAGTAGGTTCTGTTGCAGTTCGTTTGAATTATGCTTTTTCGTTTAATATTTGGTTATATATTTGGGGTCATTGATTATTAGACAAGTATACAGATTAAGTATGTATTTTATTCAAATAGGTATGTGCAGTTTGATTATTGGTGGTATACGCACAAAAGTTGTGCGGTACGGAGTGTACGGTATGGACTCTCTTGGGGTTATGGATATTCACCAGTTTTAAGCTCCCACCGCTAGATGGCCGCATTTTACATACTGAATTAATGTTATGTATAAAGACCTGTCATGGCTCAGGCGGTAAGATGCTTGCCCCCGATAGACGACTGCTTTAAGAGTCCCGGGTTCGATTCCCGGTCTGGGCGAAAAATTTCTTAGGGGTTTTCGACAAACCAGGTGAATCCTATTCATGTGCCTCGACTTTTAGAATCCAGATTTATGAATTTGCAAAGAAATAAGGGGTTGGGGTTTCGACACCTCCCCGATGAATTTGTAAGGAAAAAAGTAAGGGGTTGGTGTCTTGGCACCTCCCCGATGAATCTGCAATAACGATATAAAAGGGTGGAGCTTCGGCACTTTCTCGATGTGTGTTGGTGACCAATATAGCTGAATAAATTAAAGACCTTAAAGGAAAAAAAAATTTTTTATGTGTGGTTCTAGTCTATAAAATATACTAGCAATCTCGTTATTTTAAGTTCAGTGCTCAAAAACGTACTTAAAAAGATAACCATCCAGCTAATATTCTCTATTTCAAAATTTATTTTCTGAAGGTTAAGGTTAAAATGACAATAATTTTATTTGTGATATGAGTTAAAGGGAATATTCTTATTAAAAATACAACTTTATAACTTTTAAATATATATTATGCACCATTATCAAGCATTTAATTAAACGAAAAATTCTCCTAAAAATGATGAATGTTAATACTGGAAAACGTGATTTTAAAACGCCAAATCTTAATTTTTCGGTTTTTATAATTAATTAATTCAGATGTTCAACTCCATAATACAAATTACAGTAAAAATATCTGTAGCTATCCGTCTGCATGAAAGTCCCCTACATTTAGTAATTTATAATATTTGTTATAATTTTCTCAAAATTATTAGGTGTACTAAAAAGTTTCCTCTCATCAATCATGAAATGTTCATTAGGTTGTAAATTTTAGAAAGTGTTTATTTTTATACCGGATATTGCGAAAATGAAGCAGTAATGATTATTATACTGAGAAAAGTAAACAGGAAGCTACTATTTTTTCTGCGCGTTACGAACATATTTCTAGCATGACAAATTCATATAAATACTTTAAATATATTTTCGTTACATGATTATATGCATTGTTGTGTATTTCATAAGAAAATTCATATCAGTTTGAATTATGTTCAAATTCTAATCGATGCTTATAGCGTTGAAAGACTTTTCTTTATTAGTTTTATTCAACTGTAAAATAGATTGATAAATAAAATGTACAATAACCAGAATTTTTTTTTGCAATATATAAATATAACTTGGAAATGTTTACATTTAAAAGTGAAAGCTTTGGTAAGATTAGCATATTTCTTATTAAAAGTTGCCCTATCCTTTATTCTTTACGTTTAATTTTATTAGCATACAAAGTAGTTACAATCAGTTTCTCGGACTTGCGTATAAAATAAAAAGCGCAATTGATCTAAAGATCAAAACATAGTAAAATGCATAACAATTTCGACCACAGAATCTTAATAAAGAAGTTGACTTTATTACTCCCAAGAAATTTACTACGCAACTTTGCACAATAGATTCATTAATCAGTTCTAACCCAATTCTAAAATAGTTGAAGAATTGTAAACATTCATTGAACTTAAAAAACTGGATTTTCTTATTTGGATTCTTCATAATGATAAGTTATAATTAATTGGTCACTATAATGTCACTACATTAAACTCACATTACAGTATTGCAATAGCAAAAAATTGTTTTGATTTAAGAATTAGATTTTTTTATTAGAATAAAGCTTAGACGTTTAAGGGAAATGTACACTAAAAAAACTGGATTTTCTTATTTGGATTCTTCATAATGATAAGTTATAATTAATTGGTCACTATAATGTCACTACATTAAACTCACATTACAGTACTGCAATAGCAAAAAATTGTTTTGATTTAAGAATTAGATTTTTTTATTAGAATAAAGCTTAGACGTTTACGGGAATTGTACACTAAAATATTAATGAAAATTACCAAACACTCATTTCTAATTCATGTTTTCAATTCAGCTTTTTTAGAAAATTTTCTTAGCTCTATGCTGCTTCTGGGTATAATCTGATCCTATTATTCATCACATTTCGAGATTGAATGCCAATATTATTGCACGCAAGTCTTTTTCTTAATAATCGTTGTATATTTTACAATCACCGACCAAAGTTCATAAAAGTTTTAAGAAATACCATTCAAATCTGACCCTTAACATATACAGAAAATTGTACTCTCAAATGAAAATAAATAAAAAATCTTCAAAGTTTAGTGAACTCTGCCCCCAAACAAAATTCCAGAAAAGTATATACATACTAAACGAAAATCTCACAAAGCTGAACACATGTTCAACCGAACTCGCATCTTTCGCAGTCATATATAAAAATACAACCCTTTCGTTCTTTCCTCGGTCTCGCCGCAAAGTCAACCGCGCCTGCAGCATCTGCAGCAGCAGAAGCGCCGGCATCGGCAGCCGAACAGCTTTTCGGGATCATTGGACGTCTCGTGAGTTATGTCACGGCTGGTATAAAGCCGCGAGCTTACGTCAGTTTATATACATTCACGAGAGTGGCAGGCGGGCGCGCGTCGCGCGATATTTCTAGATCATCGAGCGCGAGCGATCGCTATATAGATCCGGCGTTGAGCGAAGTTTCGCCGTCTCTCTTTCACATATGTATTGCTCGCCCGCGCCGCACGTGGAGAATCTTATTTACGCACGGTGTATTTTTTTTCTCGTTCTAGTACGATGCGATTTCGCAGGATTGCGGAGTGTTTGTACTTGTTGATGCTTGCGTTTGGGTGACTTTTATGGATGTGGGGATTGTTTAGCGACGGTTGGGGGAATTATTTCGATGATTTGGTTGGAGATGCGGATGGTTGAATTCGCGTAGTTTTCAAGTAGATTTCCTTGGACTCAAATAGATATTTTATATATTTTGGATTCAAATAGAATTTGGTGAACGTCAAGCGGATTTTACGTGGAAGACTTAAATTTCTTTGCATACTCTGCTTTAAAATTAACATTAATTTTTTAAGTTGCATAGACATAAAATCCATGTCAAGTATGATATAATAATAAATCTTTTTTGAAACCTAAATTATACAGATTATTGTTATAAATACACGTACAGTAAAAGTCTTTGCACTGTGAAGACGGGCAGTGTGAAAAATCAGAATTGGGCACTGTTAAAAGAAGGCCGCGATGCTTTTCTGTAATTGGTGGAGGCAGTTAGGCTAGGTCAGGTGCTACCACCCGATTGGCGGATCAATTAGGTTAGGTCGTTCACAGTGCACGTTTCGTTCGGTCCCGTCATTTCACAGTGCTCAGACTTTTACTGTAGTACATTTTGAAAAGATCATTAATATTTAATAAACATTTTAAATATTCATTCAAATTTTTCATATTAAATATTAGTTAACGGTTATAATTGATTAGTATAAAATGCTATAATCAGGATCAAAAAAAAGTTTTAAAACAACGCTTGAAAAAAAATTCATTACAACTACAGTTTAACATAATATATTTTTAAAATATTATAAAGTTTCAATAAGTTTAGTTATCAGCTGCTAACAAACTAAAGTGCATCGAAATTAATTTCAGATACAATTTGTTTTAAAAGATAAATGTATTTCTATAGTATGTTCCCAATAGAGTTATTTCTAATCAAAGTATGACCATGACCTATATTACCAGACTGCACTAATGCTTCTTCCAACTATTCTTTCTTAATTATCAACAACTTTGTTTATTTCTGCAGAATACAATGTCGATGCTATTTCTAATTAAACTTGAAAAATTCGAATTGGATAGTAACCAAAGAGCGTCTCATTATTTTTGAAGATAAAAATGACCGAAATACCTTTTGTAGTCTAATAATAACAACTCGTATTTGCCAAGGGCTTATGTCATGTTTAACAACGGATTAATTGCAGTTAATAACTGTGTCTAGAATGAAATTCTTGAAAATCATTACACTACAATGGGAAATTATGTTAAAATAAAAATGTAATATTTATTTTTTTATTTTGATTGTACAAAGACTAAAATCTTTGTTAAACCTATATGATTTAAAAAAGAATTTCAAAATTCTGTTCTACAGTACACTATGTTATTATTTCATATGTTCGGCTTTTTATTAAATACGTTAGTTATTAACATATTCTTATTCCAATAAATCAAGCACTTTTCTTGAATATAATAATATATTAACTATAAAATAAAAGTCACAGGCTTTTGTGTTATAAAGTTGTTTTCATTTTTAAATGTTGTCGATAAATTATTATTCTCCAAAACGCAACTAGACCAATCATCTGGAAATTAAAAAATTTACCGGTAACTGGTGCGACGAGTCGAGCCCCAAATATAATACTTCTTCTCTTTGTCGCATTTGCAACACTGACTTCCCATGACTCGTCCTCGATAATCTCGCGCTCATAAAATCCTCACGATCCATCGATTTTCCTGCACTCGTATCTCGATTTTCTACACAGAAAACTTCACGACATGCATCGATTTCGCAGATCTTCGCAGGCACTCGTCCCGATCCGCCTCACTTCCATGTTTTCTCTTTTTTTCATCAGCTCGTCGGTAGACGAAATAAAAAGGAGTCGGAAAAAAGCGCGCTTACAGAATGTATAAATATATGTTCACCAAAGTGTTCCTTCTTTTTTTAGCCACACGACCTAATTTTGCAATTCCCACGCCACTGTATACCCACAGTCTGTAAAACCAATCACTGACACTGATCGTTCCTCCTCGTGTACTCCGAGAAAATCCAGCCAACCGCACTTTCCTCCGAACTTCCACCAAACCTTCCAGTTCAGAATCAATTCACTCCGAATCGTTGCGATAACGGCCGGTGCGCAAAAGTACGCAGCGCAAAGCAAGCGCGAAATTTCCGTGCGACGTTTTCTGCGCCGGTCGTCCAAAACTTATGTATAAGTATCATAGACGTCGGAGCGATCGCAAAAGTCGCGCGAGCGCAAAAAACCCCGAGCTAAAAACGAGAACGAGCAAGAGAGAGAAAGACAGAAGAAAGACAGACGAGAGAGATGTCGTAAAAAAAAGAGCCGCGAGAGAAAGAGAGATAGCGAGCGATAGGGGGCACACGCGAACAGAGATCGCGCGAAGCGTCGTCGACGTCGCGACGCGCCGCGAAACGTCACAATAAAGACCGCCGAAGACGCCTCGCGTTCGAGCCCGCGGAGAGCTACGGCGGCGGCTACGCTGGCTGAGCGTCGCGCCACCGAGAACAGCCCCGGCCTATTTCGAAGCCGCAGCGCGCCAGCGAGAGAGGATGAGAGAAGACGATGATATGCGCGCTAGCTCGCTCGCTCGCTCGCTTGCGTTGTAAATGTCGCGGGTGAGAGCTTGAGCTTCTGCGAGCTCGATCGTCGGAGGCGGATTTTGCTGGGTATCTCGTTGAGGGCGCGACGGTTGTTTCGGCTACAAGTTTTGGGTTTTGCGAAAAAGGATGACTGTTATGAGTGTCAAAGAGCTCGGTGAAGCACGAATCGTTTTAGAAACAGTAATACGTTTTCGGAAGCTGAGTGACGGTAAAACAAGAGTTGCCGAGCTTTTCGAGAACATTCAGGAAACGATTCTTTATCTACGTTGAAATGTTAAACACATTTATAAAAATATCTTTCTATGTAGTCTCCAACTTAACGATGTATCTATTGTCTTTTTAACGTTTTTTTTAATGGTAAAAAGTTTTCTACTATAGAGGTCTCAGAAATGTTGTGTTTGCATTTCAAACTTATTTTTTCCTTGTTTATTTGACGTAGATGGGCTAACGAATGAAGACAATGCAATCTTCAATAAATGTTTCCAAACGTTTGAGAATCGGTTTTGAATGATTGTGAAATATGTTCGCACGTTTGAGAAACGTTTTCGAATGTTTGAGAGGTGATTCTGAATATTAGAGAAATCTTTTTGATCGTTTTAGAAATCTTTCTGAACGTTTGAGAAATGTTTCTAAACATTTGCAAAATGTTTCTGAACGTTTGAGAAATGTTTCTGAATGTTTGAGAAATGTTTCTGAACGTTTGAAAAATGTTTATGAATGTTCGATTTGTTATTCAATGTTATTTGGTTTCCAAAAATTTGTTACTAAAACATTTCTAAAATATTTTGTGCTATATGGAAAAATGTAATGAGAGAAAGACTGATTCAGTCTGAATAAGACTTTGAATGATTCTATATACTATAGTAACAACTACTAATCGTAACAACATTACAACTTCACCACTATTGAGTTTATTTTTTTTATTATAAGAAAATATTATTTATTAAAATTGATTTCTAATATTATGACAAATAAACGACTTTACTTTTTTTTAAAGAAGATACATTGTTAAAAATGTGTTCTATTATAATGCAAAATACAACATAATTGTACGCGAGATAGGGAACCTCAAAGTTTAGATATTTAACATGTAAGGCCTATATGTAGTATATATCAATGATGTATTTTTATCTATAAGTTTTAGTATTTTCTTAGAATTTATTTAAAAAAGAATATCCCGGGAAAAAATGGTTCAAGCGTTATCAGGAATTGCCATGCATGGAGCATAATGCATGCTCAAGCATCAGATTTGACCGGAGATATGTAGGCGTGGGCATGCGATTTCTTGAATGATCGTAGATTTAAATCATTATTTTAAAATAGTATAAAAAGTGTAAATTATTGTTAAAAAATATTCTACAGCCATATTAGGCTACAATAATAATATTATCTCCAAAATAATAAAAAAAAATTCTTTTATCCAAGGGTCGAATCCAAACCGACGGCGTTTCTGCCCGACGCCTTTTAGCCGGGTAATCTATTAAACTCGTTGTATTATATTAACAATTAGTTTTAGCTTATAAGTAGCTTATGTTCGATTCTAACTCGAAAAAAGTCCACGCAAATACTAAATAGAGCAGTCAAAATTCAAATTGAATACATATGATGTATGCGTGCGCCTAATCTTTATAGTTACATTTTTCTGCATTGCGCTATATTTTAAATTAGCATGAACATGCATAAACGTATCTGCCCATGCATGTAAATGAATGTACGTGCTAGAACATATATTTTCATGCATGTTGATGTGGAAAGTTCAATTGAAAGAGATATAATTTTTTTTAATGAATTCTAGAACTCATATGAAGGTATACGAATAAAACTGCGTGAAAGTATATAAAAGTTCCTAAATACGCGTGGACACGCATGACACAGCATTATTATTTATATTCATGCATTCTTACATAATTTAAAAATTACTGATTAAGAAAACATAAATATTCATACTTGTACAAAATTATGAACAATTATCCACGAGCGTACTTAATTATTCATAAACTATCATTAACACACATGATTGTCTATGATTATGCGCATGCATCCCTGGTCAAGTTTCGAGTATAATAATGCATGATCATGTAAAAACATGTCAAAATTTTAAAAAATTTAAACGTAATCTCGCATGACCATGCACGAACATTCATGGAGATTCATGATAATTCATTAACCTGCCTGAAATCCATTTTTACCCGGGATATCTTACATAGAATAACTATACTTATTATATAAGAAAAAAACAGCCGGTAGCAATTCCATAGGAAAAATATAGCACTCGCCAGTATACGCTCCATCTTATTGTTATTTTTAAAGTGATACAATTCCATTCAAAAGTTTATATTAAGCTTTGATTTTAGCGTTTTTATAAGATTTTCACATAATTTATGTATGTTTTATGCTATAATATAGTATAACTTACATTTTGAAATACTAATGATCCTATCTATCTATTACTATAATATAAAGTACACTCATCGGAACAAACATCCGATCGAACTTGTTTGATTTTTTTAAATACTGCGTTTTCATTGGATCGAATGTTCGTTTTCGCTAACCTTATTGGAGGTTGTTACCATGTTGTTTTAAATTAATTTAATGTATATTATTATTTAAATAGATTTTAAATTTTTATGATAAAACTTTTACCATCATTACGTAATTTGTTCTCTTTAAAAATATACTAATTATACAGCAGTACCTATAGTAATATTTAGCACTTGATTCTGAGCTATAAACATTTTCAGTACCAGTTAGAAATGACTGTTGTTTCGGATCCAAGTTTTGTTTTTTGAAAAGAAGTTGACTTTTATGCGAAAGATAGTTTATAGACTGTCGAAGGAGAAAAATAGTATAAATAATGCCAATAATTATACTATAAAAACCAAAATATTACTTCGTCTTCGCCAATACTTTGTATCTACTTGTTAGATAAAAATTTCTGCTTTGAAATTGTATCCTAATTATATTATATGTCAGTTTAACGTATTTCCAATGCAAAGAATCATTGATAAAAATATTTTAATAATAAAATATACAATACTAATAATGTATACTTAATATTTTCTTATATTATCTTTAAGCTATTATATTAACAATATTAACATCTATTTAAATGATCTATTTTTAAAATCAAAAATAATTTATGATCAAATAATATTTTAATACCTAGTAATGTTAAAAGAAATCAGAATATTCTTTTCTTAATATCTGTTGAATCACTGTATGTTTACCCGAGAAAATCATCTTCTCAGACCGTACCTAATCTCCCGCGAGACATTTGGCGACATAAGCTCATGTCCCGGCATGCCCTGGCGCGCGCAAAATAGGTCAAGAACCGCTAGACGCTCGACGTCACGAGCTTTTGAACTTGAAAAAATTTTATTGGCGTTGATATCGCGTGCGTGCATATATAGATTGTTGCACTTGCTCATGCTTTATTACCAGTATCAGCGACTTTGTCTTACTTTTTTTTCTTGCTGCTTGTTACGTATTACAATGTTTCATTTTATTTTAGATCAACCAATTTGTAAACCATTTTATAATAGTTGGAAGATGCACGTTCAAATCAAGTATTTCTATGATTAACGTAATTTTAAAACCATTTATCATTCCCGGAATTGATTAAAATTTACTTGAATTGCATAACTGTTTGTTAAAAATAGGATTTCTGTAGTTAAAAAAATAAGACATAAATATAATCCTTATGAAAAACAGATTCATGAATTGTTTGCAAATATTTTTATAGACTGAGGAAAAGAAGATTTACTTTATTATTGTAACCAATATTTGCTTTACTTTGATGAATTTGTTTATCCTCTATGCTTTTCAAATAACATTTGAAATGCAAATTTTACTTCGTTCCGACACTATGATAATAATAAGTATATAATACATAATAAATATAGATGTTATATTTCAAATTCGTCAAGTATTTTCTATATCTAGATAATTTAACATAAATTAAAAAAAAACACTAAAAAACAATCACGTTAAAAAAGTCCATTATACTTTCTATAGGATATATATAATATATAACATACATATATATATATATATATATATATATATATATATATATATATATATATATATGTGATGATCCATTTAGAGTCTGAATATAAGTTTCATAATTTTATTCATTATAGCTTGAAATGCAAATTATTAAACAAGTAATTTTATAAAAATTCGTATTATTTTTCTCAAAATTGCCTTCTATAATTACAATTTCGAATCCAAGTAGGATATCCACGATTTGTAGGTCCCTCTATAGTGGAGAAAGTATAAATAGACGTATACTATCTCAAAGAGTGAAAACTGTGATTTGTTTATAAAAAAAGTTATGCTCTCAACTTTGGAGAAAATAAGAAAAACTAGATTTAACTATAACATTAAAATTAGCGACTTACGTCAATACGTAATCAATATTTGTTACTATGATTTGTTTTAATGAATGCTTTTTTGTGGCTCAACTGATGTCACAGGCTTGACAGGTTTTACCATAGGAGCAATATTATCCTATTCTATCCCAGTATCCCATGCGCATCCTCCTTTCAAAACATAATAACATTCATGCTATATCGATGGCTATTATGACACATTTCAGATTTCTTAAAAACACCTAGTTCTTTAAAGAAACTTCTTAGAAAAATCACTTTTTAGATTTTCTAATAAACACTAACACTTTCTTAGATCCTCTAAGAAAATAGTAGTTGATAATTGCTCATTTTCGTAGGAGGCTCCTGACAAGAAGTAGTATTTTACAAGAAATCTGAAATGTGCTAGTCTTCGTAAGGGGCGTCGATATGTAATATAAATTGAAAGAAAAATTCAAATTTCAATGTGCGTTTTCTCTTTTTAAGAAAAAAGTTTAAAAATAAACACGAGGAAACTCGTTTAATTCTACACCCTAAATGGTGTATCATAATATTCATCCCACCATTCCTGACTCATTCTACTGTATGAATATACCTGCGTCTCCAGGTGTAAGAGTAAATTCTTTTTTTAAAAAATCAATATTTCTTACTCTTTTAAGGCATATTACATCATTCAGTTTAATAGGTCAGACAAATCTCGCCTCACGATAAAGAAATACCTGTATTCAGACTGTATCAACTTTGTCACGAGCCATTCATCGATACATTAAAAAAAAAGACTCGCCCAACAAACCCACAACAAAGAAAAATCTCGTACCCTCGCGCGTGTATGCTTGAAAATACTCTCCATCACCTCGAGAATCTCGCGCACATATTCGCAAGAGCGCGCAATACTCATCTCATTTCACGAATCGCACGCGCTCGCATGCATAACACCCGCCGCGGCGCTCGCAGCTAAATTCGACGCAGCTCGCACGCTTGGCTTTCGCAATCGCGGCGGTTCGCGCGCGTGTAACGTCTCTGCTCTGCACCGCTCGGATTCCCTCCCCGCGAAAAAGAGAAAAGCTACACCTGCACCCAAGCAAGAAAGAATGGACGGAGCAAAAAAGAATCGACGAGCGCGCACGCGATTTTTCGGGTCTTGGTCGCAGCCCGCGTGTCTCGTGTGCGTCCGAGTTCCAGCTCCGCGGCGTACGCGCATGATAAAAGGGACGCGTGTGCCGCGCCGCTGTCCCTGGCATTGAAGTGCGCGAGTCGCCGCAGCGAGCAGCCGAAATGACGCTACCAGAATAATTCCGACCTCGCGAAATTAAGTTGACGCCGGCTTGAAATAACACCTCGCCCGCCGATCCTTGGCACAAAGTTGCGAGCGTGCGGTGCACGAACGGTGGGAGAGATTCGCGGGCAACGGCGGCGGCGATGCTGGTATATAGTGCTGGCTCCCAGAAATCGGTACAATTTGCCGCAGGCTCCGAGCTGTGCTGCACTCGTGCGACAAATGCGTGCGCGCAGGGGGCTCGTGTTTTTCTGGACTTTTTGATTTTGAGTTTGGGAGATGCGGAAGGCGAGATCATTAGCCCTCGGTTATCCGCTCACATTTTTATCTATAGCGTTACCGCAGGAGAGTTGGAGGGGAACTTTCCAATTTCTTGACCTTGTGTCTTTGGTAAAAATAGGTTAAATTCAATTCATATTTCTTTTAATCGATAGATTTGTTCATGCTTGTAAAGACTGTGGTAGTTAAAATACCGTTAACTTATGGTTACAAATGCTTTTTTATTAAAATACAAAAAATATTTTTTTTTAAATTAATTTTTATGAAAAAAAAGTTTTTATAACCCTTCAAAGTTCATACGTCTCGATACAGGCCACGAAGTTTGGGACATCATCGGTCATCAACAATTGTTAATTGATCAGGATCGAATCTGTACCTCATAGTTAGTTTAAGGAGACCAAAATTGAGATGTCAGTATAATATATTAAAGTAAAAAAAAATAGGACGCTTGTAAATAAAATATGAATGTGGATACCATAACAAACTAGCGATGTTAAAATTCGTTTTTGGCCTGTTAATTCGAGTTAAAAGAATTTTCATAAATAGATGTCATGGGAAAAAGTTGTATTTTTCAAAGATCTACAAAACTTTTCCATTTAACTTTTGCATGTAAAATGCATAGGTGTAAAGTTATATGGTAAAAAGCTGTTTTTTCGATGTTAAAATTCGTTTTTGACCTGTTAATTCGAGTTAAAAGTATTTTCATAGATAGATTTCCATGGGAAAAAGTTGTATTTTTCGAAGATCTACAAATTTTCTATGTAACTTTTTTTCGTAGAATGCTTAGTTTTCAAGTTATAGCCCAAAAACCGTTTTTAGCGATTTTTTATAGTCACCGCATTCAGCGTATATGTGCAGGATCAATCTCAAAATAAAACCATCAAGTTGTTATACTTAGCAGAGTTCCCAAAAAGATTTGAGCCTGATTCGCTAAGATTTCGCGGAGATAATCGTGTAACAAGAATTTAAAAAAAATAAAACACGTAAAAACATGTAAAAATAAGCAAAAAGTGCTCGCAATTTAAAAACTACGTACAGGATCAGGATAAAAAAAATAGAATTTCATATTATACTGGAGGAGATCTCTTCTAAAATTTCATCCCGATTGGTCACACATTTTTCGCTCACGAAAATATAAGACACTTCCGTGTCGCGGTCGTGCCTAAAAAGCAGTACGTATAGGGTTTTAAAGCAATGCGTATGGCGCTACAGATTTTTCCTTAAAAATTCCAAGTAAAATTTTTGTTTTTAATCCTTTAGATAGAGGCTTATTAAAAACACTAAAAGTAACTAATTATCATGCTAGTTATTAAAATTTAATGACTTTAAAAGCATGAGCGGTAAATAATAATTTTCTACATCCACCCCTAAAAATTTACTTAGAGCATTATTTCCTTTAACAAACCATTCATATAGGTATCTCAGAGACCATTTTTGAAATAACATACCTTCATCCTATATTTTTTTCGATCGAATAAAGACCTTGAGACTTGAAGGGTTAAATAGTACTTATTTCTAAAAATAATATAGAGATTTTGAAACTCCCCCTCCACCAGCCCGGGTCTGGATACCATCAAATTCCGTCCTCAAAAATGGCGAAGTTCTAGAAATGTAATGTTCCTTCTTGATCCCCGTGGGGTACATAAGATGGTCCTAATAGTAAATTTTGATAAATTTGCTAGTTACATGATAAAATGTTTTTAAATTGGTAGTTATATTTGTCACCTAAAAAGGAATGTGTTTATAAATTTTCATACATTTTTAGACAGTATACCCATAGTTATGCAGAAAAAACTAGTAATTTTCAATGAAAATTAATGTTTTTTCAAAACTGTCCTTGCGCATGGGAATGCAAGTATAGCATTTGAAAGAAATTAGGTAATCTCTAAAAGATGTACCACACAGAACTGCAAACTCCAACTTTTTTGAAACAAGATAAAGATAAATAAAATTATATTGAATTTTCATTGTAAAAATAACCTAAAGAAACAATTTTTTGACTCTATCCATGGGCAACACTTTCTTAATAATTTTTTTTTTGAAAAATCGGAGTTCATGGTTGTAATGCGAATAATTGAATAAAGTATCCTTAAAGTTTCAGATTAATTCATTGTAATCCTATGCACATAAGACTTGCTGAACATTGGAACACCATAAATAGAGAAAACCGCACTTTTGTAAAAATAAGAAATAATGTTCTGATGATTTTAAAACAATTCTTCTATCACAGAATATCGATCAAATTTTTTTTTTAATTATTTCTATGTTTTCTGAAATTTGTCTGCATAGTAAAGAGTGGATTTGGGCGCAGGTCAGGATTGGGTTAATGTAGGAAGACGCTGGATTGTGTGCAATAAAGGTCGGAGGAAAAATAGATATGAATAACTATTAAGTTCATTAAAAAAAAAATGATTACTCTGACCTGCAATATTGCCAATACAAAATCATATTCTGTTCTAAAATTGTACAAAGTGTCAGAAAATCATATAAAAAAATCGAGTTTTTCGTCAAATTTTACAATAGAACCATTTTAACTGAGGATTCACTGTATAGATGATAAACTTTAATCTTCAAACTACATCTTACGTATTACTTTATATCTCATACACGTTATAGCATAAATTAAAAAGCCAAATTTGTATAAGAATTTAAAGTTATTAAAGAAGTAATTCTAATTTATTTAAGAAAAGAGAGGATATTAAATAATAATTTAATTATTATTTTCTACGATCATTGAGACATATCCAAAGATTGATAAACGTTATTGTAATATCATTGTAAAATATTTCCAAGCATAAGAAAACTTTGTTACCAATATAAGCCGTTGCGACGGTATTTTACGATCATAAAAGTTTCCCCAAATTAAATAATCCCAAATCAAGGTCACCACAAAATTTTAAGATTCAATCAGTGTTATTATTGGAAGTTTAAATTTTTAATGCTATACTAGTGGATTCTAAATCAACTATTAAACATGGCTGACACAGAGATAATTACACGGGGAGTATATTTAGAAATTGAAATACAAGATTAATTTCTGAAAGAAAAAGTTATTTCTATTATCAGACATAATATACGTTCTTATATTATATATAACAATAGTAACAGTTTTCTTTTATCACCGATAAAATGTATAAATCCAATCATAAATATGTTCCCCATGTACACAAGGGCATACATTTGATTTCAGCGCAACATGTATTAGAAAACCGCTTATGTAACTTTTTGTAGTATCGCACGTCACTTACTTTTTCTAAATCAACCGTGCAAACGTGACTATAATTTTCTACGTTTAATATATACAGAATAATAGTCCATATTAGTGAGCCTATCCCTATTAGTGTGCCCTTTTTGAAATAAAGCATATTATCAACCACTTGAAAATAAATAAAAGAGATTATTTTTAAAATAAAATGATCAGGTTGTCTTAATTTTAAAAATCTTCCCTTTTATTTATTTTAAGGTCGTTGTTTATACGCCGTTTTAGAAAAAGGCACACTAATAGGGACAGGCTCACTAATATAGACTGCTACCCTATGTGCCGAGTGACCCTTTATCCGATTTACAATTTTCAAACATTTTTTTAATTAAGAAACAGAGAAGAATGAAGATATGAATTTTGTTCAGCACAAACCTTGTATTAAAATCTACCTCCCCTGGTAGAAAATTAATCTAGAACTATGTAGATCTATCTAGTTTGCCAAGGAAATAATCGAGGGCCTCGATAAAACTAGATAATTTTCTACCAGGGTCCTGAAATTTGTTTGCATCCAGATCTTACTTATACTCTTTCTATACCTAGACTTTAAGGGGATACATCATTGTATCCTAATATTGTACCGACCAAATACCATTAACGCGAATTCCTCGTCCTATTTTAAAAACTCGCATCAGACCCGATTTTCCTTTTCAGAATCGCTTTATCTTGTGAAAATGAAGAGCGGATAACTCCAGTTGTAAGATAAATTGAAAAAAGTAAATATTATACTTTTGATTATAATAATCTGTTTTGCAAACCGAGTGAAGTTAGCTACGCGATCAGCTGACTTTAGATGCATTAACACCCTGGTAGAAATCTAAGCTGGTTTCTAGCCAGATATTAGCTAAATTTTCTAAATCTGCTTTAATTCTGGTTAAGAAATTAGCTAGAAATCAGTTAAAAATGACATGCTTTTTAGCTCATCTCTAGCTAAATTCCGCTTAATATTCTAGTTAATATAAAATTTATAAACTAATTAACTTATGTATTAATTAATAATGGAAATAATAACAGTTTTTTAATAATCAAAATGATACGCAATTCTAATCATACTACATTAAGTATTTTACTAAATTAAAGTTAAAAAAGTACCTTAAATGTCTAGTAGTAATGGAGGTTAGGTTATTTGTTTACATAACGACGCGTGCATTTAAAAAGTATTATTTACACAAAAAGTACCAAAGCCCCGAGTAAAATTTAAGTGTCTTTATTAAAGAAATTTATGTTACAAATAATAGAATGCATGTAGTCATATAATTATTATTATATTAAAAATAACAATAAAAACAGAATAATGTAAGTTATTACGAAATTTGGAGAGTTGGTGAACAAATATTTGTAGTTTTAAAATGAAGTTTTATTACAAAATTTTATTTTCGGCATCAATCAAAAAATTTTTGTTGACTAAGTTATGATTGACTAATTTTCGGAAAGGAAATTATTAGTTATCAATTACTTTTAGTATTGCATATACATATTTCTATAATCTCGTAAGTTAAAGTATAATAATGTATATTTTTAAAAACTAATAACTTTTCAAAACAAAATATAAATAGGTTAGATTTGCAAACAAAATACGTTCCTACTTAAAGCATAGTCTTAAGCATATTCTAGCCAGATATTAGCTATAATTTCACTTATTAATAGTTTATTAATCTGGCTAATAATTAATAAGCTAACCAGCCATTCTAGCTAACTTTCTACCAGGGCATGCATGCATTTTTAGGATTTCCCTCACAATTGGACTGATCTACTCTTTATTTTCAGAAAATAAAGTGATCCTGAAAAGGAAAATCGATTCTGTTGCGTATTTTCCGAATGGGACGAGAAGTTCGAGTTGATGGTATTCGGTCGGTCCAGTAGGACCATAGACATAGGAAGTATAGACTGCGGATACCGTATTGAGCATGTGTCACCCGTAGAGAAAGAAACAGAGAGTGCACAATAAGTGCCACTTTTACACATGCTTGCTAACACAAGAATACGCAAAAGTGGCACTTATCGCACAAAGCGTCAAACAATGATGTTCGATACATGTGATAAAAATAATTCTTGCACGAGTGTGAGGTTTACGCTCGAGCGAAGCGAGGCGCACTAGTATCAAAAAGTACTATTATTATTACATATTCTTTATGAAATAAATAGTATAAAAACATAGATTATTTTGAATTTTAGTCAAAGTTATTTCAATGCTCTGCAATTTAATGCAATGTGCATCTCATAAATACTTTAATTACTGTCAAAAAACATAAATAGTCGATAAATTTTAAGGTTAAAACAGATTAACCGCTTTGTAGTGTAGACGACATGCGCTTCATCTTTATAAAACATTGAAGTTCGCTTAAGAAGCCTCTTGCTTAAGGAGGTTCTATCAGCATATATATGTCATAAAAAACAAACATTTTTTACTACAATTTAATCTCACATAATTATATGAAAGTCAAAATATAAAAAAAGTCAATATATTATAAAATAAAGAGTTTTTATCAAACTAAAAAAATTTTTTTTTTCGAAATTCTGTTATTGTAAAATTAAATATTGCCAACTAGAGAAAAATTTGACAATACAGTGGAGACTTTTTTGTTTGTTAACCGATTTTAATGTTAGAGGTCTCATTTTGTCTCTTGAAAAATTTCAGGGAGACTTAGCGATATAAAAATTGTATATCATCGGATAACCTGCAAAGTTGTGTCAGATTATTTATAAAACACACGTATGAACTTATAAACAATTGGACGTAACTTTGAAGGATATCCCGTGATATACAATTTTTATATGGGTAAATTGCCCTGAAAAATTTTAAGGAACAAAATGAGACCTTTAAAATTCAAATCGGATTACAAACCAAAAACTCTCCACTATTTTATCGAGTCTTTCTTTAGTTGACAATAATTACTTTTGCAATAACGGAATTTCGATAAGAAAAATTATTTTGGTAGACGAGGATACCTTGTTTTATAATATATTGACTTAAACATTTTTAAGAGTGGATTAAATTATAGTACAAAATCTTTTTATTTTGAGGTCAATATGACGATAAAACCTCCTATAGATGTAGAAACGGCATTAGTTTTCAAACTGATTTCAGAAGATATAGAGTTTCTTCGAGCACTATTACTTTATAATGTACGGTTTACATACACAAGTCAATCTGCCTTTTTAGTAAATAATTATTATTCTAACTGTATGTATTTGCATTAAAAAAACCACGGAGTTCTGGGTATAGATTTCGATAAAAGTTTTGTTTTCTGGAAGCCAAAAATAAAACGCAATACTCATAATTTTATACACAAATATACTATCAATGTTGATGAAATACTTTATATCTACTATACAAATACCCATTCTATAAAACTATGGGTACCAGAAAATGATCCTTAAAATTTCATCAATATCCGTGACCCGAATTCCTCATCCTCTCGTTTAAAAATGTTGTTAGTTTAAAAATGAATTCATTTTTATTTTGTATTTTTTGTTTCTAATTCTTTAGAAAGCATTTGAGATATTATTTTGCACAGTTTTCTAGAATTATGGTGAAATTGGCGATCATTCATAAAACAACAATCCTAGTTCAAAGTCGTAAAATTCTAAGATTCATGATTCAATCAATATTGTACAAAGCAGTTCAAATTGCAGAATAAAATTACATTCTCAGCATCAACTTTTAACACCTACATCTGAATACAACCGAGATTCTGTGGAAGAAAACCATAATACTGCGGAAGAAAACCATAATACTGTGGAAGAAAACCATAATACTGTGGAAGAAAACCATAATACTTTGGAAGAAAACCATAATACTGTGGAAGAAAACCATAATACTGTGAAAGAAAACCATAATACTGTGGAAGATAACCATAATACTGTGGAAGAAAACCATAATACTGTGGAAGAAAACCATAATACTAGGTTTATAAAGTTATGGCTTCAATATACATTAACATTGGATTTCTCTAAATACATCCACAATTCTACGTCTGACAAGCAGAGTCCACGACCTGCGGGAAGCGATTTTTGCTGAAGCTTCAGGAAGTGATTTCTGGTATCTAATAATGATGCCTACCATCCGTAGTTTCGTCTCATATGCCCTTGGGGTCAAGATATGACCTATTGTATTCAAAATACGCGTTTATTGAGTAAAAATGGTACCTATACTTCGAATCATAACTCTGCAAGTTCTTTTGCTAGAGAAATGTTGCAATTAGATAAAAAAGGTGACTTTTAGAAGAGCTTTATTTTAAGCTTCGTTTCATATAAAAATATTATTCTCTTGTAAAGTTATGAACAATCAAAAATGATCAAGAAAAACGCTTGAAAATTGGAAGATTTTCGGCTCTTTAAATTAAGTAGTTTTTCATGCATTTTTCGTAATCATTTTTTATTGTTCATAATTTTGCAACAGAACAATATTTTTATATGAACCAAAGCTTAAATTAAAGCTTTTTTAGTCAACTTTTTTAACACGTTATATCATTTTTCTAGCAAAAAAATTTACGGAATTATGATTCGAAGTATAGGTAGCATTTTTTACTGAAATAACGCGTATTTTGAATGCAAAAGATCATATCGTGACCCCAAGCGCCTATGAGACGAAACTACGAATGCTAGGCATCATTTTTAGGTGGTCCGTTTCTCACTGGTCGTAGACTCTCCTTGTGAGTTAGATCTTGAATCCATATGAAATTAGTTCTTAAAATTCTTTGTGTTTTATTTTATAACTTAAAATATATAATACTAGACCTCCTGTTAGTGAAATACACTATAGGAGCGTAATTAAATTTCGAAGTGAAATAATGATGATACTAAACCCACCAGTCATCGACCATTACGAGATCCCACTATTTTCATTTAATTTTTTATTTTGAGTAAATATGTCTGGAACTCAAAATTAATAATTAAATGAAGAAATTCGATCTTTGTATTTGCTGGTAACAGGGGCATCTAACAACACCTGAATTAAGATCTATTGACATTTCAACTGCTAGAAACTAACTCAATTTATGAATTATTCTTAACTTAATGAATTATTCATACGCATTTATTTCTTTAATTAGACAGAAATAATTAGGATGAACTTCTAAATTGATTGCAAGAGACACAGAGGTATTCTTCAGCTATCCGTATTTGTATACGTTCATTTAGTAGTACATAAACTTGAATGGACTATATACTATTCTGTTCACCTTGTTTTTTGTTTCTCAAACAATGTACTCGTCGCCCAAACATTTTCCCAACCCATCTTCACCCTTCATCTCGTTAATTTGTTACATTTCCATCGTTACATCATAGATGTTTATTTTCACTTGTCAATGTTACGGCTATGACTCGTGGTCCATTACCAAAGTAAACTTACAGTTCGAATTCGTAATCTGCGGGATTGACAGAGGGACGCAAGTTGACCGTAACCAGAAAATCCTCGCCCAAGCAGCAGTGCGCCTCCAGGGCGATGTCTTCGCTTTCCTCCCATGGTGACACTTCCGCTCTGGAAGCGCGATCTGAAAGCAAAATATAAAATGTAAAACACTGGCGATACTCGTGAACTGGTATATACAATAATATTGTAAAACAACATTCATAACCTGGATAGTTTAATAACTTTACAGTACGATTTCACGATTTTATAATTATAAGTAGCAAGTTATGAAGCATAATTTCGTGTGTGATTGTGTTATAACATGTTTATAGGCTTTCACTGAAAGTATCTCTAATAAGTTAAAAATTTATTATTACAATTTTAATTTTGTTATCGGTTCATTAGATTCGGTATTTTCTCAAATTTGTGATTTGAGTATAAGAATGAAAATAAAATCGTTGATATACTAATTAACCCTCAGTTGTCTCATAGGACACGGTACACTACTCCATGCGTAAAACCCTTTTTTCAATATACTAATTATCCCTCAGTTGTCTCATAGGACACGGTACACTACTCCATGCGTAAAACCCTTTTTTTAATATACTAATTATCCCTCAGTTGTCTCATAGGACACGGTACACTACTCCATGCGTAAAACCCTTTTTTCAATTTGTCAAAAAGGCAGTTTTATTTAACGGATGAGATATTTAATATTTTGAAATTTTGTCGGTCCAATTAAAAAATGAAGTTAAATCTGATGTATTTGACTCGAAGGTAATATAAGAAACTGAAAAGTATGGGGGTACACCATATCCCTTGTCACAACAAAGAGGTTATAATAACAACTTAGGGTTGACATTAAACTAGTTGTAAAATTATTGAAATCGATAGAACAGGTTGTTGTTTAATATTTGCATAGAGAACAATATAGTCTCGGTTTGTAAAAGTATATTTAACAGTAATTGGCTACTACTATATGATTTATCTTATGATATTATCTATGATATCTTCATTTTAGTTTGTACAATTTTACATAAGTAGTATTATGATTTGTTTCTAAAATACAATTAACTTGTTAATTTTAAAAAGTAGTCACAACTAATTTAGAATACATTTTTCATTTTTACACTGAAGTCTAATAATACGCATAACAAGACTTTTTGGCAAGCCACAAAGAGCTGAGCTATGCGGTTTTTTAATCGCAATTTAAAAATCATTGCATTAATTTATTTCAATATTAATAAAACTATTGTTTAAAAACATCTGTATATCTAAAATAGATCGACAGAGAGTAGGATATTATTTTTGTACATTTAATTTGTCAATATACAAATAAATACTCTGTATGTAACCACAATTACGCCGAATCTAACCAGATGTATTCTTAATTGTATAATAAATACAATTACGTAAAGGTGTAAATATCAGCCTGGGCGAATAGCGAAACTAGATTATCTAATTTAATTTGTAACAAAAAACATTAGGCTTCATTGGCGCGCTTCCCAAATCTTATTACTATAACAACAAATCAAACCAGCTCTCGGAGCATTGATATAAAACCGCACTTTTCATGAATAAGCGCTAATCTTCATCGCCCTCGAGCGCAACGAAAATAAAGTATACAGCGACACACGAAAACAGCCAGGAGCAGGTGTGCGTAGTGGAGACCATACGAATCGAAAAATGGAAAACTAAGAAAATAGGTATACAAAGTCTCGGCTCGCGTCGTCGGCCGACTTCACGCATGCATGTCTGCGTGTATACGTACGCGCAACACCACGTATACATGTTCGTGTCTGGCTAACCGGCTTTTCTAAAAATATCCCCTTTAAATGACCGCGTGTTAACGCGCGCGCGGGGACTGCGCGGGTGCAAGGCACGAGGAAGGACCAGACGCGGAAAGCAAAGAAAAATATCGATCCCTAAACGACCCCAAGATCACGCGAATACTGCTATATTATTTTTAAGGGACAACGATACTTAATGAAACTTGGAATTTGTAAAGGATTAATTATAATTATATTAAGTATTTGCACACATGTTTGTCAAATAGAAGCAGAATTCTTAAACAAACTTTAACATATGACCATTCGTTTTTTGGTGGTGTATACTAAAAAGTCTTTTCAAAACGCATTATTTTGTTTAGCTTCAAGATTAAAGACACAAGTTCAGAGTTTATAATATTATACTTCAATTTCGACGTCTCCTATCAATAAAGTTATCAGTATAATCTGCGAGATTTATTTTAAAAAGTCATGTCTAAAAGAAGAATTCTAAGAAGTCGTATCTTACAGAAGGAGTTTAAAGTATATTAATTTATTTCCTAATTTGATTCCTTAGTACTGTGAGTGCTAAATATCTAAAAAATTAATATTCATTTATTAAGGTAGCGCCTGACAAAATTAAAATTTGTGTCACTTGTTTTTTATCCTTTAAAAATTGGAGATACATCTTTTTATACCGCTTTTTCCAGATACGACCTTTTGGACAGCTGCTCTGAGATACGTTTTGGATAATACTTCTACGACTTCATTGATAAGAAATCTTGACAGGTCAAAAATCACCATACTCAATGAAATGTCAGTATCTTCTTCCCTCGATTTTGTCGCGACCTTCACGCGCTCGCGCGCCTCCTGTGCACCTTGACAACGGCGCGAAATTCAAATCGAAGAGCGTGCCTGTGCGCCGCTCGGCGCTCCGGCGGCGACGCTCCAATTGTCAAAAAAAGAATCGCGCGGCCCGGCGTCTCGCCTATAAAAACGTTCTCTAGCGATCATCTCTCGCGCGCGCGCGAGAGAGAGTGCGAGCAAGCGAGCGAGTCTCGCTCTCGGATGGCTTATTTCTCCCGATTAGCGAGGACTGGCCTATTTCCATCCGTTTGGCAAGACTCCGCCAGTTTTTCGAGGCGATCTCGCGCCGTGCGCTATGCTAGCTTCAAGTTCTCTATCTATCTATCTCTCTCTCTATATGCCTATACCGCGTTAGGTTTTCTCTATACTTTTCTACTTTTTCACTCTGTACATTGCGTCACTTCTTTTTTTTTCCATTACTAGAGAGTTCTTAAAGTTTCACTTTCTCTCTGATCGATCATTCTTTCACGCGTGGTTTCGTAATAGCTGGCTTTCTTTAAAAGGGGGCGAATTTTTTCTCGCCGCTGCCGTGCCACTCTCCGGCCACCCAAAATAACGACAATGACACTGGCGCGGGCCGCTCTAAATCTTTCCGAAAGAGAGAGAGTCGTATAACCGATCTGCACCAGTTTTAATTGTATCTCTTCTTTCCTGTTTCTGCGCGAGCAGCGACAACCACGATGACAGTTTATTTATTGCTAAACGCTTCCGACGAGTTTTAGACGGATAATCAAATGGTTCCGAGGCGAACGTTAATATGTCGCTGATGATCGCCGTTAATTTTTCAGATGCGCCGTGCCTGTAAGCGTTAATTTCGCGCGACGGAGTTGATGTATCTCTTATCTTGATGATACGTTGATTGCGAGTTTGAGCAAAATTAACAGTCCGAATTGTAATTTATATTTTGAATCATTGCGAAAAAATAGTATTTACGACGTTTGGAGTTGATAGATGTGGAAATATTTGTGTGTTACAACTTGCGAGTAAAAATTCATAATTTTAGAACGAGATTAATGGACTGCACTCGGAGCTTGAATTATGTCCAAGTCGGCGTTGCTATGCTATTGTTCGCTGCTATGTGATGATTTATTACTTTAAGTGTGAATAATGATTACTAAATAACGAATAAAAATGTGTTCTCATTATCTTAGAATCATTTTATCATTTTATGCGTTTAGTACGAAATATATCTATTTAATTCAGATTAAATACAATTCAAAAATTCATCTTAAAAATTTACAATAATAATTCTACTATTAAATCTACAATTTTTAACAGCAGCAAAAGAAAAGAAAAATCAAATCAACACCTCAAATATTATCTCGATTATCCGTCGCACTCGTAAACTACTCTAATTTATAATAAAAAAAAATATACGAAAACCTCGCACCACAGCACCAGCGCACAAATCTCGGAATGCGATTACCATAACCCACTTACTCAACCGTCACACGCGCGTATACAAAGTCAAAACACAGCTTGCTGCGCGAACGCACATTCCCAAAAATAAAATCCAATTTTTTTTCCCCCGTCACCTTCGTCCGCAACTCTCGCGAGTTTGCTTCAAAAAATCCGGTATCCCACTGTTCATCTTCGATAAACACGCACACGCACACGCACAGATATATAAACACTCAGCAACAGCGATCAGTAGCATCAGTAGTAACACTCCGGATACGATCGGCCGCGTGTCTTACCTGTTAGGGTCATCCCTTCGCCTTCACTCTCTCTCTCACTCTCTCTTCTATCCACTAGTTGTTCGCCCGGCTCGTCATAACTGGGAACCTCGATTACCTCTCGCTCTCTCTCTCTCTCTCTCTCTCTCTCTCTCTTTTTTTTGTTCGAAAAGTCACGCGCACACGGCGTTCGAGTCGTTATACAGTCGCGGCGCGGCTCGCGACGAAAACACTGCGCGCTGCCCCGAAGACTACTCCGCCGTCTCTTCCGCCTTCCTCGCTCGCGCTCTCTTTCTCTCTTTCTCTCCCTTTCTCTTCCTTCCGTCTCGCGCCTCCACGCCTCTGCCCCGTCTCTGTCGCGCCTCTGTCGGGGGGGGGATCTTTTCTCCGTCTTGTGCTTCTGCGCCCCTTCTTGCCTTGGATGTGAAACGAGAGAGAGAAAGAGGAGGAGTATGCAGTTGGGCCGCGCACGCACACACACGCGCCGTGGAATCCAAACGACGACGGGGAGTAACAGACGGCGGTAGCAGCAGCGGTAGCGGCACGGGGCTCCGGTCTAAAAGCGTCGCGACGCGCCGCGCTTCGAGAGTCGCTGTCTCGCTCGAGCTTACACGCGGGCGGTGCTCGATCTGTTGCGGGCTTTTTCTCTCTTTTTCGTATACGCGCGCGCGCGGCTCTGGGCGCGTGTACGGATTTTCTTGGTTTCTTTTGCTTTTGATACGATGGCGCGGCGGTCTGTTCGTTTTTCGCGCTTTTTTTGGGGGGGGTGAGGGGGGAGGCTTTCTCGTTCTCGTGGTCGGGATGTTACTTGCGTGCAAAGGTTGTTTTATAGGATTCGGGCGGGCTCTTTTGCTTTTTCGGGGAAACGCAGGACTTTTGCTTTATTTGGCTAGTCGAGTGAGCAGTTTTGTTTCCTTATTTGTTTACTGATTTCCTTAAACACTGTCTTACTCTTTTCTTTTTACCAAATGTTTGCGTATCCTTTGCTCGTATTTATCTTTGTTTCTTCTCACTCAATTTGCCGCACACATGTAGTGGGTGTTCGATCTTAATTAGTTATCTGGTAATGTAATGAGTTGTTTTAAATCATATTCTAAATTAATTTTTTTTATTTTCTAGAAAATAAGACTTTTTATATTTTAATTGTTTTGGTGTCATAACTCATGATGAATACATTATTTATATTTTATTGTATAAGAAGACTGCACTATATGCGAAATTTTGAAAACGGATATTTGTAAGTTAATTAGACGATTTAATATAAATAGCAATTGCAATACATATAACTTTGAATATCGATTTGGAGCTAAAGTACTAAAATCGATGTTGTGGTTCATCAGAGGCTGATTTTGATTTGATTCCAACTTTTAGGAGTTTAGGTATTTCATAACATATGTTGAATGGTCTGAATCGACAAAATCTATTAATTGAATGAAAAACATATATTTTACAGGCAAGCAACTTTAACCCTCTGTAGTATCCTTGGGTCTATTTGAGCATAAACAAAATTTTTCTCTTGATAAGATCATGTACAGATTCTAATTTGATACAAAAAAATCAACAATAAACTTAAAAATCTATTGCGCAATAAAGTAAAGATGTTATTGAGTATCTTAAAATTTTTTCAAATTATATTTTTTTAAATACCTTGAAAAACTTGTGTTTAAAATAATAATTTTCATTTTTTTATTATGTTTTTACACAGAGCTATTATAAAGAATTTATGTTTACTTTTCTATCAAGAAATAATACTTACCTTATTATATACATTAAGGTCCTTTTAGATAAGGAATAATGAAAGTAAAACTAAAAGTAATAAATAAATTTTAAATAAATATGGGCTATTCTCACAAACTTCGGATTTTATTATAAAAAAATTTTTTTTTTATATTTTGAGTACATGTCCGAAATTTTTAGTATACGTTTCTTGAGCTGTTAGAATACAAAATCCAATGTGGTGCAACGTTTTAAAGCAATGCACCAAAAGTTATTAAAGTTATTAACGTTTTTTACACGTTTTTTCATTTTTTCGTGATTTTAAACTTATTTTCGAAGAATAAGTTAGTAAATCATGTGTAATAATAAATCGCTCTGTAACTTCTTAAATAATGATGTAAAAAATGGGGCGAGTGAATTTTAGTTTAATAGTGTTGTAAATAATGGATCACAAATGTATTTAGTCAAAATTTTTAAAGACAGATGATGTGCTAGTAAAAAATATGCGTTTTTGCTTCCGTACACGTTTTGCCTTCTTAAGTATACATTCCATGTTTACTCCCTTATTATGGGAGCACATGATTCCGCCATGTATAGATTTGTTGCTTTTGTGCCCTAGAACTCTATCCATGTGGTTTTATAATGATTTGGTTTACACACCAATAGCGATGCGGCATAATAGTAATAAATATTAAAAATGAAAAAAGTAGTCACGCCACTTTGGTGCATTGTAACTTTTTCCCTATTAAGAGCACACATTTCTAACATGTCATATTCGATTGCGCTCACCAAATGCTTGAAATTCATCACCCATTTAAACATTTTCAAAAGACGCACCAAATTCTACAGAAAAAAAATTTTTAAAATAAGAAAGTCACGCGTCGTTTTCTGCAAATTTTCCTATTTTATTTATGTATCGTATGAATTTTTGTCTTCAAAATGTATACTATAATACTTTTTTTTTGTGTTTACATGTTGTAAACAATGTATAAAATCTAGTTCTTGGCTGATAAACGAGCAAAAATATTGTATTCGCACAAAAAATATTGCGTCACACAAAATTCCGAACTAATTGAGAGCCCATATATAATTTTAAAATTTAATTCGATTTAATTTTTAGATAAATGTTTGTATACCGTTCTGAAGTCAAAATAAATGAGCAGTAATGCCTGTATATAGAATAAATAAAAAGAAATAATAAATAAAAATGTCAAATCTAACTATGAGGAAAATAACGTTTATACATAGGTCTCAAAATATATTATTGCACAAACAAAAATAAGAATAATTTATTATGTAAAAATATGTAAATCATTGGGTTTACTCAAATCATTGGCAAACAGATTGTGTGATGCTAATAACAATTAAAAAACTTAAATGTGGTTTTGTATTTTCCTAGTAAATTAATATTAAGTCAAATAATATTGTTTAAAGAATCATTAAATATTGGGGCCTGCGGCGGCTCAGTCGGTAGAGTGTCGGATTCCCACGCCGGTGACCCGGGTTCGAATCCTAGTCTCTGCCGATTGATACAAGCACCTCTGTAAAAATTACATGTGCTTTGTTTACAAACACACCGCAGACCCCCGTTGTCGATTAGCACCACATGGGAGCACAAACATGGCGACGTTAAATAAAAAAAAAAAAAAATCATTAAATATAAAACTTATCTAAATATTATGTTGAATAATGAAAATATAAATATATAAAGCATTTCTTAAATTATATTTTATTATTATATCATCAGTTACATTTTCAATAGAATTTTTCTGAACTTATGTGTTATAAAATTAAATATTATAGTCTCGATTTATTTTGTTAAAAATATATATAATAAATAACATATCAATAAATTTCCATATAATTTATTATATTTATTGGTTCTTCGAGAATCCTCAACAATCGTAAACATTTCGTATACAGAAAACTTTTTTGGAACGGAAATCGTACGCAAGAACAGATTTATCGTTCTTGAACTTCAATAAATAAAGATCAAACTATATACATGATTGAGTTTTTAAGACAAGAGTCGTTTATCAATTATTCCCATGTATATCTTTAATATTTTAGAGTCACAAAAATATTCAAATTTGAATAAAAGTCGTTTCATCATTTTATATTCAACATTGAAATTAATAATTATAATCAATTGAAAATATATCTTAATATAGAAGTGGTATGCTTAGAAACTCATGTATGTATCCCTTACATCACATAAATAAGTATATGATCTTTAAATCAAAACTTTATTAAAAGAGGATGTTAAAAAAAATGACCAAAATTTGGGCCATATAATCTAAGTTACAAATCCTTCACAATTATAGAGTTTAACACAAGGGTGATCGTTGCAATTTCGTAAAGTCAGTTTCGCCAATCAATCTCTCTCAATATTAATATGAAATAGCAGCGGAAGATCAAAAACTCAAAAATCGTTAAAAATAAATGGAAAATTCTTCTCAAACACGGAATACGGGACATCGGCAACATTTTTTCACGTAAAAAAACCCCATCTACATGAAATCTTCAGCGAATCTAATTAAAAAACAGATAAAGAAACCCTTAGGAAAAGTAAAAAAAATCTTCACCGGGGCCAAAGTGTCAATACCTTCTTAACATTCTCCTTTAAAAAACCATGGAAAAAACAATGCGCACAAGCCATCATCATCATCATCGTCAACGCTTTTGATTCCGGTGCCTCCACCAGGCAGGCATCCAACCGCTGACCTCCTGCTGAACGTAACGATAGAGCAGTAATGCAATAATGGGAATCGCCAGGATCTCCTTCTTGAACAGATAGACGTACATCGCGGCCATCAGCAGAGCCACGTCCGTGACGTAGCTGAAGGTCGTGCGCACCTTCCTCTCGGTCTCCGTCGTAAGCATCGCGTTCTTCTCATCGGCCTCCCCCGTCCTCGCTTTGGCCTCGTCCCTGGTGGAGGCTCGTCTGAGGCGATCCTTCTTGTCGTCCAGGGCACGCTGCAGGCGCTCGATCTTGGCCTCGGTCGGGCTGCTGGCTCGCGAGCGGTCCTTCGAACTCGACCTGGACGAGGGCCTGCTGCTCTTGGTCTGCTGTCGGCTGAGCGGCCTGGACTCGCTGCCCCTCGTCGTCGAGGAGGCTCGCGAGCCGCTCACGGACGACGGCGCCCGGTCCCTCGACACGTTTCTGGACCTCGGCATGGGCGACTCGTTCCTGGACTGCGGTCGGCTCTCGGGCCTCTTTCGCGTGGGAGTCGAGCTCCTGGAGTCGCTAACGCTGCTCTTCCTCGGACGTCTCGTCTCGTTGGCTGGCTCCTGCTTTCGGGATCTGCCGCGAGGGGTCGGAGCTGGGTCCGGTTCGTTGGCGTTCGATCGGTTCGTCAGGCTGCCGCGCCTCGATTTGTGCTCCGACGGGGTGATCGGTTTGGCCCTCTGGATGGGAGTCGTGGGAATCACGGGCGGTATGGGTGTTATTATCTTGGCTGGGACTCCCATCAGAGGGAGTATGGGTGGAATCGGCGTTATTATCTTTCCGGGGGTCACGGGTAGCCTCTCTTTGTGAATATTCGATGGAGGGGTTTGAATTTGGTTCTGAATTGGTGAGGCTACTCTGGATTCCGAGGGACTCTCGTAGCGTCTTGGCTCCCTGTCTCGACTTAGCGAACGTTGTCGAAATTCAGGGTGGGAGTATTGTCTGACGAGCTCCGTATAGTGGCTCACCACAGCCATCCTTTCTTCTTGATACTCTTCGGCATCTTCAACTGAGAGCTTCTGCGAACTTTGCCTCATCTGTCGTCTCTTAGTTACGGCTGCTTCTCCCGCGGAAATCACGGCTTCCTTTTCGAGATCGGCATCTGACGCAATTGTAGTCGTGGTATTAGTTGGCAACGTTGTAAGTGAAGGTGTTGTTGTGGGTACAGCTGTGTTGGTCTCCAAGATGGGGATGTTGTCAGTGAAATCCGTACTCGACAACGACCTATTGCTGTAGTCATAAAAATGATATCTATGTTAATGATTTTTTATTTTTTCTACTTTTAATCGACTCAATATCCATTGAAGAGTACACAGAAATAGTATATTATGACACTGTTGTGGGAGATGGTTTTCTACCTTGCTCGAGGGTTTTCGCACGAGCGAAGCGAGTGAGAAAATCGAGCAAGGTAGAAAAACACCTCCCACAACAGTCTCATACGATATTTTATAGCACAACAACCTCAAAATCGACAATAAAGTTGGCATTTTGAGGTTAGTGTGCTATAAAAGCCATTTTATGAATGTATTACAACTTTATAGCATAATATAATTAGCTACACTAGCATGCTAATTCTATAGCATTAGAAGTAAACCTCATGGTGATTAAAAAGGTTCGTGTGCTTTAAATCGATCAACTCTTTTCTACTTAATTAAAATTTATCATTTTCAATATTTATATATGTGAAAGAAGTGTACGTAATGAACATTAAAAAAAATTATCAACAATTGTAATGGTGCAAACATAATTATTGCCAATTGAAAAGAAAATTACTAAAAATGCAAAAAATTGTTCGGTATTGTTACAATTTTAATGTTTGAGATCTTATTTTGTTACTAATGTTTTTTTATAAATCGGCCAAAACAGAATTATAAAATAATTTTTGGTTGCTAAGAAAGAGCTAACTGTTTAATTCGATTACGTGAATTCATATAACTTTAGTTTAAACTATAAACTCTTTCTTAGCAACCAAAAATTATTTAAAACACCCGAACTTCCTTAAAAGTACGCTTCACAATACATGAAATTTCGTACACGCATGGCGGTAAATAAACATCTTATACCGCGGAAGTTATTTTCTATCATAGTTTCATCTGTGTTCTTATTTTTACACGATTCGACACCAAATATTTTCAAATCTTGGACTGTCATAGATGGCAACAGCCCACAAATTGGAAATTAAAGTTTATCAGAGTCGATTATACTTCAAATCCGACATAAATCCTGTACCTTCATACTGCCAAATAAAAATATCTACTAGTAAAATATTTCCTAAACCTACCTGCCGGTCAAATCCATTTCAGCATCATCGTAAGCCGTGATGGACTTGCGGATCGGTTTCTCCGGTGGAATCGGTCTGCCAAACTGGTTGACGGGCACGGGCTCGGTCTCGGTGCGCTTCTTCAGTATCGACTTGGGCACGATGGCGCTGTTGGAGGACGCAGGGGTGAGGTTCGTGGGTGACATGCTCCTTCGATCGGGTACCGGCGGCGATACGTCGACGAGGGGCACCCTGTGGGGCGGCACCGGGGGCGGCGACTCGGGCTCGTTGGAGTTAACGACCATGCGGCCACGTGGATGATAGGTGTCCTCCTCATCTATCACGGGTCTGGCCATTATTCGGGCTTTTAGTTGTTTTAGGTCCTCGCTGTCGGTGCTCTCGGCTTCCGAGGAGACGCCCGACGTCTCGATACTGTCCTCGGCGAGGATCTCGCCCGTGTCGGGTGCCACTTCGTCGTATTCTTCTTCCATCCTTGTTGGTTCCTGGAATTGAGTATATATTGTGTAAAGGTTTATTTATTTTGTCAGTCTTATTTTACTTTTTCTGTTATAACGGTACGTTTCAGATATTTATATTCTTGATAAAATTACACTTATATTTTCTAGATCAATGTTTTAGAAACTACGTCTCTTTTAAGATCTAAGAAATCTTTGGGTGATTTTAGCTAAATGCTGATTATTATTTAAATATCTTTAATTATAATTTATTGATGATTAATTAATAATAATAAATAATCTACACCATTCATGACAAAAGATGTAACTCAACAGTTAAGGGGGTCCGAAAGTCAATTCCCTGAATTACCA
Organism: Gastracanthus pulcherrimus; assembly: GCA_949152435.1. Lineage (NCBI taxonomy): Eukaryota > Metazoa > Arthropoda > Insecta > Hymenoptera > Pteromalidae > Gastracanthus > Gastracanthus pulcherrimus. Next base: position 194,288,790 of record OX424572.1, on the reverse strand, counting down.
ACCGAGCCATACACTATTAACTTTATAAACAAAATTACGTATATTTAGCTAAAACCCAAACTCGCTGGCCTTTCATTGAGTAGTAATACACCTATATACGAAGTTTCAGGCGTCATAAACAACGGTACCCTAAAGAATTATAGGAATGAAATTTCGTCAACATTTTATTCCAATAATTTTTTAGGATATCGTTGATTTTGACGTCTGAAAATTCGTAGAGAGGTGTATTACTACTCAATTAAAGGCCAGCGAGTTTGGATTTTGTCTAAATATAAGTATTTTTATAATTATAAATAATTATTCACTACTCGGTCGGTAAAAATCAGGGCGGGAAATTTGAATTCTTAATTGACTTTCGGCCCCCTTAATGATAATCAATGGGAAAGCAAAGCATCATCATAATTACTTTGATATTTAATTCCGGCAACTTGAGCAGCTCCTCCTTCTGTTTGTTCTGCGAGTTCTCCTTGTCGATCATCTCTGCGAGAGATTCCTCGTTGCTCAGATCGATACCAGGCTCGTGCCACCTACGCAGCCGTTCAGCGCTGTCGCCGAGGCCACCGGGCATCGTCCAGGGCTCGGTTCGCTCCCTCTGTGCGAGCATCTCCTCGCTGGTCGGCAAGTTAGGGTCCGAGGAGACGTTCTGCAGTGGCGCCTCCACGGTACCGAGCTGCGACGTCTTGAGCAGAGCCACCTTGGCCTGGCCCTCGCTGGACCGTCGTCGATCGCGCTTCAGCTGCCAGGTTGTCGCGTTGGCGCCCGAGTTGGACAATCGGCGGCGCACCGGTCGCGTGCGCGCGCTAAACAGGGGATAGCCTTCGCTCTCGCCGGGGGGTCGCAGGCTGTCCATGTCGGCGGGCTGGGACTTGACCTGGGACTTCTCGGCCTCGACCGCCCGGTAGAAGCGCTCCATGGCGCGCTCGTGCAGCAGCTCGGTGGAGCTGACTGCCTCGCGGAAGATCTCGACGATCTGGTGATCGGCGCTGAAGAGCTCGGGGAGCGAGATGGACATGGGCGGCGGGACCAGGTCCTCCTCTTCGGAGTCCTCGGCTGCCTCGATCGCCGGTTGACGCTCGACTGAGCGGTTACCTTAAATGAGGAGAATGTAGTTGGATTTTATTTTGCAGTATAGTTTTTGATGTACTTTAATTATGATTGAGATTCGGCTATATTTAGATGTAATATGATTATTGCAATGAATGATTGACGAGACGGATGAAACAACGGTATAACTCGATTTTGAGTTGGACCCTGAATTAAATGAAAGTGGCATCATCATTCAAAGGACCAAATAAAAATCGAGCTATACCATTCAACCCCTCAATTATGAAAGATTGTATTATAGTTAATCATATATGTTACTTAAATTCAGAGATAAAGTTTGTGTTATCCTTAATAAAGTTTTAACTACAACAGGTACCCTAGATATAGCTTGTTTTGTACAAGTGGTAATAGTATATGGCAAGGCAGAGGATTTTCCACTCAAATCGATGATTCACTCTAAAATGGAGTAGAGCTTCAGAGACAGCCAACAAAAATGAATACATATTTATTGGTAAAGGTAGCACTGACGCCAAAAGAAATAATTAATTTTATTTTTATAAGGTGGTGAAAGTTGGAACTACAATAATGATGGTGCATATTAATTTTAGGGAAAATGTTATCGCTATTCAGGATATTTATAATAGTATTGAGCTCATGTATTCATCTTCAAAACTCTTTCTTGTAGCCAGGAAAATTTTATGCCAATTACTATTTGCCTGAAATATCTCAAGATATTGTGCAGCATAATACAATTAACCTACAACTTTCTCTATCACTACAATGCATCGTACCATCGTTATTATCATTTCAACTTTCACCACCTTATGGGAATTCAACATTGCTTTTGGCGCTAATATTACCCTTACCCAGGCGAATGCAGTCCTCGCTATCAGTCTTCCACCGACTAACGATTCATACACCAGGCATAATCGACAGTACCAAATCAACAACCTACATCTAAATCCACAAGACAAACTCACTGGACAGACTCCTCGACTCCCTGCTGTCCCTTCTCTTGGCCTCCTTCTCCTGCTCCATCCTCCTGGCCTCATGCTGCTGTCCGTCCTCCTCGCCCGGGTACAGCACCAGCATGAACTCGCTGCTGCCGTGCAGCATGCTCTCCTCGTCCTCCTGGCGCAGGGTGCGCAGACTGGCGGTCGCCTCCCGGATCTCGCTGCTGCTGCGTCGTCTGCGGGGCGTCCTGGGCGGGCTCAGCTGGGCCCCCCGCAGGCCCATGCTCTCGACGCGCTCCTTGATCGCGATCTCCGTCGTCTCCTCGAGCTCGAGAGGCGAGGGACTGTGCTCGCGGGTGAAGGACACCGAGCGCGAGCGCGACTCCAGGAACGAGCGCTGCCGGGGGTGGCCACCCGTGTCGTCGAAGCTCGGCGTGATAACGATCGCCGTTTGTTGGGATGTGCTTCTGCCTGTAATTCAGTTGGTGTCTTATATGTATGGAGGATAGATGAAATGTATTTTGGTTAAACTGGTGACTAGTGGCTGGGTTCGGTAACTCAGAAGCTGTCGTACCAAAAGAGGGTGAGTAGCGTGGAAGTATAGGATGAATTCGAGCAATCGTAGTATGACTTGGTCCCGTACGTCCAACGCGTGAATTTTATAGTAAAATGTCAAGAAGAATCGAAATGTTTTGAAAGTAAATCAAATTTCCATAATAGATAGATTTTTTCTCCAGATTTAATACTATGAACTAATAGTGAAACAATTTTTTTCGGAGATTTTAATCTAAATGGATACGTATCGGGTTCAGTATGTCGAACGTGTTATTCATGTGATCAAACAAATTATTTTTGTATTAATGTTATAGATTATATATATATATGGCTATTCTTATTTTTTTAATCAGAGCTAATTTATATTGTTTTACTAATTATATGTTACGAAAATCAATTATCAATACATATTATTTCGCTTAGTTTATTATATTTTAAAATTATAGCTGAAAATAACTATGTTATAGTGATTCATGATCATAAGTAGTAACTTCCCATAAATAATATTTTATCATATGTGAACATCAGTCACCATCGAATAGCCGCTAGAACAGTAGTTTGAAGCAGGTAGTTCTATCATATGTAAGACAAAAATAGACCAATAATTGGGATCTGAGTCATGACTATAAATTTCAGACTAACACATATAAGTAATTGTTATGTCTTCGTAGTAGCTATTCAGATAAAATATACTTCGTAAAGAAAGTTATATTCTACTGAATCGATAAGGTCTTTATAATTAGACCAATAAAATATTTATAATTAATATTAACTAGAGAAGTTTTTTCATTAAAACGATACTAGTTTTTTATTCTATTATAATAGTATTCTTAAAATTGATACACGCTCAAAATTGAATTAATTTTTGTGTTATCAAAATAATTAAATTTGTGGCTTCAAAATAAAAAATTCTCCTACTACCTTACTTCAAAAACATTCTATAATAGCAAGAACCAAATTTACTTCCAGTGGCTTTCATTATATATATATATATAGTATAAATACAAGTACTCTTTCAGCTTAAAGTAAATTTTCCACTCCAAAAGAGTGACCTGACACAAAATGAAATTTTAGGGAGTGATTTGCATTAATCTACTTTTATCTGTATACTTAACCCTGTAGCACCTACAGTGGGGGTCACTCACTTATCCTCGTTGAAATGAAAATCAAAACCCAAAATTAAGGTCCTAAATCGATCGGATTCCCTCCGCCTACTCAAAAAGAAGACACTGCTTATGGTAGAATAAAAAAGATCTTAATTTCCTGTTGCAAACTTCAAAATGACGATAATATAACAACAAAGCAATGCTTATGGAGAAAAGCAATGCGTACGGCGCTGCTGATTTTTCCATAAAAATATAAAAATAACATATTTTGTAATTATTTCGATGGATTCTTATGCAAGGACACTCAAACTAATGACCTGCCATGTTATTTATTCAAATTTAACTAACTTTGGACTAGGAGATCATTTAGTCATTTTTAAAGTCCACCCCTATAAATCATATTTAGAGCTTAGTTTCACTGTAATAGATTGCTGGAATCTAAGTTTACGACCATTCTAAGGATAACTAAACGAAGCAAATCTTTTTTCTCGCTTAAAAAATACTCTCGGCATGACAGGGTTAAAAAAAGAATTAGTAAAAGTGCACACCTTAGAAAAAGGGCGCTGTGTTAGCTACAGAAAAAATAGATTCCTCTTCTCTAACAAGTAACTACAATTAACAGCTATAAATGACTCCATATAACTAACAACAATTTGACGTCCCAGAGAATCTAAAACATGCTACCCTTCACCCCTACAATCGCCCAAACACATCCTAAAATAACACCCCCACGCACCGAGAATCTCCAACTCGCCGGGCTGAGGCAGCATCTCCTTGGACCACTGTCGCCTCGGCTCATCCTTCTCCCTGCTCGTGGTATCGAGAGCAAATGTCACTCTGCTGTCGGCCCTCGAGGGTCGCGTGGGCGGCTGCGGCAGCTGCTGCTGCTGCTGCTGCTGCTGCTGCTGCGCAGGCGCGAGCAGACGCTGCGAGGAGGCGGTGCGCTCGTAGGCGGCCATGGCCTCGCGATTCGACGCCTCCTCGCGAGTCAGGCTGCGCGTGCGCTGGGCGGGCTCGTTGAAGTTGGCCTCGCGCCTCTCGCTGCGCCCGCGCGGAATGTCCCGGTGACTCGCCGACTTCGCCCGCATGTTTGGCTCCGTGATTCTGGTGAGAGTTTGAATTGTAAGCTTGAGGTTTTTTGGATTTTAGAATTTGATTTTAGCGTTTAGTGAATTGATTGGTGTAATTGAGATTGATGTCGTGGATCTCGGTGAATGGGATTTGAGCGAAAGGATAGATTAAAGGATTAATTAAGATGAGAGCTTGATTTTATTCAACGTTTCGATTGGTAATGCCGTCTTTATCAGAACTTTTGGTGTAGTACGTTGGTGCGTTTGTTTATTAAGTATTGAATCGTTAACTAAAAGAAAATTACTTTTATTTTTTTATGCAAATATGACTTAAAATCGATCAACTGAAATTAAATTATATATTTTATGTATTATTCTCAATTTTCTACGATTACTTTGAATTTATTTGTTGACATTGAGTTTGATGTTTTATTTCTTAAGAATTAAAAAGTCGATTAAAAATATCAAATGCTTAAATATAAAGGAATGGTGCGTACTATAGGTCTGTAGAGTATGTAATGTTCTAAAATTATTATTTCAAACGTAAATAGTCGTAATTTGAAAAAAGTAACTTGGTTCGCGTATTAACAGGAGGCGACAACGACATCTGTGTATGTGATTTTGGAGCTTGCTCTCTTAGTATAAAATCTCTATAGTTACAAGTCATTTTAACCCCGCGGGGATTATGTCGAAAAATGAAACAAATTAAACAACTCAGTTTTTTTTATTTAATATCGAACCAAGTTTCTTATCGACCTTCCCTCGTATAAGTAGACAAGTCACGAGTATAGTCAGACTTTCTTTTAGGTGAACATATATTATATAAAATAAATTTTCATATAACTGTCTTCATACTTCAAAATATTAAATAATTTTTCAAATTATATTGTGCATTTTAAACGATGATATAATTTTTGCATTTATTATTTCAATGTATTAGTATTTTCTCTTATCATGCCTAATAATGCCGATGGCACAACAATTTTAAAATTGAACTTTTTGTTATAGAAAAAAGTGTGCCTTAATAATGTAATTTTATCCTTATATCATGAGCATCCTTCATATTTATTTTTTTCGTAATTTTAATGACACATATTAAGTAAAGAAAATAATACTTAATATAAAGATGAGAAATATTGCTTACCCTCTTTTGGGATCTGGTATGAATATAACATCGCTTTCTTCACTGGGATCGCTAACGCCATAAGGATTCTCTGCTTTCACGCGAAATCGATACTCTGAGCCTTCGATTAAGTCGTTTAATGTGGCTATTGTCTGTCTGCAGGTTGCAGCTTTTAACCAGACATCCCAACCAAGCTTGAATGAAAAATTATTATATTAAAAATTAAAATACCAGATAGAAAAGTTCAGAATAGTTTAGAACAATTCAAAATATTCTGTTTTCTATTACTATTACAATGAAAATATATAAATATAAATTTTGATACTGACTCTGTAATATTCAACGATGTATGTTCCAATTTTGCAACCACCATCATCGTCAGGCTCCACCCACGCTAACGTTACTGTCCTTCCTAATGTTCCCGTAACTATCGTTTTTCCCGGTGCAGCAGGTCGATCTAATAAACATAAAATCAAAAAGAAATCATTACATGAATACATGCGAACTTATTAAAAAGATTTAAAATGCAAATCTTTATCACGCTAGCCTATTTATCGTCCCATTAACCATTATCCACTTTCGATTATTTTTCCCAACATGTTTTAACCGTCATTCATTGCACGTTTCAATTTACCATATTTCAACTACTTAAGAGTACCAATTTGCCTGATTAAGATAGTTCTTTCATGAGAATCGACCTTAAAAATAAAAAATTATACAATGTTTTGTTTACGTGTTACAATATCAGAAACGCTATAGTATAAAAAAGCGTACTTTAAGTGACAAAAAAACATTTTTCATGAAAATTTAAATATTGCAAAATTAGATATCGCATATATTAGAGAATAATTTGACAAATGATCCGAATCTTTTTTATTTGTTATCCGATTTTAATTTTAAAGGTCTCATTTTTGTTCCTTGAAAGATTTCAGGGGCACTTACCCATATAATAATTGAAAAACATCGAAAAACCTGAAAAGTTGCAGCCTATAGTTTATACTTGCATACACACAAACTTACATAAACACGTGTAGGGACTTATAAACAATTTACCGTAACCTTGCCGGTTTTTCGATGTTTATCAATTTTTATAAGGGTAAGTCCTCTTGACATCGTTCAAGGTACAAAATGAGACCTATAAAATTAAAATCAGATAACAAATAGAAAAGATTCGGGTCATTTGTCAAATTATTCTCTAATTTACGCGATATCTAATTTTGTAATATCGAAATTATCATAAAAAGTTTTTTTTTTGTTACTTAAAGTACGCTTTTTTATACTATAACGTCTCTAATATTACAATACATAAACAAATCATTGTATAAATATTTATTCTTAACGTCGATTTTCATGAAAGAACTATTTTAACGATACACTCAACGAAGAATTAAAAAACCTTACCTACCTGTGACGGTGACCAAGAAGGACGCAACGTCCTCGCCCAGCTTGTTGATCGCCCGGATCGAGTACTCGCCCCGATCTTGGCGCTTGGCGTCCTGAATCTTCAGGATGGTCTCGTTGTCGGTGATGGACTCGAAGTTGTGCCGCTGATCGACGATGATGATGTCACCGTTGTGGTACCAGGTTATGCTGGGGGGCGGTCGGCCACCGTTCGTGGCCTTCAGTCTAATCGTCTCGCCCTGCTCGAACAGCAGGCCCTCCTCGTACTGGCGCGGTAGTCGGACATGAGGTGGAGCTAGGGAAGAGTTAGAATAGTTGATTCTTGATGAAGGTTAACTTAACTGTGTTGAAAATTTGAGAGCCATATTGGAACTGAATTTCTAATGAAATTTTTCTTCGTAACATTCTTATGAAAGAAAGCCAGAAATTTAGCTTTTCAAGCTACAATTTCATTACTGGGAACAATCATATAAGCATCTTGTATGGAAAAATCTCTCAAGTTGAGTATTATTTCGAACACTCAAGAAAAATTTGGTAGTTTATTAGACTTGTACAATATAAAAATTCAGTTGAGGGTTCGAAATAACACTCAACTTGAGAGTTTCTTCCATACGGGACATCTGCAATATGCTTCACTGAAAAAAAATTTGTTAAATCTAAGTAAACGTTTCCTTGAATCGTACTAAGAAAAGATTTACTTAAATAAAGTAAATATTTCTTAAATTTAGTAAATATTTACTGAATTGATGAATACCAGTCTAAACATAATTAAATATTTACTATTATCAAATAAAATTTACTATTGTCAAATAAATCTTTTCTTAGTACGATTCAAGGAAACGTTTACTTAAATATAACAATTTTTTTTTCAGTGTTTAAATAAACATATTTGTAGTTTACACAACGAGAGAATCCAGTTTCTTTTTTAAGAATAAATAGAAATTCGCCAAATGTTTATAATTCATAAGCATGCCATATAATATAGAAGAATTGAATTTTAAAAATACACTATGTTATACATCGCTACAAGTAACAAAACGACTATTTTTATTTTATGAAGTTAAGTGTTAAAGTATCCATACAATAGCGTATGTTAGAGAATTACCTTCGATTATTAGTTTAGCGCGAGTACTAATATGTCCAGCTCGATTCGTAGCGGAACATTTGATCTCCCCCTCATCGTCTATCGATGTTCTTTGAATTATGAGTACACTTTTGCCACTGTCAGTTGTAATTGTTGTTCGTCGGCTGCTGAATATTTCGAAACCATCTTTGAACCAGGATACTTTCGGCAACGGTGTTCCCGCGTAGATTACTTCGAACTCCGCCTAAAATATGTACAAAAATTGATCATCATGAATTACTTCTGAATATAATATTTATTAAGCTTCAATAATTCAAACTTTAATATTATTTAAATCTTTATATTATTTATAAAATTAAGCTTCGAGAATTTTCAGTGCTTAAAAAAAGTGTTGAAACAATTTTTCATTGAGTAACCGTAGCATTATTTACAGAAAAGTTCATTTAAAAGTAAATGAGCCAAATGTTTGAAGCAATAAAAGCGATTAAAGTGAATGAATGAGAAAGTAAGAAGTATTTTTAGAAACAATTCGCAAATTCCAACGTAAGTGCTTCCACGTGTTCGAAAATTATTTGTTCACTGTTATTCTATCAAGTGCAATAAACAAGCAGTAACAAGTATTTAGAATAAATCATAATATTAATATACACTCTTTTTAATTTCATACGACTAGCAATAGCAAATTTTCTCACGTTGTATTACAGCTTAACGTAAAATTAATATATAGAAGAATACCTATTTAAATAGAATTTTTTGCACATTTATTATACTTTGAACTTTTATAATAGGACCAACAGGGGTTAAGAGTTATATTAAATCTTAAAAATGAGCATAAATATTCTAGGCTTCACTAAAATTGGTTCTATAAATCTAGACGCTCAACAATTTTTTGTAAAACAAATCTAAAACTTTTAGATATTTTGAACCCTTAATCTAATAATTTTTTGTGAATTTTTAAATCGTTTAACGTTATAATATAGTATATTCTATGTATTCCCACGTATAATTATCCTGACATTAGTAGAAATGCAATAAATACTATGCTCGCTCATAATCGTTTTTAAAACTTCAAAAAGTCATACGCAGACATTCAAAACTCATTTCTAAGCTTGGAATGTTATCTTTCTTATGATTTTTGAAAAATAGACTTTTAGCACTTAAAACAAAACAGATTTAATCAATTAAAAAATAAAAAATATCAAAATCGTCAAATAAATTTATATTGATGCTCCGTACGAAGACTAGCACATTTCAGATTTCTCGAAAACGTTATAGTTATTTGCAGAGTTCTCTTATAGAAAGTAGCATTTTATAGACTTTCTGATAAAGAGTAACACATTTTCAGAAGCTCCGAAAAAATTGATAATTTTGGTTTAAAAGTCTGAAAAGTGCTAGTTCTCGGTGAAGGTTCCGTAAAACAACTATTTTTTGAGAAATCTAGAATGTGCTAAACTTCGTAAGGAACATGAATACATAGAATGAAAAAAAATTTTGAATAACTTTTTGAGATGTAATTTTAACGTTTTTAGTACCAACTTTAAAACAACATTTAAAAAATTAAGATCCACAAATAAAATCCATATTTCTCCAAGGGTAATTAATCATGGGCGATAAATAGCTCATCAAAATACTAATCTAGACATAAAAAGTATCTTCTCTGAAAATGAGCATTTACAAGCTTAAAAATATATTTATACCAAAGAAAAACACTTATAAAACAATTTATATAAAAATGATACAAAAAAAAATGTGCATTCGTACCTTTCACATAAATATCTAGATACTTATTTAAGATACTTCATTTTATATATGATATCACACCCTTGGAACAAAATTATTATAACTCAAAGTTCTGTTTTTTGTAAAACCAAGCAAGTAACGTAAATTTTTCACTATTTTTTATCTTCGGCGGTGAACGAGTACGAACTTTTTGGTAGGTACGTTAAAAAATCGTATATTACACGCGTGAATAAAGTGAGCCAGCGATTGCCAGCGTATGTGAGACCCGAGGGGAGCAAGGCACGCGCCGAACCACACGCGGGCATCTAATGGCTCACTTGAGTCCCTAGGTGCATAATATACTATTATAGTTCTTCAACCATTTTTTAACCAATCTTCGAAGTATATGATGGGCTTTACTTTTACTGTAAGATATTTTATATACAAAAATATTAAAAGAAAAAGTGAATTTGTCATAGTCTTTCGTATACTTTCCCTCCCCGTCACTCACCAACTCTCCCCCCTCTCCAGCACTCACCTGTTCACCCTCCAAAGCGATGCAATCCCCGAGTTCCACGGCGAACCTCGGCGTGCTGGAGGCCGTCCTCTGCAACGTCACGCTCAGCGGATCCGACAGCTCGCTCGGCTCGCTCAGTCCCAGCGCGTTCTGCGCCCTGATCCTAAACTGATATCGCCACCCGGGCTCCAGTCCGCTCAGCGTCAGCTCCGGAAAGGTGCAGAGCACCGGAGCCGATCTCACCCAGTGCGGCGAGCCCATCTTCCGGTGCTCCACGTGGTAGCCGATGATGGCCGAGCCGCCGTTCGAGGGCGAGCGCTCCCAGCGTATGCCCACGACGTCCGGCTGCGAGTCCTCCTCACCGGGGATGAGGATCGGCTTGCCGGGCGGTGCGGGCAGTCCTTGCAAGCGCGACATGAAAACAAGGGTGCGCCGTAAGTCGTCGTGCATGCGACGGGCGAGCTCGAGCGTCGCCGAGTCGCATGGTGGCGGGGTAGCCGACTTGGCCGCGGCTGGATTTTCGGATTCGTTGGCCTGTAATGTGGGTTTTCGCGGGATTTTATAGCGCGAGTGGAGATTGGTTTGGGAGATGGTTACGGACACGGAATTTTATGTTGATTTTTTTGCGACAATATTTGACGTTACGTATACAGTGAAAAATGTATTGTTATCTTTGAGCGTAAAAGTAAACGAGACATGGATAAATTGACTACACAACAAGAGTTTAACACGAGTACACAGATTTTACATTGTTATTATATTGAACCTTCATGTTTATACGTATACTATACTTATACATAATACTGTGAAAAGATTCATCGTGAAAAGAAAAATTTTTGTATTTAGTATAATTATGATAGCATGAAAAATGATGATTTTTTAAAAATATTCTAAACATGATGAGATCAACCCCGTCCATCTTATACACCTAAGACTATGTAACAAACTGATGGTTACAATTTTATAAATAAAACGAATGAAACATATAATGCTATATACTGTTTAAATATTAAAAAAGTTAACTGTTAAAAAAGTAAAAAATATATCATCAACATAATCCCTTTTCATAAGTTTTTCAATTATTTAGGCGGAGAGGTTGCGTTTATAAGATTCTATGTCTCATATGTTTTAAACAATGATTTTATATGTTTCATCGGTTTCCGCCAAATTGCAACCATTTTTTTTATTTCAAAGTTAAGGTTCATACCTCTTTTAGAATATGTAAAATTTTTTGAATTAGTTCTTTATAATTTTTTACATTAACTGATGAATGATTATTTATCATGTACAGTCTTTTTAATAAATATAAACAATATTAAATAATTTCAGTATTTTAGATTTTTAGAATGCTATATATTCTTATAAACATACGTATTCAATATTAAAAACATTTTACTTTTGTTTCTTTTATAAAACTTAGATCGCTCGAAGTTTTTAATCAGCATTCTGCTTATAGGTTTTCTTGGCTTGAAGATCTTAAGCGCCAACCTTATACAGCCCTATTAGTCCTTCACACAGATACTTGCACTCGTGTTTACACATTCATATATCTACAACGCTATTAATATATAGAAAAAAACTGCGACAGCTAACATAAATAACTAACAGTTGATATAAATAACAGTTGATTATTGCTTTAAACTCAATTTAAGTAGATAATACCCGGACCAGGTAAGACGCTTCATAACCCTATGGCTTTATTATATATAATATATTATCCTTTTTTTATTATTCTTTAGTTACCGACGTTTGCGGTCATTTAATTATACCAGTAACTACAGCAATATTTCACGTAAGAAATGCAATTTGTTTTGATGGTATAGTTCATTGATGAAATAAAGAAAATCATATATAAGATGAAAATTCACAACCAATGAGACAAATAAATGCATTTTAATTCCACAATAATGTACATTTCTCTAAATAAAATATATAAATAAATTGAATGTTTATATAAGATTCTAGTGATTATTAGAATTGTTAATGGTTTCCTATACTGTTTAAATATAGATCAATACGTAATAATATATCCCAAAAGTGTAATTTAATGGATTGTTTCCACGAAATATAAAAAACATTAATTCCTGTTTCGTTAAAATCAATGAAAGCAATGTTATTCAAATTTATACTTTCTGCATTTAAAGTTACATTTTTTCCTCTTTCTTTGTATTTTATATATCATTTTGTTTGCATCGAATAGAAAGTAGCAGCGATCAATTACAAATTCCTCTCAAGAGACATTGTAATCGAAATTGACCTTTCAAACGATGTTGCAATCACGTCATCTAACACTTGTTTTGGCACTTGTTACACGCTGCGCGTAAACTTCTTTCAATATCACCTTTCTTCCACTCAAAATCACTCCCAAATCCATCCTTCCATCCCTACAAACACCATCCACCGAAACCATCAACAAACCAATAAAAATCACTAGAACCTCACCTCTTCCCCATGATTCAACACCCCCTCAAAACACACTAAAAACACCAAAATTCCAAAACAGCACAAGTTCTTCCCCTCGGGCGAAGGCTTCGCCGAGTGCGTGTCTCACACACACACACACACATCCACCGACAACAAACGGCAGCGGACCGTCACAACGAATAAATGCACCTCCATTCTCCGCTCGTAACGCCTCATTCATTATCCGCCACCACCGCCGCCGCCAACGCGACCGAAAGAACAAGAGCGGCCGCGGCCGCGCATGCACGGCCTTTTTGTTTTGAAAAATCCCCGGCTCTCGGCGCGCGCAGGCGCACTCGCGACGCGCGCCTGATGATCTTCTTACGCCTAGAGTTTCGTAGAGCCTCGGTTTAGCTTTCAAAATGGATTAAGATTGAAGCAATCGGAGATAGATGAAATTTTAAAAGTCTATTGGATAGAGAATTTTTTCTATACTTTGATATACTGCACAGTGTTTATTTACGTAAGTCGGCTCGATATTGTTTAATGATAAGAGGCTCTATTGAAGACCAGGTGGAAAAGAAGCATTAGTCGAGAGCGAGGCGCAGCAGCCGCACGTGGCGAGCCCGAAATAAAACCAAGTGCCGTTTGGCAATCCGCGCACCACTGGCCAGCTCTTCTTCTTCTTCCTTCACTCTCCCTCCTATCTTGCACTCGTGTGGATTTTCTTGCGCCCGATGCCTTTTGTTCTGCGAGGTACAGGGTAGGGGAGATCTTTTGCGCGTGTCCTCCGTGTGAGTCTCGAGAGATCTTGCTTCACTTCGACTCTCGCGGCTGCACAGCTCGCATGTGCGCTTCACGCGTGCGAGCCGTGCACGCACGCGATAAATCACCGATTGGCTCGGTGTCGAAAAGTTTTTGCACCGTCGGACGCGCTCAAGTGGTTGCGCCTGCTGGCGGATGGATGGCTCGTTTTCGAGTGGCCGATGCTGAGCAGTCGTCGTGCTGTTCGAGTGTAGATGATTTAAGGTTTCTTTTGAGTTTTGATTTAGGTGGACGCTTAGTGATTTTTAAAAAGTATCTTCATTTCGTCCGATAGCGTTGATATTTCGGTAACTTTAGTCACAATATTTGTTCGCAAGTTGTAGGAGAAAACTTAAGGGTTTTAAAAAGAGGTTTAAAAACACGTATACAGTTTCAATTTGCCATGCTATATCATGCAAATTGTTTTAAATCTCGACTATAATTTTATTAAAACTCTGAATTTTTACATACAGCAGGTCTTGAAATGTTCATAAAAAAATTCGCATTTTGGCCAAGAATCACTGGAAGACTATGTAGTGTTTGGATTTATTCGCAGCAGTTACGCCGATAAATAAATATTAAGTCAAAAAATATATTTTTTGTGTTTTAGGGAAATAACGAAGCATAAAAGTTAAAATTAATTTAAAGAAAATCATTGTAATATGATAATCAAAATTGTAACTGCATAATAACAGCATCTAAGCCGTTTCTAAAATTAAAAATAAAATTGTGAATATAGATAAAAGAAAAAATTCGATATATATAGTTATATTGACATATACCGTAGTTTAAGCTGTATCAGCTATAGATACTATAAGATCACTATATTTAGGTACTTAATAAATATAAGTTTAAAAAGTTTACAGAATTCTGTTTAACCAAAGAATTTTGTTCCTCATTTATTTTCTATGTAACTAATACATTATACTTTTTTTAATTGTATTTTCTTTTCCTCCTTTTCAAAGTTCAATATTGACGCCATGCTTCAAGTGAATTCGCTCTTTGCCAAAAACTAATTTCATTTAATAATAATTATTACTTCATCAATTTTAGATATTACAGAAATCAAGTGTATTAAATTTAAATACACATGTTGAGAGAGCAAAGAACATTTGAAAGCAATACAAAAATTTTTTGAAAAAAGTGCATTTCAAGCTTTTATTTCGCATTATACTTAATATTAATTAATTTATTTAAATTATTATAACTTCATTATTATTTTAACTGTGACATCTACATAATCTTTAAATATTCCTTTGTAACAATCTTTAAGAAACGTTACTATAGAAAAAATCGATTTTTATGTCAAAAATTGGTAAAACTCCACGTTAACTTCAAATTTATTACTGAAAAAATTAAGTTTAAATTGCTGCTTAAATAATACGTGTCAAAGTTAATAGATTGTTACATACACTACTTTAATAAATAATGAATATACAATGTATGTATAATACTAATTACACAATCCAATCTAAAAATCATTCTTTGTCCGAACATTAAATAGCGATATAAAAATATACTTAAATGATCGTTCTATATAAATAAACAGGTTATTTCTAGATACCTAAGTCTTAATTGTTTATTTTTTTTAAATAGAAGTAAACAGACTATGTGCTGTAATAGTTATTTTAACAAAGTAATTTACATTTGGAAAAACTAATTTCATGTCAAATTTATTTCTTAAGTATATAAGTACTCAAAAGCAAAATGTCACTAGATATAATTCTGATAATAAAGAGACAAAGTATATTTATTTTAGAATTATTAGAACCAAGAAATAAAATAAACAATTTTAAATTTCAAATTTGTAATTTTGCAAGAAAATAAAGAATAGAAGCTGTGACGATAAATAGATACTTTAAAGATGAAATAACATTGTCTATTGTCATAATTACAGTAACAATGTTTGAACAATTAACACGACCATTAATTGGCAACTTAATCACTCTAGATCTTTCATAAAATAAGAAACTAATGTTTGCTGAGTGTTTCAATTACATCGCGCGCTTTAAAAACCCGCGAACTCGGCAATTAAGGCCGTCTCTCACTTAAACCCATCATCTCCCTCCTCTAAAAAGAAAAGCCCCCCCCCCCCCTCAAACAGAAAAATGCGACTTTCTTCCTTCTTCGTCCGCTCGCGTTGACACTCGCCACCCGATCCATCAGCCAGGGAAACATCTGACCCTGTTTCTCGCGCGCCCTCGTCTGCCGCGTGCAACGCGCGCGCGGGACAAATCAAATAGAAGAAAAAAAGACAGCAGCAGCAGCAGCAGCAGCAGTCACCGAAACGCGGACACAGCGTCTACCCTAGCTCTGGCAGCGTTCGTGCCGCTCTCCATTTCCATTTCCATCTCTCGCGCCTATGCGGCCCACCTCGTCACGTATATTTATCGAAGGAAAGATATGCATAATGGACAATCATGCGCGTGCAGTTGCACACGTGAGCGAGAGGCAGACGGGCAGAGCAGAGCGCGGTATATTAGCAGACAGAGAGGAATTATATATATGTATGTTGAAGGCAGGCAGGCAGGCACCCGCGCAAGATGCCGCCGCGAGACAGAAAATAGAAGAGGGAAACACACAGTCGACTAAGATACACCGAGGGAGCTTGCAAGCTCTCGCGCACGGCAGCGGCAACGGCGGCGGCGACGTCCATTATATTTCCCAGCGTCGATTCGTTGATCGACCGTGGATGCGCGCCGTCGCGAATGCTTGTTTCTTGTTTATTGCTCGGTGGAATTCGAGGGATGCGAGCATTGTTGATCGATGAACGAACGCTGTATTTCTGTTCGCTTTGGATGCTAACGAAGCTGCTAGGAATAATTTAATTTTCGAGCTTTGTGTTGTTGCAAATTGTGTCGAAGCTCTTGGTATTGCTCTGCACACAGGAATGCCAAAAAGTGGCAGGAGAATATCACAGAGACACTATTAGATAGAGAATGTTTAAAACGGTGTTTATAACATAAATGTTTTAACAACATTCCACTTTTTAAACGCTTCATTTCTTTTATACTTTCTACATCTGAAATAGTGGAACGTGAATTATTCTTTAATATTAGCGAACATTTTCCCTTCGTCGAGTGAAAGTTCACTTTAATCATAACTGACAATACTCAAAATTGTCCACTCTTACCAAAGACTGGCCTACGTTTTACTTTTTCAGATTCATAAAGTATAAGAAATTTTTCTACAACCGATTGTTGAGCCGGGACACAACCAACTCTCGGCCATAGACCTAAAACCCACTAGCCATACCTCTAAAACGTCAACGTACACGCAAGCATCGCCACCGTCTAAGCTTCTTTAGCGGACTCGCAAAACGACAGCCCAAAAACCAAAATCGAGCCCGCGAGCTTGCTGAGGCAAATATTCACTTGTGCCTGGCGCAAGCTCGCGCGCGGCAGCGCTGTAGCTACTGCTGCTCTCTTCCATCTGTCTCTCTCTCTCTCTCTCTCTCTCTCTCTCTCTCTCTCTCTCTCTCGTTCTCTCGAGATTACCTGGACCGTCCCAGTGCACCTTCTTGACGGCACCGCTGCTCGGCACGTAGGGCCCCTTGGACGGATGGTGAGCCGCCTTCCTCTGGGCGTTGCCCATGTCTCACTTGTGTTCACCGCCGCGCACAAACAAAAAAGACACACCACGCACAATTCTCTCTCTCTCTCTCTCTTTCTCTCTCGTGCGTCTCTTTTTTCCGCGACACGCGCGCGCGCGCGCCCGCGAGACGGAAAGAAAAGCGGAAATCGCAGCGGCCAGCAGCCGCGCTGAACCCGGCCGCGCGCAGCAAAAGCAGCAGTAGACGACGACGGCTCTGCCTGCACCCGAGAGTTCACCGTCTCTCTTCTCTCCCTCTCCCTCTCTCTCTCTCTCTCTCTCTTTTCTTGCTCTCTATCTCTCTCGCAGTCTGTGTAGCTAAGCTCGTTCGCGCGAGTATGTCTGTGTTTCTGTCTTTTATTATTTTCTTCTTCGGAGAGATCTTTCGAAGAGAGAGAGAGAGAGAGAGAGAGAGAGAGAGAGAGAGAGAGAGGGAGAGGTAAGGTTCTCGATATAGCGCCGAGCGAGCACCTCCTCCGTAGCTCGCGATGCCGAACTGCCTCATGCCCGTCGTCGTGGTCTCGAGGCGGTGGAGCGCGATGAGGAAGGAGAAGAGGAGGAAGAGGAGAGGACGGTAGTTATAGAGTGATAAAGAGAGAGAGAGAGAGAGAGAGAGTTCGATGAGGGGATTTGCTTTTTTTAGGGGGGAATTTATGGGGGTTTCTTGGGTTGAAGAAATTTTATGATTTTATAGGATTAGCTGGGGGAATTGTTGGGATTGAGGTGTACGGCTCGGCTATTTCTGAATGACTCGAATTGTTTCGTCGTTTGAGGATGGATTTAATTGGGAGCTGACTAACGGTTCTTTTTTCTTTACGAATGACGATTGTAAATATTTATCGTTGAATTTGGGAAGATTTTCAGAAGTATTCGCGGCGTGTCAAAATCATGCACTTGGAATTCATTGAATTCCTCATGTTGTAGGCTTTCAATGTATATGTGGTATGAGCATGTTTGAAAAATATACATTATTTCAAGGACTTTTTTCGAGATTTTGAATGACTAAACAGGTGAATAGCTATTGATTGTATTGTGCGTGGAATTTCATTTTACGCATTCAGTAACTAGTGCTATTTGGAAATATTCACGCGAATTTATGAGTACTCTCGATTTCAAAATTTCATGCTATATCTATAGTACTTTAAAGAAAGTTATATTTCTATGCAGATATAAGTACGTATTCATAGATTTACGAACAAACTATACTATACCGAAGTGTTCATACTTTCCATACTGACAAACGAACCCCTCGATAACATAGATAGACAAATAAATAGACAGATAGATGGATAGATAGATAGTAGAATAATATGCTTAACAGTACAAAGGTATGTATTGCTATACTTATACGATACATATTATCAACATGTAATTCAACAAAAAATATATAATTCGATAATGTATTCGTATTGTATTTAAATTCACTTTTTGCTTCCTCTTAATCTGCATAAAAATACATTTATAAGTGAGGTGTACTGTTACTGACAGAAATAATGATAATTATTGTAAAGTAAAATTGACGGCGAATATAATAATTTGAAATTGATAATAAATAAATATGCAGTGCTGAAATGATGCAATGTATTAACTACAGCGTTATGAAAGAAAGAGAACCAAATGAAATCGGCTACGCGTAAAGGTCGTAAAAAAAGGGCCAGCGTTGGCGCTCTCGACAACAACAAGGCAGTGCAGTTTAGACTCTCGTGTGGTTCACATCGTGTGACTATTAGGGAAAGAATTGGCTTTTTAGCGTAAATGCGTCACAGAAATATATCGGCTAGGCATTTGAATAAATATAATTTTGAAAGTTTAAACTGTTATTCAATTATTAATTTCTCCTCTCGTGAATACGGCCTTGTGTCGTAATATGTACTATATGAAGTTTGTGGTACGATAATAGTAATAGTATATACCTACAAAAGTTTTAAGAATTTTAAATCAGATATACGGTGATTTTCTATCTCAAAAGGCAAATTACTCCTCAGATTTTCCATACGTAAAGACACATTATTTTTTCAGATAAATCGGTGCAAGTGCGAAGTGCGAGAATAGTGGGGTGCGAGGATAGAGAGGTACGTAAATAGTGGGGTGCATGGATAGTAAGGTGCGTGGTAGCACGGTCAGTGAATGTAAGTACATCAACAAAGCTATTAATGTGTTTCTTTTTTATGCTTTCACTTTCTTTCTCTCTTTCTTTCTTACGCACAGACACGCATCATTAAATTTTTGTCACCTATAAACGTGTACGCCGCAAAATTTTTCAAAATATATGGTATTATGTCTATAACTATAATGTATTGTATCGCGTAAAAGCAGGATTTTGAGGTTTTACAACGGTTCAATTATATATAAATATCATTAAATACCTATATCTAATAAAAAATTCAGAATAATTGCGTTAAAATAATACATTTTTTCCGGCTCATAAAGAAAATTCTATTTTTGAGTTTAACTCAGGCTGATTTCCTTAATGTTTTAGTGATGTTACACAATGGCAATTTTGAAGAAGTTATAATTCTGATATCATAATAAAATTTTCCAATGTTATAACTTAATAAAATATAGATTATTTTTAAAAATTCAAATTTCAATTCAAAACGGTTTATAATTTCTACCTATTGAATTCATGAAAACAAAAAGTTATTATAGTTGTCAATCCAATTCCACTAAATAAATTCAATATTAATTATCATTATCATTACAAAGTATTTACAAATTGCTATTTCATATTATGAAAATAAATATTTAAACACACACACACACGCACGCACACGCACGCACGCACGCACGCACGCACACACACACACAGTTTTATTTACAACGACATTTTGTGTAAACTTATGCCATTTTGACTGTATAATGTTATTTACAACACGACTTTATGTGACTCAGCATTTTCTTTATTAACTATAGACAAAAACGTTTTTTCATTGAATATCTGAGTGAGTATTAAATACCAAATCTAAAATCCGTAATCGTGTTCCATTACACAGTCCTTCATGAATACTTATATTTCTAATAAGCATTACGATACAATTTATTTTCAAATGCAACTCATAAGGTGGCATGTTTTGAGGATTCAGAGAATTGAGATACTCTGGTAATAGTATCTCTGACATTTCTCCATTATCATCACAGTTTTCTGTTGAATCGATACTCGTATATATATATATATATATATATATATATGTTCATTATTGCTATCTAATAACGATACAACTTCTTTATTACTTTCTTCAACATCTTTATTGCGCGCCGAAAATATTGCTGATGAACACATTTCATCGTATTGCCGATTTCTAATTAAATGACCATAAATACAATTAACAATACTTTTATCTCTCACAATACAACGTTCAGGAATAACAACATTGTCATTACTATCATTAGAAGTTCCATTACTTATATCGGGCACAAATTGAGCAAAGTTCATGTCTTCTTAATTTCCGCACTTCTCGTAGCATTTACATTTCTGCGCATTATATTTTTATGCCAACCTGTAGTGCCATGAGGATAAAATAATGGATAAATCATGGGTTCTACATTAGGATCCATTGAAGAAATTGTACGTAATGATTGCGTGTTCTTATTATGAATTGTTACATATGATTCAGGAATGTCTCCATCAGCTGTTGTAACCAAAACAGCAGCTACTTCATTAGTACTTTGAAAATTATACCTGTTTTTTTGTCATATCCTGGTTTTAATGAAAATAGTAGTTGTAATTCTGGTTCCATATTATTTCCAGATAACTGCTGCTGGTGAGCAATTTCTAACTTCATCATTTCGTATGATTGGGTAAGAATATTATGCTCTCGTAAATTTTTTTCTATACACTGAATAATATCAACATCCACTCCTGAATTAGCGGATATGCGAAAATCTATTGCTTCTTGATGATCTACTATAAAAAGTTGACCGTAACTTGGATTCATGTTTTTTCAAATGGATACAAAGCTTCATTAATTTTATAATAAATTTGTCCTTGTACCTTGAAACAGTATCGTGCTCTTCTATTTAATGGCAACACACACATGTACACGCAACACAGACACACACATGTTTATACACAGACACGTACATATATACCAATACACATACATATACACGCATACATACATAAACACATAGATACGAACACATACAGACACGCGTATATAATTTTGAACACTAAAAAGAGATAGATAAAAAAGTTTCAAAAAAATTAAACCGTCTTCAAAAAAACGCTCTAAAAAGATAAATATAATAGTTACTATAAGAAAGTGATTGAGAAATTGATAGGCCTACGATAAAATGTTTATTATCTTCATTGAATAAACTTAACATTTTGGTCGTTTGAATTCAAAATACAACTATTTGGTGTCGGCGCCAGAATCAATAATTGCGTTCAATATGGGTATGTGTATGGGTATATATGTATGTGACTGTGTATATACATGTGTGTGTCTGTTTATGTGAGTATGCGTACATGTGTATGTGTGCCTGTGTTGCGTGTACATGTGTGTGTGTGTTGCGTGCGTGCGTGCGTGTTGTTAAGTAATTTACATCTGTGTGTATGGTGTGTGTATGTACACGTCTTTATTCGTTAATGTCTAGATATACATAGGCTAACGATTCACTCCGTAACCTGTGTATTATTCGTAGATGATGACCTCATTTTTTGCCTACCGAGTAATGTTTATTGAATAAAAACAGTAATAAAGGGGGACTCATAGATATATGTACATATAGAGAAAAATATATGAAATCCAAAATTGTCATTACCTATAGTATTGGTCCAGTACCTACTTAAAATTGTAACGAGATACCGAAGCCCCCCCCCCCCGGCCCGCTTTCCACCCCTCCCTATCAATTGAAGAAAGAATTATTCGATACCTTTGTTAAGAAATTCCGTAAGCATATCTGCAAAATAAAGATGACACAAAATTGTATCTCCCAGTATTGGAAGTATTGGGCCAATACCCACTCTAAATTTATACAGGACCACCAGTAAAGCATACTTTATCAGATAAAAAAAAGAATCATCTAAATGGTTACATCTGGAAAGCAGATATGCATCAAAATTCACGAAACAATGACGGAAATATTGATGTTAGAAACTGTTTAATTGTTCAGTACTCAGTTTGTTATCCAGTAACAAATAAAATTTTTTGTGGGACCACCGCGGGATGACCCTCTATCAAATGAAAAGAATTTTTAAAATTGGGTCAAGCTTCGCTGAATAATCGGTGTACATACATACACAAAAGAAAAACATACGAGTCAAACACAGAACCTCTTCCACGCCCACCGTTACCCCCACTACTTTTTTTAACCATCCTAATTTTGTCCTATTACATCCCCGCACCCATCCATCACATCCTTACTGACCCCACCCCAAGCACTACCTCTTAGTAAACTCGCGCGTATTTCAGCGTCATGGTCTTAGCGTGATGCTCATATGATGATAACTTTCTGAATAATGCCCCCTCCACTCCCACCGTTAACCCCACCACTACTTCTAACCATTCTTATTTTGTCCTATTACACCCCCGCACCCATCCATCACATCCTTACTGACACTCCAAGCACTACCTCTTAGTAAACTCGCGCGTATTTCAGCGTCATGGTCTTAGCGTGACGGTCCAAGCATCTTATTACAATCATTCTTTTATAAAGGGATTCTGAAATTAAAAGGAAATTTAAAGATTCGTCGACTCGTTTCTTTTTTTCTTTTCCGAGTTTTCTGGTATGTTAGAAATATTATGATCAATTTAGTGTAATTGTATTAAAAAGAGCATAACATTACGTATCTTTTAGGGTATGTCCAGATGGAGGGCAAAAATATGGTCTATCCTCTTCGGTCCGTGTTCCATCGCTGTTTCGCTGTTCTGTTTTGAATTCAAACATTGGGATTTGATACATTAAAACCGTTTAAAGTCACTCCGGATCTTCGGAGAAAAATTAGTCCTTGCAGTGGAGCATTGAGAGTACAGACATATAGATGCATTTCAACGTTTGAATTCAAAACGGGACAGCGAAGCAGCGATGAAACACGAACCGGAGAGGACAGACCATATTTTTGTCCTCCATCTGTACACACCCTTACAACCGCAAATTTTGGATAGGCTCTTTTCCCTTCTTTTGTTATACACGAAAAAAGTCATATTTAGTTTAAACGGTTATATCTCGGAAATCGATGATGGCAAATCGTTCACAAAAATTTAGATGATTAGGAATTCAGTGAATTTACATATTAACATCTGATTACATTTAATTTAAATATTTAAATAATTTTAGTATATTACATAAAGAGATAAAATTGGATTATTACCTATCGTTCTGTAATATAATTAAAAAATTTTTCTCCGTTTGTTTACACTAGAAGAAGAAGCACTTTTGCCCACTGCGTGCGTCACTTGTTTCACGCACGACCGAAAGCTCTGTCAGCAGTGTTTTGAATAGCCTAACCCCATATATGATAATTATAATTATAACCCCTTCAACGACAATTCTGCTCAACCACCCGTAAAAAAAGTGAAACTAAATTCAACCAAATCTATAAATACTAATAACTGTAGGCAAGAAGCTGTTATTGAAAATGAAGAAATTAATACGAATACAGTAAACTGGCTAAAAAATGCATGTATTAAATATGAAAACTATACTTTTAATGGCAATATTGTAAACAATTTTTATTCTTGTAAAAATTGTAAAAAATAGTTGTAAGAAAGTTAATATACTATTTCTGTTTTAAAAAAATATTCAATTACTTTTTTTACTAAATTAACGATTATTCCATAATTTAAAAATATTACGCGTAATCTGCTTGTTCAAGTATTTTCGATGCCCGTCCCCAACCAGCAGCACTCGCTACGCTCGTGCTGCAAATGTTGGCCGGGCATCGCATACACCTAAACGCGTGCTTCGGGAAAAACTAATTGCGACAGGTAAAATAACATTGAAAAATATAACCTGCAAGCTGCAAGCACGACGTGAAATGACCGCGAGGGCGCTAACGCTATCAAAACATAGAGCGAAAGTAAAGACATTGCTGTGCAGAGTTGATGTCACCAGGAAAGATGATGAATTTCGACTTTTCTCGACTGTTTAATTAACGTACTTCCGCCCGGAGATAGAGAAAAATACTATTTCTTACAC
This sequence comes from Gastracanthus pulcherrimus, assembly GCA_949152435.1. NCBI lineage: Eukaryota > Metazoa > Arthropoda > Insecta > Hymenoptera > Pteromalidae > Gastracanthus > Gastracanthus pulcherrimus. The sequence continues at coordinate 194,264,280 of OX424572.1, read as the reverse complement.
GGGGGTAAAATGGAACTCCTGCATGCACGGGATATGACAATTCACATCACGTGTCTGCGAAAGTTCAATTTTCCCCCCTTGTAAGAAAATCTACTAATCTTTTGTCAAACCATTAATGATAAAAAAACTACACCTTTTTTGAGCTATTAATTAGAAAGAGATATAACAATTTAAAATTAATTTATTACAACAAATAATTTTATATTGGAATAATTAATTTATTTTGAGGAAGCTGAGTACCAATGAATTGGCAGCGGTTTTTTATTTTACAATTTTTGAGTTTTAGATTTTCGAGTGGTCTGTAGATCGACGGAATGTTCGCTTCCCCTTGTTCTTTTTGATAAGGCCCAGTCGGGTCCTCTTCCAATTCGAACTAAATACTCCTTCGGATAGACATGCGTTAAACGATTCTAAGAGAATCTCTGGTGCTCGTGCGGCTACAACCTTCGGGATTTCCGCTGGGATGCCGATATTACGTTGTGTCCTACGCAGGAGAGAAATTTAAATTTGCTGGTCCCACCTGCTTTCTAATTAGTTTAACGGGAAGTGAGGTGTCCTCGAGTCCTCACAAGCGGGGTCAGGCCCAATCCCCAAATTCTTCAACAGCCTGAAATGTGACTTTCCTCATTCTGAACCTTGGAATCGGCTCTGGCTACATCTTAGCGTTAGTGCTGGCGTTAATTGACCTCTCCTAACTCGCGTCCGTGCGACCCTGCAGCTATCAGCAAGAGTGATTCGATTAGTAATCAATGAACCGTGGAAAAGCCACCACCAAAACGGGCACGACGGAGCAACGCCCAAGAGCTGTCTCCAATGATGGTAGAAGGTCCGGACGAGTCGGCGGAATTTGTTGACTCTGTTTAAACAGCTAAGCCAACGATAGTTCCAGAGAGAGATTTGCGGCTTTACGATCAAATTGGGGCCACAGATTCATACATCCTCTAACCTGGCCCAGTTAAACCATCGCAGTATAAATATAAGTAAGTCCAGTCACCAATATGTTGATGAATAGGAACTGGAATCTTGATGAAGAGGAAAGGAGACGCTGCTCCATCAGATGATTCACGGGTGACTGTTTGGCAAGTTTCATAACATTAAAAATTGTATGGGCTACAAGAACTTTTTCATACAAATGATGCCTGCTGCTGATCGCCGTATCTGGAGGTGCAAATCGTGTGGTCACCTGGACAAGTTTCGAGTCAATATTTTCGAGTCTAACCGAGTGTATAGGTATCACTCCAACTGCGAAGGTAAAGAATAGCGACGCATCCAAAATTATATCGCGAAACATAATCTTCATTTCGTATTATAACCTATTTGTTTCATTATTATGCTTTTGCGCCACATAGGAAGCTTCAGGGTGGAAAAGAACCACTCCTATGTATGAAGGGCCTGTCCTAGAACTTATAACGCGTTGGTCGCACTTCTGTAGGAAGGTATAATTTGAGCCCATAATGAGGCCCAAAAGTCCGAACAGACCTTCTATACAAATAGGAACGCCCCCTCCTCTTCCACCCTTCGCTTCGGTTAAAGTGACAAAAAAAAATTTTTGTATGAAAATTTTGATATTGCAAAATTATATATCCCGTAAATTAGAGAATGATTTAACAAATGATCCGAATCCGTTATATTTTTTATTCTATTTTAATTTGGTAGGTCCCATTTTGTTCCTTGAAAGATTTCAGGAGGACTTGCCCATATAAAAATTAAAAGACATCGAATAACCTGCAAAGTTAAAGCCTATTGTTTATAAGTCGATACCACCTTCATAGAATAAAGATGACTAGCATTCCAACTCTTGCTCATTTCATCCTTGATATTATTTGAAAGTATTGTGGGTATTTCATTGTTTTGTATGAAATACGATCTAAATTTATGAAGAGAAACTTTGAATGTTCAATTTTCGGACAACCAAAAGATCTAGGCCATCAACTGTTTATATTGACGGTCCCTAATAAGAAAAAACGTATCTCGATATTACGTTTAAGAAGGGCATAGTTCGCCGTGAATTTAAAAGGACGTAACTCGTCACAGCTGACTGAAGTCAGAGACCCAAAATTTTATTGGATTCACACTATGGAAAACAAGTTATCCTTTCTCTCCTTTTAAGGTTTTTTTATGTCTTTTTATTTTTATTATTATATAAATTAACATTTTTAGATTTAATTTCAACCCTCATTGATAGGTCCGAGATAAACTGAACCGGTATTCTTAAAAAATAGTTAAATTATAATTTATTATAATATTATAATATTATAGGATTATAATATTATTAAATAAAACCGAAAACATAATATGGAAGGAGTGGAAACCTTTATATCAAACTCTTTATAATTCCTTGATTCTAGAACATAATGGTAATATGGATATACTAACATAAATAAATTATTTATTGTATTGTACAGTGAGTCTCTGACAGTCGAAGTAAACGGTCGTGTTGACATACAGAGAATCTTGTATTTACAAATATCAGGTAAAATGAGCTTTATACCTGCAGTGATCGTACATACATGGAAAAAACGGAAGAAAGTGCAACAACTAGTAGGGGAGAACGGGGTAATACCGGTCACAAACTAATTCCGGTAAGCTTTATTTTAAAAAATCTAAACATTTTTATGTAATAATTCGAATAGTATATCAAACGAAACATAAAATGCAATTAATCTAATGTCCAAACAACTTCCTATTCTGTTTTATTATGAAATTTTACGCAATCAAAGTTTTGGCCTACATTTCTTATAAGAAAGCTGGTTTATAAAATAAGCTTATATGCATATTATTTGTTAATTTATGCAGTTATTTTTTACTACTTTATTAATTTGAAAATCTAGCAATAGGAAGTAGTAAAGAAAAAAGAGTATAAACCTATTGTTCTTTTTGTAATTTCAATTTCACTTACTAAGCAGAATTGGGGTAATACCGGTCAAAATGTTATTTATAGGATGCTCCTGAAAATTCGGCTAAGAAAACGTTGCGCTGCACTCTCAGGTAGCACAACTTTGATAAAGTATTTTTGATAGAACTGTCATTATGTGTTACATATTTCACTCTGTAAGTGCGAATAATAATGCAACTGATCATATAAAGGTACATGTAATTGATTTAAAAACATTTTTCACCTATAAAAGTAACTTTTATTAGTGACCGGAATTGTACCATGGCTGACCCCTTTGATGTGGGCTAAATCCGGTCAAAACGCTTTTTTTATTTCGGCTTATAACTTCGATATCTTAAATTTTTATATTAAACCGATAATAAATATTTAAAGGCAATGATTCGAACTAACATAATAATTATTTGAAGTTAAAAAAACAATTTGAAAGAGGAAATAACATGCACGATTGCTTAGGTGACCAGCAATATCTCGTTCTTCCCTAGTAACAGCATAATAGATTCGATGCTTTTAGTAAAGAAGAAGAAGATGAAAAAGAAATAAGCATAGATAATGATGAAATAGAAGAAGACATTAGAAATACAAAGCAAGAAAAGGTAAAAATCCCACCTATAGTGTATAGTCTTGTAAAAAATCACTAAAATATAATTACTGATCTAAAATATAAAATGGAAAAAGACATTGATATACGCTATAATAGAAACAGAATAATACTGTATACAAAAACCAATGGAAATTCTGATTTTCTTTTATGTGAAGTCAAAATCTCAAATATTGACTATCATACCTATAGCCTGCCCACCGACAAAACAATTAAAATCGTCATAAAATGACTACCCTCAAATATTTCTTGCGATGAAGTAATACAAGACCTAACTGAGAAAAACCTAAATCCTCAAACAGTGACACAAATGATAGAAAAAAAAACAGAAAGAGTTTAAATCGGGCATTCACTGAATGTAGACGTGTTTCTTCATCGCTCCGTAAACTCCCGAACGCTCTAATATTGTCAACAAAAGCACAGGGCATTGGCCCTATACACCGCGTTCCCGCGAGTGATATCTATCATGGCTTCTACGCAAGGAGCCCAATCGTCAAATCGACAAGTCCCAACCTTTGTCGTTGAAAGTTCTAATAGAAGCTATGCAGCTATTACCCAAAAGGACCTGGTTCCAAAACGAGATCAAGGAATTATCATTGACTGTGTAGATGGACTTACGCTAACTGATTACACGTGTGCAATCGGTGATTTAGTGTAACCTTTAAACATCATTGGTGCATCTAGAATATCTAACAACCGAGTTTGCATATACCTGCTACGAAAGAAATGACGAAAGAATTTACTGATAAGTATGAATGTATTACTATTGGTGAAAAAAAGTGAATCCCAGACCCATAGTTGCTAAACAAAAAAGAATAACCTTTTCTAATGTCCCTTTAAACATACCAAATGAAATACTTGAAGACATCCTTATCAAAGATTTAAATGTTAAACGTTGCTCCCCCATTACAATATTAAAAGCTATTAAACACGAAATATAAAGGACAGCTTAAAATTCAACATATCTAAAAGAATAGCAATATACCTAAACGAATACAATATCGAAATATCCAAAATTTGTATCCAATCACAAAACACATCTTATTACTGGACAGACAATACTGAAATCAGTACTTTAGTATTTACACTTGATAAACCAAATACGTACATAAATGAACTAAAACAAATATACCCAGATTTTACACATATTGTCACATCTATGATAAACGAAAACAAGTCAATAGGAACAGCAGCAGTTTTATCCAGGGAAGAAAATCTCCTACTGAATCTTCCGAGTTACTATTGCTATGAATCCAGTTTAACATTAACAATCCTTAAAACGATAGAATATTTACTCAAGCTTAATCAAAAAAGTGTCATTCATGTTAACTCCTTCGTACTATTCCGTAAAATCCTGGCATGTCCCCCTAAAACCCATGTAATCAACGAAATAAATAAAAAATTAAAAGAAGCTCAAGAAAAAATACTAATATGTTACGCAAATCTAGACATAAGCGATACCAAACATTCATATGAACTAGCAAAACTAGCATGTAAATTAAAATATTTTAACAAAATCCATGAAGTTAGAGAAGATTTTCTCAAATTTATAAATAATAAAATAATAAACGAATGGAACCAGCGACGGAACGACAGTTCTAATAAGTACAAACTTCGCCAAATTAAAAGTAACGTATCTGATCTTAATTCAACAATTAAATTCAACAGAAGAGAACAAGTCATATTAACAAGACTACGTATAGGACATACTAAAATTACCCACCAACATATTCTTAACAAAAATAACCAAGAAAACTGTGCAAACTGTAACCTACCAATGAGTATCAAACATATTCTAATAGACTGTCCAAAATTTAGAACCACACGTCAAGAGTGCAAACTGGAGGACCGTATTGAAAACATACTTAAAGATCCTAACCAATGTAAATTGGTCATCAAATACCTTGATATATTGAAAATCAGACATCTTATTTAAGATAATGCAATCAATTTTATTTTAACCCAATATACTACATAAAATAATGTAATCAACGTATTATTGTAATCTTAATGTATCTTATATGTAAACAATATAGAAAATGTAAATATACTATTTGTAATCTTAATGTATCTTATATGTAAACTATATAGAAAATGTAATTATATTATTGTAATCTTAATGTATCTTATATGTAAACTATATAGAAAATGTCGCTAATAACCATATGGTGGATGCGACGGTAAATAAATTTAAAAAAAACCAGAAGGTAGTGTAAAGAATCCTATCTATATCGTCACTTTTGAATATAATACAAGTATTAGAAATATAGTGAAGGAGAAAAAAGTTTGCTACTGTGTGATTTACTGGGGAAAATATAAAAACAAGAGACAGGTAACACAGTGCTTCAATTGTCAAAGTTTTTGGTATATTGCTAAAAATTGTCATAGAAACCCTCGTTGTGTAAAATGCGCTGGCGATCACAATACCAAAGACTGGTTGATTAAAACCAAAAATGAAAATCCAAAATGTGTAAACACAAACAACAAACTAAAGGTACATAAAGTAATAGTAAGACCACTAATTACCTACGCTTATCCCGATTGGAGCAATACGTGTACAATCAAATTAAATAAGCTACAAGTATTACAAAATAAATTTTTTAGATTAATTAGAAACTATCCAAAGTACACTTGTTTGAAGAAAATTCATTATAAATTTAAAATCTAGTACATGTATGAATATGTAAAACTACTGTTTTGAGCGATCACAAGCTTCCGAGAATTCTGGAGACCTGCACAGTTCGAATAATTAGTCTATTATTACCCTTTCTATCTCCTACCTAAGCCCGTAAAACATTGCAGTATTTCGTTACTTTAATTGAGAAAATCCAGTCACCTTCAAAAACTCTACGTCGAGTATTTATCCTCGATTTGAAATAAAAAGAAATAAGTTTACATGACAAAAATGGCAATTTATTTCTCCTTTCTACATATTAATACAAACTGTTATCGATATAAGTACGAGTTATTGGCGAGTGATTATTCAAATACCACGGTCATTGTGTGAACGTAGTTCACCGCATTAAATACAACGAATGTCTGGGACGGGAACGTACTCTGCATCGAATATGCATTAAAGAATGCGACGAATGTGTGTGGCGGGAACGCACTCCGCTAACGGTTATGCATAAAAAATGCAACGAATTTGTGTGGCGGGAACGCACCCCGCTTGTGTGTAATGTGAACGAACAAGAAAGGACAAGCATGACATTACCTCGATTCTAGGCTCACGTCTCCCGATTCGCGTGTGATAAAACACTTACTTGAAGGCCGAAATCCCGACGTCTCGCCAGCCGTGAATTCAAAAAACGGGTCCCCTTTATGACCGCGGACAAAACGTGGCTGCTGCCGGTACAAAAAAGCGCTTCGAAAAAACTTCGGTTCAGTTCCTTTCGTGCGTCGACGAGAGAGTGTCGCTCCGCTGTACTGACACGCTCGTCCCCTTTCTCCCCGCTCGCGCCGTTTCTTCGAAGCACCAATCAGCCCGCTCGAAAGCCTCCGTTCCACAATCCGACAAGAGCCGATCGCCACCGAACGCATAGCAGTCACCTCACGATTCCGACAGAACATCTTCCGCCCGTTGCGAGGTTGCACGAGCAATGACCCTATTGATATGATTACAATGCACAGCATGCAAACATTTCGTCTTACAACCCTTTCACAAAAAAAAAGAATTTGTTGTACAATCAACATTCACACGCATCAAGTGTATGATTTAGTGAATACATAAGAATACTCTGACATTAGTAAAGTTTAGCGCATATTGTCAACATAAGTAATTTAACTAGTTATTGACGGACTCTGTAACGTGCGGCATAGGACATAAACTTGTAACATTTCGAGTGTATTCGCCTTGCGCTGTTTTAATTTTTATGACTCGAACAACGCCATCTGATCCCGAGAGGGTCTCGGTCACAACCCCTAACGGCCATTAGCTACAGTGATGGTCTTTTTCGACTAGGATGACCACTGAGCCCTTAGTTATCTCACCTCCCTCCCTTGTCCACTTCTGCCGTCGCTGAGGTATTCTAAGTGCCACGTCTTCCAAAAGTCTTGACATGCCTTAGTGACAAACGCCAAATTGTGAGGCGATTATCCAGAATTGTGGTACAGTTAGGTTGTGGTATCATGGTAAGCGGACGACCGATGAGGAAGTGAGCCGGAGTGAGAGCAGCTGGATCATTTGGGTCCGTTGATATAGCACTGATCGGATGCGAATTTAGGATAGCCTCAATCTCCGTGGCCAAGGTGGTCCAAAGTTCGAATGTGAGAGATCTTCCACCCGTAACGCGATTAAGTGATGTTTAAATGACTTCACGGCCGCTTCCCATATACCCCCGAAATGCGGCGACAGTGGTGGGTTGAAGTGCCAGGTAATACCAAGATGAGACGAATAATTATTTACAGCCTTGCAGAATGGTTCTGAGCGATGGAGATCGTACAGTTCGCGTAATTGTTTATTCGCACCGACAAAGTTTGTCCCGTTATCGGAATAAATGTGTACGAAATTCCTCTACGTCCTACGAATCTCCTCAACGCTCTTATAAAAAGGTTCGGTCGAAAGATCCTCTACGATTTCGATATGAATTGCTTTCGTCGCCATGCAAATAAACACACAGCTGTGTCCCTTTATCATAACTCGATTTTTGTGTTCCCTTTCCTTCAGCGTCACAGGTCCGAAAAAATCGACGCCGACATGACTAAAAACCGGATTTTGATTGACGCGTGATGGCGGAAGATCGCTCATCTTACTATGTAAAGACGTCAGACGGTGTCTTATGCAATCGTTGCACCGTCGAACTATTTTTCGAACCTGATTTTTGCCGTCCAGTAGCCAGAACCGGTGTCTTACAGTGTACAACGTTCCTTGAATGCCAGCGTATAATGCATTATGATGTGTTTCGCGTATGATCAAATCGGACACATAATGATATGACGGTATTAGAATGGGGTGCTTCTGACTCTCGGGTAGTTGTGAGTGGCACAACCTTCCCCCTACTCGCAACAGTCCTGATTCATCGATGAATGGGTCGAGAGCCGCTAGCTTAGTACTCTTTGCAGTGCCGTTTTCTGAGATTCGCTTTATTTCCTTTGCGTATTTTTCATGTAGCACAAGTTTCAAAAGCCTTCGTTCTGCTTCATCTCTTTCAGCTCCTGACAGCATTAAATCCGAATACCGATGACGATTCAAGGGACGCAAGCAATACGCGAGGACATTGACTAAATTTGAATATGACGAGAACCTCTCATAGAAGGGTGGTTCGGAAGACGTTAGCAAGCAGGCTGTAATTCGCAATCCGGATCTATCAGTTACTAGTGCACGTTTCGTAGCTGGCCAGGTTTGCTCGGGTTGCCACAACCACGGAATGCCTTCGAACCACGTATTATTCCGCATAAACTCAGCTGGAGTCTGACCTCGAGACAAAGCGTCCGCCGGGTTGTCTTCGCTACGAACATGACGCCATTCGGCAGATTCTGAAACCCCTTGAATTTCAGCAACGCGATTACCCTCGAACACCTTCAAAGATTGCGGTGATTTCTTTAGCCAGCACAGCACGATCTCCGAATCTGTCCAAAATACGACTCGATGCAAAGGGAAATTGAAAGCGTTGCGAGCTTCACTAAACAATCGCGTCAACAACAAGGCACCGCTGGGCTCTAAACGGGGTATAGTTAGCTGCTTGACCGGGGAGACGCGTGATTTAGCACAAGCTAATCGTACAAGAACTTGACCGTCCGCGCTCACGGATCGCAAATACAAGCAGGCCCTGTAGCCTAACATGCTAGCATCGCTAAATCCGTGAAGTTGCACTTGGATATGGCCGGTTATTAATAAATTTCGTGGAATCGTAAGTTCGCTCAATAGCTCTAATTGATTGGCGAACAATTGCCATTTTGTGAACAATGCCTGAGGAACCGACTCATCCCAATCGATTTTCAACTTCCAACATTCTTGTATGATGACCTTTAAGGCCAATATTACAGGTCATAATAGGCCGAGAGGGTCGAATATCTTCGCGATTTCGGATAAAATGTGTCGTTTAGTAACCGTCTTCGTCTCATTGATGCACTTGACTGAATAAGCCAGCTCGTCCGACGATGCTTTCCAAACAACTCCTAATGTTTTATGGTCCGTAACCGACTCGTCTAGAGCTAGAGATTCAGAACTCTTTTGATCAAGATTATCTAGTGCGTGTTGATGGTTAGATGCCCACTTGCGAATATTAAAACCCCCCCTGTAAAGTAGAGCGATGATCTCGTTGCGTATCGATAATATTTCATCGAGAGTGTCGGCTCCGGTGATCAAATCGTCGACGTAAAAATCGCACTTCACGACACTAGCGCGAGGAAAATCGGTTTTTTCGTCTTCCGCTAATTGATGCAATATTCTGATTGCTAAATACGGGGCTGCCGAGACTCCGAATGTTATCGTGTTTAATTGAAAGACCTGGATTTTATCATCTGGTTGCCAAAATATATATTGATACTTGCGGTTACGTGGGTCTATCCAAATCTGTCGATACATCTGTTCAATGTCCGCCGTTATCACGTATTTATAAGTACGAAATCTTAAGAGGTGTTCGAATAATTTCGGTTGAATGGTAGTTCCGATGTGCAAGGCTTTGTTAAGCGACCTTTTAAACTCATCCTCCGTGGAGGGGTCGAAAACGACGCGAACCTTGGTAGTGGTGCTTGACGGTTTGAAAACAGGGTGATGGGGTAAGAAATACCCTCCTAGTACCTCCGAATCTACGAGTGACGTATGACCTTTATCAATGTACTCTTGAATGACCCTCGAGTATTCTATCTGTAAATTGGGATCGGTATGAAATCTGCGTTGTAATGAGTGAAATCTGCGGAGCGCTTGTGGCTTAGAGCTTCCTAATTTAACTTCGCCATCCTTGAATGGCAATCTGACGATGTATCTGCCCTCATTATCGCGCCTAACATGTTTGATATAATGATCCTCGCATTGCAGATCTTCCTGATTCCGGTTCGACGTTTTTGCGCATTCTTCTACCTCCCAAAACTTGACAATTTGTTTATTTAGTTCAATCAGATTACAAAATATAGATCCCTCAGCGTTTTCATCTATCCCGCCAACGATTACCCAGCCTAGTTGCGTTTTCTGTAAGCATAAATCGCCTTACCGAGACAACCTAATCTGTCCGATTGACATCAAGGTTAATGAAATCCCGGCATTGAGCAGAAGGTTGAATGGTCGCGGAATATGAAATTGCGGATCGTCGAGGTGGATATTACGCGAGATGTTAATGGACTCCCTGGGAAATACCGTATTCGGCGCAAACTCAGATATTTTTTAAACTACCAAGCAACACAACGTTTTCTGGAGATTTGTTATACGTGATTCGATCGTCACTTCGACTATTCCCTACGTTTCGGTTTCTATCCCGTTTACCGCTCCTACTGACACTGTGACTGATTGAATCGATAGATTTAATTTCTTAGCAAACTCGGTTGTGATAAAATGAGTGGTAGAGCACGTATCCAACAAAATGCGATCGTCAATGAACCGTCCATCGGTCCGTCGGGCATGTACAACAACACTCATCATCAATTGAGAATGATTCAAACGCGCGTTAAGATTGAATATTTCGAGGCCCAGTCATGCCGATTGATCATTAACAACTTGAGCAGCTGGCGAAGATGTCGACGGCGCTGGCGCTCGCATGGTTGTAGGCTTCATGTCTGAATGAAGAAGTGTGTTATGATAACGAGTGCACATCCGACAATGACCCATGCCGCACTTATTTTCATAACGTCGTAAACAATTAAAACAGAGCTTGTGAGCTCTCGCGAAGTCCCATCGCTGAGATACCGTCAATTCCCAATCGCATTGATAGAGCGAGTGGGATGCATTGCATTGTAAGCATGTCTGCTTGACACTCGTTACCAACGTGCGCGCATTGTCGTTTCCCCTTCTAGCCTTCGTAAAACGCGATGTCTCGACCGTTCGTTTGATACCTCCGTTGTCCCTTTCGCGAGCAAGATCTGACTCTACGGTGGATAATCGGAACACGGTTTCATTCATAAACTTGTAGAATTTATCGAGACCTGGTAATTCGTCCAGAGTCAAAGACTCCTTTCACTTCTCTCGTATATCCGATGTCAGGGATCTTTCGAGCAAACAGAGCACAATACGACAATCGACCTTGACTTTAAGCGTTTCGAGCATATAGAGGTGTTGCTTGACTTCGTCAATTAATTTTGACACTTCCTTCAACGACGATCCCCCTAACGGAGCTATGTCTAAAATTGCATTTACATGTTTTGATACGAGAACGCGTCTCCTTTCGAAAGTATCGACCAGGGTTCGCCAAGCCTTAGCGTAATTCTCTCCCCGAATGTCAAAAATGCTTATTTTTTTCAACGCTTCGTCTTCGAGTAAACCCTTCAAATGCATGAGTTTAACTACATCATCTACGGGCTGCACGTCTATTACACTCACGAATGCATTTTTAAATGATAACCAAGTACTATAATCACCGTTAAACTTAGGTATGTCCGCTTTCGGAAGCTTTGGAAGTCTGCATTTATCGAGTAAAGTCGAGTTTGCGAACGCTCCACCGGGGAGTAACGCTTCAGTGGCTGAAGACGTGTCCGAATTTTTTAATTTCGTGACCTTACCCGCGACTGGATAGTATAACGCGCGAATCTCTTCCCATTCTGCAAAGTCGGTATCCTTCTTTTTGAGTATACATAGACTTTCGTATACTTCTTCGTACTTACGTAACGAGAGGGATACATCGGCGAAACGTATCGAGATCTCTGCCTTATCGACTACGTCTAACGCGAGCATTTTGTCGAGTTGGGTTATATGACCCTTCAAGACCTTCGCCTTAAACTCCACCACCGAGCGCACTCTTCCCCCATTATTAATTCAAATGGGCCAACCTTCAATCGCAAGATATTGCGTGACTCCTAGCCGTCGCACTCTCGGTCGTCCGAACACCTGAAAAACACCCCGCTATATAAATCTTTCTAATTATAACTTAGTTGCTACGAAATAAATGATAATGATAAACGATCGACGAATTGGAGTTTACGATCTCTGACCTGCGTGCGCTTAACGCAACGCCCCCGATGAAGGAGGAGGTAAACAGGTCCGTACGCGACACACCGATTCGAAGAAATGATGGTTGACGTGAAGACTGCAAGTTGAGTGTACGTGAGCTCTGCGTATTCCCGTCGTGTTGATGCGTCGATGATAGATGTTGTTATTGTCGTCAATGTTGATGTAGTTTAGACCTCACAGGAGGCACCATGTTTTGAGCGAGCACAAGCTTCCGAGAATTCTGGAGACCTGCACAGTTCGAATAATTAGTCTATTATTACCCTTTCTATCTCCTACCTAAGCCCGTAAAACATTGCAGTATTTCGTTACTTTAATTGAGAAAATCCAGTCACCTTCAAAGACTCTACGTCGAGTATTTATCCTTGATGTGAAATAAAAAGAAATAAGTTTACATGACAAAAATGGCAATTTATTTCTCCTTTTTACATATTAATACAAACTGTTATCGATATAAGTACGAGTTATTGGCGAGTGATTATTCGAATACCACGGTCATTGTGTGAACGTAGTTCACCGCATTAAATACAACGAATGACTGGGGCGGGAACGTACTCTGCATCGAATATGCATTAAAGAATGCGACGAATGTGTGTGGCGAGAACGCACTCCGCTAACGGTTATGCATAAAAAATGCAACGAATTTGTGTGACGGGAACGCACTCCGCTTGTGTGTAATGTGAATGAACAAGAAAGAACAAGCATGACATTACCTCGATTCTAGGCTCTCGTCTCCCGATTCGCGTGTGATAAAACACTTACTTGAAGGCTGAAATCCCGACGTCTCGCCAGCCGTGAATTCAAAAAACGGGTCCCCTTTATGACCGCGGACAAAACGTGGCTGCTGCCGGCAGGAAAAAGCGCTTCGAAAAAACTTCGGTTCAGCTCCCTTCGTGCGTCGACGAGAGAGTGTCGCTCCGCTGTACTGACACGCTCGTCCCCTTTCCCCCGCTCGCGCCGTTCCTTCGAAGCACCAATCAGCCCGCTCGAAAGTCTCCGTTTCACAATCCGACAAGAGCCGATCGCCACCGAACGCATAGCAGTCACTTCACGATTCCGACAGAACAACTACTATCAAAACGTTTTTATGATAATATTACGCAGAACGAAAATGAATTATTAATTAATATCAATTATCCGAATGTAAGATATAAACATAAAATAATTAGCTAATGAAATACCTAAAATAGTCTGAGCTATCTATAGATGTTAAGTGAGTAGAAAAAACTTGCACCAGTTTTGTGCAAAATGAAACACTCAACATAAATATAAAACATAAATGTAAAGCAAAAATTCTCTTTTGTAAACAAAAGTGTGAATAAAGAATATTAATAATTTATTGTATTAAATATAAAAACACATTAAAAAACATATTTAAAGAAAACTAGAACAAGATCTTGTAAGATGATATCACCAACAATAGATTAGAAAAGTTTAAAGAAGATTCACGGAGGCTTTCCGACATTTCAGCCTGTAAGTGTATATTTTTTGATAGATGCATCTGGGACTTCCCATTGATCAAAGAAGATCTAGGAATTTAGCGATTGCATCTATTGTACGCATGGTACCAAAGAAGTCGAAAAAACAAATCAAAAGGAAAATTACGTTTTAAACGACGAATAATGTTTTAAAATAGTATTCTAAATCTAATACCATAGTTTTCACTCATTTATGTGACACAACAGGGATTGAAACTTTGGCATAAATTCGATTGACTTTAATACTACGTAAGTTCTTACAACAGAATTTACGTCACAAATTTTAAAAAAATTTAAGAGTATTATTCTTAATTTTTGTAAAATTATACGTACGCTTTTCGAACTCACGTAAGATCTTACGTAAGACCACGATCAATAGTTCTTACATCTTCGTTCTCATAATATGTCAGTAGGGACCTCCAGTTATTCAAAATTAGCAAAAGAGTGGAATAGAAAGAATGTTGTTGGTAAATGTTTCTTTAACGTGGAAATTCTCTGTCTTTTCCATGCCATACGCAGGCCGTTGGGCGGACTGTAAAATTGGTTACGCAGGCTTCGACAAAAGTATTCGGAACAGAAAATCGAGATGGATTGATTCGATCAACATTATTAGCTTGCATCTTTATCGGTTGAATTTTCTTTATTTGAATTTAGAATTTCAGTCATCCAATTTTTATTTGTGTAGATTAAATCTCTTAACATGTTGAAATCATATTTTCCATATTTATCACGTGTAAATGGCTACCATCACTGGATACTTCTTCAAGGTGTTCAATATGTTCAATAATCCATGTCACAATTTCATAGTACTGCCAGCTTGAAGTTTTCGAGGCCGAGGCAGCAGCGGAGCCTGAAGAAGTATTTACATCCTTGTACTCTTCTCTGAATGTCTTCAATAAACTCTTCCATTTTGTATCGACTTCATCCACTGTAAAATTATATTGTTGTGTATTTATTGTTACTGCAACATTGCTACTAAGCGGATAACTGTAGAAATTGTCTTCTAAAAGTCATTTTTGTCAATGGAATTTTCACTAATTCGTACAAATGGTCAAAATTTTCTGGATTCATTCTGATAAAATTAAAAAATTCTTCATGATCACTCAGTTGGAAGAGCAAACACACAGTGTCATAAATGTGGCTTCGTCCCCCACCTTTTCAATCCTTTCTTTTCTAATTTTAACAGTTTTACATTTCGCAAGACACTTAATGCTATATTTTGAGACTGCATTAAAGTTAATATCCTTTTTAATGTTTCTCGGCGCATTGCTGATCAATGATATTAATTACAAATGTCAGCAATCAACGTAACCTGAAAAAGGGTTCCTATTAATTGTGTTCAATAATTAAGCTTAATAAAATATTATTAATTAATCTAAGTATTTATTAAATTACCGTCCATTTTGTTTTGACGCAGTTTCATCAATTAAATTAACTTAACCTACACTGTTGACACTATTCAAATGTATGTTCAAATGTTGTTGTAGCACACAGGCAACCCCCTTTGGTGTGCCAGTTGTGGGTCACGTCCGCCCGGTCTTTGTCCAAGAAAGCCAAATCTAGGATCGATTGTCCGAACCCTGGTCTTATGTACGTCGGTTCAGAACCCGTATTCATGGGCGTCAGGCCGAGTCTTCATGTCATGTCAAGTATTAATCCCCCTGTGTGGTTCGACTCTAACATGCCTCATTCGATCGTCCTCGCATTGAAATCCTCTTATCACGAGTTTACCGGAAATTTCCCTCAAGGCATAATCCTCCATTTTTTTGATTTTCGTTAGGAAGTTTGGTAAAGTCAGGTTCGAGGAGAGGTATACACTCACAAAAGTGACCAATCCCACCCACGCTTAGACAAAGTCTTCTTCTGATCCGCGATCTGTAGTCAGTCGCTCTTGTCGTGCCTATATCGCTGCTGTGTTTGATTCATTCGACATCCAGGATAGGGTTGCTTCGTTCGTGTATTGTTCGCACAAAAACATTTCGCCCATTTCCCACTTTGCGATAAATTCAAAGACACAGTAAGTATAGACTGCACGGCAAAATTTGTGAATTGAAATTCGGGTGGAAGGAAATAGAAAATCGAGTATGAGAGACTGTCTCTCTCACACGCTGAAGTAGTGGAGAGAAATGTGAGACGGTTAAAAAAGTTCTAAGTGCGATGATATAACATTTAAATTATTTTTGTGACATAATAAATATATTTGTAATATTATTGGTTATTGATTTTTAAAGATTTGCGACTTGAATTCTTAAAATCAGGGTTGGGTAACTTTTTTAATTTTTAAAAAGTTAATTTAGTAATTAATCAAAATCAAAACTAATTCAGTTAAGTTCAGAGTTACTAACTGAACAAAATAATAAAGTTGAAAGTTATGTTAAAAAGTTAAAAGATAAAAGTTAATTTAACAATTAATTTTATTAAAAACCAATTTTTATTATTATCAAAATGAGGTTTAAAATTTATTATTTAAAGACAAAAATATAAGTTTAATAAAAAGCGTCAACAAATTATAATTTTAAATCCTATTGAGTATTAAAAGATTTTGTTATATGCTAAATTTTGTAATTAATTTTATATAGGACAATTCATGACCTTTTAGTTGCTAACGACTTGCGCTCCTAAATTGTCGGCATCTTGAAGCCTCCCACTTTGCCACCTAAATTTGTTCGCAACTTTGAATCGAGCGTAACTTTTCATCCAAATATTTTCAATGATACTCCAACCAATCAAACTAAACGTTTTGAAGTCGGCTTTCCTTTTACCGTACGTAGCAGTGTCCGTAATGTATAATACTTTACGTAAATTACGTCAGGTTTTAATAGTCTTTAGGTGAAACAAGCAAGCTAGAAAGAAAATTCACAGTTATGCTATATATTCAAAAGGTAAAACCAAAACAAGTGCTTTTTTTTTAGATGTTTGAACTATTTTTTCTGAAAGTTAGAGCTCAGAAGGTTTTAATAGAACAAAGTTATAGGGGTTCCAACTTGATGATTTCCGAAAAAGTACTTATCTTCCAGAGGCTGTAATTTTGGTAATACAAAACGGTTTTGAACTTACAAAAAAAGGAATGAAAAGCCTTTTCAAGACAAGAAACTTCAGACATGGCAGACATAAATCCGTCATGATTACCTAAAATGGCAAACGATCAAACATAACCTGAAAAACAAAACATTTCAGATTTACATTCATTTTTGTAGAGATATTCCATTGAGCTGCCAAGAGGGTCTAATATTTTACATTGTTATACAGCATGATTTAGCCCATTGAAGCGCATCTTATTTACATTCCTTTAATAAATTAGTGTTGACAGTTCCAAGCATTAGGTGTAATTCAGGAGGAGGAATAATTTGCGGAAACGTTTTGTCTTCTTGAGAATTAAAAGCAGGGGGATGAATACAGTTTTTGATTCCGACCTCCCCTTAAGGTGGTTCTTAAATATAAAAATGTATATAATAATTTGTTTACACATTACAATATGATAAATGTTATACTATGAAAGAAGGGTACTTCAAGTGACAACAACATTCTTTTATGAATATTTCGATATTGCAAAAATAGCTACCATGCCAACTAGAGATTTGACAAAAGATCCAAATATCTTTTTTCACCCGATTTTAATTAAAAAGATATTATTTTGTTCCTTGAAAGATTTCAGGGGGACTTACTCATACAAAAATTGAAAAGTAAGCAAAACGTTTAAAGCTACAATCAATTGTTTATAAGTTGGTACACGTATTTTTGTAAGTTTGTGCGTGAACAAGTATAAACTACTTATAGGCTATAACTTTGTAGGTTATGATTATTTTTTAATTTGCATATTGGTGAGTTCCTCTATAATCTTTCAAGAAACAACTTTTGTCAAATCATCATAGTTATCCAATTTTATAATATCGAAATATATTTATAATATCGAAGGTCACTCTTAAAGTACCTTTCTTTCATATTATAAACGTTTCTCATATCTCATAAAAATATCATACTTTTTCGGAAGTTTATTTATTTAAGGATGCCGACCACTCAAAATTCTATTTTCCTCAGATTTGAAAAAAAAAAATTTTTTTGTTTGCTATATTTTTCATTATTGCTTAAAAATACACTAGTTTAAAAATTAAACCTTATTAATTTATTGAATCGTGTACTTTTTTAATTGCAGATCATTTCGATGGGTCCTAAGAGAAAACACTTATCTTACGCGTTACGATTAGAAAAGACCTATCTTGCGTGTTGCGAATAGAAACGAACTATCTCTTTTGAGGTTGTTTTGTAGGCTCTATTCAATGCTAAAAATTTGTTATAAAATGACTGGACACCTTACTCTTAATGACTTGAAGATGATAATGTTACATCAGTAGTATTAAAAAGGCAATAAAAGTTGTAATTGAAATTATCTTATAATAATTATATGACCTCAAAGTTAGTGTGAGAAACAACCTCAAAAGAGATAGTCTGTTTCTAATTGTAACGCGCAAGATAGGTCTTTTCTCATCGTAACGCGTGAGATAGGTCTTTTCTCATCGTAACGCGTAAGATAAGTCTCTTCTCTTAGAAACCATCGATTTCTTTGATATTTTTACAATCACAATTTATCAGTAATCACTTTTTCTAAATCTTCGATAATTTACTCCATTCGGTTTTTGTAATTAAAAGGACTTACATTAAGACGAACAAGGGTCACTGTGACCTCACATAACTTCAAATAGCTGTAGCTTTCTTAAAACTCATTGAATTTGATCAAACAAAAAAACGCTGCCAATTCATTGGCACTTAGCTTCCTCAAACTAAATAAATTATTCTAATATGAATTTCTTTATTCTCATACATTATTTTAAATTGCTATATTTCTTTCTTATTAATAAGTTTCTATAAACGTTTTCGATTTATTTCCCAAAAAAACTTTCGGACATTTCTCACGTTTTTAAAACGTTTTATAAACGTATTTATATATTTCTTAAAAGCGTTTGAAAGTTTAAAATGAAACATTTTTAAAACGTTTTTAAAAAGTTTCGTGCTCTTAAAGTACATCTTTCAGAAACCTGATCAGGACCTTATCCGACTCCAAATATACTTTATCATATCCTAATTATACCAGAATTAGTATTTCTATTATCTGGTGACGGCATAATTAATCTATGTATTCAGGTACTTCAGAATATTTCAATAAATATTTAAATTATATGTAGTTAGATATTGGTACATAGATTAATAGAATTCCTAATCATCTAACATATTTCGAACAATTTTCCATCATAGATTTCAGAGATATAACCGTTTAAACTAAATATGAATATTTTCGTGCATAACAAAAGAAGGAAAAGAGCCTATTCAAAATTTTTCAGTTGTAGAAGATAGGTAATTTTATACTCTTTTTAATGTATTTACACTAACTTGATCAGAAAATTTCGAACATTCCACAAAACCCGAAAAACTAAAACTAAAATTAAAAAAATAAACTAATCATTATAAAACAAAAACAAGTCGATGAATCTTGAAATATCTTTGCAATTTTAAATCCTCATTTAAAAAGGTAAAAAATGAGCTCTTTTTGCTAAAAAATGACAGCGTCGTTCTCGAGATATAAGCGATCAAAAAAAATTATAATAATAATATAACCTCAATATCTCAGAAAGTAAGAGATCTCATGACCTGAAAAAACATTCAGGTCATGAGATAGTAAAAATCTACCTTTTCGTAAAGTTTCAGATAAAATGCTATCGATTTACTTAAGTTATCGTCGGAGAAAAAAATCCATTTTTTCTACAGAATTATTTTTTTCTCGACAAAAGAAAAAAATCAAGACTCCAAAATTTGAAAGATTGATATTTAAATTTGAAAAGTGTGAAAAATGTTTAAAATATGCTTTTAGAACAATTTAAGCAATTTTTGCTACATACACACTGCACACTATTCTCTTACATTTCAAAGCCATCGATTTATTTAGTTTAAGTATTTAGATTATTAAGTATATTTATTTAGATTATTAAGTTTATTTATTTAGATTTAGTTTTAATATATAAGTTTTCAAAAAATACACACGGTTTTGATGATATTTCACCTCTACAAATCTATGTTAGTCGAAATGATGGAAAACTTAAATTTTTTATAACCAGAATAAAACTTCCGTTTATACAAACAGGGATCTGTGTGACCCCAAACAAGAGTTTCGTGCTTTTTCATTGTGGACGGAATCTTAAAGGTAGGAAAGTTGTCTGGGGTTACACAGACCCCTGTTCATGTTCTAGGGTTAATTCATTTTGCCTGGGCGTTTCTTCAATTTTTATTGCTACTGACTTTCACCTTTCTTTATATTAACTTTTGATTTTTGTTCATCAATTTTGGAACCTTTTTCCTCAGGCAGGCAAGATTACATAACCTTGTTTGCTACAGAAGCCTTATCGGCCGTGACCTGCAAGACGTGATCAGAACGATCCCATTTCCGCGCGACCTTTTAAAAGTCTTCAAAAAGAAGAAAAAATTATTTTTGGCATTCGATCTTTTTTCTCATGAATTTCAGCAGTAAATAGTTTATGTTGAAAACTATAAATTACTATATAGTATACGTATTTTAATTTACAGAAACCCTTATTTTAGTGTACTCGTTTCTTATGGCGATGTTAAACCCCAATGTTACTTGTCAAATACAGGAAATCACTTTTTTCATTCAATTTTCAATTTTCAGAAAATATCTCTCTGGAAAGTTATTTTTTATTAGGACAACAACGTTCTATAGAGATACTTACTCAAAACTGAAAATTAAATGAGAAAAGTGGATCTTCGTATTAGTTGGTGAGAGGTTACTTTAGCATCACCTTATTTAAAATGCTAGTGTTTTATTTCATGTGATTTAATTTTTTTATTAATTTTTGTAGATTTATAAAATACTTACTAAAACTTTACACAAAAATACCTGTAAATTTTCATTCAGAAGCGTTATAGTTAAAGTGATCGGAGTGATCCACCTGGACAGTTTGACCCTATTCTCCCCTATATGTACTAAAGATTATCTAGGGTAGAACGGGACATTCACTTGTATGATAATATTATCATATAAAACAATTATTTTTAAATGTTTTTCAGTGCATAAAATCGTCTATTTAATCAAAAAATTAACAATCAATTTTTGAGCTCCTCCAAATGATAATTTTGCAAGTTTTGGGCTTTAAATAAATAACAAAAAACAATGTTGTCCTATTATTTTGTCACTTAATTAGTAGTAGATGTTTTTGTATTATAACAAAATGACATTGAAATCTCTTCAAAAATATTTTCAATACAATAAGCGAGAATTTAACCTCAAACTTGCTATGCTTGTAAAGATTGTATTATTTAAACAATAAAATATATTTGAGAAAGGTGCTTAACGAAATGGAAAATATTATTTCAACAAAATCATGATGTCAGAAGCGTAAATATTAGCAATTTAAGAAAAAATATACTTATACAATAGAATATTCTTAATTTTTTAATCAATTTTAATATTTTGGAGCTTATTTTCTTCTTTAAACATTTATCTATAAATTTACCAATTAAAAATTATATATCGTTTTATCTTAAAGGAGAAAAGACTATTTGTTTATATATAAAAACGTTTTTTATGTAAAAACTTATAAACAATTAATTTCTTGCATTTTGAACATAATAAATCCTTGAAAGGGTTAATGCGATCACATTGACTTAATTATATATAAATGGACTTAGAAGTTTTTTCAATAGTGAGTAAAATATAGTCAGTAAACAAATGAAAAGCTACATATAGTTATAAGTATTTGGTTATATTTACTCGTATACAAAATGTTATATATAAACATGTATATCTGTGAGTTCCTGGAAAAACGACTTAAGTCCATTTTTTGAAAATTGAGGTATCGTTACATAGTATATTTTCTGATAATAATATAAATAATTGGAAAAGTATGAAACAAATTACCATATCTACTACTTATGATTCTTTTAAACTAATGTTTAAAAGAATCATAAGTAGTAGATATGGTAATTTGTTTCATACTTTTCCAATTATTTATATTATTATCAGAAAATATACTATGTAACGATACCTCAATTTTCAAAAAATGGACTTAAGTCGTTTAAATGGAAAATAAAAACTTTAACCCTTAATATCTCAATAACATAAAAAATGAACTTAAGTCGTTTTCCTGGGAGCCCACAGATATATGCTTATATAAAGATATATATACTCATATATAGTTGAATATAGTTACGTTACAATTCTGTTTTTGAGAAAAATTATAATTTTAAGCTGCCAGAGGCACAAGTCGAGATAAATAAGTTACACGATTTAGACAAACAAAAGCTAGAAGAATTAGCATTCGATCTCAATTTTATAAAAGTAGGTATATGCGTAGGTTTAGTAAGAGATGGTACACTCGACGTGGGAAATTTCTGGTCGAATGCGATTCAATTCTCTTGAAATATACACGTTTTCGATAAGCTCATTGGAGGATTTCAAATGCATGTCGTGTGTACAACATAAGTATTCATATGAATTATAAAACAAACGAAAACTAATTTGACAATGTACAATATTTAGTATTAAAAAACCATAATACACTATACGGCGAAGTCAAATTTTATTTTATACAAAATCCAATACCTTCGGTAATTTGGGAATTGAACAAAACCGAATTATTTTTCATCGTGAAACCATGGCAAGACTTTCAAATATTTTACTAATCAATGAAGAACGTGTATCAGTTATTAACTTTCCGGACATAAGAATATGTGCAACATGTTAGTTCGGGTTGGTAATTACATTTATAAATCTCCAAGATTTCTGAATAAAATGATGTGATTTCTTGGCATAATCTGTATTTTATTATTTATTAATTGTTCTTTATTGTTATTTATTGTTAAATGTTCGAAATGAACATTAAAAATAAAATTTTAAGTATATAAACTTATATATAATTATATACAATTATATATAGGGATATATAATCAGATCAAACTGTCGAGAAATAACTATTATATACCCTGCTGAAAATAGGTTTTTAAAATTCATTAAAATTTTTTAAAGTCCAATCATTTTTAATTAACTTCTATAACTCCAATGAACATCGACATTTCAATTATCAAGCTATGAATTAACTTTAATAATATTGAATCAACTTTAATGAATTTTTATAATTAATTGACATTCAAAATTTTTAATGTTCAATTTCAGTATAGACCTTTATACATTTTAAGAAACTTTAATGTACTTGCATAAATTTATTAAAATCAATTAAATTAATGAATTTTAATTGTTTTTTTCTTAATAATATCCAATTAATTTCTATGTATTTAAATTATTTGCAACTAAATAAAGTTGAATCGTCAAAAATTTTATTAACGATAAATGAACTTCAATAATATTGAATCAACTTTTATGATGTTTTGTAATTAATTAATATTAATTATTTTTAATGAGAAGTTTTGGTATACTTTTTGGCATAGTGCATTTCTTACACATAAGAATTGTACACGTAATTAGTGTGCACAATTTAGCATTGGTCAAATATATCTATATATAATTTGAGCAATGCTAAATTGTGTACAATAATTACGTGTATAATTCTTATGTGTAAGAAACGCGCTATGCATACTTTTTGATGAACTTTAATGAGTTTTATACACGTACTTACAGTTGAAAAAACAATTAAATGAATGAATTTTAATTGTTCTTTTCTGAATAACGTCTAATGAATTCCTATGTCTTTGGATTATTTTCGACTAAATAAATTTTAATCAGCAAAAATGTTATTAATTGTCATTAAATTTAATTATTAAAAACCAACTAAAGTTTATTGAAAGCTATAAAGAATAAAATTTCAAAGTCATTCAAAGTTATAAAAAGTTAATAGAAAATAATTAAAAACAATTGCTTATGCATTTTAAAGACCGTTCTTGATCATACTTTTGACTATTGATTTTCATTAGTTTTACATTTGTGATGAAGTTAATTAAAGGTCATTCAATTTAATTAGATGTTTTTGAATTTAATTAGATGTTTTTGAATTTAATTAGATGTTTTTGAATTTAATTAGATGTTTTTGAACTTAATTAGATGTTTTTGAATCTAATTAGATGTTTTTGAATTTAATTATTACAAACTAACTAAAGATTATTGAAAGTTATAAATAATAAATTTTCAAAGTTATTCAAAGTCATAAAAAGTCAATAGAAAATAATTAAAAACAATTGCTTATGCATTTTAAAGACCGTTCTTGATCATGCTTTTGACTATTGATTTTCATTAGTTTTACATTTGTGATGAAGTTAATTAAAGGTCATTAAATTCAATTTAATTTGTTTCTAATCATGAAATTCAATAACATTTAAGTTTATTGAAAATTTTTAAGTATATCATATGACTTTTAATTGTTTTAAAAGGTTTCTAATAACCTCTGTGTTTTTTAATTATCTTTAATAGGTAGAAGTATGATCAAGAACGGTCTTTCAAATTTATTGAATATCAGCTCTATGTATTTTAACGAATTTTAAAAACCTATTTTCAGCAGGGTATGACTAGCTATATATAATTATGTATTACTATATATAGTTATATATAATTATATATAATTATATACAGTTATATATAATTACATATAATTATATATAATTGTATATACTTATATATAATTGTATACAATTATATATATATATATATATATATATATATATATATATATATATATATATATATATATATAATTATATATATATATATATATATATATATATATATATATATATATATATATAATTATATATCATTATATAAGTCATTTTTACTCGAGACATAAAAAAAGTTACGTTTGTAACAGTTTCTAATTACTTCTTGCTATCGAGGACTCATACTACTGAAGAAAATAATATTTTCATATAAATCCTGATACCGTCACGGACTCAGTTCCTGATCAGCTAAGAGCAATTCCTGATCAACTCTGATTTCCATAAAAGCCAATTACAATTAAACTTTTTAAACTTTGAACAGGAACATCTAAATAGTAGATAGTTATATCTGCAATCTTCAAAAAAGTTTTTGCAGCAACAAGTTTAAAGTAATACTTTATGTAAGAAAATGATCAGAAATTGGGTCCTGATCAGGAACTGGGTCCGTAACGGTATTACTTTATTATTCCATCATGATCATATACTCTATTCAGGCATCCAGTCCACTGCATCGCTGAGGATAATCAGTGCATGGCAGCATATCATATCTATACACAAATTAGTTTAGTCAAATTTAATCTGAAATATTTAGCTCCATCTACAGGGATTCTGTTGAAAGAAACGCACGTGCGAAATACTAAAAACTGCGCAGACGACACAAAACGACAAAACACATGCCAGTATGCCATGCGTGTGTACCTAGTAGTGATCTACAGACTGCGGAGTAGTAAAACAAATACTCTTTTGGATTTAGTATAAAACCAATGTTTACTAAAATCCAATAATGAATTTGAATAATATATTTTAATGAATAATTGTATTATTTTATTCAATCTCACATAGGTTTTCTTATTGTTAATTATAATATTTAAATTATCATATTTTTCCGTTACCGGTGATAAACGCGTTAGGTTATGCGTTGCACCAAAACAAATCATCAAAATGCATCAGCTACGAACGTTTATCGGAAACTCTAAACAAGTTCTTAAAATACTTCACAAAAATCAAAATTTCAATATCAACAAGAGAAGAAAGTTGTGTACAAATAATAAGCCAGCAATTATTCTTGGCATTGAATCGAGTTGTGATGACACTGGTTTTGCAATTATTGACAGTACAGGCAAAATTTTGGGTGAAGCTCTTCATTCACAATTAGCTCATCACTTACCGTAATCAATTTATTTATGAAGTACTTAAAATGGATATTTAAACAAAATTAAAAATTTGATTTCATATTATTTATAGATTAGGAGGGATTAATCCACCAATTGCTCGAGATCTACATCTAGAATATATTCAGAGTGTGTATGAAGAATGTTTTCATTCAGCAAACATGAAAATAAGCGATGTAGATGCTATTGCGACAACAGTGGAACCTGGTTTACCATTGTCCTTAATTGTAGGACGAGACTTTGGTTTGAATTTGTCGAGAATTGCTGATAAACCTTTTATTCCTATTCATCATATGAAAGCCCATGCTTTGACAGTAAGAATGGTTGAAAAAGTAATTCTCAAAGTCTGATTTATAAATTTATAATACTTTTCTAATCATGTACTGAGTATTCAAAGTTATCTTTCAGGTGGATTTTCCATTTCTTGTACTACTCATATCAGGAGGTCATTCTTTAATTGCACTAGCTGAGTCAGTAGATCAATTCAAATTACTTGGTCAAACTACAGATGATGCACCTGGTGAAGCTTTCGACAAAGTAATTATATATATATTTATATAATTATAATCATATAATAAATATTTGTAACCTCAATTTAAAATAAAAAATAAATGTATTTCAGGTAGCACGGAGATTGAAATTAATGAATATACTAGAATATTCTGAAATCAGTGGAGGACAAGCTATTGAATTAGCTGCAAGGAAAGCAGATAATCCTGACCAGTTTCCATTTCCAATGGTCTTAAATCATTATAGAGATTGCAATTTTAGTTTCTCAGGTATGAAAAATGTTGCAAGGAAGTACATAATGGATCAAGAAGAAAAGTATAATGTTAGAGGAGCTGATATAATTCCAGATGTAAATAATCTGTGTGCTGCATTTTTATTGTCAATTACAAGGCATTTGTGCCATAGAGCGCAAAGGGCAATGGAATTTATTGAACAAAAAGAATTAATCCCAGAAGATAAAAGAACTTTGGTATCTGTCAAAATTTTATTTTTAACTTAAATGTTTTACAATTATTTACAACGTTTTTTACGTAATATATAATATAATAATAAAACTATTAACAACTATTAATAATACAATAAGTAGTCCATACATTTTAATATTTTTAAATCACACCGTAGGTTGTGTCTGGAGGAGTAGCATCAAACAACTTCATTGCCAATGCACTTAACACAGTATGTTTAGAGATAGGATTCAGATTTATTAGACCACCACCAAGACTTTGCACTGATAATGGCATTATGATTGCATGGAATGGAGTAGAAAAGTACATAGCTGATACAGGGGTGTTAAGAGACCGAAGTGAAATAGATAAAGTGGACATTACACACAGATCACCTATAGGCGAAGATTGGAGTAAAATAGTAACAAATGAAGGTATAAAAAGAAAATGGGTCAAGTTAAAATTTGATAAACTAATAGATAGGTAATTATTGATAATTATTAAATTACTGTACATATTCTTGTAAAAATGTAAAAATTCTTTATACAAATAATTACTAATAATTACTTCGTATAAATAATTGATGTTTTATAACTAAAACAATATATTTTTATTTACACAAGTATAGGAGCAGTTAGCTTCAATTCCCTTTTTAATTTTGCAACTAATTTGTACTCAGGCATCTCTTCCTCTATTTTTAAATCTTCTATTTCTTGAATTTTATCAAGATTTTGTCTTATAACGTTTTTCAAAGTATTTAGCTCGTCTTTATTTTTATTGATTAAAGACATTGTTAATATGTTTTCAAAATCCAAGACTTTTTCAGGGCACATTTCTTCAGGTAATTCAGATGTAAAATCTTTTAAATTTTCTAATTTTGGTTTAAATTCGTCGCAAAGCTTTTGGGCATCTTTAGTGTCCATCTTATTCAGTACAAGCATAGTAGGAATATTTAATAGTTCTGGTTTATAAAGTTCAATTTCCTTATTTAACAGCATAACAGTCTGTAAACAATTTCGCCATGCATGATGTGGTGACAGTCTAAATCCTTGAATGTCTATAACAAATAATAACATCTTTGATCTTTCTAGATGCTTCAAAAATGCATGACCCATTCCAATATTTCTATGAGCTCCCTCAATAAGTCCTGGCAAATCTGTTATTGTGATTTCTCGAAAATCAGGATAAATGATTGTTCCTAAATGAGGTTTCACAGTTGTAACTAAAAGAAAAATTATTATTTTTATTATTAAAATTGTCTGAAGTTTGTTGATATATTATATTTTAAAGAGTAAAAATCTTACATGGATATTCAGCTATTTTAGGTTTTGCATTTGATATACATCGTATTAAAGTACTTTTTCCTGCATTAGGGAAACCAACTAATGCAACATCTGATATTAATTTCATGTCCAAAATTATATGATGGCTTTCTCCTCTCAGACCACTAAAATGAGTTTCTTGACAACCGCCAACTCCTCCCAATGCTACTATCAATTTTTTTTCAGGTTCATTGACTTCACCTATATAAATTCACTATTTTCATTACACATTTCTTATTGAACTATATATCTTTTTTTAATATAAAATTACATTAAAAATTAGCTACTATTGTACACATACTTAAAATCTTTATTTCTCTATTTAATTATATGAAAATTTTTTTGAAATATTAATTTGTTTATGAACATTTTTTTAATTTTCATATTAATGACACAAAATCAATGCTTTGAAAATAGAATTTTCAAATCTAATATTATGCACGTATTTTCTTACCAATTAAAGTACCATTTTCTTGATACACAATAACACCTGGAGGAACATTTATGATCAAATCTTCTCCGACTTCACCCAAGATTCCTTTTTTTGTACTATCAAAGCCAGTGCCAGCCATTAAAGTTTTATTTTTTACATAACTTGATAAATCCCTCAACGTAAAGCCTTCCTTAGCTCTCACGTAAACATCTCCTCCTCTGCCACCTACTCCACCATACTGAGCTAATCCAGAACCTCCTGTACCAGCTTTTATATGAAATCGAAGCTTATCCAAGAACCCACTTCGAAGATATTTTCGAGGAAGACGCTACATTGATACAACACAGATCATTTAATAATTGATGACATTTTTTAAGTGGAATTATCAAGTCTAAAAATATTGCTAAAATTATTGATAAAATTAAGAATTTAAACTTACCTTAGAAACTTTTTGGGCATAACCTAAAATATGAGTTAGGTACACCATGTTTTATGCATAAAATGATCACCTGATGCAATTTAGATAACAAATTAAAACTTTTAACATCATATTATGTTAGGAAATCATTCCTTAATGAAATATCTGTGTGCTTACTATTTTAAACAGTTTGCATAACGTTGATGAACGATTTTCTCCTTTCATTTGCCTTCAAAATCTAAACACGGCCGGCAGTGCCGGTACCAAAGAAGACTACACGTGAAATTTAATCGTGCAACTTATCGACTGAGTCAACACTCAACACGGTCACTAAAGTTAATAATTCCATCAAATGCCTATAGATGTCATAACCATGCTCTTTTTAATAACTGCTCTATTTTTATATTGCTGTTATTCAGCACATTATTTTTCCAGTTTTTATATCATGTATGTATAACAATTAAATAGGATTACTTAGATGTTGAAATTATTATTATTATTATATAAATTAAATTTTAAGTTAAATTAATTAAAAATTAAAAAAAGTTTAAATTAAATTAAAAGAATAAATTAAAATTTTAAGTATTTATGCATTTAATAAGCTTATTACACTATTTAAAGTATCCTATTAGTTGAATTATTATGATTTTAACTATAAACAATTCGTAGGGGAACCAGCCTAGGGCAAAATTGAACTTTTTTCTTTCTTGAATTTTAATTTCTATAATATCAAAAATTATTTTTCGGGGCATTATTTTCAAACCATGACTTTTTTATTTACACGTTATACGAGATTCCATGAAAAAACAATTTTGCGTTCAGTTTGACCTTGTACGGAGTTAAATTAAATACACGTGTATTTTGAATATAAAACGGCAATTTTCGTGAAAAATTGGTTTTCTGTTATATATGGTGTTACCTAATAAGATCTAAATCTTTTAAATAGCATAAACAGTATTAAAATACCAGGTATCACAGTTCGTCTCCTATTGCCCTTTTTTCCTCTTTTTTCGATATTGTCCCGTATAGTACACTATTTTCTAGATTTGTCCCCCTTTTCACCTTCTTTCACTCACGGACAAAATAAAATTTTAATTTACTAACTCTTTGAATTATTTCATATCCCAAGTTGTAATTCACTACTGAATTTACCCGTACAATGTAGAAATATGAATATTTTAAAATATCGTACACCTAACTGAAAAAGTTAAGTTAAATATTCTGTTTTTAGACAATTTTAAAGGTAACTATTGCAAACAGAAACCAAGTCGATATTTCGCGGGCTTTAAGGGAAGGCCTGGGTGTATTTCAAATAGAAAAATGACTGGGGGTCGAATAATTCTTTTAATATAGTTTTCCACAACAAATAAGATGGCATGTTTAAAAAAATAAAAAAAATTAATTTTTGCCATTTTTAAATTTTTCTTTTTAATTTAGAATTTTATTTTATGATTTAAAAAACGTTGGGTCAAATCCGTTGAATTGAATTTATGGAATGAGGTCAGGAATAATTGCTTCTTTCAATTATCTTCGTATTCTGAAAATCAAAATTAACATTTGTCGTATAATTTTTTAATGTGACTGCTCATATCTACAGCTTGTTTTGCGAAAATTTGCTTCAAAAGCGATACTCGAGTTTTTTCAATGATAGCTTCAGTATTATTGACTTTAAAGCAGAGTTCGACAAATATTCGACCGCGAAATATTTTCAGACACTTTTCTGTCTTCTGTAAATGTCAAAAAGAAACAATGAATTATCAATTCCTAAACAGTGCACACCATGTATTAAGCCGATATACACGATTTAAAAAAGTATCCGAAAAAAGTATCCGTCGGATATTTTGGTCCGATACTGAGTATCCGAAAAAAATATTCGACGGATATTTTCGTCGAATGCTAAGTAGTTTCGAGTGAATTTATTGCAAAATTTATCGCCAAATGAACTTTGAAATTTATAAATAATAAAATCAAGAAATGTTATAAATAATTTTGTTTAAACAAATTAGATTATAAAAAGTGATTGACTGATACATTAATCTTTTAAAAATATACTGTCAAAGAAATTACGAAAGTTTTTTTTGTAATTTTAAATAATTACAAACCAGAAAATGGTTAATTAAACAATGTTTATACTTTCACCGATTTTCGCAAATCTCAACCAAGCTATACCCATAACACACAATATTTCGTAAATGAAATACTGTTTGACTTCATTGCATTCACAAACTTACAGTATATACATAAAAACGCAAATGTTTAAGGTAGTTATCCCCCAACTATGTGAGTCAAAACGAAGCTTAAAAATAAAAATCTCAATATACATGAGTTTCTTTACATGTTAAATAAGAATAGCACATAAGAATACTCTTCATATAGTTAATGTAGTTAACAAAATGTAGTTAATGTAGTTAACAAAATGTAGTTAATGTAGTTAACAAAATGTATTTAATGCAGTTAACAAAATGTGGTTAATGTAGTTAACAAAATGTAGTTAATGTAGTTTTTAATAAAAATAAATACCGGAAGATAAACCACAGTCTTCCGATCAATCTCGCTCCATGCCGTATACAAAAATTTCAAAAATTGCTTTAGCTTAATTTGACGCTTTAATTCGGAGTTTAATATAAGGTCGCGGGCACAAAGATCACTGATAACACAAAACACCTTTTAATGTTTAAATGAATAAGTTAAAAAAACGTTTTTATTACGCGTTAAAGAGGCGCGAAATGTCCGCATTTTGGTTTAATATAAAATCTTTAAAAACGTTTCGCAAATGTTTCAACGGCAACGATTTAAACGGGTTAAAAACGTTTTAACGCGATTTAATTAAAACGTTTTAAAAACGTTTGAAAAAGGTTTGAAAAATAACGACATAGATGAATATATCGAAAAACAGTATAACCTAAACGCTATAGTGTACTTATCGTGCAGTATGGCTAACACAATTGTCGTTCCATATTAAACATGTAAATTGAATGGGAAACTAGTACAACAATTTACTTTTAGACAACAGACCTCTTATTCTCTAAATAAGATTACGTCTCTTTAACAATTTACCATAGTTGATATACTGAAAGAATTTTATTCTGGCCGGTTGAATATCAAAATATAGCATAAAAACTAACAAAAAGAATTTTTTTTTTGAAAATGGCTTTTATACATCTCATTTTACTCAGAGAACATGTAATTTCCAGGTGTACACGTGGGAATTTAAAAAAAATTTTGTTTTAAAAAATTGCAAGTGATTTAGAATGAAATATGTCGTTTATTCGAACTAATAGGCTGTAACTATGCAGGATATTTGATGTTGTTTAATTTTTATATGGGTAACCCCCCTGAAACCTTTCAAGGAAAAAAATGAGTCTTTCAAAATTAAAATCAGATAACAAATAAAAAAGTCTCCACTGTTTTGACAACTTTTTCATTTTTAAAGTCTAAATTTGACGATATCTAATTTTATAATAATGGAATTTCAACACAAATATTTTTTTAGTTTGACAAAAACCCCTTATTTTATAATATATCGACTTTCATATCATTATGTGAGATTAAATTGTAGTAAAAAATGTTTGTTTTTATGACTTATATCTACGCATTCAACCTCCTTAAAATCATCTCGCTTCGCTCGGGCAAACTCTACTTGTACGGGAATGACCTACATTTAAGAATGACCTACAGTAAGGTTAGAAAATTAATTTTCTAAAGAATCATTATTAAATGGCAATATTTATCATGAAAACCCTTCAGTTTATAATGTAAAGTATTGCAATGTATTAGTAAAGATTATAATGTATGAAAACGCACCAAATACCGAAGTACGGCATTAACTTTATTGTATATGCTGTACCACGATATAGATATACTAATAACATTGGAGCATAACTTTAGATAGCTGTATCTTTAAAAAAAGTACTGCTTGCTATTCCCAGTTTTTTATTTATTACTTCTGCGCATATTTTACATTACATACTAGTTTTTCAAAACGATGTAAAGAAAACCTGGTTTACAATAAATACAAATTTCCGTTTTGTGAACGCATAAGATAGGGATGCTCACATGTTAAAAACTGAAACTATGAAGCTAAATTTCTCGATGTTGGATACTATACGGGGGTAGAAATTTCAACCACGTATAAAACACACCTAAATTATCATATGATAAAAGTTTCAAGAGATTTTAAAGAAATTCAATTATCTGTGAACGTCTATAACATTGCGCACGTGTTGCGTAATATACTATTTCCACACTTCGTATGCGAAGTTTGATTTTGCGCACTGGTATGAAAAATATCGTATACGCAACATGTGCGCTCAGGTGATATCGACTCGTATCCTCATATCCTTCACGCCGAGGGGCTATTCACTCCCATAAATCAATAAAAAAAATATTGAAAATCAATAATTTTATACATTAGAATATTCAAAATTTGATATGCAACCCGCTAACTTGGTAAGGGCAGTAATACCCGTATTTAAAAAAACAAATTAATAATTTTCAATATCTTAATCTATAAAGTTATTGATTTTCAATATTTTAGCTTTACAAATTTTTATTTTCCATATTTTCACCCTTACGAATTTTTTACAAATTTTTTTTCTATACTTTGGTCTTTCAATATTTCTATATTCAATACTAATATTTTTCGAATTTTTTTTTTTCCAAATTTAACTTTACAGAATTTCCCATTTTCCATAAAATATCTTTCCAAATTTTACTTTTATGCAGTTTTATCTTTTCGGATATTTAACTACAACCCAATTTGAGAGCGTGTAGATGTCCTTCTGATGTAAAGAGTCAAATTTATCATGCAAAATGTGCACAAAATGCCTAATTATTATGTTTATCATAAATAATTAATTATGACATTCATAACATGATAACATTCATTATAATGGTTCATCACATGGTAGGGCAATTAAATATACATTTACTGAAATTTCATGCCAATTTGATAATAAATTGAAAATAATTTGAGATACGATGTGACAAGCGAACTTTGTCAATGAAATGAACATTTTTCGCTTTCTTTTTTAAAGTATATTATTTTCATTATTTTTAATTTTTTTAAATTTTTTTATGCGTATTAAAAAAGGCTCTTAAACTGGACCATAACGATACATGAACTTAATAAAATGGAAATAAATTGACAACAAAGTTTTAGAAAAATTATGTTCCCAATTTTGCGAAGTCAAATTTCAGGAATGCATTTTTGATGCAATGTAGATTTAAAAAATACGTATCCATTTATTTCGTGAGTACAATCTTATTGCATTTTCACGAGATTTAGAGAAAAAAATCGAAACATTTCTGCCTAATTTCACCTCATATATTATTTTGATTTACAACGAAAAATTCATGATTTTTTTAGTTTTTATAACAATTTGAAAAAATTAATGCCCTTTTATCAAAATTTTGTAGAAATAACTATAATTGAAAATAAGATTAGCTTATTTAAATAAAAAACAGTATTTTTGTATAATTTATAGTCTTTTATATAAATCATTATTTTCCATTTGATGTACATCAGCACACACCACCTTGGCGATGCAAGAATTTCTTCACAATAATGCTGAACAATATGTCCAATTAATTTTAAAAAGTTTCGACAAAACCTAAAAAGGTAAAGCACCTTATTGAATGTCCGTACTTTAAAATGTAATTTTGAAATTGATAATTTGATGAAAATCAATAATGTAATGCATTTATCTGTTAAGAAAAGTTTGAAGAATCGAACAAAAAAAACAATTTTTAGCTAAAAAATAGCAGGGATCGCTTTTAAGAAGCATTCTCTAAAAATTTCTGATCGATCATCAAATTAGCTCCAAACAGTCGTGCCAACATAACGTCGATGTTAAAACATTGATTTTCGTAGTTCAGATAATTGCTACTTTCGCGTGATGTTCTCCGCCAATTTTAGGCATACATTATACCGTATCGCATCTTTAACTCCTACACACTAATTTACTAAATCGTTCGAATACAAAAAGCATCTATCGGCGGTGTTATGACGTCAAAAAGCAACTCATTCGAAATCCATCTCGCGAAGGCGCCGCTTTCCCCTCCCTCCCACTTTAAATACCACCTCAGCTGAGCCATTGGAAATAATGCTCTATATTTACGTCGCGGAAACCTGTATAATCCGTGCACCACCACCACTTCATACTCTTCTCACTCATTCCTAACATTTCTTTCGTCTCCCTAACTTTTTTCCTCTTCGTTCTTAGCTCAGGGCGTCTCTCGCTGACGCAACACCGCGGCATCGTTCGCTAACATCGCGCGGTTTTTATTTATGGATCACGCGATGCGATGATCGGCGCCGCGGCTCTTTTAAAGCTGCGCATATACGTATAGTCTCGGCGCGCGTGTATATGCGCACGTGACAACACGGCGCGGTTGGCTTCTATTGCGCTCGCGGCTGCAGCAGTGCGTTGTTGCATCGGATGCGCGCCTCCAGAGTGGGCTCGTCTAGGCCCGATTCGACGACGTCCAATGAAACGCGAAACGACGCGCGCGCGCGGTCTTGATTTGACTGCACGATTGCGAAATCGTATTCATTTGGCATAGATTTGCTGAATTGATTTTTGTTGGTCTATTGATTGAATTGCGTTTGGCGGGGAGTTGGGAAGAAATGTTTTATATAAAAAATATGATTTTAGTAATTTGTTAACAAGATAAAGTACGTATTATATAATATTACAGAATCAGATGAAGTAATGAGTGCAAACCTTTATTTGTTTTTAACTAACATTTATTGTGTTATGAGATTTTGCATAACAAGCGAAATTCTGAATTTCAAGTTGAAAAATATACTTGGCTACAAAGGTGTTTGACTTCGTCGAAGGCGACGCACCAATGCAGAACAGTTCACAGTGTTATCGCACGGTGAAATTGCATATCGCGAAATTTAGTAAAAATCACTTACAGTATTGAATAAGATGTTGTAATTATTTCCGAGTAAGTGATGTCAGCTTATAGCTAATCTGTATTAATCCATGTTTACTCGCAGAAGTCTATGCGGAGTTAGTTTTGACATTAAGCATAGTTCTCATAAATCAATAGCAAATTAAACGAAGTTGTGTATTGGGATTTTTAAGAGTGAAAATTTCCAATCTGAAGTTAAACACAAGAAGAAATTGCGCTATGAAAATGGAAATGATGCGTAAGGAATGGAGAGACTTAATCCCAATTCACAAGAAAGGTGATAAAATAAACTGCAATAATTACAAGGGTATTTCTCTTATATGTACAGATAATAAGACCTTGTCTAATGTACTACAAACAAGACTCACGCCACTTGCGGAAGAAATCCTCGGGGATTACCAAGGTGGATTTCGACGATACAGATCGACTAACAACTAGATATTCACAGTTATACAAATTTTAGAAATGAAATGTGAATATTGTGAAATGGTGCACCAATTATTTATTCATTTTAAAAAAGCGTACGATTCGTTTATAAGCGCTAAAATATACCACGTCTTAGTATTACTATTAGGGGTACCAAAAAAGCTAGTTAACTTAATAAAAATATGTCCAGATAACAGTAGGGGCACAGTTCGCGTAGGAAACAGCTTATCAGAGCCATTTTTAATCCACAATGGATAAATCAAGTGGATCCGCTATTCAACCTATAGTATTAGAAGACGATGTCAGGGCTATGCAGAAAAGCAGGGAGGGTATAACACTAAACGATTTATTAACACAATTATTAGCTTACGTAGACGATATAAATATAATAGGGCAAGACAGGGAAACCTCAATAAAAAAACGTTGAAATACTAATAAAAACTGCTAAAGAAGTAGGACTAGAAATTAAGTAAATAAATACTGAATACATAGGCACTGCCAGAATGGCGTCAGAGAATGACGATTATAGCGACCTGGTGTCTGACAAAACCTTCAAAATAGTAGAGGAGTTCAAATATCTCGACACGATAATTGGCTTTAATAATGGAACTCATAAGGAAATCAGAAATTACTGCATTCGGGATATGCATGCCTTTATTTGCAAATTACTAAAATCACATTACTAGAGTAATAAAATCTTGAAGATTAGGATGGTCTGGGCATGTAGCTAGGATGGGTAAAAGGACAGCACTTAGAGTACTAGTAGGAAAACCAGAGGGCACAAGACCTACGGGTAGACCGAGGCGAAGGTAGGAGATAATATTAAAGCAGATTTACGAGAAATTGTATGCTATGAGAGGGACTGGATAAATCTTGCAAAGAATACGGAGAAATGGAGTGATTTTACCTTATTTCGTGTAATGAAGTGATTTATTACTAATACTTGATTGCCGTGAAATGTACATGTACCAAACTCACTTCAAAATCTCCAATCAAATCTAG
Organism: Gastracanthus pulcherrimus; assembly: GCA_949152435.1. Taxonomy (NCBI): domain Eukaryota; kingdom Metazoa; phylum Arthropoda; class Insecta; order Hymenoptera; family Pteromalidae; genus Gastracanthus; species Gastracanthus pulcherrimus. Next base: position 194,226,899 of record OX424572.1, on the reverse strand, counting down.
AGAATGAACTACGAAATTTGTATAAGTGTGAATTGCACTGTGCAATATACGGCACAACTTTGATCCGCATTAGAGTATCCAAAAAAGTATCACTTTTTGTGTAAGAAAATACATCGAGTCTACTACATAAAAGGGGTGAAGGTTATGTGGCCACCTTAAAGAATTTTTGATTTCCAGTAGATATATATCGAGTTTTAGGGCTTCGAAAACTATTGAGACATGTTATTTGAACCTTTAACTCTAATACCTCCTCAGTTTTTTTGCAATGTACTCTAAGTTTTAATTCAAGAAGTTTTAAGTAGTTAAAATTTGGCCACTTTATCAACGGTCTTGGTAAAGTTGTCACCTATCAGTTCTTATGGTAAAGTCGTATAAATGCTTCAGAAAGTCTAGACTAGCCTAGATGAAACATCCTTATTTATGCGTTATTTAATTAAAGGCGTACTAATTCCAAAATATGGACACCAAAGCGTACGCTACGGCACCATGTAATTACATGGTGCCGTAGCGTACGCTTTGGTGTCGATATTTTGGGATTAGTAAGCCTAGGAATTTTAAAGAAGCAATCGCTATTTTTACCAGCATCAATTGCCTTTTACCTCGCAATGCATTCGCATGGCCACTTTACCAATCGATACACGTCAACGAAAGTTGTAATTTTCGCATCGAAAATAAATTACAGCAAAAACTGGCACATACATCTTAAAGTACGTAAAAAAAGCTACAATTTTATGTACCCGTATGATTTTTTTCTCTCATATCACGCTGACAAAAGTGGCTTCTTTACATGTATGCCAACCGATACACGTCAACGAAAATTGTAATTTTCGCATCGAAAATAAATTACAGCAAAAACTGGCACATGCATCTTAAAGTACGTAAAAAAAGCTACAATTTTATGTACCCGTATGATTTTTTTCTCTTATATCACGCTGACAAAAGTGGCTTCTTTACATGTATGCCGACCGATACACGTCAACGAAAATTGCAATTTTCGCATCGAAAATAAATTACAGCAAAAACTAGCACATGCATCTTAAAGTACGTAAATAAAGCTACAATTTTATGTAATCGTATAATTTCTTTTCTCTCATATCACGCTGGCAAAAGTGACCTCTTTACATGCATGCACTGCTAAGAAATCAGTGTTTTGATGCTTTTGACCCTATCTTATAATTAGAGTATAACATCTATGATCACAATACATATATGACGAAATCTAAAAAAAATGCACTTTTTGGGTTTAGAAATCGCATAAAAAAATTGAATGCTGGGGTTTACAAACCTTTTCTGTCTTGTTTTAGGGGCCAAATTATGAAGAAAAACGCGTTTGAACAATGAAAATTGGTCATTTGACTATACTGTTTTTTACTGGTTTTTTATATAGAGCAAAAAAAGGGTCTTACGACGTAGTTAATAACTGTGCACACAAAGGTGGAGAAATTTTTCCTAATAAAGTATATAAAAGTAGAAGAAAACACCTGTAATTTGAGTTTTTGTTCGTTGAAAATGGACGTTCCGGTGCAAAGTTATGACCAATTGAAAATAGGGTAATAATTCGTCGATAATCTCAGATTCTGTAAGAAAATGGAAAATCCGTCCGTTTTTACCCTACTTTCAACGAATTATTACCCTATTTTCTATTGGTCATAACTTTGCACCGGAACATCCATTCTCAACGAACAAAAACTCAAATTAAAGGTTTTTCTTCTACTTTTATATAGTTTATGGGGAACAAAATTTCCACCATTGTGTGCACGGTTATTAACTGTGCAGTAAGACCCTGTTTTGCTATATATAAAAAAAACCGTAAAAAACACCTAATTTGCCAGAATAACATAGTCACATGGCCAATTTTCATTGTTCAACCGCGTTTTTCTTCATAATTTGACCCCTAAAACAAGATAGAAAAGGTTTGCAAAACCCCAGCATTCAAATAATTTGTTGCGATTTCTGGACCCAAAAAAGTGCATTTATTTTTGAAAGAGCCGGGTAAAATAAACTGGTATATTTCAAAGATAGCTAAATATGATGAAACTTAATAAATGACTTTCTTAAAGTTGTTAGTAGTACCGGGTCGTATTAGTATGTCATGAAGCAAACTTTCGCGTTAAAGAATCAAGTACAAAATAATTCAACTTGAATTTTCCATACTCAAAATTTATATTAGTTCTTTGACTTTTCCTTTACGTAAAAATATTTTTTAAAGTAAAAGATATTAATATTTAGTAGTGATTTAATTAAAATAAGAAATAGTTTTTTTGTCCCTATTAGTGTGCCTTCCTAATAGATCATGACCGTATTAGTGTGCGCCCAGTTAATGTGCCCTCTATAAACACACATTTACTCATTATAAAGTAATAACTGATGTTTGTGCTACTTAAATATTGATATATTTTAACTTACAATACACGGCTGAATTCATATTTAAAGATATTTTAAGATAGCGAGACAAGGTTGATAGGGGTTAGATGTGCTGACGAATCTGCTATTACGATAGATCTATCGAAATCGTAAGGTAAATTTTTGTAATTATCTTTTAGATACTTAAAATTCGTCTAAAGATAATATTAACTGTTGTAATGTATAAAGTAATCGCTTAATTTAATTAGAAAAATACTTTTTCTATTTATCTGTAAGTGTTTTTTAATTTACTGTTTATTTAAATGTTTCGGTATCTATCTATAAATACTGGTTGGAGAGGTAGTTATAGTGGCCGATGATGCGGGATAGGTAGTGCGCACCGTAGTTTTTGGTGTCTAGGTGTAGGTACTCATTGAAGGACGCGTCCAGGTGGTTATGGTGGTCGATGGCGAGGTCTAGGTAGTAGGCTTCGTAGTTTGTGGTGACTAGATACACGTACTGTTCGAAGAAGGTGTCCAGGTGGTAATGGTAACCTGGACACCTATTTCGAATAGTAACTATCCAGACACTAAAAACTACGAAGCGTACTGCTTAGACCTCATCATCAACTACCATAACTACCTGGACGCCTCCTCTGACCAGTACATATATCTAGATAACAATAACTATGGAGCGCACTACCTAGACCTCATCATCGGCTAACATAACCACTGGACGTATTGTCCGTAAAGTAACTACATCCAAACACCGGCAACTACGGAGCGCACTACCTAGACCTCGTCATCAGCCACCATAACCACCTGGATGCCTCGTCTGATCAGTTCATATATCTAGACACCGAAAACTACGGTGCGCACTACCTATCCCACGTCATTGTCCACTGTAACCACCTGGACACCTTCTCCAACCAGTATTTATAGATAGATACCGAAACCTACGAAGCGCAGTACCTGGACCTCGTCATCGGCCACCATAACCACCCAGACACCGTATCCGGCTAGTACGAACACCCGATATCTCTTTACTTCGAGTTGTCTGTTTAGGGGTGTCAACACATCAAGGTGTCTAGACACAACTCGATACATCTACGTAATCCAGCGACAAGTCGAGTTGTATCTAGAGGTATCTAGACACATCTAGATACAACCTTCTGTCTTCATTATAAACGGCCCCTTACTATCCCTGGTAGAAATCTAAGCTGGTTTCTAGCCAGATATTAGCTAGATTTTCTAAATCTGCTTTAATTCTGGTTAAGATATTAGCTATAAATCAGTTAAAAACGACATGCTTTTTAGCTAATTTCTATCTAGATTCTGCTTAATATTCTAGTTAATATAAAATTGATAAACTAAGTAATTTATGTATTAATTAATAATGAAAATAATAATCAAAGTAATACGCAATTCTAATCATACTACATTAAGTATTTTACTAAATTAAAGTTAAAAATGTACCTTAAATGTCTAGTAGTAATGAAGTTTAGGTTATTTGTTTACATAACGACGCGTGCATTTAAAAAGTATTATTTACACAAAAAGTACCAAAGCCGAGTAAAATTTAAGTGTCTTTATTTAGTCATATAATTATTGTTATTTTACTGGTAAACTAGAATTGGTAAACAAATATTTGTAGTTTTACAATAAAGTTTTATTACAAAATTTTATTTTTGACATAAATCACAAAATTTTTGTTGACTAAGTTATGATTCACTAATTTACGGAAAGGAAATTATTAGTTATTAAATACTTTTAGTATTGCATATAGATATTTCTATAATCTCGTAAGTTGTTATTTGTTGATAAAAATATTTATTTTGACGGCATACTATATTCAACATTCAATAAAGTATAATAATGTATATTTTTAAAAACTAATAACTTTTCAAAACAAAATATAAATAGGTTAGATTTGCAAACAAAATACGTTCCTGCTTAAAGTATAGTCTTAAGCAGATTCTAACCAGATATTAGCTATAATTTGACTTCTTAATAGCTTATTAATCTGGCTAATAATTAATAAGCTAACCAGCATTCTAGCTAACTTTCTACCAGGGATGTTTAGAATGAAAAAGGCTAGGTTTATCAACTCTGTTTACTTTACCCTGGTCCCCCCTACCTAGTAACATAAAAACTCATAGAGTTACAAGTATCAATTTTCCCCTTATAAACATACTCTATGGAAGTGGAATCTTATAGATTTTAAGTTAACCATCCATAACTGCAACAAGTCCAGCATCACGAGTAATTCACGTCACTCTTCATGACTTTGCATTAAGAAAATTCCGTTTATTAAAATACCTATATATATCGAACTTGCGTGCGTATGCATACAATGTATTTTTTCAGTCCATTAAAGATGATTAACTAGTACTGAGATCTTTGTAACTAATAATACATTTTTGCTCATTGTTATATATTATGTCATCTGATTAACTGCATCAAATTAAGCTACTTTAATAATTCGCATGCGACCTGCAGGCAACAATTTAAATTCTATAAATAATAATAATTCAAAAAAATTCAGTTATACTGTTTTCATCAATGATCAATTTAAATATCGTGTAGAGATTAAGATAAATCGTACTATAATTAAATTTGGCCCATAACAACTAAATACATCGTTAGAAAATTTCGAAAGACATTTAGAAAATCTTTAAGTTTGTAAGCAGTGTACGCGGCTCGTATACTTAACTTAGCTTAAATAAGTTGGTATTGGATACTATAATATAAGCGTCAGAAATCCCCGCAACTGAAATTGGAAAATTTCCCTCTGCATTTCTGAAATCTTATATCCAACCAAATGAAATAAGGGAAGAACTTCGTGCAGCGTAATGCAATAAAACCTCTTTAACTTGGCCTATATCGGCAATAAAAAGACACTGTAAAAGCTCTGCGAACCGCACAGGATCGGAAAACTACTATACTTCACGTCTCCCGTTCCCGCGTGTCTTGCCCCTCCGTTTCATTCACTCTACCCACACATACTTACGTGCACTGTGACGTTTGCCCGTGACAATAAAACCGCTGCTCGTCGCGCGTATCTATACATACGCCATGCATACCTCGACTGCAGCAGAGCCGCTGCATATATATACAACAATTACCAGTTCGCGCGAATGCGTACATACGCGCACAGCACCGAGTCGAGGAATTTCTGCTCTCGCACGATCCTCCCACCAACATACACGCACGCATACATATTCATACAGTGTTTGCGCGAAATCAATTGCCCCCCAGTAATTGCAGCCGAGGAGTCAATTGCACAGATGCGTAGCTCATAGCTGGGATGATGGCCTGGATGTTTTCTATGTGTGTGTATGTATATCTCGGTCGCCAATGATATGGCGCGGATGTTAAGACGAGGAAAAAAAATACTCGCGTTTTCGATTGGAGCGCAGATAGTGGACGCTTTTTTGCGTCAGGTTTAGATTGTAGATAATCTTAGATGGGTTTTGAGCGGATTGTGCTGGCTATAATTATCGGGAACTTAGCTTAATTTAAGTGGATTAATGGGCGAATTCAGAGAACTATTGATTTATCCGCAAGCTTATGAGTTTTAATTATGGTACGCAGAGAGAATTGATAAAATTGTCCGTGAAAATCATAGTAAACATCGGACATTCTGATTTTAAAGAAAAAATTACCGTGATCTACGAGAACAAATATCCCGATGAACGGTAAAAATTACGATGATTAACATCAATAGAATCATAATTTCAGTATGTCCCATGTTTACTATGATTTTCACAATATATTTTATCCAAAAATTACATTAATGTAGCATGTATGTACATAATAAACGATATTGGTTATGCGAACTACTGATTAAATCAATGCTGTATTAATAATATCAATACGGAATATCAGTACGAATTTCCCGATTTATTTCAATATAATTTGGTCACCCTTCACTATTGTTCTTAAGAATACACTAGAGTCTATTCAACACAAGTTTATAGGATATATCTTCTTTAAAGCAAACAGGTCTATGAGCAAGTTGAATCGATCATGACTACACAGAATCAGTTTCGTTCATCGAAATCCAGACAGTTAGCTCTTAACATCACTATCATGATCGTTTGTTTACACATAAAATTATTTACAATGTTATTGAATGTAATTCGGTCATACGTTTGTTTAGAGAATGGATAGCTACGTATAATTTGCGATGTATCAGACCGCTTTGTGAGAAAACTTTTTCGTATAATTTTGGTATGTACTCTGCTATAAACCGTATGAAAAGAGCCTGGAATCTTTTTCCACCCAGAGTTACCTACATCGTGGATTTAGAACCTTTTAAAGTTAGTCACTCGTTACTAATACCTTATACTAGCCACTGAGTCTCGCCATCACTACTATTACTATTTTTACTTTTGAATATTAAAAAGGCATTTTGACCGTTTATGTTAATAAATAAATACCTATATCAATAAATATAGAAATTTATATAGTATTAGTATATAGGATTAGTACCTAACTTATACCGAATATCTAACTTATTAGTTATCGATTCAAAACATATCTTATTATCTCCGTTTTACGTAAACGGATATATAACCAATACTAATCCTTTTTCTGTAGAATCCAAATAGTAATTCATACAATAAAGAATATTTCGAGGCATTGAAAGAAATTTAAATAAAAATAGTTACATAATGCATGTCCATATAGAAATCAATATAGACATGTGTATGAAAAATCATATATCGATTACAAACGGATTTTCATATGGATAACTTCAACGGAGTGTTGAACTCAGATAGCTCAGACAAATGACTTTGATGGGAGGACAATAATCATTGTAAAAGCTTGGGGGTATAATATATACAATTATCAATAAATACACCCAATTGAATGTCAAAGTAGTCTTACTCTTTAAATACTAACATATTAGAAGTGTCAGAACAAAACTGGATAATTCCGTTTCTGCTCGAACTTAATTGTGCGACTTTTTTTATTGTAGTTTATTGTATTTTCTTGAATTATACCCTTCAATCAAACGACGTGAATGTCGTATCATTAAAATAATAAATACTGCGTACATTTTCAATAAAATTGAGATGCTTTACACAAATAATAACATTTGTTCGATTTAGTCTTAAAAACGAAAAATGAAGTTATTCAGTTTTATTCTGATGACACTTCTCACGCTATCCACCCCAAAGAAACAATTTTACTAAATAAACTTCCAACTCAACTTATTTCTTCAACAGCTAAAACCCATCGCAATCGTCAAGCTACGCATCCTCAGCACTCCCATCGGCTAAATGCAACAATGACAAAAAAGGCAAAAATAACCGAGACAGCTGCAATTACTATCCAGCTCATCAACGGAATGACGCAGCCTGCAGCTACATACCTAAACATCCACACACACGATACCACCACCGCCTCGATTATCGCACGATCTTACAAATCGCGCCTCGTAAAAAGCGAGCGCAATCATCATCATAAGAAAAAAAAACTCCGACTCTCCACTCGCTCGCGGAGGCTCGTCCTCTGCTCTCCGCGCGTCCGCTACGAAGTCAAAGCTTCCAAGCTTGCGTTGGTTAATAGGAGAGCATACACTTGAGAGAGGGAAGCGCGCGCGTTAAAATTAAATCTAGCGGGGCCGTTATAGACGACGGCTACGGGAGAGCGAGACGGAGGATACAGCCGCGTCGAAGACGACGTCGACGTCGCTACTAGACTCGCGAGACGCGCAATGCACATCGCAGGCTCGCGCGCGCGCTTTCTGGCTTGACTCCGTCCTCTGGCCTCAGTCTCAAGAGCATTCGCCAGCCGTGCGGGTGCACTTCTCGTTTTTGCCCGTTCTTCCGTCTCGTTCTCGAGGAGAGCTCAACTCTCGATTGTGATTTTGCGTTTCGTTCCCGTCGTCGCGCGTGCACGAGGATCGCAGCGACTGGAAGATTGTACGCCGGACTAGCGGGGATCTGTACAGTTGGCTCGAGGGTGGACGCAGGTGATTGGAGGAGGAGGCGGAGTAGGAAGTGTCAAGTTTGGCTCGAGCGGAATTCGAGCAACGCACGCGGATGCAGCACGTGAGGTAAATATCGGACACTTCGGCGGTCCCCTCGATTTTTCATCCTCTTGTGCGACTTTGGTGGCGATCGCTTTTCTTGTTTTTCTCGCGTGGTGAGGAATGAGTAATATGACACGGGGGGAGGACAGCAGTCCGGTGGATTTTTGTTTTTTTCTTTTGGTTTCGTTGAGTTGGACGAGGATGTGGTGGAGAGTATGTGTGTGCGCAAGGGACAAGTGTTGCATAAACAAACGAATTGGAGCCAATGCCGTGGTAGAGTCGTAGCGTGTACGTGCCTTTGAACTAGTTAGTTGAGTTTTTTGTACGCGAGACGCAAAAAGTCGTCGGAATGAAAAATATGTTTTGACTTTGTTTACAATGGGAAATAGAATTGTTCTAGAAATACGATGGGATTCGGATGGACTTCGTTGACTTTCCATTTCATTTATTTTTGCACTTTCGACGTCAAACATGTGATGGTATTTACCTCGATGACACTTGATTACAGTGTCTTTTTGTGTTTCTATGATCATTTGCTTCTTACGTGCTTCGACAAATTCCCCGTCGAACTTTTTTCCACTTTAAATATAGAAACTTATATATAGCTTCTAGAAGTTTAAAAACTACATTGACACATCGGGCAATGCCAATTTGTACAAGGAAACATCGTTACGAATGAAGTTAAAATTAAGCAAAGTTATATTAAGAACGAAAATGATAACATTTCTATAATTACATCAATTCGATCACTCGAAAAGAAAGAGAAAATTAGGCCCGCGAGACAGATCAATCGACACCAGCTTAAAAGCCACACGAAACTCAAAAGTAGTAAACATCACGTGTCAGCCGATGGACAGGCGCGTAATCTAATGCTACGTTTCAGTCATCCATCGCGTATAGCAACTTAATTTCAGTGAAGTAGTGCCCCGATTAGGTCCAAGTAAAAATAGATCGTGCAGCGAGAGAAAGAGAGAGACAGAGAAAAATATAAAATACGGATTCATAATTGACACGAATGGCTATCCCGTCAATAATAAATACCTAGCGTTAACCATGTCAAGTTTGAAAAACAAATCGATCAGTCGCAGGTTAAGTTCAAGTCGCATTCCCATTCTCGTCAATTGCTACTCGTTTGCTACATGCACCGCGACGTCTTTTCTCGCGCTACACGGACAACAAACATCGTCGACAACAATACGAACTCCTCCCACAGGTCTACGTGCCTTCGACAATTCGCACAATCCATCATACGCGAAAAGAATGAAAACAAGCGAGCGCGAGAAGAAAAAAGCATAGAAATAGTCACGAGGTGCGTCCCTCGCAACTTTGTGCCAACTCCGACTCTACTTTGACAAACACGAGGCATTTGCGTTAGGTTCGCATTCCTGTGGATACCTTCTACCTTCGATTGACGTAGGTAGTGGGCTAAGTCTACAATCGTGTTTATTTAACAATGTAATAGCATCATTTAATAGCATAATCAGTTACCAAATTATTTGCTGTCTAGGTAATATATTTCATGAAGAATAAAATTTAACTATCTATATTTTCAATTCAAAGAAAGAATTTATCGGTATATCCGAACCATTATATTTTGAATTATTGGGTGCGCATACATTCTCCTCCTCCAAATTGGAGGGCAAGAAGAAAGGGCCAACGTTTAAAAGTATATAAGGCGTTTCGTCCACGATTGTCAGTGTGGGCTCCTCAGTAACTATATACATGTTGAATTTGATATACTATTTATACAATAAACATAACAACGTAAATTTTCACAAAACCAAATCTTTTGTTTAGTAATTAAATTTTCCTTTGCATATATATTTATCTATTTATTTATTTATTTGGTAAATTCACTGGTTTTGCAACCCATTAATCATAGTTAACAACTGAATACAATCTAAAACATTTTATCGTTTGTGATTTTTGTAGAAGATAAAAAATAAAAAATACGTTCTCAGCAGTTTTGTAAAGTAAAATAGATTGGCTAGGAATTAACATCATGTACTCTAAAACCAAACCAAAAATAATTTATATTTAAAATGAACGCTTTTTATGACATTAAACTATATTTCACTTTCATATTTGTGCAAATGTTAACGTATCTTGTTTTAAATATGATGATATGGAAGTGATATTTGAGCACATGATTTGATCTAACGCAATTCATATGGTTTCAAACTTAGGTCAAAGGTCCAGAACTGTAGAAATAATTTAATAACTTTAAAACTTTGAATTACAATGAATTATTATTATTTCTCTTATTTTTTTGCTCCTGATAACAGTGTAAAATGATAAGGATGCCACGGAGGTAACATGCCATGCACCTAACATGCATATTTAATGGTTTTCTTTGGATCATTTGTAATAATAAGAACAGTTATTTAACTTACTAAACTTTTAAAAAAAGATATGAGTTCATGATACTACGCATGCTATTCTACAATTTACAGCTTCAACACCAAGTAAAACACAAGAACAGGATATATGACAATTTTGTAAAAATTCTCCACGTATAAGAAAAACCCGTATTTTCAATACAACTTATCTGATACATAAAATAAAATCTAAACCCGAGGAAGCAGAAGCGCGATTGTGGACGCAGCCTCATAAGGTAGAGAGACGCGCACGTGGCATTGCCTGGCGCGAGTCGCGGTTATAAGCATAAAGCACAAAATAAAATCTCGGCACGAGCGCGCGGCGGCGGCGCCTCTTGGCGCGCGATGGCTTTTAAATATAAAGCGTCACCCGAAACGCTCGAGTTGCCTTCTCGCCTTCTAACGAGACGCGACGAACCATCAGCGCCGCGGTTGAGAGCGTGCAGTTTTCATGAATTACAGGCGCCGCACCGCAGGGAAGAAAGTATTGGGATTGAAAGTGTCATGGCCGATGCAAAACAGTTTTGACGATTTACTTCTTTCCTAAATAAACATACACAAGGGATGGGATATTAAAACGAATTATGACTATCAATTGTACTAAAGGCAGTGATTGCAAATATTTTGTATGTAGTAGTGAAGGAATAAAAAGGTGACAAAGTTATTAACTCTGTTTGAACTGACTCTAGTATTTTTAAATCTAACATATTTTCTATTTTCATCATTTATTAAACTATTAAAAAGTTGTCATTAAATTATTTTCTTTACAGATTCTGAAACTGTAAACATGTAGAATATTTTTACATAATTAGTTCTTAAATTTATCCGTTTTATATGCTTATTAACGAAGAAGAACGTGTCGTTACAGCTTTGCTTCGGCTATGACACTTTAAATCCCAGTGGAGAGTGAATATTGTGTATATAGTTATGACTTTGGGTGGAGCTTTTAGCGCTCTAATGATTCTCGGAAAAATATGGATCGGAGATTATAATTGGTTAAGACTATTTATTGTGGTTTTATTGCTTATAGGAGGGAAAAACTTTGAGAGTTGATGAAAGATTGCAGAACAATTTAAAAATTGCGCGGTCATAACAACTTCTATTATGCTGTGTATATGTAATAGCTGATTAATCATAGGATAACTTCTCTAACGAAGATTAATTAAAAAATACTGAGAATTCGTTTAAAGTTCAAAGTGGAATTGCGCAACAGAGAGAATAATTAAATACAAAAAGTTTCATTAAATAAATTTTTTATTTATTATTAAACAAATGTTCTTATATAAATAGATACACAATCAGAATTGCATAAATTAATTAATTAGTTACTTTCTTGGTGGTTCAACTGTAATATACAACTTATACTAAAAAACTTTCAGAGTGCTATAATTCATTAGAAAGAAGATATTCTAGTTATTTCGAAAGTCTAAAATTACGTAAATTGTCGATAAATCCGTTAACTGGACCGACCATAGGTAGCAAGTCTTTTGCATTTACCACGAACAGTAACATATTTGTATGTTCACCACGAAGACTAGCACTTTTTATGAGTTTCCCACGAAAACTATCACATTTCGCGATTAAACGCCACCGGAATTTTTCGGGCTACTTTTATTTATTTAGGTAACCCGATTTTCTCGAAGAACTCGAACATTTTTCGAGTACCAAAAGAGTCTAGTAATCTATCGCTGATTTTGTTTATAAATGTATTTATGAACATTACGAATGATTTGAAATTTGGTTCTAATGCTACATTAAAAGTTTTTTACTGTCAAATTAAACGCATTTCCCGAACCACATTTTCTATCTTACATTTGTCAAATAATTTGCATCTTATTTTTGAAAAATGTTGATATGTTTAAATATTTAAAGCCAAAAAGAATAGGAGTCAATTCAAATTTTCATCATTGCGACAATAATTCGACTATTAATTACAGTTTTCTAGTTTCGACCCAGTACTCCTCCCAATTTCCCTGTTGTCCTAGTATTGGGTTCTATATATTACTATTGGTGAACAAATATTTGTAAATTTACAATAAACTTTTATTAAATAATTTTTAATTTTGCTGCAGTCATAAAATTTTTGTTCGACTAAGTTATATTTGACTAATTTTCAGAGGAAAAATAATACGTTATCAAATAGCCGTAATATTATATATTATATGCTTATGTCACACATGCTCGTAAATTTTTATTTAGTAATGACAATATTTATATCAGCATCATACTATACCTATAGAACATTTAGTAAACTATGTACATTACTAAAAACTAGTAAATTATAGAAACAAAATAGAAATAGGATACATGTTGATTCAAAATTTGTATTTGCTACAAGTGTACTGTCAACCAGATTTTAGATATATGTTAGGTATAATTGGCCTTATTTTTAGCTAACCAGATATTCTGGGTAACGTATAACGAGAAATTTTAATTCTCAAATCAAAATGAGTATCTTCTTTTTATTTTTTTTTTTTATTATTATTTAACGTCGCCATGTTTGTGCTTCCATGTGGTGCTAATCGACGACGGGGGTCTGCGGTGTGTTTGTAAACAAAGCACATGTAATTTTTACAGAGGTGCTTGTATCAATCGGCAGAGACTAGGATTCGAACCCGGGTCACCGGCGTGGGAATCCGACACTCTACCGACTGAGCCGCCGCAGGCCCCAATCTTCTATTTAGTGAATAGTAATACTACAAATTCTTTAGCTATTGATATATAATCTGAAGAACATTAATTTAATTGTTCTTGTTTATCCGAGATATAAATTGAAGTGAACTTTGTGAAGGTAACCTAATACCTCAACGAATCAGACCTGGTTCTGATCTATGAACCCCATTTTTTAATTTTCTCAACTATTTTCATAACCACCCATATACATTATACATATACAGAATAGAAATACAAAAAAATACGTACGTATACCTATCCTGCGCGTACAGCTGTTCGTGCTGGGGAGCTTTTATTCACCGATGACTCAGGCGCGCAACACGAGAAGCGCCGCGCCGCAACTGTAGAGGTGATGGCGCTGCGCTTGGAAACCGCGGTGATGTACAATCAAGTTCCGTAATTACTCCATCAAGGGTAGAGAGCACGGCTCGCGACGCTACAGCGGCGGCTGCGTTAATTAGATCACCTGTGTGCAGGATATGGGCTTTTAGCAGCGCGCGTCATTTTCCCGGATTGCGAGGCTAATGACGCGATCCGACGCCTCTTATTTCCTCTCTTCTTTTTCCAGAACCTTGCGTAACGGCGTTATATTGAAGGTCGTTCAATTAGCTATGGGTATTTGTGGGAGAAGGACTGAACGATGGTGGTTATAGGGTAGAGAAGGCAGCGTGGCTGACTATACGCGGCACTTTCTACTTGCGGTGATTGCGGCGGAAGGTGCTCTCAACGCGCTTTGATAAGGTTATATTATTGGAGAGAGGGCTGGAGATGAAAGTGTGACTTTGGAGTGGATGAGAAATTTTGTGTTTAATTAGGTGGAATGGTTTGATAGTTTGAATTTAGCTTATTTATTGTGGGCAGGTTGCAGAGATCAAAAGATTATTATAGGAAACTAGTCAGGTGTTTTAATAAGTATTGTATAATACACTTTTTAATATAATACTTTCTTTGTTAGGAACTAACCCCTATGACTCATACTTCGGAAATAATTTAAATATAGTCACAATGAGAATATTTTCCTACACAATGATATTTTGCTTGATTTTGATACGAATTTATTTTTGTGAAGCTAAGGCTTTTTTCTGAAATGTTTCGTAAATTGGGCTTACAGGCAGGAATCTCCGGATAGAGCCGCCTGGTACCGAATTATGAATCAAAGGTAATATAGTTTTGGAAGTAATGATTATTTTTAATTTTACCTATTACTCTGCCACTCTACTGTATTAATTTTGATTAACTTGTCGATCTTGATGTGTCTGGGTTTCTTAAATTTTTTTACGCTAATCGAAGTACACTATAGCAGAAATGAACGATATCCTACTTAGTTTTAGTTACAGAAAAGTTTTAAAAAGTTCTTCAAGTTATGCAATGAATTACTCATTTTACAATAATTTACAATACAATAATTTAAATATTTTTACGATAAACGTGCACATTGAGTTGATCTACTTTAAATTCATCTAATAGATTTATTTACATTTTCTAATTAAACCTTTCTAAAATATAAATATAATTCTGTGTGAAATAATGAAAATATGAAATTGAAATTTAAAGTCTTAATTATCTTTAAATTATTTTCAAAAGAAACATACTATTGCAAATAAAAAATAGTCTTACATTAAATATTGTATAAAATAGGGTTTTTAATATAGGCATCGGAAGACGGTTATGCACGTTATATGAAATTTACGTGAAATATTTTTGTTGTTGCGACATACAATTTAGGTGTCAAGATCGACGATATAATCCAAATTACATTAATATTTTCACATTCTTAAATAACCATTGACAAACTTATAAAGTGCAGTTTACATGTTATAATAATGTCAACAAATATCAACACAACTACAGTTTTATACAACTCTGATAAAGTTTATATATTGAGCTCGGAGCTATACAAACAAATAATTCCTTGACTTTGATGCATATAATACATACTATATACCAAATGCTTGCAGGATACAATTTTTCAAAATTTATATGCAAAAATATATACCTAGCTTTTAATATTTCAGTTTCTCTCTTTTTTTCATAGATTTAAGATAATACATTCTTCGATAGATAATTTTATCAAAACGTTATTGATTTAATAATAACAATCTTAATCAAAAAACTTATTAAAACAAATTTATTTTGATTGCCTATTAATATTTATCATCAATTGAAAAATTAAACTCCGAATTTAAATGAAGTCTAATAAAGAGAAGAATTATAATTACGTGTAAAAATAAAAACATTCTATTCAATTCAACCATTCTATTCAACATAGCGTAGAAAAAGAAAATACATTCTCAATGTATAAGTCTCTAAATTTGAGCTAGAGTATCTAACCTATAATAATCAATCGATTCTTCGACATCAGCTGCACTCCCCGCATCGGCGGAGCTTCGAGCAAGAGTAGGTCTGTCACCGGGTTACTGGCCTTGATCGTCCGCCAACGCTCGTGACGACGGTGAAAGCACATTATGCGAGGCGAGTCGCGCGCGCGATCTCTGCGTCTTTATATTATCATGCACAACACAGCGCGGCTAATTTTACCAAAAATACCTTATACTTCCTCGGGGCACTTTCGGCTCCACGTCCGAAATGCGACAGTAACACAATCGCGATGTAAACAACTTCCTGCGGGTGCAAGACACTCTAACGAGTCATCGCCGCGAGATTCGCATCCACGCGCGTATTTATTTCCCTCGTGCGTCGAGGCTATTTTGCAATTGCAGAGTATCGCGCGACTTGTATGCTCTTGTGTCTCGTGATGACAAGTATGTGTGACTGGCGATGTGTTGCGGTTGAAGAATGAAAGTGAAAGAGATGGTTCGTTTTGGTTGTTTACAATTAGTTTTAGATATTTGGAGCTTTGTTTCATGTACATTCATTCATATATAGGCAAGAGCGGTTTTTTATTCTGATTTACAAAATAATTAGATTGTAAAAAGTAAAAAGACTAATGTAAAGACAATCGAAAATTTCATTGTTAACAATATTTACAAACAGTTTTGAAAATATTTTAATAAATTCACTGTCATTAGTATTTTTAAAAACAATTTTAAGTAAATCATTGATTTAGATGAGAAAAGAGGTCTATTCACAACTGTTATCTTATTGGTTTACCAATTTTGAAAAATAAATGAAAATTTTAATTGTTTAGAAAAGAATAATTTGAATTTTCTATAACATATTGCTGTATTTTAAGTTTTATATTTTATACTTTCCTTATTTGAGAGCATCAAGTTTTGATTCTACGTATGCGTGATTGCAGCACTTCAACTTAAAATAGATTGCCATTGACCTATGCCGGGTTCCATTTTAGCAGTCAGTCAGGATCTCAAATAAGCGTTCTTCAATGACAACATTTGCAAATGCAATTTTTATGCTCTACTAATGAATAATTATGGAGTATTCATTATATTCTATTGTGCATAAGTATTAATACTTTCATAGTTTTTATTCAACTGTATAGTTCATTTTTTGCTTATAAAACTCCCTTGATTATAAAAATGTCATAAATCTATATATAATGTTAAAAAATCTTATATGAAGTTTTCTAATTTTTAAATAGCAATGCTTTTAACAACATCTTTCGATTATTCTTGGCTTTCAGTCTATGCTAGATCCACCTTATTATATGAAATAAGAGATATTTATGGAATTTATAATATTACAGAAATATGTTCAATCTCAATCTAAAATTAAAACGACAAACAAAACGTTTTTTCGACCTCAATTATCTTAAATAAATTCTATACCCACCACAAATACACCACTTTTCTCAAAAAATATCATCCTCAAACGAAAACTTCGGAAAGAAAAAAGTAATTATCACCCATACGTCCCGTCAAAGAAACACAAACACATCATCAAAGAAAAGTAAAAACCATTTAGACCAACCAAACTCAATTCCAAGCAATAAGGAAAATCGAAACTTCTTTCTGGGAGCACTAATCTACTATCTTCAAAAAGCAAACAAGCAAACTATTAGCAAGTAAGCCAGTAAAAGCGTAAGATAAATGTATAAATTTGCGCTACATATTGTATCAATTTATTAATTTATAATACATAGAAACCGACAATTTTGTTAAGAGAAAGGTTAAATATAAAGATTTTTAAAATGTATATTTCTGTACATCTATGTCAAACAATTTTTTTATTACAGTTTGTTACAATTACCCATTACTTTCTTTACTTAAAATGATATATTTTCTTAAACACACAATGTTCTCTGTACCTTTGTTAACCTCTACTTAAACCGGATTTGCTATAGCTTCCCATCTTGCTTGATAGTTCGCTTGCTTACTTCCTCAAAGACAGCAGAACAGCGTCCCTACAAGCACGCTTATGCATCGAATTAACGCCCCATCTCTGTATTTTCTGTTTGGCCTCGTGCACGCAGGATGGACGAGGAGGACTACGGGGAGGGCTTCATCGCGGAGTCGCATCCGCTTAGGCCGACTCACCTGAACGTCCCCATGGGCGGCAGCCGCGAGTCCCGGGCGCCCAGCATCAGCAGCAGCGTCACCGACATGGACGTGCCCATCTACACCCGGGACACCACCATACCGCTATCCGCCAAGAAAGTGAGTAGATGTGAAAGTGGAATATTGCTTTTTTCTTTTGATTTTCAGGATGTTGTTTTAGTGATGTTATAGGAGGGGTGAATGAACGAAAATTAGGCCTAACCAAGGTAGGTGATGAGGAGATAAGTGGTTGTTAAGGGAAATGACTTGTTAGGGCATGGACCAGTGAAATTTTTTAAGTCTGCTAAACTTAGCTATTCTTAGTACGTTATACTTTATTATATATAACATTTAGAGAATAACATGAGAATTATGCACTAAAAGCGGTCATCAGTGATATAACAATTACTTGGCTTTTGAGGGTGCAAACAATTTTTTCACGCAATAGAATATAAAGTAAAGAAAAAAAACTTTAATTTGAGACATACCGTGTTTAAGAAGATTAACAATATCAAATGTTATGAGTGATCAAAGATCGTGAATAAACACGAAAAAACGTAAAAAAATGGTTAAAATGAAAAATCATGAAATTAAGCGATTTTTTCGTGTGTATTTGCGATTTAATTTTTTATAACCTTCGATATTGTTAATCTTTTTAAACGCGACACGTCTCAAATTAAAGCTTTTTTTCTACTTTATATTCTATTGCGTGAAAAAATTGTTTATACCCTCAAAAGCCAAGTAATTGTTATATCACTGATGACCGCTTTTAGTCCATAATTCCCATGTTAAAGTCCCATAAGAGAAATTGATATAAGTTTTAAAAAAAAATGACAAAGCCTGTTTTACATGTTGCACATTTTTTACATATATTATATGATCTATAGAACGACAAAAAAATGGTTGTAGAGGTGTGCCTCTCAACTATTTTTTTATTATTTTTTGAACCGCCTAAGTGCAGATTTCTTGTGGAATTCCTCATATATGCGTTACATATTTTTACTACGCAAAAATGATATTCGCCAAGCGAATTATTAATTTTCTAATATTAATTTAAAACATTTTACGTTTTTATATTTCTTGATTTGGATTTCTGCAGGAAAATTCCTCCACTTTACTTTTGTAATAGCATTTTGTTGCTTCAATGAAAGTTTCAGCTAAATCTGTTAAAAACTTAATCATGAGGAATATTTTAGAATCAGAAATTTTTTTTAATAACTCTTTGTGAAAACCAGCACTAAACTAGAATGCTTCAAAACTTTTATTAAATTATTTTTTAAAAAAATAGTTTTTATATATGTTATTATTATTTTGAAATATAATTAAGTAAAGGTTTAAAACCACAACAATAAATCTTTTAAAAGTTAATTTTTTTTACTTAATTGCTTAAAATTTCACTGGTTTATGTCTCAGTCCGATATCAGCAGGAAATCATCACTTTAGAAAATCACACAATAAGTAAATTCCTATGCTTTTCTAGAGATTTGTTACGATAAGGAAATCATTTATTTTCAGAAATCGCAATAATTAATATATAAATTGCAGACTCCAATATGCTAGTCGTTATACAGAGAGCAGTAATAATTAATTAAATCATACATCCAAATACCCCAGCGTTTTTGATATAAATGAATATTTAAATAATATAATCGTAAACCATAATCCCAACTACCCTAGGGAATACTCATTGTTAATAATAAATATTTATGTTATATAATAGAATTGCAATTTTAATTAGCTCTAGGAGTATTATTATTTCTCTCCATATTTTTAGGAATTGGATTTGGGAAGCACAAACGTGGGAGAATAACCCTGGTCTTCAGAAAAAAAATTCTCAACTCATAATTAAAATTAAACATAAACGGCAACGTTTCGTCCCTGGTGGGGACCTCTTCAAGCCTTTATTCAAACAAAAAACATATAAACATATAAAATTATTTTTACAAAATATAGATTAATTAATTAGCTCTGTTCTAAAACTACGTTTTTTTTAAATAAAATGTTTCAAAACAATGTGCTTCAGTAATAATAGTTATCTAATTCAAGCCAGTGTTAAATCCTAAGAAAATGAAAATTACCAAATACTGTACAACTTTTCTACTATAAATGTAGTACCAAGAATTAATGCCATAAAGTGTACTTACTCACGGGAGTAAACATGCAATATCTAATTTTAAAGTTTGTCAAGCATAATTTATGCAGCATATACTTGGTGACAGTTTGAAAACTACAACAGAGTATGTACAATCAACGTTAAAAATATCTGATCGAATTTATTTGAATTTTTTTGAAATGCTCTAACTTCATTGGATCGAACGCTCATTCTCGCTAAGCTCATTGGATGCTTTTGGAAAATTCAAACAAATTCAACCAGATATTTTTAACATTGAGTGTACTTAGCTAAAATTCATTTTCCATAGGCTTCCAAATCGAATTTCGAATCATTCCTTTAAAACTATCAGGAAATCTTTAAAATATCTTTCTAGCTCAAATAAGGAGGGTCTTTCGTCTATATGTAGTTGGCTTATAAGACATAGTGTTACTATGTAAATAAATTTATATTTTCCGATTTGATTATTTCAACATTGATTTTTAACAAAAATGCTATATCTGGAGTAGTTGGAGTTAAGATTTAAGATTTGTTATTTATTATTGTTTTTTCTATGTGATACTGAGGTATAATAAGAATCGCAAATTTATGTTTTATTTATGATTTTCTAAACCAATGATTTCCTTAACATAAGAAATCAAGGATATCAACGAAATCACGTTGAGAATTATAGTTTATATATCCGTTGCGATTTATAGTTTATATATCCGTTTATCTAATGAAATTATTAAAATACAGGAATCATGTTTCCCAAGCGCTGTTATGTTTGGTTGTAGAAGTTTAAACCGTTAATTACATATTTAAAGGAAAAAAATAAACTATACGAAAGAAACTTAATAAGTCATAATATATTTAAATTACTATAAATTTATTTACACATATTGGCGACAGCTAATGTTACATTTTTTTCTTTCGTGCCTTGTCTAATAATTTTAGTTGCCGTCAAGATAATGTTAATGGCTATAACGTTCTGTGAGCTACAAAGTTGACAGCAGTAATGTAGGCGTAATTTACTGTGACCATGCGATAATGTCAGTATGATTATCTGTGCATGAAATGCACAAGTTTACATAAAGAGTACATAGTTGTCGTAGTTTTAAAATAATACACGAAATACAAATAATGCTCAAAAAATATTGCTACACTTGGTTGACCACTAACCAACTTTAAAAGATTGAATAAAAACCATTTACCGCATGTACTGGAAGAGAGACAGCAGGTGAATTCACCGCGAAAAGAAACTCGACACTCTTGTTGACCTTGTTGAGGTAAATGTGCTCAGGAAGATGAGACGAAGGATTTATCATGGAATATTTTATTTTGTTAACTTTATAAAATATAGATGATACAAAATACGAGTTTGAATACGAAACGGTTAAGATTCGTATCCATATTAAATCATATAAAATATATAAACATTCCAGCAGTCAATCGACATGACAGGCAATAAATCTACGTCTCAGTGGACTTCGTCTACTTATAAGGTAGCTCATCGCGATCGCTCTGCATATCGCTCCCAATATTCTCAATAACGAGCGCATCTCTGCAGCAGACACGAGCACGCGCTGTAGTTACGGAATGTTTCGCAAGAAGTAAATTAAACTACGCTCGTCAAACCAACTCAATGACAAATGCATTTGTTCGACAGCTACAAGAGATGCTGAAAAACACGGACTAATAAATTCTATATCTCTAGCGTATTATAAAGCTATAAAATGTTATTTTTCACCACACTGCGCGTAAAGTGCTGACTGTACGCCCTCTCAGCAGGCCGTACAGTACCGCATGGACTGCCTAGGGAATAAAGTGACTTGCGCATGCGCGATGCGCCTTTTTCCGCTCTCGACTACACAAGTCACTTTACTTCTAGGCAGAGCATGGGGTACTGTACGGCCTGCTGAGATGCGTACAGTCATTTCTTTACGGGGGTGTGGTGAAAAGTAGTATACGCACCTCTGGAGTACAGTAGGCAAGCATGCACTGTGTGAAATGCCGACCTCGCTTCGCTCGGTCGGCAACGTCACACAGTGCGTACATTGCCCACTTTACTCCCTTGATGCATAATGTACTATTAAATTGTACTCATACAACATATTTTATACAACATCCAGTGGTGTTACTACTTTTTATACGGTTTTTAAGTGAATTCACACAATTAGAGTGAGATTTTTAATGAGATTTTTTAATAGAGTGTAAAATGTTAAAGTGTATAAATAAACAATTATCATTGTTTATATTTAAATAATTGAGTAAAATTCGGATGAATAAACAAGAATACGACCTTAAGCTATTGAGATGAGTGATAGTCCTGATACAATTATATCTTACTGAATCAGACACCATATATTTCATTATTTTGTCAAAATTGTATGTAATTATATAAATCAACGATCACATAATCATTATCTTATTTGTAAAGTTAAAATACCAAATGGAATACTTACTCCGAATTGTTTTCTGTTATCTAGAACGCACCTATTATATTTTCTTTGCCTTTTAATCTTGAAAACATACATTTTACGTTATTTTTTTTCATTTTTCAATTACATATACGGACATTACTGCCCTTAACCAGGTCGCGGGTTGCAGACCTGATCTTCGACACCGAAGAATCCGGAAAAATATTTTCTCAAAATGTCCCCGAAAAATTCGGACTGACGGGGATTCGAACCCGCGCCCCTTGACTGGTCGTTAACTTACGAGGTACGCGTTTACCACTTGAGCCATCGACCCCCGGGCATAGCGCGTTTCTTACACATAAGAATTATACACGTAATTATTGTACACAATTTAGCATTGGTCAAATTATATATAGATATATTTCACCAATGCTAAATTGTGTACAATAATTACGTGTGCAATTCTTATATGTAAGAAACGCACCATGCCGACCCCTGTTATATTAATCAATATGTAATAAAATTATTTTAGATGTTTTTAATTTATAAGTTCTGTATTATTAAAATCTAAAACCAAAAGAAAACAAGCTATTTTTAAATTTTTAATTAAAACACATATTTTTCATTACAAAGTATTAATGTTAGGACTTAATAGAGAAGTAATACCTTTCTTATCTATTTTAGTTTTACATAACATACGATACAGGAATAATAACAAATGTATTTACTGTCTAGAAATGACAGACGACACAACCAGAGTACGATAGTATTGAAACTTTTTCGCATTCACAAAGCTATACAATTATTGCATAATTCGATCACTTTCATACATTATCTACCCGAGTTAGCATTTATTTTAAATTTTTTGTAATCGCAGACTTCACTTGCGGCTCGACAATTATTGCGACGTTATTTGTCGAGTTGCAGCGCGATAACGACGAGCCTCTACTTAATGAGAGCGAAGTCCGCGGGTGACACCCCCAAAGGTTCCAGTCTTTTCTCGGAAGCTTCTTTCACAAGATGAAAATCTGTGAATATTATTATCGAGCTGATAGTAGTTGTCTTAGAGGGATTTTATTGTTTTTGGGATTGAACATAATTGTGGGGAATTCCTAGACGTAGTCAAAAGCTATGGTGACCTAATGGACTCTGTTCTAAATCGTGAATAAGAACATAAATAATAATAAGTACATAATACGAGTTTTAAAAGAATGTTTGATATATGCTAATATATTTTGCCATCTACTTTCATGAAATATTTACTCTAATACTTTTTTATTACTTTATAAAATATGTTGATTATCACCAAAACATGGATTGAGGTCATGTTTATTATTTATATTCACATTAAAAATAACCAAGGAATGATTATATCCCCATAATTTTTTATAAAAAATATTGTTTATCGAACCATCATAATAATTTAAACAAATGAATGAATAGTTAAATAAAATAATAAATATCTAAATCTCAAATACATAGTAAGAAATTAACCAGTGGAAATATTCTAATAATTATCACTTTATTTATACTTTATTATATACGAAACAACTGCTATCGAACTTTCAGTTATAAGCAAACCAACCTCACTTCGTATAAAGTTCAAAGTTATCAATTTAAAATCCGCATCGAACTAACTCATTTAAAATTTACAAATAATAACATGTTTCCATCGAAAGATAAAATATCGTATAAAATATTCCAAACAGCTACAGACGCGATTTTATGAAACTGTGTAAAAAAAGTATCAATACTCAGAAATTTAATCATTGTTGCTTTTATAATCACTCCTCATAATTGGATCTTATCAATAAATTTGCAAATTCATGCCTATAATATAAGAAGTAAGTTTTTTTTTTAAAACTAATAATAATCTTATTATACGAATCAATAAATATTTTTTAAAAATTAAATATTGTTATTTCTCTGTAAAAACAAATATTACCCTGACATAAAGATCAACAAAACCTTCAAACCTTTCCAGGTTGAAAGAGATGATTTCGGCCAAAATAAATAAATCCTTATTTTTTTATCATTCGATCAGACTTTGATTTTCAACACATCGGAGACTTTAAAAATATTTGATATTTTTATTCAAAATCAATTAAATTCAGAATTTTAAAATCAGTCTTATTAAAATGAAATAAATTAGTAATACATATCCCAAAACGTTCATTGAATAAAATAGGTTCAAAATAATAACAAAAATAAAATTATATTTATTATTTCAAATGTTCAAAAAACGTTCTTGTTATGATTAATAGTACATATATACAACTATATTTTATTATTATCATTATTATTATATAGGCTAACCAATAAGAGTAGCATCAATAATATTAGTATTGTCACAACAACCAATAGATACCATGGTAGTATTAAAATATTTGTATTATCACCGTAGACAACATTTTATTAGTTATTAGAAATAACCCGTTTTATCTCGAGTTTTATTGCCTCATCCACTAATACATGCCATTCCTTTTTATTTTGTACAGATCCCATCCAGTCATCCTCATTGTGTCTTATTTCTCATAAATCCATGTTAATATTTATATCTTATTCATTTTTCCTTTTTTTATCTCGACCTTTTCTCTTAATCATGTTTGAATCTGTAAAGTGACACAATAAATTTAACGTAAAAAAATATATTTTTCGTTGAGTCCTTAGTGCTCGTGCGTCCCTCGAATAAACCCCATTGCCACGAATGACGAAACCGTGCAACGAATTTTCCAGCCGTAGACTAATGCAACTCGAGGCCCAGGCGTGCCTTCGCTTGCACGAGAACATGGTGACTCGGGCTAACGCAATTTCGAGTATGGGATTGCACACTGAAAAATGCTTTCTCGCTAATTACATGTATGTTTTAAATTTAAGGTGGAAGATAGGGTGGCTTCTTTAAAGAATGATAATCACCGTTTTTCTATTAAAGACTTATTATTTATTTTGGAGAGAATAATATCTTTGAATAATGTTATGTTTTTTTCTAATATTTTTGATAATACTTATGATGTAACTTGACAGTATTGAATTATATTATTGTCTCTTTAATAAATTATAAAAAACATTTAATGAATTTATTAATACCTTATCAATTAACGTGAATGTCATTCAGAAAAATAAAGCATATTGCGTCAGACTTTGAATATTTATTGCTTCTTTAGGATTCAGAATATTCGCATAGAAATAATTGTATAATTTCAATCTCCCACGTGTAGAAATTTATTTTCACTACAACGCAAAAAGATATTTACAAAGTCACTGTAACTATAGATATCGTTAAATAGGGTTAAAGTACTTTGCTTTATATAAGGAGTGTACAGACGATTTTCTTTTCGCGTTACATTCTCGCAGGGTTCAGACAGGATTACGGTGTAAAAATCTTTTTTAATGCCACTCTAGTTCGTTCTGGCGCATTCTCTCTCTTTTTACAATCTCTATTTTTATACGTCATATTGTTTGCTTGACTTTTCCTCTTTTCATACTGCGTTTATTTTTTCTAGAAGCATTTCACTTTTTATATTCATTCTTCTTTTCGTTCATCTAAAATTTTACAAGTTTACTTTTTCTACCTTATGAATGTATTCAAAACTTATTCTACATTTTCCATATATGCAAAGGTATCTGCACATGTATTACACAGTTAATTATTATAATAATGCAAGGTAGGCAAAGAAAAATAATTGCGTACTATATAATCTTGTGTAAAAGAAAGTCTTTTCTCAATATCTTTGAAAATTTGTGCTTCAAAAATTTCACAATGTGTATTTTAATATAAATATAAAAATAAAAAAAATAAAATTTAAAAAATCGAGCACGCTATCTTTTATACAGATATTTTACTTTGATATTTCTTAAAACATAAAGAGTTTTGTTCTTTTCTTTTTAGTAACTAAATATAATTCTATTTATAAAGATACATCCTTTATCAAATTATTTTATACAAAAAAGTTCTTTACCCATCACCCGTAAGAAAGAAGGCACGATAGATTTCAATTTTTTGTAACTATTTAAAAGTACGAATACTGACAACTACTGGCATCTTAAAAATAGCGTTCAGGAAATTAAATTTATTTTCAGTTAACTATTTGCATAAAGCCATAATATTTTATAGAGTCAAAGTTGGTTGCCTTTTCTCTACCAAATAAATTTTTCTTAAAGCGAAAACTTTTAAAATATTATTGAATGCCAGTAAAATTGAATCAGAAAATGGCATAGAATAAGTTACTAACATCTTCAAGTTCAAGATAGATAATCGGTATATCCTAGTCCAACTACTGACACCCATTCGAGCATCCATTTATAACTGACAATACTGACACCTGCAAATTTATTACGTTTAAAATGTTTAACGATGATGATTTGGTAATCTTTGTAAATTTTATCCTTTAAAACTGCATTCATAGTCAACGTCATTAGAATATCAATAACAAATTTATAAATACTGACTACAAGGTCATAATATATGCTTTTAATTTTTTTTAATATTCTCTATTACAAACTACTTATGATACAACAAATTTTATAATTTGGGTGTCCATCCGCTCTATAATTTAAGGAACCTAAAAAACAAAATTCGTTGTAGATAATTGCATTTAAAAAATCAACAGCTTTAAAAATCGAAATCCGTATCAGGGCCCGCATTGTCCAAATCTATCCTGTACGGCACAAAAACATCCAGCAATAAATCCACACACACATACACACACACACACACACACACACACACACACACACACGCATGTACACACACACACACACAGTCACACGCATGCACACACACACACACTCACACACACACAAGCACACACACACACTCACACACACACACTCACACACACACACACACACCCGCACGCACCGCTTTCACTACATTTCTAAAACAGCTCGCGGGGCTTCCTCTCCGCTGTGCACTGCACACAATAAGCTTGCATACTGTATATCGCGCGCGCCTCCCGTCCGCTCTCGTCAAGGTCAAGCGCCTCGCTCGACGCGCCGCTTTCAAAGTGTCCCGCCAGTGAGCCGCTCCGCTCACCCATTGGCCGACGACTGGCGGGGGCTCGACCCGTGCTGCTGTTGCTGCTGCTCCTGCTGCTGCTGCTGCAACGCGGTGACGCAGCAGCCACAGGTCTAGCGGGTTGCCGTACGGCCAGGGGGCGCGCCCACGCACGATCGTGCGCGGCGGGTAAATAATATAGAGATAAGAGGATGTGTAGGAGATGGCTGCATGTGTAGGGAGATTGGGGAAACACGCGAGGATTGTGAAGAGTGTGGATGGGAGCTGTGGATTTTTGGATGGGTGATTTTGGTTTTGAGGAATATTGGTGGGAGATTGTATGTGGGTGAGGAGTTTGTTAATGGAAGGTGGCGGGGGTTGGAAAATGATAGTTGGGATTAGAAGAGGAAGCAGTAGTTAATAGACATTGGGATGATTGTTATTAAGATCATGAAAAATAAATACTTTATGTAACCTCTAAATTACCAGAAGCATAGTCAAAGATTGTTGATATACATAAAATGTTTATTACACCGAGAAAAATTTTATTTCAAAATATTTCATATTGCTCAAGTATTAGTTACAGATAGAAAAAAGAATTCTTTTTAATTGTGTAACAAAATTTAATATTATTTTCTGTATATATGGGGTATAATAGAAATATCTCAATTTCTACTCACGTCTAGACTTCTAATTAACTTTTAATAATTTTAAGTTTACTGAAGAAACTATCTTTGACATTAATGTTATATAACTTGAGATATTGCTGAAAAGATTATCTATTTATATTTTGAACGCCAGAATAAAATTTGTATGCCTTTTTATATAATTATTCTATATGCACGTTGATGTTTAAAAAGGTAGGAATTGGAATGTTCATCTTATTCAATTTTATATAAAAAATACCATATTTAAAGTAAAAATTTAATATTTGTTTGGGATCTTCTAGTTTATATATGACAATATTTACTGTAATAAATATATAACAATTTTTATAGCAAATCAAGTATGCTTCCAATGAATCAACAAAGATAGTAACTTTAGGTACATAATTTCTCAAAGTGTAGATGTGTATAACATTCGGCGTCATATCGCAGACATTAACATGGTTTACGCAATTTTGTGCTTGCTTAATGAAATTAAATTTTATTACATTTTGTTTGAATATCGAATACGAGAATATTTATCAATTCAAAAATATAATTAGCTTTATTTTTGTAAACGAAAAAACAGTTGTAATAGCAGTTGCATCTTCACAAGTAATTTTCCTTTTGTCGTCGTACATTATTCTCATTGCGTTCAGCGTTGTCGATTCTTTGCGGCAAAATTAATGGCAACATTAAGTACTTGCAGAATAAAGGGGCTCGTGTTGTATGCAAATATTTAAGCTAGAAAGATAAATTCAAATTGGAGGCGACAAATGAGAGTTTGTACGGCTGATGTAATTTTTTCTACGTCGTCATTATTGTAGGTGGGGCAGTTCGCGTATGTCTGCGAACTTTAATCTCACGATGATGCAATTTCAATGTACATATTGATCTTGACGTATTAGATTACGGGTTTCAATTACGTTCATCTAGAATTCCAAAATTAGCTCCATGTAATATTGAAATTCAATAATTTTTAGGTTTCTTTGTCAATACATGATAAAAACCAAATTATTAAGATTTTTCCTACAGATCTGAGCGTATATTTTGAAAATTAAATTTTAATACGATAAAATATATGCATTATAATGAATTAAAACAACAGTATTGTCAGAGCAAAACAAACAAAATTCATATGCTTGTCTTTATAAAGTCTTTTAAGGGGATGTCGGCGCCAGTCTGCTATTACGTACTTACAGACATTTTCGTATTTTCCATCATTCTTGTTCAATTTTTAATTTTTCTTGATTACTTGAGTCATGCAGTATTCTTCAAGGTATTTCAAATAACGGATCAGCGAGATCATTAATAAAAACAAAAGTTGAGTTAAAATAACAAAAGATACGATGTATACATACAAGAATCTACATTTGGCTCGGACATCCTCTTAAGCACTCTGAACGTTGAAACAAACTTCTTTCTTTCTAAAAAATAATTCTAATATTTTCAAAAGCACTTAAAATATAATTTACGTCCCAAGACTCCAAATAGTTTCGAAGTAACACATTTTGAATCTCACGTTTCCGTACATTCTAGAAAAAAATTACAATGCCTTCCGAAAAATCAATAAAACGAGTAATGAAATCAAAGCGACCATCCAATCAAACTGGCGAAACAAGCAAACTAAACTGAATACGTTCGCATGCAGCTGAACAAATCCACCGCAACAAAGCATTATGCAAATTTTCCAATAAAACGATAAATCCCGCGATAGCCCTTGATACGGTGCTTCGAGATAACATCGCCCCGGCAACGAGTCACAAATTAGGAAACGCATTACTACAATATGCGCTGCCTCTCGTCCTCACACGCAGCGGCGCAAATGGCGCACGAATCGTCACGTGGCTTCGCTGCTTACGTGATCGGCATCACGTGTCCGCGCCGAACGAGCCTCTAACGTGCGGCCGACGGATAGGGTGTATAGTTTATTTACACTCGCGCGGGGGGCTCCGGCTCCGACGGAAAAAAAGAGCAAAAGAGAGGAGCTCGGGAATCAGCGCTGGCCGTGCCAAATATATATATTTGCGGTGTCGCTATTAATAAGGTCTGCGGTGATGCGATTAGAATTTAGCGGAGCTTTTTTTTAGTTTCGCTCGAGAGTAGATATGATTAAGTCTGAGTTGATATTCAATTTGTTGTAGTTGCAGATGATGACGATGCTGCGAGATAGCTGAAAGTGTGAAACTGCGTTTGTGCAATTTTAGTAGGTTGATGGACTCATTAATTTTATAAACAAACCAAAACTGATAGATCCGTACATTTTTTAAAAAGTACTAATGAATCATAATTGAAATACACAGTATATTCAAATTTGAATTTAAAAGATTAGCAATGCAAAACCATATGTATAGGTATAAGACTTTATAAACTTAATTCTTTGATCAACTTGTATTCTAAATCATTGATGAAAATTATTTTCTCCTGTTTTTGACAATTTGTTGCAAAATGAATTAATTACAATCTTTTGTTCCTAAGTAAAAAGAAAGCATCAATTATCAATCTAGTTTTTTTCATTTTCATTCAACATTGTCGTATTCAGAATGAAATGAAGAGTAGAAACCGAGAAAAAGAAAATAAAATTATCGCGTTTCTGTGGCTTGCAATAAGCTCGAATTTCAATACTTTTAACATGATTTGCAACTAAGATTTTTACCTCAATTTACCAGATTATTTCCTCTCCGGGAAATATGCAGCTTATAAATAAAATAGAAATTAAATTATCAGAATTATTATTGAAATCATGTTAATATAACTTATCAATTAATACAATCATGTACTAAGTACAATCATGGATATAGAAAAGATTAGTTATTGAAAAATATTTTAGTCTACAGAAATTACAAAAGATTTGGATATGCCAAAATTCCGAAAATATTTTTTTCCAACAAGAATGGTTCTTCCGTATGTTCTGAAAGACTTCTTGAATTTTGGATCTTGGCCAACGACGCGTAAAGTCTATACGACATCCGATAGACAAAAATAGATAAGCGCTAAGTGCGAACAGCTAATTCCATTTGTGAATGCAATGCAGTTATAGATATCATTTGATAAGGAAGTTTATGATTAATAGGACTTTTTCAAAATAACTCGTTAATAGGATTATTTTGGAAAACATTGATTTTAATGAATACTGGAGCAGACAGTTTGTTATAGACTTTAATTAACAAATTAGAACTGATATAAAAATAGCTTAAAATATTACCTATATATAAAAATGTACATAACAGACCAGGTTATAAATTTTAGCCTCCTTTATTTTTCAAAAAATACCTATACTAATAAAACAAAAATATCTGAAAAGAAATTGGTAATGATAGAGCTTATTAATAACAAAATTAAAAAAGAAAATAGTAATGATACAGTTCGTTAGTGTAACAAAATTCAGTATGAAAATTCCGAAAATACTTCATGAAACTAACCCAAATTGACTCATGTAGTTATTTTTACTTCCTACTATGTATTGAAAGTAGAAATAAGTACGTTATTTTATGAAGGCTTGCTAATTTACACATGTTAATAATTCTTACACTACAAAAAGTTAAAAAAAAAAATTTTCACGTCCCTCTCACCAAATCTTATTTGACTCTCACCTATCAATTATTAAACAAACACCCAAATATAACCCCACCAATCTAAAAATTTATCGGCGAAGCAAAACCAACCGTCATCACCCATGACTCAATCAACTTTCTCTACCACTAAGCACATCCCAATCGAAATCCTCGTCTAAACAAAACCTTATCGTCAATAAATACAATCACACAGCGTCTTCGACAACAATCGTCAATCCGCAAAGACATTACGCAACTATTATATACACACGCGCGCGCTCTCCGTTTCGCAATCGCCAAATCTAGCTATAATACACTATACTCATGGAGGCTCGCTTTCGCGAATTACTATTTCGTTTTTTTCGACCGGAAGAAGGGGGCGTGTACACTCATGACGTCGAACGAGAGCTACGTCACGCGCGCGGCGAACGTGCGGCCAAGCGCGTGTATATATATATCGATCTTGAGCAGCGACGGTCGCCGCCGTGACGTCCTAAATAAGGGGGCACCGTTCGACTGTACACTCGTCGTCGCGGGGTATAGAGAGCTTCTTATTGGATCAAGTTCATTTGCTCCGATAAAAGCGCTGGATTTGTTGATTTTTTGTTGGGACGTGGAAGTGGCAAAGAGGAAACGGAGGCGCGCGCGTGTCGAAGAAAGGATTGTTACGTAGTCTGTAGGATTTTGGATTGCGCGGAAAAATAGGGTTGTCTGTGTTAATGCTGCGTGAGAAGAATTGATTGAAATGAAAACTTAAAGAACACATGTATAAAATATGATTTAACATGTAGTACATCGTAATTAAGTAAAAGATAATGTAATTTATCACTAATATCAGAACTTTTTAATAAAAACTGCATGCAAATAAATAATTGTTTACGTACACTACAAAAAGAAAATCTTATTTTAAGATTGACCGATCTTAAATTTGTTGCATCTTAAAATTTCAAATGCTTGAAAAACATAATAATAATATTAATATTATTTAAATAATAATATTAATTATTTTAATATTAATTATTAATTATTTTTATTTTAATATTAATATTATCTTTATGTTTTTCAAGCATTTGAAATTTTAAGATGCAACAAATTTAAGATCGGTCAATCTTAAAATAAGATTTTCTTTTTGTAGTGTAAAAATACAAATATATCTTTTATACCACTTATGTTATTTTAATCACTTTTACTTTTTCTTTAATTGTTTTTATTTTATTAGTAATTTAAATTATAATCACTCCATCTTAGACAAATATTTATGATAAAAATCTTATAATTTCCCATGCTATAGCGAAATCTTCCTCAAATAACAAATAAAAATATTAAACTATCGATATTTTTCTCAATGAAATGATCAATGACCTTTTCTGAAACCTTAACAGTGCCAATATAAAGATTTCACTATATAGATACGTTTTCGTAAAATTTAAGTAAAGTCTCAACAGTTTCTCATTTCGTTCAAAGAAAGCTTGTGAATCGTGTAATATTCGCGGTCATAAACACTGATAAAATGCGTTGAAGAGGCATTTTGCATAAAATGCATTTTGTAAACATTATCGAATAATATTTGCAAAATCACTATGATAAATGGATCTAATATATACTATTGTAAATTATACGATTTTTTTTCAATATTATATTTGATATGTTTACAAATTCTTAACTTTAATTTTGAATTGTATTAAGAAAAAGACTTGTGTTCATCTTGTATCGAAAAACCAATTTCCAATCAATAATTTTAAAATAGACTGAGCATTCAAATTTTGTTGAATGACGTTATCAATCTAAGGTACATTGCAACATGCCACAATTATGAAGGCGTAGTCAATTTAATAACGCGATATTTACGAAAAAATTGTTCTCTTAAAACAAGCATGCTTTAATCCATGCCGAAAATGCATTCATACCCACGCAGGTATTTCTCAATATAGAAAATTCAAATTTCTCGCA
The DNA here is from genome assembly GCA_949152435.1 of Gastracanthus pulcherrimus. NCBI lineage: Eukaryota > Metazoa > Arthropoda > Insecta > Hymenoptera > Pteromalidae > Gastracanthus > Gastracanthus pulcherrimus. Next base: position 194,193,356 of record OX424572.1, on the reverse strand, counting down.
TCGCGTCACATAAAAAAGGTATTAACATATATACAAACAATATATTCACATACCGTCACGGCATACACTTGACCTCCGTCGACCCGGTCTGACAAAAGAAAGTAACGTACGTCAGAACAAAAATAATCAGCTCTATAAATACTCTGAACAGTAAAAAACAATTCAAAATAAGACTGGCATTCCCATCGTAAACAACTGAACCAAAAGAAATCAGTAAGACATATGCACATGACACCCACACAATCTAACACACATACATACATATCACACATACAAACATACATATCACACACACACACGCATGCAAACTCATGCACATACAAACATGCACACACACACATACACATAGACGTAAGCAATCTAACCCTTCGCCTACATACACTATACACGTAAACGTACTCTCCACCAGTAGCATATACACTATACATATATACATACAATTCTCTTCCAGCATCGGAAAGGCCAAGGCCCCCATCACATCCCCTCGCATCCCCTCACGCACACACGCACGCATTTCTTCACTGCATACAGTCTTTACTCTCTCTCTCTCTCTCTCTCTCTCTCTCTCTCTCTCTCTCTCGAACCTTCGTAAAAAAATACACGCCGTCCATTCCACCCCAGCAAGAGGGTTGCGAAAGCTCGGTGGCGCCGCCGCGGCTAGCAAGCATAGAACCATATATATCCCCACGGCGCCTGCGCAGGGCAAATCGAACGCGCGCGCGCGCGCGCACGTGTCCAACACAGACAGAGATAGGAGAGGGCGGAGGTGGCGATCGAGCCCTCGAGGGAGGGTTGCGAGATCGAAGCCACCGCGAGAGCACCAGTGGAAAACGCGCCCTCGCCCAGTACAGGCCGCAGAAGTCTTCGCTCTTCTCACGTTCCTCCTCCTCGTCGTCCTTCTGCACTGCTAAGACACTCGCAACAGGGAGTTCTCACAGGGTGAGTGCGAGACTTTGCCCTTACCTTCACCTTGTCGCGCCGTGTGTACAGTGGGATTTGAATCCCTTTGCCGAGCGAGGGAGAGCCTTCTGTTTCACTTTTTTGTTTTCATTAAACAAGTTCGAGGGGGTGGAGGGTGTTGTTCGCGGCAGGAGATGTGGTACGAGTTTGGTTAGACGATCATGCGGCTGGGAGAATCTATAAGGCAGCGGGGTCGAGGTGCAGTATTCGTGTGCGCGGAGGGATGTTATGCGCGGCGAGCGCTGCCGGTGCTAACATTGCTGGTTATAGTGGTGGTGGTGGCCTCTGCTTTGCGTCAATGCATATGCAGAAAGAGGTTGTGTGCGGGTGTGTATGTGTGTGTGTGAGTGTGTGTGTGTGTGTGTGTTTTCGGTGGTGAGAGGGATCAATTTTTCGGCAGGCCAAGACCTTCGCTTAGATGCAGGGAAAATAGGTTAGCTTTTTTTTATGTATACGAGAGGCTTCGACGGAGTACTTGGGCGAAAATATCATTGAAATTGGCTGATGTAGTGATCCGAAGTTACGTAACTATTATTTCTTTTTATTACATTTTTAATTTGAGATGTATTATAAATAACAACAATGTTATGGAGGAGTTTGTTTTATTGAATTAATAAACCTTCACAATAATATGAAATTATTCTAAAATTAATGACAGGGCTATATAGATGAATAAAAGCTTTATATTTATCAATTGAAAATATTAGTATTTTTAATTTAGATTTTATTGATTATCAATACGGTTATAAACAAGGTAGCATTTATCTTTTATCAATTATCATTATTATAAGCATATTTAATGCTTGAAGTATAAGTACCTAATTATAATTAATAAGAATTAATCACATTATATAAATCTGATTTTATGACTTTTATCTTTAAACTTTGAGTAAAAATAAAATATTGATTGAACATTTATCAATTTAATAAACATTATTATAGTGCATCATATTACATTACTAGTATCCAAACTCGATAAAAGCCTTATTCATGTTACATGCATTTATTAAAGCCATAATAAAAAGTAGTTAACGAATGTAAAATGTTTATATTATTCTCGTGCGCATACACGTGGGTTACATTGACCTCCATAACCAATGCCGAAAATGGCTATCAACGACTTCCGCATTTCCACCCATAAGTGCACCGTATCAAAAGTGAAAGGGTCTCCCACGGTTTTCGGTCAAAAAAGAGCGTGTCTCGAATCCGTGAGTTACATAAGCCAAAATTGGAATTTCGTGTCTCTTATTGTTTCCTTTCCTTCTTACGCAATCGGATATAACATTGGTCGTGATTACCAATGGCCATTTCAAAATCATGGAGATGAAAATTTTTTTCGCAACGTTATTCACAATCGAAAATGTAAAATTAGATTTGTGAAAAGCAACAGTTCAACAAAAACCGATGAAAAGAAAACCTTTCAGTGCGCCTTAAAACCAGTGGAAAAGTACAGTAAACTTTGCGTATATTGAGGTAAAAGTTAATTTATTTAATGCAAAGATGTCAAACTACTCAATAATATATTTAATATTAACGTATTTAATTAAAAAAGAAGCCATTTAACAGTTTAAATATATATGTTTTCGTCGTACAATGTTTTATTTTGCAGTATGTAAAATAGTAAAATTTATTCAATGTGGATATTTTAAAAGCTTATAAAGAAAAGGTGCATTTGAAAGAAAGTCCGCACTCTTATATACTATACCACGTACAGTAGTGTAGTGTAGATATGTACAAGTATATACGGGTCGGGACCGTTGAGACCATGTTTTATTAGTACGTCACTTATCTACTTGCGCATATTATGTACATATTTTATGGGTGTTACATCGAAAAATTTTACTACTCCTTTCTAAATATTTCATCATATGAATGAGATGTTACAAATATTTAGATAATATTTAGGTTAGAAAGACTGCGCTTTCAGGGAGTTTTATACTTCTATGCCCGAGGGCGTGATTTTCATAAAGGCAGTAAAACTGAACTGAGAAAACCATATCGTAAAATATTACGATATCGATATCGTAAAATTTTCCTAATAATTTTTTTTGTAATTAATGTAATTTCGCATTACGTATTGAAATACGACTTTATACAAATTTTTTATTTTACGATTTTTCATATCGTAAATTTTACGATATATATCGTACCAGTTATGATATAGTTTTATCCGTGTGATGTTTTTAAAGCAACTTTTATAAAAAATGTTTTTTTAGATAAATAAAATTTATCATCTAATATTTTAGATAGCCAAAAATATGCAATAAATAATTAGGTTTATTTTTTCGGAATGTCTTATGACTAACTACTGTATATTAATTAAATCTGACCATCAGAATTAGGTATATTGTCAACAAAAGATTCTCAACTAAAAATAAAACTTAATTTTGAAAAATTACTTCTTTATTGAAATTTTTCAGTATGTACTCAAAATTATATAGCATGTATTACAATAAAATTTATTTCCCATTTATATAGAAGAAAGTAATAGAAGTGAGATAGTTTATTAAATATTTTGTCATTATTAATGAAAACAGAAAACGGCCAATAAATACAACGTTATTACTGTTATTAGAAAAATAAAATGTGATCATAAAATATTGCTAAGCATTTCAAGCATTATATGTTGCACACTTTCTTCAATAACCGATTTAATGATAGCATTTTAATAATTTAATGAGTACGATTTTATTCCATTCAATTTATAGTTACAAATTATACTTTAATGATATGAGTCGCAAATTAATCAGTGTATAAAATAATTTATTTATAAAATTGTTTAAAATTATTATTTATAAAATTGTTTAAAATTATTATTTATAAAATTGTTTAAAATTATTATTTATAAAATTGTTTAAAATTATTATTTATAAAATTGTTTATAATTAATATTTAAAAATTGAAATATCACAAAATTGTGTAAAATAATTATTCTCTTAGAAGATATGATCACAAAGAATTCACGCTATAAATCGATATATGGCGTTTTAAACTTTTTATAGCACACTAACCTCAAAATGCCAACTTTATTGTCGATTTTGAGGTTGTTGTGCTATAAAATATCGTATGAGACTGTTGTGGGAGGTGTTTTTCTACCTTGCTCGATTTTCTCACTCGCTTCGCTCGTGCGAAAACCCTCGAGCAAGGTAGAAAACCATCTCCCACAACAGTGTCATAATATACTATTATGACACCTATACGCATTTACGCTGCTTTCGGATTTCAACCAACATATAATTAAAGCCAAACGTTTGGCGATAAATGGAAATTTTTAAAAGTGAAAAACCATAGCTGTAATACACGTCAACTAGTGTAAAATATTCACAAGTTGTTCATTCTATATAGCCAATATGACGCAATCGTCGACACCCCTGTCGAGAATTCGCGCGATTTCACGGCTGCCAAGGATGAACGGTTACCTACACTTTGCTACAATCGCCAAGTACTTTATCTTCGCATCATGTCATCCTCGAATACTGATAAATGATAATTAGTTATTTGAATGAGACACAAGCGTTTTCGGTTAAACAAAAGCAAACTTGTTATCCTGGAAAATTGGCTTCATGTAACAGACTCGTTTTGTGTCTCGTTTATACGTTTGTTTGCTGTTAGGATTGATGGCTTATTTTTTAAAACTTGAAGGATACGTTGTGCCTTGAATATTTCATATTCTGTCATTGGCATGTAAACGTGTACTATTCTGCGTAGATGCAATTTAATACACATATGTTTACAATTCATGAAAGTAATTTTTTATTGAGAAACAGCATATCGGTAGTGAAAGAAGAAGCCAATTTTGAGTATTTTATTATGATTTATTTTATTCAAAATACAAATTTCGTTATCGTGTATCTTACATAATATTTAATGCCTGTATATCAGCTTTGTGAATAAAGTAAATGATGACTAAATTGATTTGAATATAGAAATGAATAATTAACATATTGACAAAATACAATTAATTTAAATTTATAATAAGAGTGCGTTGGTACATAAAAATGAACTGGAAATACTTCTTTCCGTGGTTACTTAATTTTCGCAAGTTATGCAAATACTACTTTTACATAAATATTTATAATTCAAGTTTAGTCTTTAAAAAATACTATCTCGTATTATAAATATTGCACACAAATCTTGATTTGTGTCTTAGAATTTCGAGACTTGTGACATTTAGGTACAAGTATAAGAAGACGTGTTGTTTAATCTTTTAAAACTCTTTTGAATTATTGGTTCTTCTTTTCCATAAAATCTTCTAAAAAATTGACTAAATGATTCTACCTTATCTTAATGATTTTCAAACCAAAGAAAAGCGTCATCACAGACCCTCATAACCTTAAGCTACCTATAAAGGTAACGCATCTCCCTACTTTTTTGCCTTTGCCATCACACTGAGGGTGAAAATATCAGTGTCATAAATTACACCCTCATAACCTTTTCGATTTGAAATATAGATAAGTACATGACACGTACGATGAAAAGGATATATAAGAAAGTCTGAGTCAATTTAAAAGCTCGTCAATTTTTTGTATGCAATAAATTTGCTAAATTAAGATTAAATTTTCCGCATACTTTCAAAAAACTGTTTTTAACACATATATTAAATTACCATGCATTTTTAATATCGATGAATAATGAATGTTTTCAATAAAAAAGTACACTAAAGATAAATAAATATTCTGTTGATACAACCAGTTGGAATAAGTACTCTTGAAATATGAAAAATGTTATTTAAAAAAGTAATGCGTGTTAAGTTTTCTAACGTTACACAATTCTGCTTGAAACACTGTTTATAAATACAACAACATTCTTCAAAATTTGTTAATTTTGCTCTAAGGCAGTATTAAGTGGGCAAATAATATTTATTAAAAAAAACAATCCTAAAATCACTTGCAAAGATAGAAAAAGGAGGTCTTCAATAGCTTGAAACGCTTTTCATCTTAATCTAATTCCTAACTTATATCAAAATATTCAATTAATTATATTCTTTCACTTCAATACAAGAATCCAAAAATTTACTAAATTTTCAATTTTCTTAAATTATTCTTACATAGTAAAAATAAAGTTTCCTCAACCCAAGAATATTCCTCCCATACGTGCAGCTCGAGGCGCACACCACCTCGCCTCATACTACTGGTGAGTGAGTGACTCGAGCGCGCGCGCGCGCGGAGGAGAGAGCTCAAGCGCCTTTGACCTTGGGATGACCCTTATTCTGATCACGCCCAAACGGCGTTGCTCGTCTCACGCGTGTTAATGCACACCGCGATGCGCGTGCATCGTAGCACGTGATGGAAAGAGAGGTGAAATCGAACTCGGCCATCGCCTCTTCCGCCAACATTTTTGCGTAATTTAAACATTGGCAATTCAAAAACTTCACCGTCAACTCGATGTTTACTCGATGCAGTCTTGCGAATTTATTTGCGAAGTATACTTTGAGGGAGTCGTAATAACGTAGGTTGCAGCTTTTATTATCCACGCTTATGGAGTATTTACGCATTGAGAAAGTTTGGTAACGGTAAAACAAAAGTTTTTTTTAGATAAAGAACGTTGAAATTTGTTTTGAAACTTCTGGAATAAAAATAAATTATTTTTAGAAAATGTGTGCGTATACCGAAGCATGTAAATGTGAATGTACGTAAGTAAGATTTTGCGTATGCGTGGGTATATTTAAAAAGAAAATTTAACTTTAAAAAATATTAAATGAAATAATGGACTATATCAATTCAATATACATATTTGCACCTGATACTGTAAACTTTCTATAAAGCAATTATTAATATTTTATACTAGGTACAAGTATACAAATCGAAATATTCTAAGCGTATTTTTAATTTTAATAATATATTTTAAACTATAAGTTATACATATTTCCTGGTTTTAATTTTAAGAGATAGTGTAAAAATGTGTACGTATGAAATTATTCATGACGCAGAGCATACGAAACAGTTACCATCTAACTTAAATTGCCCGCGATTTGATTAATTCATTAGCGTTCATATGTAGATTGCAATTGATTAAAGAATCAAATAAAGCCCACCGATTTTTCCAGTTCAAGTTTACGATTATACTAACCCGGCGTTATATGCATTAATTATGCCAATTTTGATTCAATCCTATAACGTCAAGATAATTTATAAAATTTAATGAACTCTGTAAAATATATTCACAAATGATCGTAAAACATCTTATTTAACAAGTACTTAAATAGAAAATAATTACATGTGCTTAGTTGATTTGTGCTAATTTGTAAAACATTAAATATGAAAGTAATGGTTATAAAGTTAGGTATAATTTAAAATCTGAATTAATTATAAAATAGAATTAATATTTATGTTTATTATTAATTGTATTTGAATTAATTAGTATCAGATTGGCAAGATCTTTGAACTAGAAAGAAGGCTTCATCTAATTTTTGCTTCTAGTTGATTCTTTTTATTACTAGGTGAAGGTGAATCGCGCAAACTAGATCCTTGAATGACGAGAAAAATACTTCGTAAAAGTATCTATCTTGGGAAAGATCGAATCATACAAAGTTTTTCAAGTGTTAACATGTTTGCCTGAAAGTTTGTACATTTTCACTCATAAGTGACGGAGTGAAACTTTCTGCTTATTAAAATGATACTCTTCTTATAGTTCTGATAAACAAAACTATTAAACCGAACAAATAAACAATATTAATTATTGTAAGTACTTTTCGATATAATGAAAAAACATTTTATCTTTGTTTTACTAAAGAAAAGGAAAATAAAATGGACACATCTTTCATGCACCATTTTATTCGCTTATGAAAGATACGCGAAGGCGAGAATGACCGAGTATGAACTTTGTAAATGATTCCAATAGGCTTTGAAATTTATGCCGCGCAAAATGACGTTGCTCGAGGCGTAAACGATTTTCGCGATCTTTTCCTGTTCGACATTCACTCTGAGATATTTTTATTCGTGCAAATTTTAAACTTCTATTAAGAGTATGAATCTAAATACAATGCTCGCATCCAATACATTGTTGTAAATTAAAACAAGGAAATTGTACATTTAAAATGTTTACACTTGTTTTTCTTTCCTTGACGTAAACGTACGTACTCAAGGTGTTAAATAATCTTTCATATAATGTATTCTTAGTATCCGAAATAGTATTTCAATCATAACTTTTGAAAATAGATTCCTAAGAATTTAAATTAATATACCTACAAAAATTTCAATTTTTTCATAATAATATGAAGTTATCGCTGGATATGATAGAAAAGAACAAGGCTAACTTGGACATATTCAATCTTTTGAGACTTCTATTTCTTACCTGTCCATTTAAAAATGTTGAGCCCTTTATTGATATGCTTAGTTTTATGTTAGAGTCGAAGTTACCCTTATTATTCGCTACATCTTTTAATAATTAATAATTAAACGCAATAAATTTTGTTCGTTTTATTTTCATTAAAATGTTGATATTAATATCAACAAAATAGCGATCTTCGTCGATATATGGAAATCCCTTAACGATTAAAGCTATTCGCGTGAAGAACGGCAGTTCAGCAAGGCCTTGACCTTACCCAAACGGTCGGTGAATCGCTTTTGGAAATTCGCCATGCTATCATTATTTCACCGGTCGCGAGTAGCTCGGGCGCCTCCGTATCGTTCTATCGGCACTGCTGCATTGTATATCTTTTATTTGTTGTTTGCTTTCTCAAAGAGAAAGCTTTGGAACAATGAACATTTATTTATCAAAGATTTTGATGAATTTTGATGTTTTCAAGATTTCTGAGTCAGAAAGATAGGTTTTTAAAAAATGTCTGTATGTATGTTTATATGTCTTCTTCTTCTTTGGCTATGGAGTGAACCTCCGTTTCGCCATTACCGGGTGGAATATGTTTATATGTACGTGTGGTAGGGAGGGATATGTGTGTGAGTGTACGTATGTGCGACAAAATTGTATCCACGATAACTCTTTCATGGAAGCATATTACGAGCTGAAATTTTTCTAACATATTACATATATTTTAATTTAGAACTGATTAGATTTTGAAGCTGATTGAAAAATAAAAAGTTCATTTTTTAATAAAAATAATAATTTTAAAAAAATTTTAAAATAGAAAAAAAATATTTTTTGCTTTTTTATACGTTAAACAAGTTTAAAATTTGTACGTTTTTAAAAAGAAGATGTAATTTCCTTCTAATTAGTATTTCTAACAATTAGCTCAAAGCTTTTTTAGTGGAAGAAAATCTCATTCAATGTATATCTTAATTATTACTTAATTATCTTATTACTTCAAGTTTTATGATTTTCTGACTGGAAATATTTAAGCGCGTGCGCATAATGAATTAATTTTAGCATTACTTTATTTAAAGCTAATTTCCAATACAAAATTCTCAAATTCGAATTTTCAAGACCTCTCTTTGAGAAAGCATCCTGCTAAAGAAATTATCAGCGGTTTTATACATAAAAGGCTGACACATTAATCATTTAACTAAAATCAATATTTCAATTAACCTGATGTTTTTTATGTAAATAATTAACACTGTGACTAACATTTACTAACGCATGATTTTCTTTGTTTGTTTTGTTCTGCAGTGAAAAATGGATGCTGAAAAGGTAATGTGATCAGTACTAACAGTCATTATGAAATCGAAGATTTCATTTCAGTTGCTGATGGAATTAATTAAGTTAATTAATTATAATACGATGATAATATTCAGTAAAATAGTATAACATTTATGTATTTATATATTAAAAAAATATTAATAAAATTTAGGATACAAAGTAAAGTAATTTAATCTATTAATTGAATTTAAAAATTCACTTTGATTTTTTAAAGTTAATAATGATTTTCTGCACCGCTCAAGTTTAAAACACATTTGAAAGTTAATCCCGCACAAGGTTTGCGTGCATTATTAAAAAAAAAGGTTATATATACTTTCTTAAGAACTCTATAATGAATAAAGCCCTCAGCGATTGACATTTCATTCGAACGAATTTGGAATTGGCAAGCACTATTGCGCACATTTGCATGGTTTCCCATACCATAAATCATTCTAAAAAAGACTGTTTGTTAACAAACGGGTTTACAGTCGAGGGACGGAAATCAGGAGCAGCCTTCAACGCCCACAGCTCTCGCTCCTTCTGACAAGGTATATGTACATATCAGCATAATACAATATATAACCTATCATACGTATGGAAGACAGATGTACGTATAAATATATAATATACATGGTGCATGTAGATATGTATATTATGCGATCTGACACATGACAAATATTCGCGCGAAATTTTATCGAGCTCGAGAATATCATTGTGCGCATGGTAAATTTATACGTAAAACTGGTATCAGGGCTAAAACAGTTTTAAAGCATAGTTTGCTCGAAAGAGAAAGTCCGAAATACTTGTTGATTCTATATTCAATATTGAAAAACAAAGCTAAACAGTTTTAACTTTGATTTCTGGTTTCTGTTTACTAATTTTGTTCAATAACTCTTATCGTAATAATTATTTTTTGAATTCTGTATTACTAACATATTAATGTTTACTAACATGCTTTTTTCTTAATTTTAAGCGGATACATGCCGATAAGGATGCGGTGAGTAAAATATTTATTCTTTACGCTTACTTTTTATGGAAATAGTGAAATATTATAATTGCTTTTGCAATAGACATTTTATTAGAAAATTGTCTGCTAATACTTCATTATTTCTTGTATTATACATCTACATCAAAAGCCACAGTTACAATTATATCATTTAGTAAAAATTAAACGATTAAGGCGTTTCTTTAAAATAGTTGTCGATCTGCTGATTAAAGAGATTACTATCACTTTTTAATACAGTGCCTACATAGTTAGATTAGATATATTTAAGTAAAAAGAAAGAATTTCTTGATATAAAATAGATGTATACCTATCTTAAGAATTTAAGGAGCCGCCGCTTTTTATGGATGATACAATATACTTATTATAATTACCAAAACTTGACTAGTTTTAAATCTATAGGGTTATAGCAAATGTTATGTCTCCTTTCTGTTGATTTTAGAGAACAGTCATATCGATGGCATTAAAATTTACATTATTATCTAATGTACACCCTGCTGAAGTGGATTCTTTCTAGAATTGTTTAAATTTTGACGCTATGAAGTTGTATAATGGTGCGTCTTATACTCCACATTCTGTTTCACGAGACAAAAGTTGAAACGTACCTAACTTCATAGTACAAAAAGTTGATAGGTTTGTGTATAACTTCGTAGCACTAAAATTTAAATAATTCTTGAAAGAATCCATTGCAGCAGGGTGTACATAATCATAAAACTAACTTATTCTTTCTGATATTGATAGTATAGTTACACTAAACATATATTTCTTATCTTAGAAAAAACAAATATTTCTTAAGTGTAAGTTTTCGGCGTTGAAAAGAGCAAAATTATCGTTGCCACAGAAGTGACATTTTATTCCACTGAACCAAAAGTACCACGATATTGAGCTTCAACAAATTTCATTCATTTAAGATTTTGAACTTTTGTAAAGAAAAATATGTATTCACTGCCCCCTATAATTATATCGTAAAGAGTTTGCTTTTTTTTATTGATAATATACTGGCTAAAATAAATGAGATTGATTTCTATCAGAGTAAGTGTCCTCTAAAATTATCTTAGTAACGTAACAATTGATATGCTTCTTTATACCCACTTAAAATATAAAGACCGGTTTTAATAAGTATATTAAGTACATCATCCTATAAAATTAAAAAAAATCAGTGTAGAAATCAATAAACCGTTTTTCTACATTTGAATAATCATTCAAATATGAGTATAAGAAGCGAAGACACGAAACCTGACAGTTTCTTGCATATCATCCTTACAATGCAAGCAATCCCAGTCTATCTCAATTATAACAGCAATTTCCAACATTGCATTAGTCAAATCGATTTTCATAAGAGTTTCAACAAACATTTATCCCCCTAGAGTATACCGCCGCGTGCACACGAATTTCTCGCTCGCGTCCTCGCACACTTATATCACTCACTCCGCAGCGGATGTATCGAGGTGCAGGTATATCGAACGCGGAAATCGAGTTCGATCGCGCGGCGAAGGAAAGAATCTGGATCGAGGCCCCGTCGAATTAGGCCGCTTGACCTCCCGGACACATCCACCTTGCGAGTTGCACCTCCTCGCGATTATCAGGTGGAATTGCGTTAACCTGCTCCTGCGTTTTCTTCTCGATACACACGTGCACGGGAGAGAAGATCTTTTTCTCCGATTGGAAGTGCGCGCGATATATAGGTGCGCGAAGGCCCACCGGGGAATATTGCGCGTTCGTGGTCGAGAGATAATTGAGATTCTTGGGGAAAAGTTAGGATGGAGGAAAATCTATAATTTATAAATATCTTTATAAACTGTTAACAGTTTTTAATATTGACCGTAAAAAAAATAATAATAAGAATAAGAAGAAGAAGAATAATACTTGTTCATCATACAATTTATTACATAATTTGAGTGAATGCTTAATAATAATAACAAAATTTTATTTTCATTCCACAAATATATTTTTAAAATTGAATTTATACTGATGAATTGCAATAAGAAAGTAACAAACATGCGTTGATAATAAATTTATCTTAACAATGCGATAATCAAGACATTAATTTGATATTGATATGTATATGTTGGCGTACCAATTATAACAACAATACGAGCGATCACGGTATCGCCATTCAGCATACTCAAAAATTCACGAGTTTCAAACGTGATTACAATCGATTTGAGGATAACTTACTGTTTTTACTTAATAATCTAGTATCAATTTGAAAGAATGATAAGTTTTTGATTGTAACTATTTAACCAAAAAAATATACAATTTATAAAAAAACATTTGGAAGATTATTTCGATACACCTTTGTAACGTATATACATACAAATTCTGTATATTTATAATTTATGAAAATATTACAAAACTTTTTCTGATTTTGTATAATATTTCTCACAATAATTTCTATAGTAAGTACAAGAGTTTCACATAAATTCTAGACAGTATTGATCGACGTAATCTAAATGTTTTTAATATAATTAAAGTTTTATACTTTCATTTCTAGAATCTAAATAATCAACATTTTAGTATGAAAATAGTCGTATTGATTTTTAGACTTAAAGTTCATTGACCTGAAGTAAATATATACAACGCTGATTAAAAACATTCGAAAGACAATAATTTTTTAATATTTAAAACATTTTTCTTTTCCGTATTACAAATTTATTTCAGTACGAGTGCACTATCATGCGATTTTTCTTGCATTATTAATCGATGATAATTGGCGCTAATCATGTGTCATTATGCATATAACTTTTGCACAGTTCGCCGACTTGGGCTGACTTGTTAATTGTCACTGTTCACGACGCAGAAACAATCATGTGTAAAAAATTATTTGCACTGTCATAACAATGAAAAGAGCATCTTGTTCTCTACGCACTTTTGTTCTTTCATTAACGTCACAAATATTACAAGTAACGCATTGTTCGAATGCAATGTCTTTATTTAATACATAAATCTACGTTGAATTTATTTATCAATAAAGAATGCTCTACTTGTAAAATACTCTAAAATGCTCTACATAGTTGTTTAATTGTTATCTTATACCTCTTTCAATTAAGATTAAAATAAAGAATTTATTAATTCTTCCTAATATAAGTAATTATTGAGATTTAGTGATTATACAATAAAACAATTAATGTTTGTTTTCAATTTCTGTAATTAAATCCAAGTTTACATTGCACAGCTTGTATTTATTTTATTTATTATTTTATTATTACACAAATATACAATAAAGTTGAACATATTAGAGTATATTCAGTTTATATTTACTTCCACTAGCTATATTTTATGCGTTTGAAGTATTTATCAAACGATTCACACCCTCTATTTCACCCACGCTTATGCATTAACTGATCGTTTGTATGTAGGTATTATATAGCGAATAAACTTCTTAGATGTTTAACTCTATCATTCGTAAATTCTTAAAAATTATGCAAGTACATATACAATGTTGTAAAGATTAGTTTTTAAATTAAACCAATATAAATTTATAGATTAGAACTGTCAAATTGTGATTTCCCCAAAAGCGTATTCACTAAACCAACCATGTGTAATACACGCATTTCATAATAGTGCCTCCGAAATTTAATCGTCTCGTCATTTCCTTCTGCGGAAGGCTAACTGATAAGTACAACATACTCTCGCATTTTGGAGCTAACAATATCGTTTTTTTTAAGACGATGGGTGCGGTCCGTGCTTAAATGTGAAATATTCGACTATCGTCCATCTCTCGTTTTTACTTGTTGATTTTTACTCATGAAACGGAATTTAGGAGCGGCACAACGGTAATTACTTGTACCAACAGTAATTATTTGAGTTTGGGAACATTGCATATTTTTTTCCTTATTTAGACTACGAACAGTATACGAAGATTATATCAAAATTATCGTAACGTTTGATATCAAATAACTCGTATACAAAATAATATAAAAATTATTTCGATAAGTTTATAATTAACTATGATAGTTTATAAAAGTATGTGTACGCTAAACTACTTTATGGTAAAAAGTGTGTACTTTTCATGAGTCAATGAACTTAATGAACACGCCCTTTGATACTGTAAGGCAGATATGACTCATACAGGCATACGCATTAAAGATACTAGCGTACAATATAATATATATTCTAGGAATGGGGAAATCATTTTTGTCTTAGATTATTCCTCCAATTTATAATTTGCAATTTGACTTCATCATTTAAGTAACAGAAATATTGATAAGCAAGTAATAATAAAAAAGAAATAAATTAAAACAATATGTAATTTTATATATATATATATATATATATATATATATATATATATATATATATATATATATATATATATATATATATATATATATATATATATATATGATTGTTATCGTTTTATTTCATTTTTTACAACTTTTATAAAGAAATATAGATGTTAGGCGGATGAGGTACAAAATATTATCCTGCGTATACTTAGTCAGTGTACAAATATTTTCATTTAGCACACGGTGCATAATATTTCTGTAAATACGAAAAATTCATATTTGACGGGCGCTAATGCAGCCGTCGCGAAGATAAATCTATAGCCCGCATAAACTTTGACGCGTACAGCAATATCGCGCAGGTTATTGCTGCCGAAGAAAAACAGAGGAAGGCACATCGCATATCGTAAACTTTTCACTCACATTACTTATTGACTGATTTAAGCAAAAAGTACAGTTTAAGTTTTATCGCGTATCTTAACAATAAATAAGATAGTAATATCTTTACAACAGAATATAAACATAAACATGATTTGATAAAATAGAATAAAAAATTATCATTTTTTTAGTTTACAAGCTGTTACAACAAGTACTTATTCTGTTTTAATAAAAATGTTACATAAGAATTAAATCTCGGTACTTTATATTAGCAGTAATAAGACTTCATAAATTGTGTAACGAGGTTATCTCTTTGTCAACAAGAAACAAGGTTTCAAGTCAAATAATTCCAAAAATTTCATAGCTACATTCTAATTGTTTATTAAAATTAACCTTTTTTTTGTTAAAATTAGTCATAACTATAAAAGTTATTTTTGTTTCATTGCTGAATCACTAACAAAAGAACACCCACTAGTGTTATTCATGCATTCGGTTCAAACTGAATTTAATCTCTTTTATACAAAAAAAAAATTGTCGTAATGCCTTTTGAAGACCCATATAATATTAATCAAGAACTAAAATTTCTTATTCTTTTACTTATTTTTTCATTAATTTAGAATTCGTTATGTTCATATGCAACCTCAAATGGCCCTTAGGAAAATTTGTATTTACAGTTTATATTTACACGTAAATAATGTTAAGATAATATTCAAATTGTTTTTAAAAATACACGTTCATGACGGTCATTCAATCTCTACCCTAGGCATTACAATTTCTTCGAACGAAGCACTTCTCAACTAATCATTTCATAGAAATTTGAATCAGTCTATGAAGGTCTAAAATTATTTATAAAATTAATATGATTTCCTGTACGATACTATTACGTGCTAAGAACATTTCCTGATATAATTAACCGCCAATTTGTAACTTACATGTAACTTTCAATCAAAAAATTATTTTCACTTGTACAACTACATGCCGATCAACACGTATTACAAACTGAAAACAATGGTAAACGCTTCGCGAGATCAAATAGAGCCGGTCTATATCCGCAAAAAATAAGGACAGCGGAGCAGCAGTTCTCTTTCCCAACGTTGCTATAAGAGGTCAACTGGCTCGCTCGCTCGCTCGCGTACACTCAGGTTCAATATAGTACGTAATTGCAAAATTGTGGGCTCGTGACAGTCACTGTCATTAACAGTCTCGTCCGGTGCTTACTCGCACGCTCGAAGTGGGGGCGTAGTCTATCTCTGTCTCTCTTTAATTTTTCGTTCTGTTCCAATTTAAAAATATGCCCGTTTATTTATTGAATTGATAGAAATTTAGCTGAAGGTCTCTTCTAAAATTCTTTTTCATTGTTTAATGGAAATATTTGTTGGTTGATAGTTATTTTGTTAGGTACACTTATAGAGGCCAAACGGAAGTAAAGCAAGCGGTCAATTTTCCTATCACACAAAATAAGTAATTGGATAATTCCAAGAGATTGTACGAAATTAATAGCGGACATTGTTTTACTCAATTCCCTACTCTTTTGTAGATACAAGATAGCTAATTCTTTCCATACGATTGTACAATTATAATACACTTGAACTTTTTTTGCCGCAAAAACTAAAATCTGCCATTTTTTTTTTAATTTCCAAAATAGTGATCCGAATTTCTTCCGCAAATTGCAAAATATAATACTCCATGTTTCCATTGTCACGCTTCCCATTGAGCCGTTCACCAACCCCCACCGTCCTGCGCACTCTGCGACAAAAATTGTCGTGCCAGTGTCTGTCTGAACCAGACCGTCACCACTGGAGAAGGGAAATACCGGTTCTCGCGCGCACCAGACAGTGAGCACAGATGAAATTTTACTGTTAAATAAAGCTTCTATAGAAACAGCAATTCTTAGCTTTACGCGTATCTCAATATTGCTGTAGAATTACTCCTTTATGAAGTAGTTCGTATGAAAAAACCTCGGCATGATTTGATATCTTCGAGCACAACTTGTAGTATTATTGACATAGTACCGAACTAACTGATTATTAGGCTAATCACCAGACAGATATAGAAAAGCGAATAAATTATGCGGGATCTCTTACAATTCGTTCGCAAAATGTTTTATTTATAGTTTGAAATTAACATTGTGCAGGCAAATAAAACTTTTAAAATAAAATTTTGAAATAACTCATGTCATCACTCAGTCGTAGCTCTTTTAATTCTTGATCTGACTCAACCAAAATCGATACACTCAATAATTAAAAAGTAACTAAAATTACTTTCACAATATCTAAGAAACAACCAATATCGTTTATCTCCCTACTAAACAGGTAATCACCAAATAAATACTTACATAAAATAAAACTACTCTCACAATAGATCATTCACATCTAAACTATATATCTCCAGCCCGTCACTCTCCAACACACTATCCAACACCAAAAACTGTCAACACACACACCCTGCAACAATGGCAATCCTCAAAACCGACCCACCGAGCATTGAAACATCATCGATCCCCCACCTCTACCCACGAAGGCTCTCCAGAGCCATACAACACAAGCCTTACGCATAACCCCTCCACCGTTCCCCGCGCACACGTGCACGGCATACTCGTTATTATACACACACGGCAACGGCGGCGGCGGCGGCGGCGGCAAAGCCAGCGGCCCACCGCGCACACTCTGCCTCCAGGAGTCGCCGGAGAGACATACGCGCGGGCGCGCGCGCACACACACATACACACACACACACACACACATCACCGGCCAATCAGCGGCCTCGAATTCACCGGGTCTCTCTCTCTCTCTTTTTATATATTTTTTTTCGGCAAGCGCGCGCGTATCTCGAGCCCCTCGAGCCGGCAGACACACTCCCGCGCACGCACAGTTCCACGCGCGAAAGCAGGCCCGATAGTCGCTCGTACGCGGGTGAACACGCTCGCGAAGGTTGGTGCGGATCACGAGGGGGACTGGAGAGCTGCCTTGGAGGCGAGGAACAGGTCTCTGCAGGAGCGAAGAAGGGAAGAAGACAGGGTTTCTTTTTTTTGGAGTTTCGCGGGCGTCGGAGTTCGGTTGTGAGATCGGTATTGGGGCTTTTGGATTCTTTTTTAGTTTGAGTGAAAGTCGGAGATGGCGAAGAGGATGGACAAGAAGCCGTCGTCGTTTAGCCTGAAGGTAAATTTTGTGAGATTTTGTATCGATCTGTGGGTTGAATTGTTTTGGGATTTTTGGGGGAAATCGGCGGGTTCGAGTTTGATTCGAATCTTCTGTGTACCGAATTATTTTCGAATTATCATTTGAGGAAATGTGAATTTTTTAGTGTACGTGTAATATTGCATAAAATAAGCAAAGAGAAAAACAATTTACAATTTACAAAAAAAGAGATATTACCGAACTCGATAGTTTCTTTACAATCCGAAATCATACAGCACGAATGGTAGTATAACAAAAGAGAAAATTTATTTATTTTTGTACTTCGTTTTGACTAATATTTATAATAACAGATAGTTTTCGTGTAGTATGAAATCAAAAATTTGTGAATAGTTAACTATACGTCAGTAAAAGCTTCAAATGCACCCACGGAACCGAAGTAATAAACAAAAACATTGCTCTGCTCTTTTGCACTTTTATGATACATTTTCTGAAAGGAATATAATAAGAATACAACTAGCTTTATTCCCAGTATAAACTGATTGCTTTTAAATGGGAAAAGCGTATCTTCGTGGTAGTTTCGTAGCGTCCTCCAAAGCATCAAGAGAAAGCGAAATTTTATCTACCCACCAACAAAAAACAGTCTTCAGTTTTATCGTCAATCCTCCTAGAGAAACAGCGTGACTATTCAAACATTTCCCGCCAAATAGATAAATAGAAGTTTGTACACATTTTCTGATCAAATAATAAATGAAGCTCCAAATATTTTTTTTTTCAAGTTTATGACCATCACTATTCTAATAGTCAATATTGACAAAATTAAAATTAAATTAAATTAAATTAAAATTAAAATTAAAATTAATTAATTAAAATTAATTAAATTTAAATTCAACTTAATTCTTTTATAAAAATCAAAATTAAGTATAATGTCTTTTTTAAAATAGTAACGCCTAAAATGGCGAAATGGAACAACTTATTAAAATTATCGTGCATATTATTACGTTTTTCTGATAATTCAAATTAAATTTTATGGTTGTTTTAATTATCTGGAATATAAAGTCCATTCATTTACAACAAAGCAGATCGAGTGAAAGATTTATCAACTTCTCTTTGTAAAAGAGAAAACACTGCTTGTTCAGCACAAAAGAAATCAAGTCTGTTCAATAAAAGCAAAACAAATCTTATCAAAGTTTATAATACGCAGTAAAATATCAAAACATGCACTAAATTTATCACCAGAATACATCAATTACAACTTAATATGACACATTAACAAATGATCAAATGAAACTCGCATTCAAAAACATCGACACTTGCAGTACCTTCTTATCTGAAGCACTTCGGCGAGGGCGAATTACCATACACGAGTTCTCTCGCGTGGGAGACGCACTATCAGCGCGTCTGGCTGCTGCAGTTCTGTTATTATAATTAGCAAATATAACGCGAGTGCATCGTTCGGTGTATCGCGAATCCAGACGAGCGCACAGCAGCTGGATATTGATACCTCGTATTCCCAATTTTTCTATTTTCTTAACACACGACCTTATAGCTTGTAATACAAGCTGTACTGTCGTAATTAGCGCAAAAAGTGGCTTTTGTTTAGGTACAATGAGAGCGTTTATGTAACGACAATGGGTTTCGTTGTTAATATAAGTGGAAAAATGATGCCTTTTTTGCGATTGATAGTAAACCTTGGTATTGGCACCTTTTTACGACAGAGTTGCTGTAAAATTAGCCGTTGAATTCTAAGTGCTTGAATTTTAAAGACATACAATTTTATTTGTCCATTGAGCAAACTGACTTTATAACTTCAAAATCAAAAGTTTCCATTTAGATATGTAGAGTGCATTTACTCTTTTTATAATTAAGCAATACATTAATAAAAAGAGAGTGCTAGGTTCCAATCAAGTTTTTTATTTAACTCTAGGGCAAACGGAAATTTTAAAATACACAAATTGTTCTAATGATCATGTGAATTTCGACAGTTTATTAGATTAACGAGAAAGTAATGACCTTTTTTTAAAACGTGTTTGAAACATATAACTATTGCATATTTAGCTACAGGCTAAGTAGGTATAATTTTCCATTAGCATCATACATTTTTATCATCCACGTGATGCAATCACATTATAAAATAAATTTTATTCTTAATTATCATTAAGTATATAACTAAACTTGTTATAAATTAATACGTTAATAACCAATTTATGAACTAATGCTTATGACAAAAATGATATTATCAGTAGATTAGCATTATTCGAAATCCCATTTACCTAATTGAAAAATCAGTATATTCTTCAGCACGAGACAGCAAAACAAATATTTGAATTGCTTCTCGGAGAAATATCATGACAGTAAGATTACGCAATACACGAATTAACCTGCAAAAAACGATCTTCAAAAGCGAGAACGTCCATCAGAAGCCTCACACGACGACGTATCGCATCGCGAAACAGCACATGTCGTTTTTTTTATAGCAAACAACGCGTACACATTTCGAAACACGGGCCACGATAACGACGGCAATTTCACATATATATAAATTCAGAGCGACGCTCGCGCGTAGCCACAAGTCGGTAGAATTCTGAAACTTCGCGTTTGATTTACAACGGTTCTTAGTGCATGATTTTATTGTGCTCCCATAAAAAAAGAATCTGTGGCAATATGGCAGATCGGCGCTTGATACAGTGCAGAGTCACAAAATACAGTGGCGATGCGCGGTTGCATTCGATCACCGTGAATGAGAATTCGAAGCACTCCGCGGAGAATCAGGTAAACGAGAAAATAAGAAAAATCAACCTATTTGAAATTTTTCCTCCTTCATTTCGGAGTTGCGGCTTAAAATAAACTATTCAGTCAACTCGACATCACGAGTTCGAGCCTCTTCTTCTTCTTCTTTTTTTTTCCATTGAGAAAAAGAAATCCGCACGCCTACGCGGTCACGCGGTTTCGTCCGACCGGATGGAAATGCGTCGAAAGTGAAATTTCTTTTTTTAACGCCGTGAACGAGGCGCGAGTTATTTGGGTTAAAGTTTTGCACTAAAAAATACGAACGTAAATACACAGATAAATTTATATTTAGTAAAAATTTAAACAAAAAAGTTTATTCGGGATTAACTCTATAAAAATTATTGCTGTGATGGTTATTTAAAACAATTTAATGAAGGCATTAAAACCGTTTATAAAATATTGTTTAAGAAGTTTGTAACATTAAAGTTGTAAAAACAAGAACTGATTTTTTCCGTGAAAGATAAAATTCAATAAAAATTTGTGTTATTAGCTTATCTTCAAGCATCTTTCTAAAATGTAATTCTAATAGGTATATGATGTTTTCAATAAATTACAAACAATTAATATACTCATATAAAATATACTACACCCTGGTAGATAAATATCCAGTTCTATCTAGCTTTTCGGCTTTCTATCAGGGCCATGCCCTTAATTCATGAAACTAGATAAATCCAAACAGTTAATTTCTACTTAAATAAAAAAAAACTTCATTAAAACACTAAGAAAAAAAACAGTCTTAACTGTTCTCTCGTCACAAAAGAAGCAGAGCACAAAATACACCAAAAGAATGCAATTTTCTCGAAAACAACGAAATTGTACCGCCTACATGGAAAGTGAAATTACATTTCCACCTCGTATCCCTGACCCCGTGCATTTTCGTTCATGCGCCCACGCGAGAAGCGCAGAGCCGGAGAGAGTTATATATACGTGTATAACTCGCGCGACGCTCGTAAAGTGTCGCTAACGTCCGCTCGAGAGAGTTAGGGTCGAGGCTCGCTATAGGCCGTCGGCGAGACGCGAGAGAGATAGACGCGAGATACGCAAAAGCTTGATGTTGCGGCTCCCACAACAAAGAGACCGCTAATACGGGCATAAAGAAGAATTAAAGAGATTTTGCAATCATTCATGTATGTGAATAGGCACAATGGCAGTTGATTTTGGCATTCATAAAGGCACTTTTTATTTAAAGTGCCCAGACTGGGTTTAAACTGAATGTAATTCTTAAGAAACTTCAATAGATTTTTCCTTTGAAGCTAGGCACTCAAATAATTTCATGAGTACATTTTAAATGTTAGTGAGATCAGTTATCTGAATTTTAGTTATAACTTACAACTCTATGTATGTTACTATGAAATCAAACTTATAGCGTCTACGTGCACTGACTACGCGAGACAATTATTAACCAATCGATATGAAACTTATTGTTAGATCTCATACGAAATTACACGTATTACCTAGGCTTTATCAAGAAAAATGTCAAAATATTAACTTGAAGTTAAAATAACAGTCGTAAAATTGACTTATACTTGGACGTAAGCTTAATACTGTGAAATTTTGTTTTATCAATCCAAGTTATTAATACATATATCTATGACATAAAGATTTTATGAAAATTACAATGAACGTTCATATATTAAATCTTTAATTGCAGTAATTCAGAGAATTAATGAATAACTGTATAGTCTAACTAAACTGCTAGGTACCACATTTTACTTATAAAAACATGGTTGGGGATACTTATAGTTTTAAAGAAAAAAATCTTCACAATCCAACCTAGGCTAAGTGTCATAATTTCAATGAAGAATACTCCTGACATTTTCTCTTGTATTATCGCGCTTGTGCTGTCGCCGTTGTAGAACCGCGCATAAAGCCCGCGCACGCGACTGCAGTGGACTGTCGAGCCCCTCTCTCTCTCTCTCTCGGCGCCGTTTTTTTATTCTTGACCTACAATGCTCAGAGCACCGTGTCACGTTGGCTCCATCGATCATAGATGAGAGAGAAATCCCCGCTAGGGCATCGCTTTCGCAGGGATAAAAAATAATACGTGTACGAGAGTTAGAAGCTAATGTGGAGAATTTAGCTAATTTTTTTTGGACGAGTCGGCAAAATTTGTAGCTGGAATCGCCGACAAAATTGGAACAGTGTTTGGTGTGCTAAACAGTGCGAGAAAGTCGAAATTTAGGAAGAAATTATATTTTGATAGCCGATTTCAATGTTATGGTGTATGTATACTTGACATTAATGATATATGGTTGAATTTGTTTGAATTTTTTTAAATCCTCCAATGAGGTTATTGAGAATAAGCATTCTGATTCAATCCAATGCAGTTGGACACCAGATATTTTTAACGACGAGTGTATATTATCATAATTTTATTTATCGGAGTAGTCACACAGCAAATTTATCAAAGTTGTAATTAATTTTATAAATATCAAAGAAAATAAGAATAATGAGGCTGGGTTGCAAATAAAACGTTATATAAATTTAATTAGCTTTTTAGCTATGCAGCATTTTAATTATATTTATTCTATATTTTATTGATTTACATAATAAATCAAATAATAATGGCAGTACTAATAAAATCATTTGTGTTTGAAATATGCTTGATACAATGAACAATACACACTATACAATACAAGTATTTATAGATAATAAAAACAGAAACGGTAATTCATCATCTAAATCTATTACACTGTACGGGAAAGTCGATTAATCACTTGCGCATACAAGCATACACATGAATGAAAATTAATAATTTACGACAAAGACTCAACAATAAGAAACAATGAGAAACACTAGTTTGATACCAAATGTTTATGGAGTAATATTTTATAGTTTACATTCCGAGACCAGACAAACAAATGCCAATCCCGAATCCGCCTCAGCTAAGCGCATGACCCTCCTCGGGTTCAAGCGTTCACCTCTGACCCCCCGTATCAGGAAAATCATTCGCAGAGCGTTTCCCTAAACACTATAAAAAAAAGTCGTTAGAAAAAGCTTGTAATATACATTGAAGTCGCAATAAAATTTCAGTTTAAAATACTTTTTTGTAATTTTTTATAGGTATACCTACTGAGTAAAGACCGATTTGTAATACTTATTACTAAATAATATATGCAATTGATATTACTTTGTTTTTAGTAAAAATTATTATTTTATTGCAATTTTAAATAAATGCTTTTATTAAAAACAACTAGTTATTATAACAACTTTATAATTTTATAGAAGAAAAAGTTTAAAGAATTTTAATTGTTCATGATTTGTTCTCTCAATATATTCGTATCAGAGTATAATTTCCTTTTCAGGATCCCTTTAATTATGGAAAATTAAGAGCGAAACGCTTGCATTATTATCAGAATCAAAAGTTAACAAAATTTCTTTATTATTCTAAGTTTCGATTCAGATCAGAATTAAAGTGTTCTGCTATTCATTTTCAATAAATAAAGTGATTCTAAAAAGAAAATTTGATCCTAATACCTATTCTTCGAAAAAAACGAAACTTTTTGATAAATGTATTCCCATTAAATTTCAATTCTTAACTATTTATATTTATAGTTAAAAAAATGGTAAATAATATTTTTCTTAGTACAAATTACTCAAATGTTATTAGAAATTATAACTCTTACTGAAAAAAAGTATTTGTATCCATTTTGTACTAGAAAATCTAGTACTTTTCCAGTATGCAGATACTTTTTATCGTTCTCAGTGTACCCATATAATCAAAAAGTAATTACATAACTATTCTGCCATTCGTATTATTTTCACCGCGTAACAACTTCTAGTATGAAAACACTTTAATCCACATTACGAAATTACAAATCACATAAATTGCAAGCCTACTTTTTACTCCAATAACGAGGGCAATTTTCGATTATCCGAGCGATTCAGCGTCATTATAGCGTTAGAGCGTAAAACGCCATCGCGTCATATATAGGCAACCGAATAAGCTGGTATATAACTGGGGCCGTCTATTACATCTGCTGCCCTGCGTACCGTGGAGCATAGCGCGGAGAACCTTCCGGTCGTTTATAATACCTATAACATCCCTTTGTCGAGCTCGAAAGGTGACGCAAGCCTTGTCTAATTTTACGTCAGCCAGCCGCTCGCGCACGCCGTACGACGCCTTGCGGACGCGTTTTTTCGGCACGTGCGCGATCGAGATGAAGGTTTTTGCCAGAAATCCCGAGCGGATATCGCCCTACGTCGGAGTTGGTGTTGGTTCAAAGCAAAACGCGGTTCCTTTTCACACTAGGTGACTCCTCTTTTGTTTAATAAAAGAATTTCATGTTTTGTTACAAATTAAATTACTCTATAATTATGGGTACTATTTAGCTCGCTATTTAAAGGACACCTGTTAGGATAAGAGGTTCGTTTTCGGAGTCTATATATAACAAAATATTAAATGTATAATTTTTAAACAAAAGATCATTGATTTATTAAATTTATTTACGTGTAATATTTTATTTTTATATAAAACTAAATATAAACAGTTTATACATGGTAAAACGAAGTTAGTATATTTGAGATTGAGAAAATAAAAAAAGTTCAATCGATTATTAATTGCAACCTTTCTATCTATAACATAACATTTTAAAATATAATAAGTTTCTTATGAAATTCAAGGACACTTAAGATTTTATTTAATTCAATAAATACAAAATATTTTAAAAATGCTGACTCAGTAGAACTATTAAATGATTTTGTTAGAAAACAATGCAGCAAAAAGAAATCCACCATTATTTTGTGCAATAACTGATCAAGTAAAAACATCATACGTGATATATTGTGTACATTTTTTATAATAGCTCACGAGAAATGTTTTTATTTATACCACTAACTCATAGACGGTCGTTGTTGCATTAAAATTTTCCTTTCACTTATTAAAACAGTAAACTGTCTAAAAATGCATACTTTCGCTGTATATACACTCAAGTAACCTGAAATTTGCGTGTAAGAACCGCATTCTATTTTTAAACTCCCACCTTAAAAACAAGTTTTAAAACCTCGCCTGATTGAAGCGAATAAAAAATAATCTTTTCTGATAAACAAATAATCGCGAAATAAAGTATGTATAAAAATCTCTTATCCTTCGTAGAGGGCATCGGCCATCGAAAGGCGGATGGCGTTGAGGCTCTCGCAAAACTGGTTAAAAATAGCCGGTTCGGAGTGGCAAAGACACACAAGCGCGCGCTCGCGCGGAGGGAACATATATATCGTGGCGTCTCGCACACGCATTCGCGCTTTCTATAGAAGCTAGACGCGCCAAAAAGAGAAGCGGACATACATTTATTCGGCTATGCGCGTGCAGAGTTTTCTCGAGATTAAGGGTGGCTTACAATGACGTTCCCTGATTAAAGAATGAAGTACGTAGAATTAGATTAGGGGAAATTATGTACTCGAAATTGGCCAAAGATCGGTACTTTTTACTTAAAACAATTAGTTAAATTAAAATGTATACAAATTGTTTATTTTAGTCCGACAAAGTAAGCAACATTTTTTAGAATTTTTGTTAATAATTTTCATATTTGATGTATATATATATATATATATATATATATATATATATATAGTTAGTTAACTTTGAAAATGCTAAGTAGAATGTTCAGAATCATAGCAGAATAAATGCAATTTGTTTATAACCTAATATTGAAAAAATATAGCAAAGCAGCTTCCAAAATACCAAAATGAATTTGTTTTATATTGAATGTTCCAAATTTATGAGCAACTATTTGAAACGTTGGAGATACCCCCATCCCCTCCCCCTCCCCCTCTTCTTAAACAGATCATTATAATACGAGTAATTATCATATTGACCTTTCAGTTTTTAAATAAATACAATGCGCGATAATCGGATAAGAAAAATTACAAAATAATCAATCGTTTGTCTTATAAATTTATATTCCTTATAAAGGTATAATAAATATACTATTGGAGTTAAACTAATTAAACAATTGTAAAAGTTGTAATAGTTGCAGCGTAAATACTATGTCTCATTTATTAGCATCACTAAGCAAATATAACTATAAAAAAATAATAATTTTTTCATTTTATGTATTCAAAAGGTTTCTTTCTAAATTGTATTGTCACATGAAAATTACACATTTTATTACAAAATTTGTCATGCTATTTGTATTTAGTATTTGAATAAAGCCATGCCAGTTTTAAAAAATGGTAAATTTAAATAAAAAAACTTCCAACAATTCCCAAACTTACTCAACAAACCGTTTTCAACGAAAATAGACCGTTTCAAGTTCTTTTACACACCTCCAAAAACCCATCAGATTCCTAAACCCATTTACTCCGATCAAAAAGAACACCACGACCACATATAAATATAAATCAACGTTGTCCTCCACCCTGTACATTCTCCCCCATACCCAATTTCACCTCAGCAACTATTACCATCTCTCTCTATTCCCTACTCTCTCTTCCTCTCCTCAAACCAAACAGACACACATATGTACCTATATTACATATACAATCCAAGAGAGCGCACATACGAGCTGCTGCTGCTAAGTTTACGCATCATCTCCGTCTCGCCGCGCGCGCGGCATCAAGAAATAAACCGCGCGCTCTCTGCAGTGTCGAGCCTTCGCGCGCACGGCCAATCGCCGGCCTCCACGAGCGTCACACCTCCGGTTCTCTCTCGCACACATTCATACACACACACACTCAC
Organism: Gastracanthus pulcherrimus; assembly: GCA_949152435.1. Lineage (NCBI taxonomy): Eukaryota > Metazoa > Arthropoda > Insecta > Hymenoptera > Pteromalidae > Gastracanthus > Gastracanthus pulcherrimus. Next base: position 194,165,618 of record OX424572.1, on the reverse strand, counting down.
ACATATATATATATATATATATATACGTATTGTAACGTTGGAGGCTCGCTCACTCCTCGAGAATCAGAGGGGGACACATTCCACTTGTACAATAGCCGCTCGTTCGTTCGACGTGTGCACCGGCCGACTTCCTTTCCCTTCTTTTTTCGTTCTACCTTTACCTTCGTTTCCATATACCCATGTGTATAAGCTTCAGCTCTCATAATAGTGGTAGCTTTCTTTGCTTCCTTTCTTTTTGCGCAACATGAATGGGTAAGGTATATAGCTGGATTCGACGTATGCGCGGACGAGGGGACAGATGCGATATAAATGTTGGGAAACACACGCACGCGCGAGAGAGAGACGTTTGCGAAACGGTCGTGGACTTCGATATCGCGCGTGTGTGTATGTGTGTGTGTGTGCGGTCGCATTGGCGTAGGCTTTTTGGAATGCTTTATTACGCGAGATATTCTTTTTTTACGAGCGCGAGCACGACGACGGTGTGATTATGTTAGCGCAGTGTTTAATAGCTCGTCGAGCGATTGCGAGCGCATTTTTTTCGTGTTTGGAGTATTAATTAAGAGCTGCCCTAGAGCTGTAAATTAGATAGCGAGTGAATTTTGAGATTCTTTATTAATAATAGACGTCGATGGATTGAAAATATTGATTTTTGAAGTGTATTTGAAAACACTTGACTTTATCTGGAACTGATAAAGATTTATCTTAAGATGTTTAAGCATTTTTTTAATTATTAAGGAAGCGGCTAATTATAAAATGAAGGCATGTGATTTAAAGTCAATTAACCAATTTTGCAAACAAATTTTTAATTTATTGAAATTGAATAATACATAAACTATTTTTTGTATGTATATATTATGAGAATCATTAAATTTTTACTTCGCATACTTATGATATTAATGTTCGACCTACAAGGAAAATTATTATATATATGTTAATCTTTCGTTAAACAATTATAAAATTATACGTTTCTTTTTTAAACAATAATTATGCAGGAAAATACTGAAGTATATAATTATATAATATTGCATCATTATCTTAATAGATATATTTTAAGGCAAAGTAGTTTCTTTTGTATGTAAATACAATTATTAGAAGGATACAATTTTTTTCAACAACTTTTTTTAATGTTAACTACATATTAAATTTCAAAAGGTAAATGTAATAATAATAAATGATTCAAACATTTATTTTATTAGCCTAGATGAAAGCTTCCAAATAAATTTATTTATTATACAACCCAAAGTTTCTTGTCTGCCCCTGACCGTTCTCTTTCTTAACCCGTGCATCTTAATTAATTTGATAACTTGAAGTTTCAGCAAGTTCAGATTTTGCACATTCCCATACATTATGTACTAAATAATGTAAAAAATCTCTTACTAATTTGAAAATCCACGAATTTCATGAATTTAATTCCCGTTAATTTAAAGTTAGCATCCTAAAATTGAAATCAGTCTTTTAAAAATAAAATTATTCGACATTGCGGATTTCTTGATTCTGGATGAATAATTCCGATAATCGACCATACCATACGTTGAAAAAAAATGTCAACCATTCCAATTTCCAAGAGGTACTAGGTAAAAAGAACGAACCCTTTTCCGCAGATAAAGGCCGCGCTGGTACCACCCGCGACCTCATAATTTCCGCTTCAATTAGCGGATTAATAACCCGCAGTGATGCATCGCGCTCTCTGCAAAATCACAGCGATACAGCGTTTCCTCGAAGCATTCATTGAACAAATTTCCGCGACCCTAATTACCCCATACGTTACACACGCGTTAGCATCAATGCGGTATAGCACACCTGCGCTTCCTGGAAAAAATAGATCGTATCCCGTGTAAAGTAAATTTATTTGGCGTAACAAAGCACTATGCAAAGCTTTTATTGAATTTATATCACGAAAACTCGTATTTAAAACAAATAAAAATTTATATTACTGCCGTCGATCATGACAGAACTCAATGCTTTTGTTTAACGATTTTAGCAAAAAATCTGGCTTAGTAGTGAATGCCAGATTTCTGCCAGACTAGTGTCAAAATTTTAACCTTTGAGGTGTCTGTCGGAATTACAATTATATTAAAACCATTTTATGGATAAAAAAATATGTTATGCTGTTAAATATTAAAATATTAATCACTTTCTAAAAACTATAAAATGTAAAGAAAAACATTGAAAAATAATGAACATAATACAGAACAATAAAAAAACCTATAATCTACCGAGTATCCAAAAATAAGGTCATTTTCATTATTTCTCATAATTCTTCATTAAATATCTTTCTATCAGAAAATCTATACAGCATTCGTTCCCCCCCTCCGAATACACCGTATCCGTATAGAAAAGAATTTCATCATCCTCGGAGGCTCGTCTGCGTGCGCGCGTGCACGTGGCAACAGCAGCAGCCGGTTTCGTTCTCAAAAGCGGAGGCTCGCCCTTTGATCGGCCAATGGCAGAGCAGCCTTATACCCGCTGTATACACGGCCGACGTGCGTCTATCCGCGTCCCCCTTTTTCTTTTTCGTTTTTGAGGGGACAGGGGCCCGTGGCGGTTTATACTGCGTGATGTGCACAAGGAACTTATGCGTATAAGTAGCAAGTTTTATATTTGTTGGCCTGAATCTATGTATGCGAGATGCATCAACGGTTCATTTGCATGTCGCGCACTTGGCGACACTGCGATCAGTAATTGCATTTATTTATGGGGACGTTCTTTGTTGCGTTGATTGATCTTGACGTGACAGATCATTGTTTATGTATTTTGTAAGATGATAAACTTACATGTGGCTGGATCTTTGTTTTTAAAAATATAAGGTTACATTAATTGGAGCGTTTAGTCAATTATTTTTAGAAAGTAAACTAAAAGGGTGGTTGAGATATATTAATGATCTTTTTTGTTATTCTACGATGGCTTACTGTAATGCTGAAAAGGATAATATGACATTTTTATACACGAATTATTGGAAAAGTATAACACCAAGTACAATTTAACTTCTAGAAAGACATTTTCAATGTATCAAAAAGCCATCTGAGAAAATAGATTTTATCACCCTATAAAAATTGCATTAATGTGTAATAGCGTCTTTCATCGCTAGGATATGGCAAAATAAACATTTTCATCTGAAAATGTAGCTTGATGCAACATCTAAACGATATAGAAAGTAATTGACTTTCATTTATCTTTTATATTCATTGCGTAAATTAATTTAATATAAAGACCATAACATATATCAATATGACAATAAAAACTGATCGATTCAATTATTGTCATTCTATCACAAGCTAAAAGTACTATTTTCTTCTAGTAATATCCACCGATCTCTTAATTGATTTTAAAACATCAGCTTATTCATTATAAATATGTTTTACTGGTCTAGGTTTCAATAGGCCGAAAAGAGGATTTTAGAATAATTTTGTTTCGCATAATCAAATAAAGGAAGGTATAGTTCGCACTTTTCCAATCGCAACAAAGGAACTCTTCCTCCCCATTCTCCATCCAACTCACTCTAATTTGACAGATATCACATCAATATACGTTCCCATCAGAAACTACACTGTTAAACACTCCATCCAACTGCATACGATCAAACTAACGACATTCAAATATACTCCGCAATCGAGATCCCGCAGCAAACATCATTCTCCATGCACCGCAAATACATATACCCACGTCTACGAGAAAATGCTCTCATTACAGCGTGCGCAGAAGTAGTACCTGGCCAACACAGTCGCGCATCGTGCATGCAATGTACGTTAAAAGCATCGTGCGAGTATACAGATAACGACAAGAACCTCTATACGAACTACCTGCACAAAAGTATAAGCGCACACATTGCTCATATGTACTTTATGTGTGTGTACTTTGTGTGCACTTGTGCGTGCTGCAATTACGTTATCATCGAGAGGAGCGCGAGCGCGTGCTCGCGTGTTAGACAGGGGCGAATATATATAAAGACGTTGTGTGCTATAACAAGTGCTGCGGTTCTTTTATTTCCTGTACGCGTTTTATTGACCTTCGAGTGATGGGTACGTGGAAACGGTGTCCTAAGGGAGAGTGAAAATTCTATTTCGCGTCTTCGTGGGAATGGTCGATATTCAATTTTCAGATAGTGAGTTTAGGCGTGTAGAAGATGCAGTTAGAAGTATTTGTCCTAAGCAGTTTCGAGTGTAACTTGTTGTTGCGGATGCAAAGTCAATTGAAATTATATAAAGAAATCATAGAATTTAACGCATTTTGAATGTACTACAATTTAAATAAGATTAAGAAACTAAATACGTTGATATATCTCAGAACGTAATAGTATGTAAAATAAAGTATAATGTGAACACTAGGAGAATGTCAGTGGTTTGGGAACGAAATTTAATGAGGCTTTGAGAGGTGTTTTTTAACACCTACGAATAAGTGTAGCACCCTTAAGTTGTTCCTATGAGCCCTTATTCTCGAGATATAAACCAATTGACCTCAATTGTGCGATATTTTAGTGAAAAATGGTACCTCTACAACTAATCATAGGGCTGCAAGTTTTTACATTACAGAAAAATATTCCAAAAATAAATAAAACTAGGCAAAAAGAGCCTTAATTTCAGCGTTTTTTGGTATAAAAATGTTGATCTGTTCTAACATTATTAAGGTACAAAATAGGGGGAAGGAAATTACGCGAAAAATCACCGTATTTGAAAGAGTTAAATCCTCGAATTTCACATGTTTTTTATCACTTTCATTGTAACTTAATAACTTTGTTTAAACTGGATATTTGTAAACGATGCAAAGCTGAAATTAAAGCTCTTTTCGTCTACCTTTATTTACTTTTAGATAACTTATCCTGGGCTAAGAACTTGCTGAGCTATGATCAGAAATAAAAGTACTATTTTTCCTTAAAATAACACACAGTTATGGTCGATTGGTTTACATCTCGCAGATAAGGGCTCATTGGAACAAACTAAGCGTCCTACACTTCATCTTTAGTAATCAGCAAACACCAGTCAAAGCCAAATCAAATGTCGCACACCCGCACGTTCCTCTTATCCCTGGACATCAGTTCCTCGTCTCAACTTCTTACGCACCCATGCAACACCCGTCGCATACGCATTATCCTCTCAGTCTCCTTGCCTCCTTATAACTATTCTCAACCATCACTCTCAATCTCATATTATAATATTCGCACTATTATCTACACACTCACGTGTAACGAGTCAAGTGACTCGTCCATTCCCCGTATACAGAGTCAATATCACTGCAGCCAAGGATACATAAGGACCTTGAGCGGGTCTGCATGCACACACATTGCAACGGGGGCATGCACGCCGCCGCACGAAGGAAAAAGAGCTCCGGCGTGTTCAAGTGCACGTCCCCGCGTGTATATATATATCTATTTTTATTGACGGAGAATGGCTCGTGTATAGTTGCGTATGTGAACGAGAAAGAGAGAAAGAGAGAGACAGACAGAGAGAGAGAGAGAGAGAGAGAGATAGCGAAGGGGGCGATTTTCTCGGAGACGAGAGCGCTGAATTATTTCATTGACGAGGAGGATATGTGCGCTCATAAGCGACGGACAATGGAGGTGGTGCAGACTGGGGCGACGATTCTTCGGAATTGATGGGCAAATTGGTTTGACCGATTTCCATGCGGCTCGATCGCTGATACCTAGTCCGATGATGCAGCTGTGTTTCAATTTTATGTGTCACGCGGGTTGGTCTTGAAAAGTGTGCGCTTGATGCGTAATACGTGAGGATCAGATATAGGAAGCAATAGCGTGAAAAACGGGATTATTCGATTTTGTTAGCAATCAGATTAGAATTGAAATGTTTAGAATAGATCCCATGAGGTCGCAGATATAATGTTGATGGAGGACCTATAAAACTGATATGAGCATAAAGAATTCATAAAACTGGAAAAAGTTGAAGAAAGAGAATTTATTAATTTGTACTACTGAATGCCTGATGAAATCTTAATTCTTTCACTTGTTTTATTGAATTTGACCCATCTCTTTTTAGTTTCTCTTTGCTTCGAAGAATCAAAATTTCTTAATTTTCATATTTTGTTAATTCCCCCTACGGTCTACGCATCCGTGGGCACATACCTTTGGATTTTTGTTACAATATTCTAAAATATTCTAAAATGTTTAGCTAAATCGATATAACATCAATTATCTTACAAAATAAAAATATAATGATTACAATACAGCTAGTGCACAAATTTTTGAAATATCAACAAAACGATCATCTTACATTCTTACAACGGTTCGAAAACGTTTATCTACTGTGCCTACACTGTCGTACAGAGTTAAATCTCCTATGTCAAAAAAGTAAAACGACTCTTCCGTGTTTAAACACTTTAGCCTTATCTGTTTGTCAGAAACTCGAAAAAAAATGAAAAACTCATCATAAAATTTGAACCAGACAAAAACCGTGTGAATCAAGCCATGCGTTCCTTATACTCAAAGTCGCACGCGGGATTATAATGTATATATGTTATACTCCCGCTGACGTAGAGCTGACGAACGAAAAGTCGTCATGTCAGCCGAAAACAAAAAGTGCCTACAGAAAAGTTTCTTTTGCCGTTTGCGCACGCTAATATTAGTCTCCAGGGGGTCTTTACTGAACGACAAGTCAAAAAAATAAACGCAGGATATTTTGTGCGAAGGAGATTTTGCGCGAAATAAAACGCGAAGACGGCAGAAAGATCGAATTACTGTTCAGGGCGGTCCTATAATATGATCACTTTAAAAAAATATGACGCTGACGAAGCAAACTAACTGTCTTTTGAGTTGAAAGTGTTTTAGTACTTCATTCAATCTTTTACTGAATGTATAATGAAAAGAATAACGACTGCTAACATTGTAAATGTAACCATTAGGGGCTAATTAGCGAATTTCGCAAATCATAATTAGGTATTTACATAAAAAATTCTTTTGTTCTTTTATATCCATTTTAGTGCTTAATAGTCAACCATAATTACCTCTTAAAGGATGACAACTACGAAAGATATAATGCATATCTGTGCCAATTTTTAACTTAATAGACTCTTAAAAAGTATTGTCTTAGTGCCGTTTCTATATATATTTTTCATAACTAAAAACAAAAATAATAATAAACCAATCAAGAAATGAAAAATTTCAATTACAAAATAGATATATTTTGTTCAAAAGAACGAAATATATTGAAGAACGAAGTCATAATTTTGTATAAATACAGACATACTAATTATGTAATGTAAACAATTGATTGTGAATAAACTGCAATAGACAACTCGACGCTTAATGATAAAACCATAATCTCAAAGACAACGTCTTCGTCAAATATAATAAACCGATCAACAATTCACCGAAACGATGAGTAAGATTGGATAAACACGCATTCGCGTCTACGCGTATACACATAATTTGTCTTTCGACGCGCGTTGTCGTTGCTCTTGGGTACACACATTTCACTAACTTGCGTGTGTGTATCCACGCGGTATTACATATATAGCTATAGAGCATGAGCAGCTTCAATTCTCACACGGGTAAACAACGAATTACAAGCACTTCGCGATTACGTTTCATTTGTATCTGTAGCAGTATCCAACGAACTTTTTATCTCGAGGACAACAAACAGAATAATTAGAAAGTCTTTTTCGATCTGCTTTTTCCGTTTTGATTTGCCTTTGAAGATTTACATTTATTTGTGCGACCAGAAATGAGATAACGTTTTCTTTTGGATTACAATTTAGAAAAGAATAATGGCTTCATTAGTTTTGATTAGATTATTGGTGAATTAAAATTACATTAATAAATCTGTTATGACACATGATAAATATGGAAGCATTTTCATTATTTTCATTAAACAATTATTATTTTTATTTTTTACATAGGATTATAAAAGCTTATAAAACTATTTTCAATTAACGGATCTTTAATGTAATAATGTAGTCTATATTTAGGAAAGTGGTATTCAGCATTCTTAAATTATTAAGATACTTAATTAATTAACTAGCTCCAGATAAAGAACATTCACATTTTTTATTGTGTAATTAAAGTCCTTATCTTCACAATACAGACAGTTCATATTCATATAACTTTAACATGCCTAGTGATTCTCACTCACGTGACGTTTATGGAGTAAATTTTGAACTTCGACCTCCAGTTACAATCTGTTTATATATATTAATAAGCGATTTTCACACGAGTCCTTGTCTGCGACGAAAAACGACTTACACGAGTGAGATATATATTTCTCGTCGCGCTTATTAGGGACACTTAACCGTTTAATGTATCTGAGTTATTTTCAGATAACCCTATCCAATATATTGACCGGATCAAATTATTTTTTCGATTTGGTTGAGCATGCCAATTCGTTTTATTTCTCGTTATATTCGTTATATTCCTGATCTTTTCGATATTTTGATAAATTTATTCATTAATTTATTGAAAATTACACTTGGTATTTAATGATAAATATTTTGTGTACAATAGTTTAGAAACGCGTAAAGAAAATACAAGGCCGTTACTAAAAACATTTGTATTTCTTCATCATCTTAATGCAGCTAATCGTCGCACATATATACAAATTCTAGAAAATTTTCCAAATTACTGACAGAATGAACGAAATGTTAAGTAAGAGCCAACGATTTATTCCAACTTCGCGCTTTGCTAATGAGAAACGTCAAAAGTATCCACGGAGAATTCCTACACGAACACTCAGAGGGCTTATACAAAAGCGAAAAAAAATCGAAATTGGTCTGCGCACGAGAGCATTCGTTGTAAGGGAAATAGTGAACCCACGCTCATTAACATAGACGCACCGAGTTTTTTTCTCTATCTCTTCGGGTGTGCCAGTGTCGCTGAATATTGATGTATGCAGAACATTCCGCATATATTATCGTACAATATGTTTCTATGTGTATGTTGTACTGTACGTCGGTTTCAGTGGTTTCGCACCTTTTTACGCCGAGTTTAGAAGAGGCATGATTCTAATAACGCATGCACTGAAACGTGATTCGATGCATCATCCTTTTACTTTTTTCGTTCGTACATTCTAATTTTTTGTACAGTTTTTGAAATGAATTATTGATTATTAGAGATAAATTTTGTTTTCTTACAAAAATCTCACCTCTAAACACGACTATAATAACACAATTCTATGGTTTTGTAAAACCAATCTAAAATTTACCAAGAAAAGTAAACGTAACGTTAATGTATGGCAGGCGTTTTGTGTTCAAAGTCTTGTTTTGTCGATGCGAAGTGATCTCGTATATATAAAAAGTTCATTCTTAACATTTGAGCATTAGAATTTAAATTAATTAATAAACTTATTTATTTATTTATTTACAATATTTTTGAAATGTATATATTGAAACTTATATTTTTAATATTGAGTGTTATATTATCATATTTAAATAATTTGTTAAAAACACGTTTTTAAATTTTAACAAAATAGAGATTAAAATAAGTGCACAAGAACATGTACATAACAATTATGACTAAAATGTTGCAATAATTATTTCACTCGAATGTTTACTCACTGTGAACTTTTACGACGCTCTGGAAACATTTAGAATAAATTTTACGTAATATTATATTTGTATAGACTAAAAGAGTGTATAAGCGTTTTATTTTAAAAGCATCAAGCAGAACAATATTAAATTTTTATATCTAAATTTGATTAAAAATATGAAAATACAGAAAAGTATTGAACATGAACAGCCAATACATTATTATTTTTATGATTTATAAAATTAAAATTTTATTTGCAAGTTGCAGTATAATAAATTATTTATAAAATGTTTTATTTTAATTCAAACGATTTATTTTGTTGTAAATCATTATACATATATACATAGGAGAATAATGTACGTTTAAAAAAATTATTTAGACAATTAGATGAAATAAAGTCATGCTATAAAGATGTCTATAAAAATCTTTGAAAGCCTGTTTTCTTAACATAATAATTTTTTCCTGATTAGGATAATGACCAATAATACTATTTACAACCTATACCCATTTCATCTAAACTCTTTACTCGTAATATAAACCGCTTCACGACTTAAAAACGAACTTAACAAAAAAAAACCCATACCATCATTCCAACCAATCCAACCCTCGTGCAATGCCATCGACATCCATATCCACACCTATCTCTTCCTAAGTCTGCACTTAGCCACCCATATTCTAATTTTACTCGTTGCGCGCACAGTAGTGCAACTCTCTCTCTCTCTCTCTCTCTCTCTCTCTCTTTTCTCTCTCTCACTCTCTCTCTATCGCACACCTCCCCTCCTGAAGACGTATAATATATACGCTCGCATCGAGCACACACCCAGCGATGCTCTCCTCACACACACTCTTATAACAGTATACAAACTCAAAGAGCGCTCGTACACACACACACACACACACACACACACTCACACACATACACAGACAGAGCAACACAATCGGGGAGCCACTGGAAGGAGAGAACGCCTCGACTACGCGACTCCTCGGCGATGTATTGGTGCATGCACATGGCCGAGCCGCGGCGCGCGTCACGTATAAGAGCCGGCAACGGGGTAACAACCCGGCAGTCTTTTAGCACGTGCTGGCGCTTGCAGGCGAGAGGTGTCGGGAACTCGAACGAACGCGCGGCTTTTTTACGTATACATATATATATATATATATATATATATATACATATATATATTGTAACGCGAGCGAGAGGCACTCTCTTTTTTAAACTATACATATATATATATATATAACGAAGCTCGCACGACGACGACGACTCGTGCGCGATATTATAGAGCAAACAGTGGCGTAGACGCGATTGAATTCTTCGCGGAGGTGCGAGGAAGGAGAGGCCTTTTTGCTCGTAGATTTTTTTTAATCGATGATCGTTGAGCCGAGAGTCCTGTGAGTCGAAGGAAAGTGCATTTTTTCTTGGAGGACGAGGACTCGTCGAGTCTAGGAGCGTAGCGTGTAATAGGAGTTTTTTCTGCTTGTATTTGCTTTGGATTTTACCTGTTGACGAGACGATTTAATTGAAGCTGCGAGATGCCGTACATCAAGAGGCCTATTCGAGTAAGTTCGTTTGAGATTTTTCGGTCTCGAAGTTTGTGGTTGTTGCGTTTGGAAGTTCGTTGTATATTTAGTAAGATTTGGAAGAATTATATACTTGAATTTTCAATAGTGCTTAACTTCAAACAAGTATTTTTATTTTGTTAAGGAAATTCTTCAATTTATAGTGTTAATCGTTAGTTATTAATAGTCTTAAAATGGTTAAATTATTTACAAAAATTATATATATATATACATAGAAGTAATTGGAGAAATCAGAAATACATCCTATTAAGAGTTAAGTATATATTAAATACTTAATGCATTCCTAAATTAACTATAGTCCTTTTATAGATAATTATATTTATTAAATATGTAAATTTTATTCTTGCGCCAAATTTAAAGTAATCATTTGTATAGATTAATTATTTCGGAGAAAATTTGTAGAATTATATTCGGCTGTATATAAATTAGAAAAGCTACTTTTTAATTCCTTTAACAGCTATAATTTATTGCAATATTTATTTGACAATGTTAGAATCGTGTATTAGAAAAACGAACGATGTTCAAAGAAGGATAATGAATGTTATTACTCGTAGATAATTATTCCTTCAAAATTAACACTTAAGTTATTATCATGTTTATAAATATAAATTAATATTGACTTTAATCCCACATGGAGTTCATTGTTTAATCTTTTATTATTCATTGAAATGAGGCCATGTGCTCTTGTAAGAAGCGATAAAGTACGTCCGAAAAAGAGTGTAGGTTACCCTGTCGAGAAGTCGATGGCCTTCCTCAAGCGATAGGAAATAATGTAATTGTCTAATTCGTTTTGAAATAATTAACAACAACTTCTATTCATTATAGATATAATGATATTTTGCATCACACAACAAGGCTAATCGTTATGGCGAAAACATAAATATATTTAATAAAATAATTCATTTTAATGCGAGTTCATAAAAGTATAATAAATTATTCAGATATTGACAATATTACACATATTAAAAATAATAAACTTTTATTTTAAAAGTAAATTCTTTAAGCTAACATAGGTCTGAATAATGTTATATCGAACGATAACTTAGAAGCACAAAATTAGCGTGACTCGCGATAATAAAAACCAAGGTGTCCAAGAATTCTCGCCGCGCAGCGTCGGTTCTTACTTATACACTCACAATTTTGACGAGCGACAATTCGTGTTTGGATTTCGAGCATGTCGAAATCCAAGCAGCGAAAGGTCGCGCCGATACACATTTCTCACGTATAACGAAAACCTCGTTCAGCAATTTTCACTGGCAAAGTCCTTTATGTGCAGGCGCGCACATTGGACGCTGATTTATTTATGACTTCGTCGCTGTACTTTTTTATACGATTCTTCTGCTCTTCTGAGGTCAGCCTGTTAACCGTGTAGATATATAGAGTTTGCAGTTTGCACGCTGTGTGTACTCGGTGCAAAGAGCGAGAAAAAAAATCATTGTGCGAAGTCAAGCACTTTTTTCTGCTTCTGCGCAGTTAGTTGCAAAGGATGGGTGGTACGAGAGGTCTTCTTTAAAACTGAGTTTTATTTATAATGCGTTGTCGAATTATTCAGAACTTTTCCATATTGTAATGAGAATAACTTTTCGTCTGCTGTGTGTATAGGAAAATTTTGAAGATCGTGTGATAAACCGTAGAGCGTGACCAAGAGAAAACAGACATTGTTGTAAGACGCTTGTTTTCAGTAGTGTATGAACATAAATTTTATGAAATTAACCATTTCAGATATTTATCTCTATTTACTATCCGGTTTAAAGTAAAGTGCTTATAGCTATAATTTAGAGTGAGCCTTTATAATATTTCGGTTTTTACATTGAGAATGTATATAATTTTCTTTAAAAAAATTCATATAATTTACAACAAGAATTATCTTATTTATAGTAAAATTTTATACTCATTTGGTAAATTTTACTATAAAAATGATAATTTTCATTAATAATTTTAACTATACAATTATTCTTAGAGTAATGAAGTAAATAGTTTTATGTTATTAATGTAAGATTCTTCAATAATACTTGCTTTAAAATTATATTTCTTCAAAAATGAATAAATTATAAAAAAAAACAATTAGATACACCTACAGCTCTCTATATAGATATATGAAAATTCATTCCAAAAAACAGTAATAAACATAAATAAACTTGATTATTCCAAAGAATAGAAACAAGAATATCAAAGAGACAAGTCACAATTACAAACTAAAAATACAGCCAATACATCGCGAGACAACAATGTATCCATCGCCCGTTAACGAGGAACGACCCGACGAGAAAAAGCGGAAGGAATCGCGGCGACGCAAGAAAAAAAGACCTCTCCTCGAGTAAAAGCCTCGTCATCATATTCACACATAATCACAATAAGGAGTATATATGCAGAAGTGAAACTCGTCGTCGTTCCGCACCTGCGACTATATACTGCACGCTGCTTATGTCACACTCGAGATAGTCTATATATATCCAGCCGAGTATCATTATATACATATCTACCGTCTACGTCGTCTGGAGGCTCGCTCGGAGAGTTTCCCGCGCAATACACACATCATCGATCGCGTTCGACCGGCGGCCGCAGCGCGAGACAACGAGCTTTCCTCAAACAGCAATTATACCCGCCGCGGTGCGTCTATTTACCAACAGCCTGGCATATCGCGCGATATTAAAATCTTTTCTCACCGGGGCTCGGCTGCTTTCATCATTCGGCTTCGTTTGAGGGTTTACATCGGAGATTGATATTCCGCGCGGATTTTACGCGGAGGATGGGGCGATTGGATAAACGTTGGTAAAGTGAGGGTGTGGAAGGAAAGTGGACAGAGGGTAGTGCTGTAATTAATGTTGTCTGGAAAATAGTGGAGATTGAAACTTTTTGTAGAAAATTAATTTACAAGAAGGTTAGATTTTTAGTAGGAATGATTAGGTAACTCGAATAAGTAGTAAAAGCCGAGTATGTACGTACTAATTTATCCGGTTTGAACGAATAGCATTTACGATAACTATGTACGTTTTCTAGAAAAATTACTTAGCTTTTACACGTTTCTGACATATTCGAAAATATTGTAGTATAAATTTCAAAAGTAAAATAATTCTTATATAAATTTACTCTGAAATAATTTTGTTCTTTATTACATGCAGTATTTTCCAAAACAATTAGTTTTTAGACTTCTACTTTATATTTCATTCGTAGCAAGTAGATCGGTATAGAAAACTTGATTCTACTAAAATAGTATATAGGAATAACTTTCATGCATCTATAGACACGCGAGAATTACAAGTAGCTCATGTACATGGAGAAAAATAGACATAAAGAAGATGCTTTCTATTTTTTATCTCTCAACATTATTTAAAAACCTTACAAATAATTAATCTGCAATTGTCAGTACTTGTCCCCATCGCGCTACACAACATCTTCGAAACCCCCAATCATCCTAACATAATCAAGACGAGAAAACATCACGCTCCGCCTCTCCTCCGTCGCAATCGACCCCATCAATCGTCCACGACGACGATCGGCATGCTGCGCCTCGTAAATACACCGCGATCGCACAATTGCGCGCGAGTTACATGCCTATATTATACCCGCGCTCAAAGTTCACCGACCTTCCTCGCTCGTCGAGTCGTCTCGAGATGCACACACACACACACACACACACACACACAGCTTACAATCGATTTCCACGTTTACTTTTGTGCTTTGATTACCGCGACTTGCGGCGCATACTATACACGCGTTGTGTTATACATCGCGAAGGAGAAAGAAAACGCTCGTCTAATACTCTATATCCACCCCCGTCAGCGTTTATTGTGGCTTCGCGCGCGCGCGCGCGTGAGTCAAGGCGCGAGAGAGGTCGTGCGACACGAGATAAAACCAGAGCCGGCTGCACGCGCTCGGCTTTCGTCCGCGTCGCCGTATATTAGTATACTTCGACGCGGATAATGTCGCGCTTCCACGAATATACCTTGAGTTAGTCTTTGGTCGTTTTTTGACGAATCTGTGATTTCGTCTGTTGCCCTTGGCTGCTTGGCATTGTCTTTTAATCCTATGGCGATTGTGCAGAATTATACTAGTTTATGTATATAAGTTTATGCTTTTCCTTTACTTTTGGATGTGACAAGATGCGGACTATAGGGAAATAACGAAACATAGGGCATAACGTATATTGGTCAACCGTTAGTAGGTATAAATAAGACAAATTCCCCATTCCTGATGAAATTGTTTCAAATAGTTCGAGCTCATCTATTTGCCTTATCAATTTTGATGGAACATAAAACTATTTTGTAAGGATGACGATAAACTGATTTAGCCTTGACAGTATGCCCATGAATCAAAAGCATAAGAAGTATAAACTTTATATTCGTCAACGAATACAAGCACAAGCCAATATCAACGAACTTGATAAATTGATAAAGAATTTTGTTGTTTTGTTTACAGTATTCAAATGGCTGTTTTATCAACAAACTGATTAGTATGAATCATGATACATTTCTAAAACAGTTAATTTACATGTTTCTTAACATCGATAATATGTTATAATTATATAATTCCAGAATTTTACAATTAAACAATAATAATTCAGGCATAATTTTGCAGTGACCATCGCAATTATCAATGCAACAATTGAAAAAAGCTAAACCGCGTTCAAAATGAATCAATAAATACCGATCTCAATAAATCAGTAATCCCCGAAAAAAGTGCTCAATAATACGATCGAGTCCAAGCATCACGCGAAAGCAAAGTGACAAGGAACGAGAAAATGTTAAGTGACACAGCACGTGTTCCGACGGCATCTGTCCCTCGCGTCACGCGAGATATTTTACGCGATTCGTTGTATAGATGGGATATAACGCGTGCGTTCGCCCGTCGATGATGCTTTGGAGTTCGGACTTCGCTATATTTGGCCCATAGTGACGCGATATATATCAATTAGCATCAACGAGATCAATAGTCACGGGTTCGCACTTCTCTTTTCTCTCTTTCTAGTCCCATGCTCTAATACGATCATACTGTAATTGAATGATCGCTACATGCTAAATTTGACGGCGACAACGGCACTCTTTGATGTAGGCGCCTTATGGAGGTATTGCAAACATAACACGTAAACGTTAATGAAACGTATTTAACTTTCATTACCGATTCAACATAATACTTGAATAATTTAAAAGTGTCTTTATGAAAAGTGTGCATTGAATGTGCATTTATAAATAGGGCCCTGTTATTTTAATTTTATGTAGGCTTCGACATCAGTAAGAATTTGATAGGTAAATCTTATTTATAGAGAGTGAAATGAAACTGCAAATATTCTGTTGTCTAATGTTGTTTTCTTTATTCTTGCAGGGATTCAATCCACACTTGGCGTTCGCGATTGGTGCTGCAGCGCTGGGTTCCTCCTTCCAGCATGGTTTTAACACAGGAGTTGTCAGCACGCCGGAAACTGTAAGCGTTTCTCTGTAATACTTATACACAATAATCTCTTACTTCAGCGCGATTTTTTTTCCTTTTCTAATTATTTACTTCCATTTATAAAAAAAATGAATATGATAATAAAGTGCTTGAATGTGTATCAAGATTTTTTAAATTCGTTCACAATTTTACAATCAAGAATTTTTTAAACTTTCATATGACTTAATGATGAATGTTATATTATCGTTCAAAAATGTACCCTGATAACAATTTCTAAGCCCTCAGTTGTATACGCTTATAATATTAATACATTAGTATTAATGAATTATTTATTGATATTTAACCACTAATATAGACTTTGATAAGATTTCGGCGTTCATTTAATATTGTAACATTCACAGAATTAGAAAATTTTTAATTCTTTTCTATTATAGATTAAATGATAAATTTGAAGAATTCGATTATAAAATCATTTACAGTACTCTTATATTTTAAGAGATGATTCATCAACTCCAGCTTTATTTCTTTTCAAGGTATCTTTATTAAAAAATTCACTATTGGTTAACTATGAGTTATATACCACGAAAAAATGTTATCGATCCACATTTGAGCACCTGATTCGAATTTGATAACAATACCTTATACATGTTTCTAGAAAATCATTCATAATGATATCCCTTGAAATAGATTATATTTCCAACAGACATTCAATGAATAATTACCAACACATATAATTATTGTATAAGAACCCAGTTGAGCACAAAAACCGCTGCTGCAAGAATAACCCCGAACAACTCAAACTAAGTCTTTCTTCTGCCTCGCAACACATCCAGGTAATCAAAAAATGGATCACAGAGCTAAAAGTCAACCGCAGCGACGAGATCCTGGACCCGGCGACGATGAAGGACGAGGTGACGGTGACCTGGGCGATAGCCGTGGCGATCTTCTGCGTGGGTGGTATGGTGGGTGGGGCCCTGGTCGGCACCGCTGCCGATCGCTTCGGTCGCAAGGGCAGCCTCCTGCTGAACAACATCTTCGTCGTTGCGGCGGTCTTCTTCGAGGCCATCGCCAAGCCCATGGCCTCCTACGAGCTCATCATCCTCGGGCGTTTCATCATCGGCATCAATTCAGGCCTCAATGCCGGCCTGGCGCCCATGTACCTTGGTGAGATATCGCCGATGCACCTACGCGGCGCCGTCGGCACGGTCTACCAGCTGGTCATCACGTTCTCGATCCTCGTCGCCCAGGTGCTTAGCAAGTACATGAGCACGGCCGAGCTCTGGCCCTGGCTCTTCTGCCTGACCATCGTGCCGGCCATCATTCAGGTCGTCACGCTGCCCTTCTGCCCCGAGAGCCCCAAGTATCTGCTGCTCAGCTGCGGAAAGGACATGGATGCACAGCGATGTAAGACCATGAGCTACTTTGTTAAGTTGTTTAGTTTTTAAGGGTGCAGAACGCTTTGGAAGTGATTCAGCGACGAGGTCTTTTGAAATCTTTTGAATGGTTGCCGAACCAGAAGCGTTTCTCAAACGCTTAAAAGTCCGTATTTTGTTTTGTATCACACGATACGTAAACGTGAAAGAATCTAGTTAGAAACATGAAAAATTGAGAGAATTCTTTTTATACGTGTGTACTCACTTTTGAATTATCCCATTTTGGTCAGAGATCCATCTTAAGGGGAGACCAGAGTCTTATACCTTATACGCGGATACCGACATTATCGCATTTTCGTTTTACGCAGACAATTTTTAATTTAATAAAATTTTACGAACGTACGCACATTCTTAGTGATACATAGATTGTGCGTCCGTTCGCAAAATTTGAAAATCTCATTTATTCATTGAATAGAACGAAAAACTGCAATGTCGGTATCCAGCATCTCCTTCAGAATAATCTGATTGATTGAAGTATATAATTACCATATGTGAAATTTTCATGTGAAAGTTTACCTAAAGGTATATTCTTTATTACGTTATCGTTATATATTATACTAAGATCCGTTGAAATTCACATCGAAATGCAGACGTCACGTATATATACTGGCGTACATAAAATGTTGTTTATTATTATTTAAAATCATAATACGTATGCATTGTGACGTCATATAAAGACACGCCTGGCGTGCCAAATCTCGTAGTAAACGTAATCAAACTAACGTTCCAGGAAAGTACTTTATAAATTTCAAAATTAAAAATGATCCTTCCCTGCAGCCCTGACCTGGCTCCGAGGCACGATCGAGGTCCACGACGAGATGGAGGAGATGCGCGCCGAGTACGAGTCCATTAAGCTGGTGCCCCAGGTCACTCTCACAGAGCTCATCATGAACTCCTCCCTGCGCATACCCCTCTTCATCGCGGTCATGATCATGTTGGCCCAGCAGCTATCGGGCATCAACGCGATCATGTTCTACGCCACGAGCATCTTCCAAATGGCCGGACTGTCGGAGGAGCAGGCCCAGAACGCCACCATCGGCGTCGGGGTCGTCAACTTCCTCATGACCTTCGTGTCGATGATCCTCGTCGAGAAGGCCGGGCGTAAGACCCTGCTATTGATCGGCTTCTTCGGCATGGTCATCGACACGACTCTGCTGGCGATCTGCCTTCTGTTCACGGTGAGTCGATTGTGGCATTCTGTGTTGCGTGGACGATTGACGCAATTTTTGTTAGGGAGAGAACTGTCACATTTTCTGGACTGACACTCAAAATTGAGTGTGTGCTATCAAAATTTATGAAAACTTAAGGTTTAACTCTCGAATTTGGAGGGCTTACTCCAAATGAACTGTCGGGAGTGATACTTCCATAGGTTCGCCCTTAATTATGAGTGTATCACTCAATATTGAATGTAACATTAAATCTTTTATTCTTAAATATCAAGTGTTCGCAGTCAATATTGAGAACCACACTTGATATATTCAGAGCAACGTTCAATCTTTTGGAGCATGTCCTACGATAATCTCAGCTCACCTCACATTAATTAACACTCAATTAAAGATGAAACACTAGAATTCAGAGTAGCATTTAAATCAACGGTAGACACTCATTTAAATGTTTACTCTGAATTAAGTGTTTGCTTACGTGTTAAAAATCGCACTTAATTTGGGTGCTTAGTTGAGTATTATTTAAGTGTTAACTAATTGGTGTTCGCGATCCTAATATACCAATTCGATTGCAAAAAAAAATTTTTGTCGGCATGAATTTATTTAGTAGAAAGGGTAAACCGATATATAATGAATTTGGAATTTTTGTAATTGAATTTTATTTGAGAAAGTTATAGCGGCGTAAAGTTTCTTTATGACGTCATGATCATAGCGACATCAAAGGTGCCGCCGCATGATCCTTACGTCACCCAAATCTTTACAACGTCATATCTCTTTCAATTTTCAAGATATAAAGAAAAATACTTTTTGGTTGGTATCCTAAAATAGTGAATAATGAAAAATATCGGTGTCTTATTAAACTTTATACTTTACAAATAACCACGTAATAGTTAAACAGTTGCTAATGATCCTTTGCAATGTTCTTTTTTCTCAGGGCAAGGACGGTGTCGGTGGACACCCGGCCGCCTCGGTGATGGCCGTCCTCCTGGTCGTCATGTTCATCGTGCTGTTCGCCACCGGACCTGGCAGCATCCCCTGGTTCCTCGTGTCCGAGCTGTTCAACCAGTCGGCCCGGCCCACGGCCACGTCCGTCGCCATAGCCATCAACTGGGGCGCCAACTTCCTCGTCGGCATGATGTTCCCGCCCCTGGTCGCGGCCATGTCCTCCAACGTCTTCTTCATCTTCGCCGTGCTCCAGGCCCTCTTCACCGTCTTCATCTTCTACAAGGTGCCCGAGACGAGGAACAAATCCATCGAGGAGATCAGCAGCATGTTCAGGCAACAGTCCTATCAGTGAACGGCCCGTGTCGGCTGTCTTCGCTTTGAAACTTAAACCATCAACAAAGAAAACGAAAGAAAGAAACACACACACACACACACAAACACACAGCGAAGCGAGAGGAACGTGATATATATATATATGTATGGTAACGGACGCTGAACGATCGTCGAGACGAAACATCGGATGTTATGGTGAATGCGATCGTTCGTACGTCGCGCGCGCGCGCGTGAGAGGATTCGTTCTTCTTTCTTCTCTTTTTTGAATTGTCGTCCGAGGTTTCGTTTTGCGGAGGACACGGATATATAATGCAAGCCGAGCGCGAACGACGAGTACGAAGCAAAACAGATAAGACAAAAATAAAACTACAACTTAGTTCCTATATGTTCCCGGCACCGCGCGCAAGCGCGCGGAGAAAAAATAACGAGAGGAGGCCGCGGCAGATCACGAGCGGCGCGCCCCCTGCTAAAGGCACGAAGAGAACGCGAATGTCTGATTGATATAAATAAGGAAGACAGACTAACATATACATATTATACATATATATTACGAGCGTAAGGATCAAGCACGTTTGGTCGAAATTATCTTTCGGCAGGCGGCACGCGTGTGTTGCTTGAAGCGCGTGTTGTGTGTCGCTCGAAGAAATTTTGACTCTAGTCATGAAAGGATTATGCACATGGGGGGAGAAGAAAGAAACAAAAGAAATGTGAAATTCGCGCCTTGTATCGTTGATTATTGTCATGTTCATTTTATTCTCCTTTCTTTTTAAATTATTCGATTTCGTAACTTTTTTTACCGGAAAATGAAACAAAGTGTAATAGTGCTTCGGATGCATGTGATCGTTTTGCGATGCTCCCGAGATATTGGATATTGTCTATACGATCGTTATATGTATATACCGATTCGGTATTTCTTTGGTCCTCGAACTTTTTCCCCCGAGGACGCGAAGTTTAATTTAATGTACATTTATATAAATGGGCTACACAACCGTTATACACAACGTACTGAATCGGACATCGAAGGTCGCGAAATATACGTATGTAATTATATATTGAAACTCTCTGAAGACTGGCAAAAGTGTCGATCAAAGAGGGCGCGAGATGTAGTCTTAGGCGAATCTTGAAAAATCAATTTTTTTAGAAGGGATTTTTACTTTTTGGTTTTTTTTTCCTTAGACGATGGCTGGAAACGTCATATATATGAAGATTATTGATTTATCCTTCTTTTTTGTATTTTTAACGCTTGTAGTTTGAAAACTTTTTAAAATCACGCATCGCTAAGATGGATTTTCTTTTTTAAACTAGCGAAGATGATGCCTTTGAAAAATGTAGTTTTTTTTACACGAACGCTGTTTCCATTGTTGTAATCTTTACGAGAGAAAAAAAATTGACATAAATCCATTTTCAAATCCTTATAGCGTCATTCTAGTCTATCATTCGTTGTTAAAAAAACTGAGCTTTTTCAGGATTTCTAAAGCCGAATATCAAAGTTTCGCGGATTGACGCGCAAATAGAACAAGCAAACGTCTCATGACAGACATTCGTTACCTTTTACCCTGTAAAACGAGCGTCAAAAAGGCGAGAGAATATAGCTGGATATTTTATTACATGTCATGCAAGAATATTGAAATAATATCCGTGTCATAATAACTGTAAATACTAAAAAAATTTAGTCTAATGTTGTATAGTTAAATAGGAGAATAATTATATTTCTATATGTGTAGTTGAATGTTATAAAACAAAAAAAAGGAAAGTGAGAGAGGAGGAGGCGATAAATGTGTTAAACGCGTTTTTATGCTTGGGATGACAGTGAGAGAATTCTTTTTATGATGGAGCTAAGAGTGCTATATAGTGTATACACCCGCTACACAGGAAACTGATTATGTCTCAGGAAGATTGTAGGAAAAAATGAAATATCGAAGTGTATAAATGATATTAGCCCAGAACAGATGAGAGAACCCATAGCTAATATATTTTTCCGCATGTAGTACGATCAAAGCAAATAATACTCAAACTTTTCTTAGTATTAAAAACTTGTAGCTTGAAGAGCAAAATTGTTGAAAGAAAATCACATTATACGTCACATCGTAAAATCCAAGGAAAGGTGTCAGGTTGGCCCGCCCTGAACCTGCTAGAGAAATTTAGAGGAAATTTTTTTTATTTAAAAAAACTATGTATATTTCAAAATGGTGCCACATTTTATTGTTATTTGCACAGCGATACGTAGGGGTTTATGGCAGTATTATTCCTAGAATTCACATGCTTCCTATGTAGATCATTTTGTCCAAAAAAATTCAATGTACCTTAAATGAATCTGTTTTGTATTTGAATAGAATTTTAAAAACCTACAAAAATTCAAACGGATATCAGCGGAATTGAATTTTTTTGATAAATCAAGTAATGAAGACTTGTAATATATACGTAAGAATTTTTAAGTGAAACGCCAGATTCTCTACGTTTTGCTTGTGTATCAGCGAAAAAAAGTTGTATATTCGTTTTTATTATATGTAAAATGCTAAGTTTAATTGTTTTTGATCAGCGTTGAAAATTTTTTATCCATTTGAACAAATATGTTTTATCGTATAATATTAGTAATTGGCGCAGTGAAACGTGTTTGTACTCTTTGTCCTTTTTTCTTTCTTTTCATTTGTGAATATTTATCGGATTTATCGTGTAAGATTTTTGCAAACATTATATTATTTAGCATTTAGTTAGTAGCACATTCTTTTATATTTGAGACCAGTAAGCTGTATGCGTTTTTGAATGCGATTATACACGTAATGCATATCCGAAAAAAATATAAATCAAGTAATAATCATCATAATAGTAGAAAATACGTTTACGAAATAGGTATCATACATCATCCGTCGTTCCATGTATTAATATAATTGCACAATGTCAGATACGTCATTAATTTAATCATTTAGAGTTTGATATTGTTTGTTATATAGCGTATGTGCATGTTTCATCGTCATCGACGTTATACCGAGCATCTGCAAAACATACTGCGATTCTACATAATTTTTGATGCTGACATATTGTTATTCGAATAAATGAATTCATTAAAAATTCAAGTTTTTTCTATCTCATTTTTACCATAAAAACCATCATATGTTATAACTGGAAATTTTCATTCTTTCGTATATAAGTATATTAATAACGATGAAAAAATAATGTTTAAAGTATTAACAAGAATTTTTGTGAATTATACGCATAATATCACGCATTCAGTTGTATATATAGATAGAAGAAGACCGAGATTAAGAGTGATTTACACTCTACTTAACGATGGTATTGATCTGAGGGGAATGAGAATTTCTGCGTGGGTGGAAATACGACGGATGACGTAATAGATTTCGCAGCTGACGCAACCCTCGAACAGTTTTGAAGATATTTCACACCTTTTGACAAAGTTTGGGCAACATGTCAACTTTGCGTATAAAGAAAACATTTGAATTTTATATATTATACTGCATTAGCGACATTGTATACATGAAGCTCGGACATGTATACAGATATACTTATATGTAACGTGACCTGATACCGTATTACCTTTTACACAAAATTGATAATCAATACAAGTAAGTTATACGAATACACAAATAACTAACAATCAGTTTATAATTAACAACAGATTCTAGGAATTAGTGATAATTGATATAATGGCATAATTAAATATATAATTTAAATTATGAACATATGACAAGAAGAAAATATATAATGGAAATTGTAATATCTTTATGTGAAGCGACATTATATATCATAAGCAATATTCCTTTTTTAATTAAGCTAAGAATGAATGTCTAAGATTTCAATTATTGTATATATTATAGTCCACAGTCTACTTACCTATGCTGCGAATTCAGGTATCGGCTGCAGATTTCTGCTTTATCTTATTAAAGTATTCTTATCTAATATAATGCCTCGTCCCCATATTGTGATCAATAGAGGCTGTATTAAACTTTCAATATTGAATTATATTCGGATGATGATAATTGAAGGGCCGTAACGGGGCTAGCACTTTTTTATCATTCTTATCTCAAAAAATAATTATCGGATAAAGAAACAAAAACTATAGTATTATGATACTCTCCTATTACCGATAGAGTATATTTTTCTCGTTTATTAAAAGTTAAAACAGATTGATTTACGTATATATGTCAAATGTTATTTGATGACTAAAGTTAAAAAGAGCCTCTATTAATCAGTATATGTGGAGACATCAGCAAATAAAGTATTTTTGCGTGTGATGTTATAAAAAGAATTAGACCATTGTCAAACGCCCGCGGCTTTTAAAAAGTTTGTTTTACTCCTAACGTTCCTAAATTCAGAGCTCATAAAAGTAAAATCTTCCCTTCATATTATTTGTACCTTCGGTGGACTTATTATTATACTATAAGCAGGGTCACGCATCTCAGTGAATAATACGAAGTGTAAAGACCTCAAGAAATAGTGCATTGTGCAACAAGGCGAGAAAATCAAATTTTCCTATGCGAGGACGATAATTGAGCACGAGTGCTCAAAATCATCATCCGAGTCTGGGAAGCCCTTTCTCCCCCTGTTACACACCGTATTTTTTAAACAAATTCATGTAAGACCTCTTTTGTGCACGTGAAGCCAATGGAGAATAGAAAATTCCGGGCGTCTATGCGTAGCGGGGAAAAAATATTTTCTCCCGGCTGCGTATAGACGCTCGGAATTCTCGATTTTCTATGGGCTTTAAAAACTATTATAAAAACATGTTATAAAAACTACTTTTCCACATATTTTGTATTACTTATGTATTAGCAAAGCGTGCGATATTACAAAGATCTTGAAATAATCGGTTAATTGTATATATTATATAGAATTCATGTTAAAAATGTATTCTTTGAAATATATTTTAATTGCACCGAATGAAAACAAAATAGTACATTGTGAATCAAGGGCGTAAAGTAGGCGATTACTGCGAGTGCGCATTACAAGCCGAGTCGAAGCCACCCGAGTGGCCCGAGACGATCCGAAGGATGTCGAGGGGTGCCGAGGCAAGGGCTGCAACCAGCACAACCGTTAATCGCCTTCTGCCCGTGGTACACATGATATTTTTTGTTCTTCTTGTACTGAAAGGATGATTTTTCGTGCATATATGAAGCGGGCGGGAAGTGCGTTACTTTATCGCCTTGACGGATAAGACTTTTCACCCGAGGGCGGTAAAGAATCACTTTTCACTCGAGGGCGGTAAAGAACCACTTTCCACCCGCTTTATATGCATGCAAATATATTTTCAGTGCAGGTATTAGGACAAAAATTTCAAAACATTGATAAAGCCATGGCGAAACGAATACGTACCGCACCTGGTATACATATTTATTTCACTATGGATAAAGCGCTTGAAGGGGATACATCTCGGTTCTACTATGTTCGTCGATAAATATATTAGAAAACTTCGTTTTCTTGAAAAATATATGCATCTGTATTAAATGTCCTTTATAGTATCACTTTATTTATGAAAAATGAAAAGCGGAACACTTGCATTGTTATCAGATCAGAAAAATTATGTGTTATGAATAAAGTGATCCTGAAGAAAAATTTTGATTACGAGGCGTATATTTGAGAAAATCGAAATGTTCTAATATTATATTCATTAATCTAATTTATTGCCTGGTAAAGTAGATTTAACTCCTTAAGCCAATGTGTTGATTTCTGCTATAAGAATGAATGAATCCACATTAATAAATTCATAATTATTTTATTATAAAAATTAAAATTAACTAAAAGTAGAAAAGTTTATACTTTTTAAATATTTTCAAATGTCCCTCGATAACTATCATCAAAACAAGTGGAATTGCATCCCAACCCGCGTGCTAGAGCAAGCACGACGGTAAAAATAAACACACATCCTCGGCAATACAGCTACAACACGCACAGCTCGCGGCTCTCGCGCGCGAGGCGACAACGTGCATGCACACGCGATAGCAACCACGCATGCAAACAAAAATACAAGCACGTGCCACGTGACACCGGCGTCGTAGCTAACGCCGTGCAGCGTATTCAAATTTCCCGCCGTGTGCGCGCGTTAAATTGTATGTACCTTCAATATAACATATTCTATCGCACGCGCTTCGGGCATCGACTAACGAAATAGCCAAGTGCGGCAAAAGCCGTGCGCAAAACACATGGTCTCTCGGAACAGGAGTCCAGTTCGTACGTCGTCCGCGTAGGTACTGTAGAGTGCACAGATATATAGATATAGTACGCAGAAAAAGAAGAGGAATACGCAGCAGCCAAGGCGATTATCTCAAAATCCTGACGTAGGTAGAGGTGGACGTGCACGAAGGGGACTCCGCGTCCTGCGGACGACGACCCGACAGAAGGAGACATATAGTAAGGATGACGGTTGCGTTGTATTGCGTTATTAGAGTTAATATTTTTTTTAGCACGGGCGTGCTGGCTTTTCTCGCTTTATTTTTACGGGTTTTCCCTGGACTCGGCGTGTAGATATATACTGACGTGGGTATATCTATTGCGTGTCATTCGTTTGCGGTATAGTGTACTGTATAGGTGTTCGTGTGGGTATATGTGTATATATATATATATATATATATATATATATATGCGTATGATACACGCGCACTCAGGAGCCACTGCCGGGATAAAAAGAGAGCGCAAGGCTTCGTACAACTGACGTGTCGGATTTTTATAGGTTTTTGGGAGTATACAATAGTAAGGGGACATTATTTATTTATTTATTATAAAATATAATATGGTAAATGGAAACCAAATGTAATTGTGATACATTGTTAACGAGTTGCAATTATTGTCCAAATGTGCAGTAAATCTGACATTTAAAGGTAAAAATTATTTTTTGGTTTAAATTCGTTGATGATTTATTTTCGTGCTAATTAAGAAAAAAAATACATGATATTTTATACGCGTGTAATGTATGTAAAATAATGATTCATTTATACCGGTTTTTGGAGTATGTCAGTGAACGAAAAATAATTCACATAAAATACGTGAGAATTCAATTTGTATAGTACACCTATATATGTAATATAAGGTAGTGACCCCAGTAGTCGGCCAGCTAAGGAAAAACTTATATTCAACCTATTACAAAAAATTCAGAAACATCTTAGTTTATAAATTACCGGTTTTATTACACTTTAAATGTATTCTAGTTTTTGATAAAATGTTTATTCTTGCTTAACATATTTACAAGATAATTATAATATGTGGTTTAATAAAATATGACGAACGCGCTAGTAGTCGACCACCAAAATCTAGTAGTCGGCGTTTGATCGCTAGTAGTCGACCAGGACAATTTAAGGCAATACATCGTGCTTTAAAAACATTGTTTTTTTTCATAGATCTATGATTTAGGTTCAGCTATAAAAGATTGAATAAATATTCAATGAATTAATATATTAATTAATCATAATAATCATTACAATTAAAAGTAGCTTTTAACATGAGCTACCAACTAGGCTCGGCCGACAACTGAAATTCGGCAAAAATTAAAATTATTCTAGTAGTCGACCACCTGTAAGCACATCGATAAAGATATATCTAAAACAATTTTGATTTTATGGTTCTTGAACTGTTTTAACGTTAAAATTAAATGTTTAAATGGCATAGATCATTAAAAAATTATTAACCTAGCGATATTTTATCTACGGGTGTATTTTTTAAAAGAAAATAGTCAAAGTGGCCGATTACTGGGGGCTGGCCGACTACTGGCGTCACTACCCTATATAGATATACAAATTATGTTTCCGATAAATATGTGAATATTATATATACATTCGGGAGAACTATAATATAAGCTATTTGAACGTTTTGAAAATCATTCAATGCAAGTGCTCAAAAACAAAATTTAGCGAACCACATACCTTTATACTATTTTACTCATCTTATATATTTACTTTTTAAATTATAGAATATCGTTCATTGTTAATCGTAATTATACATTCATTATTCATTTAGCGATAAAAAGCTATTAAAGTCAGTGTGGATTGATCCTCGACCAATCAGCGTTCGATGCCGGTCAAAGTTAAATCGCCATTGGTCGGGATCTCTTTTTATCCTGTGGAAGGGCCTCGAAATGAAGGGCTAAGTGCATTTGTCTCCCGTTCTCTCCTTGTTTCTCTTAAAACATAAAGCGCGAAAACTGGAACGGACAAGGTGTAAAACATAAGGTTGATTCTACAATTAAGCGTTTCAATTCATTTGTTACCGCTCTTTTACTCCTGCAATTTTAACGTGATTTTAATTATAATATTATCAATTACTGGGTTACCGGAAATTTAAGGTCCTGCATTGTATTTACACATTTTATTAACAATTTTGTAAAAGTTTGATTGTTGACAGCTAACTTCAATTGTCATTGTTTATAAGAAATTAAATTGGAAAATGATATACTTTTAAAAGTCTTAACTTCTAATAATTTATGATATTATTTATAAAAAGTTTTTCATAGTCATAAAAAATAGACTTTTTTATTACGGAGATGTGATATACCGATCCGATTTTTAACTTATCGGTTTTTACTCTTATTTTATTTATTATATTTATTATTTATAAACGGGCTTTGCTCTTTACAATATTTAGGATGTTTTTCGACATTAAAATTCCTTTTATTTCTTTAAGGACAATTTAAGTAAAGTTATAAAAATAGAAAATTGGTAAGGTAGGAATATATTCATTATTTTGGGCAAATTTTACCTTTACTTCGCACGCTGTTTTATCAATCAAATAATGAATAATCGCGCGGGTTATAATAATATCTATATTAGAATATTTAATATGTGCTTAAAACTGAGCAGAATGGTGAATTATTCCAAAACAAAGTAAAACTAATCTTAGAATTTTCAATGGGAGGTGGGAGTCCTATACCTTATACCCAGTTACCGAAATTATCGATTCTTCGTTTTACTCAGTCTATTTTTACTTTAATAAAATTTTACGAACGTTATACAATCTCATTTATTCATTGAATAAAACGAAAAAATCGACATCCGGCATCCCTTTAAACATAAGTACTTATTGATTTTAGTAAATTATTAATTTTTCTCGGTCGGTAAAATAGAAGGCGGGAAATTTGAATTTTCAAACGATCAACTTTTACACCGCTTTAAATATTATCTGCGATATACTGCAATAATGCTCTAAAATATAATTGCAAACGTATCATTCACAAGCTACTTCAACAAATCATCTGATCGGGTGTCCCTAAATCACATACTACACAATTCTACATCCATTTAACAAAAAGTAAATATAAAATGAAGTCTTATAAAATCTTCCACCCCTCTCACGCAGTACTACCTACCCGGGGTACACCCCTCGCCCTCTCCCCCCAACAATCGCCGAAAGAATTAACACCACCTCATCGCGATCGAACCCCACCCCCCCTTTACTTGCACTTCACCCCGTAACCTCGGCATTGCAGTCGGGGCCTGTAGAATCCCCACGCACCTAAAACCCCATACACAGGCTTTCCAGGAGAAAGAGACGGAGATAGGCATGAGGACGCTTGCGCTTGCGCGCGACCGCGACAGCGCTACAACACTACTCTGTAGACTCCAACCTCGCCGCAAACGAGACTCGAGCCTCGAGAGAGAGAGTGGCGTGTGTGCGGTGGCGTGCGGCATATATATCTCTCGCTCGTCGTCTCTTCCACACCGTACCATGTACAACGAGCCCGAAGTACACCTCGAGCACGCCAACGACCGCGCCAACGACCGCGCCAACGACCGCGTCA